>JACONQ010000002.1:3600000-4200000 GCA_014281115.1 Laburnicola sp. R22_1 | reverse complement strand
AGAATAGTGGGCCTGCTTGTGCGCCACTCCCTAGGAATATTTCTATAGTTTGCCATCTTATTAGTAGTACTAATAGTATTATAAGATTTAACTAATAGTTTAGGATTATTAAGCCTAGCCATGCACTATTATAGGTATAGTTCCTCTTACTATAAGAGTGTAATATATATTATTACGAGTTATAAGTTAGTTAAAAGTCTATTATAGCTTACGCTCTATTATAAGCGTGCTTTTATTAACCTAGTATAATATAAGGAAGCAATTAGGCTTAATTATTAAATAGGTTAAATTGCTATAATAAAAATACTAGGTGCCGCATACTACCTGTATAGTAGCGGTCCTAAGGGCGCGCTAGTACTACCTAATTGGGACTAGCGCGCGGGGCCGGATTAACGTTGGGCTGACTAGGTCAGATTAACGTCGGGCCGACCGGAGGTCCAATGGGCCGATGGGCGACGATGCCTAATAATTAAATCTTAGTTATGCTTACTATTAAGTCTTATAATCTATAAAAGATTAGGTTAACTATAAACTAATATAAATAAATAAAAAATACACCTATCTCTAACTATATATAGCTAGGACTTAAAGAATACCTTACTTACTTAAATTTATATATATTATATATATTTAAAATTTGTTTTTAATTACTTACTAAGTATATATACTATCTTTTAGCATTATTACTCTATAATTATTAATATAGTTCTTAATTTAGTATAATCTATATATATATTTTAATACTACCTACTTATAGTATTATTATTAGTAGTAGTAATAGTAATACCATATAATTATATAGAAAGTACTTAGTAAATAAAATAGTTAAATAATATTATTATTATTTTATATACAAATTCTATTTAGTAGAATATTTCTAAGATCTAACTATATATATATATTAGAAAAATTTTTATGTGTGTATAAGTATTTAGGGCACCTAAGCAGCCCTATATAAGGCTGCGCATATCTATACACTAAATATACTTAAAGTATACTAATAATACTATTATTATCTTAATATATATATATATATATATAAAGTTGCGTAAGAATACACACCTATACTACTAGTGCACCTAGGATAGCTAGAGTAGCTAGAGTACTTTAGATGCCTATACTACCTATAAAATACTAATTAATTCGCAAATAAAGCTCTTTAATAAGCTAAAATTTAAAAAAACTTAGTAATCTACTTAGTAAGCTACTTAATAAGCTACTTAGTAAGCTACTTAGTAAGCTACTTAGTAAGCTACTTAGTAAGCTTAAAAATATTTCTTAAAGTATAAAGTTAAAGTCTTTTACTAGATAGTAATTACTAGTTAATATAATAGTATTAATTTCTCCTAAGTAGAAGTATAAAGTATCTTTACTTATTAGTTTTTAAGTGATCCTACTGCGTTTAATTACTACTTTTTTTTATTACGTTACTAGCGTCCACGTAATGTAACGTTACGTGCGAGCGCTAAGCTCTAGAACCAGAGCGCGTTAAAGTTTTACTAACGTTCTCCCTCTAGCTTTTAAGATAACAAACTTATAATAATAACACTCTAACTTACTTACTTACTCGCTATATTACTAGATAATTAACATCTACCTTTTAACCTTTTATTGCGTTACTAGATAATCTACTACTTAAAATCCCTAGACGTACACTCTGCCGCCACTATAATATATAATAAATTACGCGCGCGCCTACTCCTAACACTAAATAACACCTTACTATTCTCTACTAATAACCTATTAACCTATTAACCTCTAGACACCTAGCTATTACTCTACCTATCTTTTATAGAAATTCTATAGTATAAGCGCATACCTATATATTTTCTATATCTCTAGCACCTACTTAGTATAGCTGTTATTATAGAAGTAATAAGCTATTAATTAGAAATCTAATATTGCTTGTAGTTCTTAGTAGTAATTGCTTCTATAAGCTATATAGTAGTATATAGCTACTAGTCTAGACTTATATTCTTCTAGTTCTTATTCTTAATAGTTGTAAGCATCTTGCACCTAAACTAATATAGGGCAATCTACATTATAAGGCTTATTTCGCCTTTAATCCTAGGCTCCTGCTTACTAATATCTATATTCTGCTTAACGTAGTAATCTAATTCCGTAGCAGCTATCCACTTGCCATATAGGTTCTTGGCATAGACTATGCGGTTTTTAACGTTAAGTGGTATTTGGCTATTATATCTAGCTGCGTTGTGTCTAGCCGCGTTATTGTTTACGTCTTCTAGGTAGGGGCGTAATACTACACGTCTAGTGGCAATAGCAATGGCGTCTTTGGGGCAAGGGATAGACATAGCAACCCTTAGATCTTACGCGACGATTAAATATATTGTTATTAGGTAGTGAATAGATAAACACTTAATCTCTAGTTGCGGATTTTATATTACGTCTGCGTAGGCAACCACATATTATATTATTACTTTGGTACCTAGTACATCTTGTAATTAACTATCTCTAGTAGAAGGAGCCAATTTGCACGTACTAACAAACAGTTTCTAGCCTAACCTATTTATCTCTAAGCTGCTTTACCTTTTTTAATATGTTTTTAGCATACCTATAGCTTTTCCTTATAGCGTTATACTATATACCAAAAGGTCTACAATATTTCTCTTCCTAATAATAGTATTAATTACTAGCGTGTTATATGTGTAGTATTAAATTAACTACCTAGAGGTAGTATAATAAAGGCTTTTATCTTAAATAACGTAATAAAAACAGTAGAGACCTCTACTTAGTAATTAAAAAGAGCGTAAAAAAGGTAATAATAAAAAAAAGAACGTGTTATATAGAACTTCTACCTAATCCTAAATTCTAGATTTTATAGGTTTAAAAATATCGGCTTACTAAACGCCTTTTTTAACCTTTTTTCTAGTTTAAGGTTAAAGTAAATTAAGATAAAAGTTTATATATACTATATATAGCACCTAATTCTAATTAAAGACTAATTTTAAATGCCTTAATAATTCTACACTCTATAAGCTTCTAGTTTTAATATAAAGTTTACTTACAGCGTATATAACACACCTAGTTTATTACTACTATTATTATTAGTTATCTATACTCGCGTGCTAAATAAGCTAACTTAATAGTAATAATAACTAGAAGAATCTTATAGATTTACGCAATGCTCTTACTATACTAAAGCTTATTAATAAAGACCTTATTATCTTTTTCTTATTCCCTACTAAATTCTATTACTAATAAGAAGGAATTATATCTACTAAAGTAGAAATTTAATCTTATAGTCTTTCGCGAACTAAATGAGCTGCTAATCTAACTAGTACACTAGAACTACCTTATAGATAGTTAAGTATACCTACTCTTTATACTAAATAAGTATTTAAATAAAATAGAACTCTAGTATAGTTACTTTAATAGTAGCGGCGTGTATCTTTAGTGTGTATTTTTAGTAATAGTAAGTACTTCTTTAGAAATAATATTAATATCTAAATAGATAGTATGGCGTAAAGTCATAGTAAGGGCTTTATAGAATAATCTTAATATAGTAATAGAGCGATAGTGTATCTAGTATATATTACTCTTATTCTACTTATAAGTATAGTAGTATATACCTATTAATATAGTAAAAACTAAATATTAACTTATATTATTTATAATAATCTAGATAGTAGTTTATAATAGTTAGAGTAGTAAAGAATAAATAGAACTTATAGTGTAGCTACGCTAAAGCTTTTTATTTCTTTTCTAAATATAAGGACACTATAGAGTTATTATACTATTTATAATATAATAATAGTAATTAAAATCTAAATATAAGATAGTAGTAATACTAATATAAAGTAGATACGTAGGCAGGCTATATATGTAGTCTCGCTTAGAACCTTACTTAAAACTACACTAGTCTTAATAGGGAAATAGCTAAGAATAATATAAGTAAGGGGGTCACACTTTAGATTAGTAACACTACTCCTTCTCCCTCTATAGCAGTAACTTTAGTGCTACTAAGATTCTTTTAACTATATACTAATAGCTATATAACTACTACGCTCTATTATAATTTATTATAGTCTATTATAATCTATTATGCACTATTTCTAATTATTATAATTCTTATAGTAATTTACACTAAATTATTATAAATTCCTACTAAATTACTATAGACTTAATCTAACTTATTAATATCTATTATATTTATATTATTAGTATTATTATCTATTAGGGTTATATTATTAGTACTATTATTATATAAGTTAGTGTGCGCAACTCTACTAAGAGGACTACTAGGAGGATTCTTAGGGGACTATATAAGAAAAGTTTTTTTAGAGAGACTACTTAACTATACGCAAATGTGTATAGATATGCGCATATTTATATATTTTTATATAAGTAATTTACTAGCATAAAAATACTTAGAAATGTATAGGTATATATAGACTTATGTAGATATATATAAATAATTTAAATAAGTAATTTTTTTAAAGCTTTATAACTTTTTTACTAGTAAAGCTATATATTATTAAATTATCTACCTAGGGGTAGAATAATAAAGGCTTTTATCTTAAATAACATAATAAAAAAAGTAGAGCCCCCTGCTTAGTAACTAAAAAGAGCGTAAAAGGTAATTAAAAATGCGCGTTTAAACTGCTAAGCGAGCTTAGTAGTCTTGGCGCGAAGCTTCTATATATAAAACTTTTATAAAGAGGCCACTTAGAACTTTAGGGAAGAGATAAAACTTTGGCGTAGCAAAGCTATAGTTATTTATTCTTTCTTTACTATTCTAAGTTGTAAACTACTATCTAGATTATTATAAATAATATAAGTTAATATATTAATAAGTGTTAGAGATCGCCGCCCATTGGCCCATCGAACCTCCGGTCGACCCGACGTTAATCCGACCCGGTTAGCCTAATGTTAATCCGGCCCCGCGCGCTAGTCCCAATTAGGTAGTACTAGCGCGCCCTTAGGACCGCTACTACATAGGTAGTATGCGGCACCTAGTATCCTTATTATAGTAATTTAACCTATTTAACAATTAAGCCCGATTGCTTCCTTATAATAGGTATATTTCTTATAAGTAGTAGAATAAAGATAATATATACTAGATACACTATTACTCTATTACTATATTAAGGTTATCTTTAATAAATCTCCTACTATTTCTCTATACCCTACTATTTGTCTAGGCATTAATATTATTTCTAAAGAAGTACTTATTATTACTAAAGAGTATACGCTATAGTTTTGCGTCGCTACTACTAATATAGCTACGCTAGAGTTCTATTCTATTTATAAGATACTTATTTAGTGTAAGAAATAGGTATACTTAACTATTTATAAGACTATTCTTATATATTAGTTAGACTAGTAGTTAGTCTAGTTTATAAAGAATAGTAGTACTATATTCCTACTCTAATAGACGCAATTACTGTAAGGGATCACTTAAGGCATCAAAGGTTAAAATTAAGAAGTTAATTTTACTAAGATATCGAGGTGGCGTATAAAGACTATTAACAGCTGCCTTATATACCCACACGTAGCCGAGGCGCTAATGCCTAATCGGGTAAGGTTCCGGGGCTCGGCGGAACCTTCCGCCGGGCGCGCCGCACCTCAGGAATCCCTAACATCACCTCCCCCTTCAACAAGCTTCGTCCCGAAGCGTTAATTCCAATGTGGGCCTTTCGTGGCAGTCGCGCTATACCCATTCATACAAAATCGTGTGGGGCTCGATGTGGGAGGTCGCAGATGTGGTGGATGCGTGAATCGCATTGCCTATCCTGGCAACATCGATCGTGCGGGTGTGCGGTCGCTTCGCAACAGCGGGGTGGTCGGATTTTGGCCCTGTCCTGGGCGCAGGGGCACCAAGCTGTCGTGCTTAGAGACCCTACAGCATGTCGCAGCTGATGCGCGGACCTCGATATACCTTCCGCCGGGCGCGCCGCACCTCAGGAATCCCTAACAATTACTTCTTATTAGTACTAGAATCCTCTAGTAGGAGACATAAAAGAAGGATAATAAGATCTTTATTAATAAGCTTTAGTATAGTAAGAGTATTACATAGATTTGTAAAATTCTTCTAGCTATTAACGCTATTAAGTTAGAATAACTAATAATAGTAGTAGTAATAAGCCAGGTATACTATATATGCTATAAGTAAATCTTATATAGATTAGAAGCTTATAAGTGTAAGTAAGGTGTAAGTAAGTTTAAAGTTTAAACTATTATCGTATTATTAGATATTTAAGGTTCTTTAATTAGAATTAGGTGCTATACATAGTATATAATAATATTTTATCTTAACCTACTTTAACCTTAAATAAAAAAAAGATTAAAGAAGGTGTTTAGTAAGCCGACCCTAGTAAAACTATAATTTTAATTTTGTAATAGATATATAGAGAAAATACTAGTCTTTAATTATTTAATTTAAAAATACTATTTTTATTACGTAATTAGTTAGTAATTAATACAAAGCTCTTTATATTTTTAGTTATTATATTAAAGATTTTTGTTATATTAAGATTCTAATCAAGGTTAAATTCGCACTATATATAGAGAGGAGTAAAATAAAAGGCACTAAAATCTAGCACCTAGTATATAGTAGTAGTAATAAAATATACACAAAATAATAATAATTTTATTATTAATATTTTGTATACCGATATTATTAATAGTAGGTAATAAATAGTCAACTATTTAGTATAACTAAGTTATATATTATCTCTTAACTAGTAGACTATTAAAGAGTTGTAGTAAACCTACACAGAGTCGCAACTATAGGAGTAGTGTAGGTAATAGGACGCTTAACTATAGTTTAGTCGTCGCGCTCGCGATTTAGTAATAGTGTAGCTATGGTTCGCCGTATGTATAGTATATAAAGTCTGTCTCTTATAATATTAGTAATGCTTAGTACACTAAATCTTTACTTTTAACTTATATAATATTAAGTCTTTTAAATTTAACTCTTTATTATATATAGTAATGCAACACCTTTCTAGTATTCTAAAATTGCATTGTCTAATACCCGCGGTTAGATAGCTATTAGAGAATTTAAAACTAGTATAGATAACTAGCTAGGCAATATTAGCCATCTAGCCTACCTACTATAAAATAAGGTTTAAGAGGCAGGGCTACTAGAGAACTAAATTAATTATAATTATACTACTCTAAAGGTTATATCTAATAATCTATTTAGGCCATATATAATCTTTACGCAACTCTAAATTCTTAAGTGCTAGGTTATCCTTTTATATAAAGATTTAGAAAGAGATATAGTAACCTTTATAAAAAAATAATATCACCTTACTATTATATTACTAGTAAGACTAGAGAACAGACTAAGATATAGTAGTAGATATCTATTAGAAGAGGAGTAAATATTTCTTATATGTTGCTAGAGCGCGCGCGCGTAGCTATAGTAAAAAAAGCTCCTAGCGGTAGTTAAGATCGTGCGAGCGCATAAGAATAATAAGGAGTAAGGGCAATAGTAGCGACGAGAGTATAGAGGAGATAGGCAATAGCAGCGAGGTCCTAGGAAAGTAGTATATAGCTTACTAGTTGTAAGAGAAGATTTACTATAAAAGAGTAATAAAATAGTTAGGTTAATTACTATTATAATTATTGTTATTATTATTACTGTAAAAATATTATTAAAGAAATTATTAATTACGTAACACAGTGGTTAGTTAAATAGTTAGCCTAGAATTATATAATATTATAGGTTAACACTAGAAGAGAGTCTAGTTATTATATATATTACGTAATATTTATATATAAAAATATAGTACTAATAATATATTATTTAAATTTTTAAAAAAGTTTTAATAAAAGTAAAATAGTTAAAACATTATTAAAGTTTATACTTTTTATAATAGTGTTCTTAGCTAAGCCACTAATTTTCGTCTAATCTAATTCTTTTAAATAATTATAAAACTATATTTTTTCTATTTTTAAATCTATAGTTTGTTTTTTATAACTAAAATCTAGAATTTAAAGTTAGAAGTTCTATATAACACGCTAGTAATTAGTACTATTATATTAATTAGTAATTACTATCTAGTAAGAGACTTTAACTTTTACTTTAAAAATCTTTTTAAAAGCTTACTAAGCAGCTTACTAATCTTTTTTAAGTTTTAGCTAATTTAAAAGCTTTATTTACTTATTAAGTACTATTTTATAGGTAGTATAGGCATTTAAAATACTCTAGCTACTCTAGCTACTCTAGATATACTAATAGTATAGGTATATATTCTTACACAATCTTATATATATATACACTAAAAAAAAATAGTATTACTAGTGTGCTTTAAGTGTATTTAGTATATAGATATATATAGCCTTATATAGAACTACTTAGGTGCCCTAGATACTTATACGCGCACAAAAACTTTTCTAATATATTATTTATTACTAACTTAGGACCTATAGCTAACTATTTCTAAATATCTAAGTAGGCGTCTATAATAAAAAGTTAGTAAAATACGTAATAACATTCTAATACGTAATAAGCTTATTAAAGTTATATAGTATACTAGGCTTCTTTAGGTTTTTAGCGTAAAAACTAGCAATAAAATAAGAATAATTAAGTAGGTTATAATAAGGCTCCTAAGTAAAATTATTAAAGTTATTCTATATAACTTTATACTTTATACTTTATAACGCTATAGTTAGGTACGTATAAGTTCTATTTTAACTTATTTAATTAATAAGTTAATATAGTCTTAACTTTATACTTTTTATTAATAGGTTTATTTAGTAGAATAGTATCTTTATTATACGTTTAGCTATTAAGTGGTTACTTATTATATAGGTATAGTAGCTATAGGTAGAAGATATTGCATAGTTAATCTATTTTCTTAGGTAGGTTAAGTTTTTAAGCTATATTATTTATAATATAAATTATATAAAAAGGTTTTCTATTCATAAAGTTAAGTAAAAAACTTGGCCTCTTTATTTTTAAATTGCGCGCGTCTAATATTACCTTATTACTAATCTTAAAGTAGAGTGTAGGCGCACACTTTATATTAGCCTACTTAGCCTACTTAGCTAACACCTATTATAAATTATTGCGTAAAAAGTTATATAATTAGATAAGAGAGTTAATAAAGTTATTTACGCATTAATAAATTATATAGATAGGCGCTATAAGTAGGCATTTACTAGTAGTAGTATCCTACTTACTAACTTAATATTATATAGCTACTAGATAGGCTTAGTACTATTATATAGTAAGTAATCTTTAGTAGTAATAAAGAGTACAACACTTATTAACTTACGAATAAATAAGTTAGCTATAAATTCTGCTATAGGTAAGTATAAGGCCTAGTTATTTTATTAATAGTTAATATATACGCGTAAGTACATCTTTAATATAGTATTAGTAACTTTAGTTTAACTAGTAGTCTTAGAGTGCTAGCTAGTTAATAAGTAGAGTTTAGTATCTAATCTCTTATAAAGGCGCTTTTAGAAGTATAATTTAAACTACTAGCTATAGTTACTAATAATATTCTCTAAGAAACCTTCCATACACTAAATATAGATAAGAAAGACCTTTATAACTACCTTAGCTATAATCGTAACTATAGAAATAAACTTCTTTTTCTTACTAAGCTAATTTATAATAACTATAATAGCTATATAAATCTTACTAGTATTATAATAAAATAGTAAGCCTATAATAAAATCTATAAATATTAACTACTAGTAATAGTCTAGAATTAGTAGTAGGTGTAGTAGGCTATACTTAGTGTTATAGTATAGCTTACTACGATAGTAAAATATATAGGTATAGATATAGTAAATAATAGTTTATATTATATATAGCTAGTAATACTAATAACTAATATATTTATAAGTGCTCTTATAGCTAATATATCTAGTAGTAATACTATTATAGGCCTACTTAAGAATATATATATAAAGTTCTTTATTTTTAGAAATATATAATTAGTTTTTAATATATAATAGTCTATTACTTAGTTAATAATCTATAACTTTAATTTTAAGTTCCTATTAAAGAAGCTTTTTAGGCAAATAGGAGGCCTTAGCCTTAATAGTAGCTCTAATATCCTAAAGTAATTATGCTATCTTCTTAGTTTCTATTATAATAGTAGTAGAGGGCTTATAATTATTAGTAGTAAGCTTTATAATATAATATAGCATAGCGGTAAGCTATACACTAAAGTAATAGCTTTTATCTAATAGAGTATAGGCAGCTATAACTATATAATATAAATCTTTATCTTTAAAATTTTCTAGATATAAAACTATTTAGGCTTAGTATTAGTAGCACATATTATTATTACTCTTAGGCAAATCTCTAAGTTACCTTATAAGCGCGTTAGGCTTTATATCTTACTTTTCTAGGTAATATTAAATATAGAAGTTAAATTTAGCTAGAAATACTACTTATTATACTTATTATTCTCTTGCCTCGAACTATAGTATAGCGATGTGGCCTTACGCATAGTTTTACATGTGGATTTTTTTTAGTTAGAGTGGGCGCGCTAAGCGCGCCAAGCTCGCTTATAACGCGCTAACCTCTTCTTATTAATACTATCTTAAAACACTTTTCTGTGTTAATAATAGTAGGAGGGATAACTACTATTATTATAATATTTTTATTAGAAACCCCTTAGTTATAAAAAAAAACCATACTTATTATTAATTAAGTTAATTACTAGTTATAAAGTATTATAATGCAAAGTAGTTAGTAATAATATTAATAGAATTCTAGGTGTCTAAGAGCTTAGATTTCTATTTCTTAAAGGTGTGTATAATAGCTAGTAGCTTCTTACTATACATTTTATAGTTACACTTAGTGGGATTTATCTTATATAATAAGTAGATAATAAGTTATAATATATTCTAGTTATTTTTTTATAATAATATAGTGTAGTAAAAAGTAAGCACTTACGCGATTTTCTATAACACACCCCCTAGTTTCTTAAGAAAGCTAAGAAACTAAAGAAGAGTAGTAGTGTCTTACTATTTTTGCCGAATTTTTTGTACTCTAGGCCGAGCTCCGCTAGAGTGCTCTATAGGGCGCTACTCTTAGCGCTGTTTTCTCCTTAGTATATAGGACGCTTCTCTTAAGTCTATGCCTATAATAGGATTCTCACCTCTCTAGCAATTTGCTAAGAAGCTGCTTAGGTTAGTATAAGTAGAAAAAGAGCTTATAATTGTGGTAAAAAGTAAGCACTTATGCGATTTTTCACGATATATAGTTATAGTAATAAAGTTAGACGCGTCTATCTCTAGCTAGGTTTCTTTATTTAGGTTAAAATAAACTAGTATAGGTACTATAGAAAATGCCAATTTAAGTAAATTAAAAGTAACTATAGTAGGTAACTCTAGCTTAATAGGCTAATTTTTTAGTGTATTAGTTTTAGTAAGATTAGTTAGTAAATAGGCAATCTAGCTAAAATATTTAATAAATTAATAGTAGAAGTTAGCAAATCCTAGAAAAGCTTATATATCTTTAAGAAATTAGGATAGTTGCTAGTTATATACTACTTATACCTTTTTAGAAGTTATTTTAATACCTTTAGTAGTAAGAATAATTCTAAGATACTTAACCCTTTTAATTTTAAACTAACACTTGTTAATATTTAAGTATAATTCTACTTTTTCTAGTTTATTAATAATAGTTTATGTATATTTAATATAATCCTCTTTAGTTTTACTATATATAAGAATATTATCTAAGTATGCTATATAAAGGTTATCTAGGTATTACTATAGCGTGTTATTAATATAAGTCTAGAATTTGCTAGAAGCTTTAGTAAGACTAAAAGGCATAATAGTGTATTTATATAATCTATATTGCGTAAGAAACGCTATTTTTTTCTTATTACCTTTCTTAATCTATATATTATTAAAATCTATAATAATATTTATAATAAATAAAAACTTTATTTTATTTATATGTGCTAGCGTATTCTTTAGAAATAGTAGTGCGTTATAATTGCGCTTTATAATAGTATTAATTATATAGTAATTAACGTAAATGCGTAATTCACTCCTTAATTTTTTAATAATAGAAATAGGCAATGCGTACTAAGATATGCTTATCTATAAGAAGCCCTTTGCGATTATTTTATTAATATATTTCTTAACTACTATTATCTCTAAACGCGTAAGACTATAAATATGTAGTTATAGTACTTTATTATTAACTAGGTTAATAGTATAGTTAACGCTAAAGTGGTAAGAAGCTAACTTATTAGCCTCCTTTAGGTTAAAATACTAAGACTTATTATATTACTAACCTAGTAATAGCTGCTTAAGTTTATCTATTATTTATAACTTATTAACTAACTTCTTTATAAACTTATTATAGTTAGTTTAACTATAAGCAGCTAGTGCTATAGCTGCGTAGAAGGTTTGCGCGTTATATTTGCTATTAGTAGGGTTAGATAGGTAACTAAGCTAGTTTTAATAATAAGGTTCTAACTAGGTAACTACATCTAGATAGTGTACTACTATAAGATAAGATACCTTGCCTATAATAAAACTAATATTATTCTATAGTATAGGTTGTAAGAAGCTAGCTAGTAGTTTATTATAGTATATAGTTTTAGATAAGGCATTTCTAAGGTAGTTAACTAGATGGTAGTAAGTGTTAAATATTATAAACTACTTATATAACCCTAGTAATAGGTTATAGGCAAATATCTAATCTATACTAAGTATAATATTAAAAGTCCTAATATTAGTAATAAAATATATAATAGTACTAGTATAAGTTCTATACTATATAGTAAGGTTAACAGCTTAACTAATCTTATTAATTATCTTACTATTAGCAAGACATAACATAATTAGGTTATTAATATTGTATAGTTTTATTTAGTGCTACTTAATATATATAGGGCTAATAAAGCTTATACTAGCTCCTATATTAGTAAGTTAATATTTCTCAGCCTATTTATAGAGTGTAGTAAGCTTAATAAGATATATACACTATAACTGCTTAACTTTGTCTAGTTAGGGCTCCTTATCTATAGTAACTACAGAAATCTATTATATATACTATAGGTTAAGGCTAAGCTTAGTATTAAGTTTAAACTTATCTATTTTTTATTATACTATTATGAAATTTCTCTATATACGCTATTAATATCGCTCTCTTACGCAGTTTTGCTTAGGAGCTACTAAAAATATAACTTATTATTATTATTATAGTTCTAAGTATAATATATATTATTCTTATTAGAGTTAGAAATATTATACTTAGATAACTTACTACGCGAACTATTATATCTATAAATACTATATAATTAGTTAGAATTTATCTAGATAGTGTAGATGTGTTATGCGTCTTTATAGTTAATAAGGCTAGAGAAAATAATATAGAAATACTTAATATCCTTAATAGAGGTAATTGTGTTATTATAATAGCTAGTATTAGAGTCTATTACTTAATATTCTGTAACTCTATATTTAAAATAAGTATTAGCCTTAGCTAGTAGATCTAACTCTTATAATATATATCTATAAGTATTATATCTAGTAGTTATATTTATATATAGGGTAGAGAATATAGTGTATATTATAGTATTAGATCTAGTAGTAGTAGTATTAATTAAGTAAGTTTTTAAATAATTAGGCACTATAGTAGATATACTAGAGCGACCTATAGTAGACTTATAGTTAAGACGCTTTATATATAAGACTTAGTTTATATAAGAGGTAAAAGACTTCCTAGGTATAGATAGTATATTAGTGGCGTTAATAATACAATTTTGTATAAGTTAGTGGGCTTAATTTATTAGTAGGTAGTTAGGTATACTAAGAAAGTTAATAATAGCTATAAATTACGCGTGCTAATCTATAAGAGTCTTTCTAGGTTTTTAATCTAGGGTATTATCTATAATTTTTTCCTAGGCGTCTAATAATTTGTTCTTAAATAGATAGATCTTGTTAAGATAGTTAAGTATATCTATAATAGTTATAGTAGTCTTAAAATATAAATATACTAGAATCTAGGGATATTCTTTAAGTTCGCTATGCAAGTATATAATACGCAACTATTTATTTAGAAAAGTCTAAAGCTTATCTATTAATAAAATACGCTAATATTTGTAGTTGTTCTTATCCTTATCTTTACTAGAGAAATAATCTACCTTAGGTATATAAATCTAATATAAGTACTAAGAATATACTATAAGTCTTAGCAATAGAAATACTTTGTAAGAGGATATTAAATAGGTCTATTATTTAATATAACTTATATAACTTATAGCATATAGATTATACCTTAAATCTAGAGTAAGAAAAGGATGTATATAGTTAAGTAGCAGATTATTAGTAGGTATATACTAGACTTTAATATTGAGTAGTTATTTAATAGATAGTATAGGCTAATTTATAAACTATTAGACGTTATAAGATTAATTTTATAGTATAACGCACACTAATAGTTAACCTCTAAGCTTAGTACTATAAGTGTAGGCTATATTTAGCTCTTACTAAACTGCGTGCTTTATCTCTATAAGTTGCGTAAAGTAGATTTCTAAATTCTAATAATTAATATGCGGGACGTAGTTATTAAGTAAATAATTCTTAAGTTCTCTAAGCTGTCATTATAGGACTGTATAATAAGTAGCAGAGATTTTAGACCTTCTAAGAGTAATAAAGTCCTTCTTTAATAAGTTATAGTGTGCTCGCAACTAGATATTATTCTATTTTATAATCTAGAGAGAGTTCTTATATAATAATATATAACCCTTTAACATCTTAACTTATTCTAACTTTATTAGAAACAGTTTCTTTAAAATATTATAGCTAGTCTAGAGATGCTCTAGCTCTTAAAGCTTAGTTTAATTATCCTCTAGTTTATTAGTAACTTGCTATATAGTTATTAATAGTAATATAATAATATCTTATTAGAACTTAGGCTTCTAGTTAACTGCGTTAACAAACTATATATATTCTTAAACTTTAACTTTATCTAGCTTTATACTATCCTCTATACTAGTTATACTAATATAAAGTTTATAATCTAATATATTACTATTAGTGTTAGTAATATTAGTAAAGTATATATACTTAGAGAGATTAGTAAGTAGTAAACTAGTATAGTTTTATTAGTTGTGTATTGTAGTTAGAAGAATAGGTGTATTTATAAAGGGTTGCCTTTATTATAAAAAGATTTATCTTTCTTATTATTATTATCTGCAAAAGTCTTATTATAATCTTTAGATTAAAAAAGTCTCTTTTAAATATAACTTTGCACTTATTGCAACGTCGCTCTATTTCTAATAAGTTATTATCTAACTTATTCTAATTTATAGGTAGAGTACTCTAAGTAGTGCTCTATTAAGTTAGGACCTCTATCTAAGACATAGTAGCAAAGTCGCAGAACTTCTTATAGAAGCTCATATTATTATTATTATTCTTATAGCTAGGTCTTGCTATCTTATCTACTATATATAATAGGTTTATCTCTTAGTAAGTATATAATTTAAGTTAAGGGTTAAAGGTTAAGATTGTAAAGTTAGTAGGTTTTATAGCTAGTTATAGCTATTACTTTTTATACTAGGTATTATAATATAGCCTATATATAATTATTAAATTCTAAGTATATATAAAAACCTAGAACTTTATATAGTAATATTAGAGTCTCTAGGCTTTTACTAAAGTAGGTAAGACTTATTAGAATTACTATAAGATCTTAAGTCTTTTAACTATACAAAGCGAGCGTGCCTAGAAACTAGATTTACTACTATACTACACTAGAGTAATTTACTAGGGGTATAGGTCTTACTAACTTAACTTATAACTATGCCTTTTTTTACCTTTTTAACGCTCTTTTTAATTACTAAGCAGAGGGCTTTGCTTTTTTTATTATATTATTTAAGATGAAAGCCTTTGTTGTGCTATCTCTAGGTAGTTAATTTAACGCTACATAACTATGCCTTAGGCTATAAGTTATTTAGGTTATTACTATTTGCTATTATTATAGAAGTCCTATGTGTTAGAACTATTTACTATTATTATTATATAGGTCTTATGTGCCTATCTACTATTATTATAGAGGTTCTATATATTGCCTTCTACTATTATTATTAAAATTCTATGTGTTATAACTATCTACTATTATTATAGAGGTCTTGTGTAACTATCTACTATTATTATAGAGGTCCTGTGTATTATAAGTAATAGAGAAGATATTATAGTTAAAGATATTACTATTATTAAATCTAGGTAATAATATTATTATCTTATCTCTTATTAGTAAGGTAAATAGAGTTATAGTAATTTATAGTAACTTATAATAAGTTAAAATTATTATAACTATAGATAGCTTATCTAAGTAAGCTAGGCTTATAGTTATTAAAATAACTAGATTTGCTTATTAGTAAGCTACTCTTATAATTGCTATAGTAGTTGCTATATATAAAGCTTAGGAATCTTATAAGTTATTATTAATTATAGGGAGCTACGTTACTTATGTGGCATTATATTAACTACCTAGGAGTAGTACGATAATGGCTTTTATCTTAAATAATATAATAAAACAAGTAGAGCCCCTACTTAGAAATTAAAAAGAGCGTAAAAGGTAAAAAGATTTATATGTTATTCTATTAGTACTATATTTTTATATAATAATATTACATAATATATATAATAACTAGTAAAATAAAGGGTTTTTATTAATTACTAACTAATTATATAATAAAAATAGTATTTTTAAATTTAATAACTAAGGACTAGTATTTTCTCTATAACTCTATTAAAAAATTAGATTTATAGCTTTACTAGTAAAAAAGTTATAAAGCTTTAAAAATTACTTACTTAGAGTAAATTATATATATTTATATATATTTATATATATTTATATATATTTATATATATTTATATATATTTATATATATTTATATATATACCTGTATATCTTTATACTAGCAAATTACTTATATAAAAGTATATAAGTATGCGTATATTTACGCATATTTACGTATAGCTAAGTAACGTGTTTACAAGCGTGCCGTCAGTACAAGCGAGCCGTCAACCCCACCAACTTTCCGTAACGCGCGATAAGCAAACTACAATGCCTCAACTAACTACAACTCAATTGCCCTATAACGAAGGAGATATCTTCCTTGCTATCTCAGCTATTAATAAAAATCAGATTCAGAGCGAAAATCGCGCTGCCTTAACGTTTAACGTCCCTCGATCAACGCTGCGCGACCGACGCGCCGGAATTGCTGCGCGACGCAATTACTAGCCCAAATTAAAGAAGCTTACCAAGCTAGAAGAGGAGGTGATTGTTGAGCAAATACTTAACCTAGATTCGCGAGGCTTTGCGCCCACTCTAGGTGCTGTACGAGATATGGCGAATAAGCTGCTCACTAAGCGCAGCGCAGGCCACGTTAGCCAGCAGTGGCCTAGGAACTTTGTCAAGCGAACAGACAGCCTCACAACGCGATTTAATCGACCCTACGATCGACAGCGAGCCCTCTGCGAGGACCCAACAGTTATACAGGCCTGGTTTGAGCTAGTAGCACGTACAAAGGCCACCTACGGTATCTGCGACAAGGATACCTTCAACTTCGACGAGACTGGCTTTCTAATAGGTAAAATATCCTCCCAGCTAGTTGTTACTAGCTCAGAGAGGCGTGGCCAGCCAAAAGCGATCTAGCCAGGCAATCGTAAGTGGGTGACGGCGATCCACAGAATTAACGCTGCTGGGTGGGCAATCCCGCCCTTTATCATCTTCGCTGGCCAGTACCACCTCTCTGCCTGGTACGAGGGCGACGATATACCAGGTGACTGGGCTATTGGTCTCAGCGACAATGGCTGGACTACGAACGAGCTTGGTGTTGCCTAGCTACGGCATTTTATTAAGCATACAGTAGAGCGTAGAGTGGGCGCGCGTTAGCTACTAATACTTAACGGCCATAAGAGTTACAACTCGCTCAAATTCTAGGAGATCTGCAAGAAGAACAAGATCTACACTCTCTGTATGCCGCCACATTTGTCACACCTTCTGCAACCGCTTAACGTTGGCTGTTTCTCGCCGTTGAAGCGGGCGTACGGGCGCCAGGTCGAGGGCCTGATACGCGACCACATCAACCATATCACTAAGCTTGAGTTCCTACCAGCCTTCCGCGCCGCCTACGACTAGTTAATTACAAAGGAGAATATCTGCGCAAGCTTTTGAGGCGCTAGGCTAGTCCCACACAATCTAGAGGCGGTAATATTAAAGCTTGATGTGAAGCTTTGTACGCTGTCGCTAGCAGCCCTACTAGAGACTCTATAGGAGTCTGCAACACCAAGCAACGCGCGCGAGCTAGGCGCTCAGTCAACTCTAGTTTGTGAGCGGATCTAAAGGCATTAAGGATCCTCTCCTATATCAGTTATCCAGTCGCTTGATCGGCTTACAAGAGGGGCTAAGAGAATGGCGCATTCGATAGTAATTATGTGCGATAAGATAGCTAGTCTATAAAGGGCAAATAAGGCAGCTATAACGCGTAAACAGCGCAAAAAGAAGCGGATCTAGAAGCGAGGCACTCTATTAAAGGCAGAGGGAGAGGATATTATTGCTTAGAAGGCTGTTGAGCAGCAACTAGAGGGAGAAACGCGGTATAGCCAGGCGCGGTCAGGTGCGAGCTGGCAGGCTTCAGCGCGCTGCACGCGCTGTAGGGAGCCTGGGCACAACTCACGTACGTGCAAGAAGGCTTCTATAGATACTGCTTGATTTAGGAAAGCTATTATATTAATAGAATTTTGATGTGTTGTTAAACTACGTGGCTTTTTAAGTGTAGAAAGTTGGTAGGGTTGACGGCTCGCTTGTACTGACGGCACGCTTGTAAACACGTTAGCCTCTTTAGAAAACACTTTTCTAATATAGTTAGGAATATATGCTGCGCAGCAGATAGATATATACTATATAGTTTTGCCCTACTAGAGTAGATTATACCTTTATCTTGTACTACTTAATTCTAGTATCCTATTTTACTATAACTAAATTATTATCTAAAAGTATACTTTCTATAATTATCTTCCTAGGACTAGTGCGTAGTATATAGTGTATTTTTAGCATCTATATAGGTAGTAGATAGGATTTTATATATATAGATTCCTTTTATCTGTACACTATACGGGCAAGGGCATCTAAGGGTGTTAAGGTTTTAATATTGCCGCACGATGGCATCACGTGGGGATTACATAATGCCCGTGCGCCGCGGCCCATACGCCGCAAGATCTTCTCCTTTTTATCCGCACCCTCTCTAGAGACAAGTAATTAATACCAAGTCGTTCTATTATATTATTTCCTTTTCCTCGTACGATTGCCTCGTACACCCTCCACGCTTACTAGTATAGAGGATTAGAATTCGATGTCTATATAGCTAGCTATAGAGTACCCATTTAACACCTTTCCTATAAAATTTATTAGTGCGCACCTTATAAACCCTACTACTTTAGAAAAAGCATTAATCTAGTAGGGATTTAAATATCCTAGGGCTTAGAGAGCTATTAATTTATTCTAAGCTTTAGTACTTTATTCTATAACTCTTCTTAATTATTATCCTTAGTATTATATAGTACTAATTTGTATTTCCCATTTACTATACTTATTATCTTTCTTAGCTTTTTCTTTTTTATAGCAGCTACTATATATAATATAGTAAAATAGGAACCTATAGACTTACTAATAAGTCTAATAAGTCTAATACTCTAGAGTATAAAATTTTAGTATTAGATTTATTAATACTATTATTTAGTAAAAGCCCTTATTAACTTCCTTAGTGCTCTAAAACCTCCGTTTATTTAAATATAATATTGCGTAAATTTAATCTTACTTCTAGTAGAATTATAGTACTATATAGTAAAAAAGACACTATTTTATATATTAAGGCGCATAATCCTAGTACCTAAGGTATCTTATTAACTAAGGGCAAAGCTAGAAAGCTTACTAAGAAGCTTGCCTATACTTTAAGAGAATAATTTAGTATTAGTACTAATAGGTCTAGAAAGAATATAGTTTTTATAATACTAACTAGATAGCACTTTTTACTAGTAATTTTCTATAGTATTATAGCTACTAGAGGTGTCTACTTAAGAGCAAGTTCTCTATTTATAATTTCTAAGTTAATCCGCTAAATTAAAGATAGGCATATAAAAATAATTATCTATAGCTATAATATTAAAGAAATAGTTATAGAAACTATGTAGAGCTATAATTTCCCCTTTAAAAGTATTCTAATTTTATAGTTATACCTAGAACGCACTCTAGAGAGTATTACTAGTAAGTAAAAGTTTACTTTAGGTCTAGAGTTAGATTAGGAATGTATTATAGATTTAGAGAAGCTAAGTAGAAGCTTACTTTACTTACTATATTTATTTAGCACTACTAGCTTATCTAAAAGTAATTCTTCTTTAAGAGTGTATATTCTATATAAAGTAATAAGTTCTTTATAGGTATCTATATTTCCTACTATAATATTATTATAAAAGTAGTTATTCTAGCTACTACTAACCGCTAGATATACGCTTCTTAAAATAAGCCGCACCTTAATATCTATACTCTTACCTATTTTTCTTCTACTTATATAGTAGGTATTTAATTCTACTTTATTAATTTCTTCTATATGTTAACACGGGGTCACGTACTTTATTCTAATTCGGATTAGGGGAGGTGAGGTAAACTCTAAGATATCCGCATTAAAGGCTTTAGGAGAAATTAAGTGAGATATTAACAGTCTTGTATAAGGCTCTTCTAATTCTAAATAAAATAGAATAACTAGTACCTAATCTATATAGAAGATAGTACTAAAAGAAGAATTAACTACAAAGACTTAAACCTAAGGAGATCCCACAGATCTATATAGTCCTTATCTTTGTCGTTCTATAATCCCTCTAGACTACGTCTCTCTCGCGCTACCTCATCCTTCTGAGAATATTTGCTCTTAGTAGGATGTTATTTTTTCCTCTTAGCGTCTATCTTGGCGGGATGCTAGTTACGTAACTATATTACCTTTGCCCTACTACTAACTCTACGCTAAGTAGCTTTAATGTCACTACCTAGTTGCTACAAAGTTATTTCTCTGCCCTTGCTATTTACACTATAGTACTAGAACTATATTTTAGATACCTAACTTTTTATTCCTTTACTTTTTAAGCTATTATAAGAAGTATCGCATTATAATCTTTTTTACTATTCTACCTATTTATTTTACTATTATAAATTACCTAATAGTAATAGACTAGCTTAATAGTGTGTGTATTACGTATACTAGTACTATATTTATAAGCGCAGAACTGTAGAAAGCTACTAATGCAAAGATAGGCTAGAGCTTAGTATTTACTAGCTAGACTTAGGAAATAAGCACATATATGCCGCTATAAATAATAGATAGATATATAGGTAGTGTTAGTTTACTAATATAAAATATACTTCTAAGGTTTATCTATCTATACTTATATTAATATATAAATAATTAATAATTTTTTAGAATTATAAATAATAATAGTAATAACGTTTCTAATAGTAAGCCTAGAGAAGTATTATTAAAGAGGCCTCTTATAATAATAGACTACTATAACAGCCTAAGCGCAAACGCAGAAAGTTTTATTAATAGCTAGTTATAATTAGGTAATATTATATAAGTTAAGAATAGGATTCTTTTTATTATTAACTATAAGAAGGAACTTATTAAATATAATAGTTACTAGATTGCTCTAGCTAAGCTTAAGATAATTCTTATTAGCTATTTACTTATTATAGATGCTGCTATTATTAAAGTCTATACTAGCAATAAAAACAAAGTGCCTTAAGCCTATATTATTGTAGATAAAGCTAAGCTATCTACTTTAGAAATAATATCTTTTATTAAAATATAAGCTAGCCTATATAAAAAGCTTTATAGTAGAGTTTTCTTTATAGTAGAGTTTTCTTTATAGTAGAGTTTTCTTTATAGTAGAGTTTTCTTTATAGTAGAGTTTTCTTTATAGCTGCTATTTTATAGACACTAAGTAGTAAGATTTTAAAAAAAGACTTAAAAGAAATAGTAAAAGAGACGTTAATAGTATAGAAGGCACTATTTAAGAAACTACCTAGAGTTGCTAAGTTTCTTTAGAGAGTCTAATATTTTTAGGTTATAGTAGAAGTATTTTATATATATAGGAAATCTACCCTTTCTAATATTTTTTAAACTAAAGGAAATATAACTTCCTCTAACCTAGATAACTACTTTAATATTTCTAGAATATATACACACTTAAAAATTTTACTTAAACTTTACTAGTATCTTTATATTACTTATATTACCTTTATTATTAACTTAACTTTAAAACTTTATATAACTAGTACTTTACGCAGGTCTAATAATAAATATGTTACTAAATTCTCTAATTTTATTTAGTTTAACAATATTGCAGACTGCCTTATTTTACTATAATAATTTTTTAGTATACTACTAGTAAGACTATAACGTACTTTGCACTCGAGTCGGACACTCTATTAAGTCGGACACTTTACTAAGACCCTACTAAGTTCTGTACTATTTACGATAGTATAGAGTTAACATAAACTATTTTTAATAGTCTAAATAGGCTAAACTATTTAGAATCTACTTCTATAAGCTGTCTATAAGTTTTTTTATTGTGCCTAGGCTTGTCGCAGCATCTATAATGCTGTTAAGTGGATTCGTCTCTATTAGTGCGCACCCTCTTCTTTGCCTTCTTGTCATCACTACGCACCCTAAAGTCCTTTAGAGTAGCTAGTCGCTGGCCCTCTTTAACTATAAGGACTCCTTCTTGCTGCAATCGCTTTCTTTTATATAATTTATATTGTGTGGCGGCCTTATTAGTAGCTTAAAGTTTAGTGTTACGTTTAGTTATTAATACTAAAGAATGCCCTATTATCTTAGCGCCTTTAACGAGCTTTTCCATCGCCTTAACTATATAAGTTAGGGAACTATCTATATGCCTTTGAATCCTCTGCTTAACTAGCGTCGATTGGGACCTAAGTTCTATACTATTTCGCGGAGTTTGTGACTCCTATATACTATCGCGAATAGTACAAAGTGGAGGCGTACGTAGGCGGACGTTAAGCTGCGATATTACAGCTTCTAGGTTGTGGGACACTAGGCCAGCACCTTGAAAGCCTCCTTTAATATTACTTTTAGTAAACAAAGCCTTAAAAGTAGCAAGAAAGCAAGACAGGAACTTAATTTTAGTAATGTGCGTGATGTAGTTACGTATTAAATCCTTAGCTTAGCGCCTATACGCCTTTTTTAAAGGCGCGAAACAGCCTATATTAAGTGGCTGCAAGAGGTACGATAAATGCGAGGGCATATAGAGAGTAACAATATTGCTCTTCTTACAATACTATTTAAATTCGAATAAGTTATAACTCTTATAGCTATTAAGAATAAGTAAATATATTATGCTAATAACACGCCTCTTTGTATGCTTATTAAAGTGCTTTAGCCACTATAGACTAAGCTTATTTATTATCTAGCCATTCTTAGAGACTGTAATAACCTAATTATAAGGTATATCCTTCTTCTTATACTAGGCAGAGAGATGGTGCTTGCCCCTAAAGATAATAAAGGGTGGGATCTACCACCCTATTGCATTAATGCCTTGGATAACTGTTGTCCACTCCCTATTGCCCTGTTGCACCTGCTTTGGCCGTTCTTAACACTTAGAGCCTATAACTACTACTCTAGTTAATATTATACCTATTATAAAGCCTACTTTATTAAAATTGTAAGCATCCTTGTCTAGGATACTATATTTAGCCTTTATATTCTCTATAAGCCAGAACTAGTCTTATATCACCTTAGGATTCTTCTAGAGAGCTCTCTTATAGTTGTACTTTTAATTAAACTTGACTTTAAGCTCTAGCTGGCGCTTAACAAAGTCATAAGGCCACCTCTAGCTAACTGGCCTATAGTGGCGTGCAGCTAGTAAAGAATTAGCCATATCTTTTATAGTATTAAGCCAAGGCGGAAATCCTTGCGTGTCTAGGTCGAGTATATGCTCTATAATCGCCTGCTCCTCTCTTATAGTAAGGCTTATTTTATTAGGTGCGTAGTTGCGTCTAAATATTTTTCTAGCACGTTAGTTGCTAAGTGTACTTTAAGAGACGTTGTAGATAGCTGTAGCGTATTGCTAAGAGAGTGTCGCGTCTTATTTAATAGCCTAGATCGCAAGCTGTATACGCGCTTCTTTTAACACTAGTAGTTTATTGTGTGGTTAAGGCATCGCGTTATACTATTACTAATAGTACGTTTTAGTGGGGTCTTAGCAAAGTGTCTAACTTAATAGAGTGTTCGACTCGAGTGCAAAGTATATTATAGTATATATTAATCTTCTATATAGTATATATTCGTAACTATATATAGCTAGAGCTTAAAAAATAGCTTACTTACCTAAATTTATATATATAATCCTTTTTATTAATACTACTTTAAAACGCTTTTTTATATTCATAATAGTAAAAGAAATAACTACTATTATTATAATCTTTTTATTAGAAATCTTTTAGTTATAAAAAAACTATATATATTATTATTAGCTTGCTAAACTTTTTATAACCTTTTTCTAGTTTAAGATTAAAGTAAATTAAGATAGAAAGATTATTATATACTACTATATACAGCACCTAATTCTAATTAAAGACTAACCTTAAATACTACTTAATAACGCAATAATAGTTTAAACTTACTTGCACCCTCTAATTTATAAAAAAATTGCTTATAGGAGTCTCTATGCTAAGATTTACTTAGCGAGTTTAAATGCGCTGTTTTTATTATATTATTTAGAATAAAAGCCTTTATTATTCTACTATTAAGAAAAATTTTATACGCGTATAAGCACCTAAGGCACCTAAGTAGCCCTATATAAGACTATATATATCTATACACTAAATATACTTAAAGCGTATTAGTAATACTACTTTTTCTTAGTATACATCTATATAAGATTGCGTAAAGATGCGTACCTATACTACTAGTGCACCTAGAGTAGCTATAGTAACTTAAATACTTTAGATATCTATACTATCTATATAATACTAATTAATTAGCAAATAAAGCTTTTTAATTAGCTAAAATTTAAAAAAGCTTAGTAATCTACTTAGTAAGCTGCTTAGTAAGCTTTAAAAAATTGGAATTTTTAAAGTATAAAGTTAAAGTCTTTTACTACATAGTAATTACTAGTTAATATAATAGTACTAATTACTAGCATATTATATAAAACTTTTATCTAACTTTAAATTCTAGATTTTAGTTATAAAAAAACAAACCATAGGTTTAAAAATAGAAAAAATACAGTTTTATAATTATTTAAAAGAATTAGATTAGGCGAAAATTAGTGGCTTAGTAAAGAACACTATTTTAAAAAGTACAAACTTTAATAACTTTTTAACTACTTTACTTTTATTAAAACTTTTTTAACAATTTAAATAATATATTATTAGTACTATATTATTATATATAATATTACGTAATATATATAATAACTAGTATAATAAAAAGTTTTTATTAATTACTAACTAATTATTTCAATAAAAATAGTATTTCTAAATTAAATAATTAAAGACTAGTATTTTCTCTATACATCTATTAAAAATTAAAATTATAGCTTTACTAGTAAAAAAGTTATAAAGCTTTAAAAAAATTACTTATTTAAACTATTTATATATATTTACATAAGTCTACGCATATTTATATATCTTTATACATTTTTATACTAATAAATTACTTATATAAAAATATCTTTTTTATTATCACCTTTTACGCCTTTTTTGATTACTAAGCAGGGGGCTCTGCTTTTTTGGTCATGTTATTTGAGATAAAAGCCTTTGTCGTCCTACCCCTAGGTAGATAAAATAACGCCACACACATATAAAAATATATAAGTATACGCACGTCTGCGCATATTTACGCATAGTTAAGTAGCCTCTTAAGAAAAAACTTTCCTAATGTAAGTAGGGAGCTATTAAATTAGCTGTTAAAGTTAATTTTGGGTGAGTTTTGGGGGGGTGAGGAGAGCCGAGCGATTCCGGCCACCCGCTCTAACATACATAACGTGGGCCCACTTTTACTTTAGCGTGAACGAGCCCTGTTAACGCATGGACGTTAATCAGTAACCCTGTACAATCCTCCTCCACTTTCAAGATCAGCGGGACCGCTGACATGGTTTAATGTTGGCGAAAACCATAACAACCGGGGCCTAAGTTAAGATCGCCACAACCCCTAAAACCTCCTAAATTACTACATACTGGCAACAGTCAAGCACAACATTCTTTCCGGTATTATTGACAATCGTTTGATTGAATTTCGTCGCGACGATGATATTTCTTCCGGCGTGTTTAATCCTTCCACTCATTAGCTTCCTATCATTCGTCCATTCTTTTCCCACCACAGAAAGTCTAGCAAAACTGAAGACATCTCCTGAGGACATTCATAGGACACTGCTCGAATTTCGCGATAAGCGCCTTCTTGTATCGACTGGGCAGCCAGTGGATGGTAGGTCGCACACCTTTTTCCAACCTTGCAAATGGAGTTGACACCTTCGAACAGTTTCCGGTGAACATGTATTTAAAGCTCCGAACTTCGCCGCTGGTGATCAACGGGGCCCTTGTCCTGGCATGAATGCTCTCGCGAACCATGGCTATATCCCTCGAGATGGAATCGCGAGTGTACTTTACAACTTTGCATCGTTTTGAAAGACATGTCTAATCGGAAACAGACTATTCAAGCAATCGCAGCTGCGAATGAAGGTTAGTGTAACGAGATTTGGCATATACGACAGAGAGATACTCACCGGCTGACAGTGTTCGGTATGGGCATCGATTTGGCTACCTTGGTTGCCGTCATGGGCACTGTGTATGCCGGAAACCCACTATCCCTTCAGCCTGGCTTCTCGATTGGCGGCGAGTCAAGCAAAGTGGGCAACATTCTTGGCGATTTTTTGGGACTTCTAGGTATAACATGCCCTACATTATCTCAGCTAGGAGCATACTCATGATATAGGAACACCCCGTGGCCTATCTGCCGCCCACAACTTCATTGAGTCCGACGCTTCCAACACGCGCGATGATCTTTATCTGACTGGCGATGCGTCTACCATGAACATGACCATGTTCATGGAAATCTACAACTCGCTGGAAGATGGCCCACTTACCTTCGACAAAGTCGGTGCGCGTATTGCTAAGCGCTTTGATGAGAGCGTTGCGTCCAATCCCCATTTCTACAGCGGGCCTTATACCGGCATGATCGGACGAAATGCCGGATACATCTTCAGTAGTCGTCTCTTGAGCAACTTTAGTGCTGAGAATCCCATGGGTGCAATGAGTACGTGTCCCTACATTATTTAGTACCATCCCCAGGCAAGCAAAGACTTACGCTCAAATCAGCCAAGAACGTATTGAAGTCGTTCTGGGCCGTCTATGATGATGACCGCCAACCCTCGGGCCTAGTGTACAGAAAAGGCCACGAGCAGATTCCACACAACTGGTATCGCAGGCCCGTAGACTACAGCCTTGTCCAGCTCAACGTCGACCTTCTCGAATGGTACGCGACACACCCCACGGTTCTCTCTATTGGCGGCAACATGGGAAAGGTGAATTCCTTCGTGGGCCTCGACTTCACAAACATAACAGGCGGAGTTCTTAACAGCGATACCATCCTGGAGGGAAATGGTCTTATGTGTTTTGTTCTGGAGGCTGTTAAGACGTTTGCACCAAACAGCCTCGGCACGCTCTTCAAGACTCTAGCTGCGCCGCTCGAGCTCGTTACAGACACTATTGCCGCACCCATTCTGAGTCTCGATTGTCCTGAATTCAAGGACCTCCAGACTGGTGGGACAGACCTTTGGGCAAAGCTCATGTCCTTTCCAGGCGCTGCGAAGGCTGGAAGTGCTTTGTGAAGCTATGTTCTACAAGAGCAGTCCTAGACAGAAATACTCTATATTAATCAGTACTGTTAATTCAATCCCTCCATAATTTACGATGGTTGGAAACGTGTAACCCAGTTGAGCATAGTGATGCTCGATTTCTGGATGAAAGAATCTAATAGTTCGATTGCTTCGCGGACTGCCATGTACCTGGCCATTTACAATTATCGTGCTATACTTTGGCTCTGCCCTGTGATTAATACTATTTATACCCTTTTTCTACTTATTATAGCTGTAAAACGGTCTCGACCGAGACCCACAGGCACTTCACAGTCAGATCACATGATGTATTCACATAGTATCCCACAGAGCTGGTATACAGAAAAAAAGGTTATAGCTAGATTTTCTTTTGCCATAGTATAGTTGCGGGATGCAGCTTTGTTCACAAAAAAAAATAGCTGTAAAATTCTAGATATGCTGCTAAGTGTTATAACTTATAGAAGACTGTGCTAAATACAGATATATATGAATAAATGAATAAAATAAATAAATCCACATGTTTCCCTCCTGCATTTCCTCCCCGCCCCCCCAAAAAAAAGACATGCATCGAGACAGATGCTCAGAAAACAAGAACTTAATTTCACCTCAAACATTTATGCTACTTATATCTCTATGCAATGTTAAATCTACCATCTCACAAATTCCATCAGGCCAAAAGCAAGCAAAACAGCACCAACCGACCCCACGCCACGCCACGCCACCCTCCGGCCGGCACTACATAGCCCCTCACACTTTCCCCAGAGCCACCTACCTCACCAGTCTCTCAAATCAAGCCAAATCAAATCAAGACAAACGAAAAAGAAAAAGGCAATATCTGTACAATACAGGGTATCTCGTATTTCTCACCCCCAAGTGATCATCACAATGGCATAAACAACCGTGTACGCAAAGAAAAAAGAGTGTGCAACGAGCGACAACCACAACATAGACATCGCCATCAACATATGAAAAACAAGTCCTGAAAAAAAAGAAAAAGAAATCTCAAAGCCTATCCAACATCCTATTGATGTTCAACCACGACTCCAGCTCGTCATTTCCGGTGGAGAAGTCCTCGTGCGGATCGAACGATGTCTTTTTCCTTTGTAGCACAGGGAGCGGTTTCTCGGAGAGGTTCGAGGTGGACATGCTCACGCCGCTGTCTACGCGAGGGGTTTGGTGCGGCTTTTGGAGTGATTGGTTGATATTCGTGGAAGATTTTGGGGGCGGGATGGGGGCCTCCGCAGGTTTTGGTGGAGGTGGGGTGTAGTGGATACTTAGCATTTGCTTTGCGAGGCGGGGCGGTGCGGGGACAAGCTGTTTGGTGACGGGTGGTGGTTGATGTTTTGGTATGGGGAGTGGTGTGGTGGTGGACTTTTGAGTTGGTGATAGATTGGTAGTGGTAGGATACTGTGGCGGTTGTATCGGGGCACTTTGTTGTTTCTTAAGGACCTTTCTGTCCTCGTTGACTGCGGGTTTCTTGACTTCAGGCTGCTTCATCTTGTCGAGTTTCTGGGTTCCAGCTGATTTTTGAGACAATTGTCGGCATTCTCGTTCTTCGGCCTGCCTCAGCATACGGACTAAGTCCTGCTTCTCCGTGTCTGGGGACTTATCCGAGACACAGGCCAAGGGCGTGAGACCTTTGTGGTTCTCAGAGCAAGCTTTTGCACCAGAGCGCAGCAGGAATGAGACAATCCTTACGTTACTTGCAACGACTGCGGCATGCAGTGGAGTGTTGCCTTCACTATCATGGCTTTGCAAGGCTGCCCCCGAGCTCAATAGCAGGTCTACAATCTTTTCAAACCCATTCTGGATTGCGGCGAAGAGTGGTGTGCGCTGTTGATTATCGTCGCAATTGACATCAGAATTTCGACGGATGGTTTCGTCCACGATGTCGATACGGTTTGACCGTACAGCGGAGTGGAGCGGATATCGGCCGTCGTACAATGGCGAAGAAATTGAGAGTTTGCCACCATTATCGAGCAGGAGTTTAATCAATTCGATGTCCACCAGCTGGAATTGTTCAATGATGTGAGTAAGTGCATGAGTGGATGACAGAGCCTGTTGAGAGTTCCGCGTCTTCGGCGCGCGTCGGGGCTTTTGGTTCATGACATTCGTGCGCGCGCCGAACGCAAATATCGCCTTAAGACCATCGTAAAGATACAATGAAGGAGGTATTGTCGCTGATAGGTTGTATTCAAGAAGCGCCCAGAGGAGTGAGCTTGTAGGCTTACTCTTAGGTAAGGCGTTAGGATCGAGGCCCATAGAGAGCATATCGGTGAGATCGCGAATCGGTAGAATCTTCGAAAACATCGATGCGTCGGTAACGGTGCTAGATTGCCGCTGCAGCTTAGCAATTCGTCGGATCCATTCGTGTTCCGCGAAGAGCTTCAGAATTTTCTTGTTGACTGCGCTGTTTGGTTTTACGGGCCCTCTCTTTGGCCTCCATTCGTTCAACGAAAAAGGCGAGCCATGCTTTAGGAGCGTTTCAACAAACTGCGACTTCCCCAGGGTTGCCGCATAGTAGAGCGCATTGCGTTGACCGTGATCTTCATGGCCAACACAGTTACTTCGTTCCGGGCCCTTCTGAAATAACAGAGTTTCAATGAGGGGCAAACCTTCTTCTGGAAGACTTTTAGTCGCTTGAATGAGAGGTGCTGAGCCAGTTTGGTCTCTCATACTCCTCCTCACGCCCTTTTCGCAGAATGATGCTGCTGCGGCAGCGATATGATTCCACGTTGAGGGAGCTTTCGGAGTGCTCATAGCGATATGATGCAGGGCGGTGAGGCCATTCTCATCCCAGGAGTTGATACCTGGCTGGGCAGCAAGGAGGGGAACGATGGCCCATTGGTGATTGAGTACGGCTAGCAGAAGCGGAGTGCGTTTTCGGGAATCGGTCGAAGTGGTATCGGCACGAGCTTGAAGTAACAATCTCACTGTCTTATACAGTCCGTTCTGCGCAGCCAAGTGCAGAGCGGTCTCCCCTGTCGAGTCGACATACCGGATATCGGATGCCTTGAGTAAACGCTGAAGATCCGGCTCTTTATCTCCTGAAGCTAATTTGGTCGCGTGTAGGAAAGGTGTGAGGCCTTTCTGGTTGACCAAATTTGGGTTTGCGCCATGTTTTAACAGTATTGCGACACAGAGAGGCGAGGTCGCTGCCACGTGCAACGCGGTGTTACCGTCGCGATCCTGTGAATCGATGTTGATGCCATGCCGGATGAGTTGTTGTATTAATTTCACAGAACCGAGACCTGGCCTGACGACATGATGAAGCAGCGTCGCGCCATCTTTGTATGCTGTATGCGCATCGGCTCCCCGAGAGAGCAAGATGCCGAAGACCTCCGATAAAGCTTCTCGGTCGCTGGACAGAGGACTCTCAAGTGCCGCTTGAAGCACGTTTGGGCCATGTGGGTTTCGCAACGTAACATCCGCTCTGTGATCGACGAGTGCTTGCACGACTGGTACGCTACAGGCGTTGAAGGCAGCGAAAATGGGGTAAAGGCCGGATGCAGTCGCGCGGTTCGGGTCTGCGCCTCGCTCTAGAATGAGCCTGACTAGTCTTGCATCGTGCATCTTGATAGCCTCAACCAGGCTGGTAGAGTCGGGAGGACAGCCAACCTCGAGGATCTGTGCGACCAGGTCAACGCCCAGCGAAGACCGGTCCTGCGCTTTCTCAATGCGCTTCAAAAGCATCTGCTTTTCTTTGGTGAGCTTATGCGACCTTCCTCCGGCAGCGCGGATGATCGTGATGGTTGCTTGCAGATTTCCGTTCTGGATGGCCACCTCAGCAGGACTACAGCCTACATTATCATGCGCTTCGTAGTTTGCGCCATGCTTAAGCAGCGCAGCCACGGCGACGGTTGATACCGACTTGGCCGCACGCGCTGCGTAGTGGAGCGGTGTTTCGTTCGTGATTAGGGTTCGAGCATTTAGGTCAGGGTTGTATACTAGGAGGGCGCCGAGGATATCGTCTCGTCCGGTCTTGACTGCGAGGTGAAGTGGAGTCTCCCCGTTATGCTTGCAACCTGCACTGATATTCGCGCCCGCTTCGCCGAGTATCTTGACAACGCCGACGTGCCCAGCGGCCACAGCAATGCAAAGCAGTGGCTGTGTCGTTGGATTGCCATCCGGTGCTTCTCCGGCTCGCAGGAAGTGTAAGAGTGCTGCCTCGCGATTGTGATAGACTGCGTAATAGCTTGGTGTCCATTGCTTCGTTGGCCCAAGGCCATTATCAGAAGTTGTTGGTGATCGTCCAGGCCTTCCAAGTTCACACCTTAACACCTCAATTAAGGTCTGAATCTTGGAACTCTTGTGCCCTGGTTCAGCGGTGTTTGTGTCATTACTGTCCCCGATTGTAATACAATGGGGCTTCATTGGGTCCTCTGCTCCTTTAGAAAGCGAGATACAGGACAGGCTTTTGTTGGAAACTGTTTCAACCTAGATCCAACAGCTTTTCCTATTGTGGGTTCATAAACGAGTAAAAAGAACGAGACGTGAATAAAATAAACGAGAGAGGAGATGGGATAAACAATATTCGTGAAGTAAGGGGATGAGACTAAAACGACAGTGAAATTGACCGCTACACAAAGCGTGGTGCAAGACGGAGAAGCGTGGTAGTACTCGCACATACCTACATAGGGGACCTGCTTACGCCTTACCTGCATTCAGCCCGCATGCCTTTCCTGCGACCACGTTCTCTTGCATGGCCTATTTGGTCATGTTCATGGTCTGCCCGTCCCAATCGGGTTCGTCTTCTCCATATAGCTCCTCATGAAGCGAGCCAGGTCGGCGACCTGGACGCCGCAGCAATTTCATTCTGCAGCGCCGTCGCAACTCTATCCTATCAATTGGGAGAACGGGGCGTTTGCGCTACGAGCAATTGACAGGTGTCGTGGCGCTAAGGCAGAGATTGGCATGGGAAAGTTGGTGACTGGATGCGGATCTACCGAAAGACCGGGTGGCGGTTATCCAGAAGGAGCTTTAGCGCCAGCCTCACGTGCGGCGCGTATGTCCGTGGGTGCAGGGCACCTTTGCCTCTGACTACGTTGTTTGGAAACGATCTGAGTATCTCAGTTAATTAGTGTTAGGCAGAGGCAAGGAATATGATTTTGCGTTGATTATAATAGAAGCACAGGGGCAGTCTGCTTATGTAGGTGGTACATTGACGATCAATTTTCAGGGAGTTCAGGAGAAGTTCGACGAATCGACACTTATGTTTCTTTCTATCTTGACGGGCAATTGTAGGTCGCTGTCGTCTGGCACGAAGGCAAATTTGTGGGACCGCTACCGAAGATACGCCACACTCAACTTGTTTCAGCCTTTGCGTGCGTCATGGGCATGCAGTCAGCTAAGTTACAGTACCGCCGGGCATGCAAGAGCTCTGTTAACCTTCGGCCTCGAACTCGTAAGCGTTCGATTTGTGCTTGGGCTCAAATTTGAAACCCTCTGTCGCAGGGCCAAGAAACATCTCGCTGTATTCATGTTAGCTATACAACGAACGATCTCATACCGATGCTGTTCTTCGTACCTAATCTTGATCCAGTCTTTGTAGTTCTCACTTGCCATGAGAGTTTCCAGTTCATCCCTGCCCTTGAAGCGTGGCGGTCGGTCCTGGATGTTGGGTGGCAAATGCTCCAGCAGTCCGATGGGTACATAACGATGCGAGAAGCTGAGCCACTCTAGAAGGAAGCGGCGAGTCGTACCAATACCAAGCTCATCCGAGCCCCATGTCTGCAGACCGTACTTGGCGAATTTCTCGATGTAACTCAGGCGCTCGCTGGCGGATTTGTCCAAATACTGACCTTTCTCGATCTCTTCGAAGATCCAAGGCTTGATGAGAGCGCCTCGAGCCACCATGACAGAATCGACCTTGGCATTCTCGAGGTGATTGTAGTAGTCCACGTGAGAGTAGCAGTCACCATTACCGACAAAGTAGACATGACCTTCGTTAGCGAGATCTCGTGGGTCGGCCTCTGCGATGGTATCGGTCTTGGCACTCTTTTCCTTCTTGAGTCTGTCGATTAAAGCGTTGCACTCAGCAATATAGCTCCAATCTGCGTTCTTCGTATAACGCTGTTGCTTGCTTCGACCATGCAGGGTGATTGCAGCAACGCCCGCCGCGCCCTTGCCAGACTCAACGGCTTCATATCCACCGAGTACAAGACGCTTGATCAGCTTGTTGGCCGTTGGTTGTCCGTCCTTTGTGCCCATTCGAATCTTGACCGTGATGGGAACTTCATTAGAGACGTAGTTCATGCCTCGCAGTGTGCTCTCAAGACGTGCATGGCTGTCTAGCATTGCAGAACCGCATCCCTTCTCGCAAACCAGGTTTATTGGACAACCGCAGTTGAGATCAATGGCCCTAAGTTGAGGGCAGAGAGCAGTGAGAACTTCCACCGTCTTCGTGGCAACCCAGGGCTTATTGGCGGCGATCTGTGCTCCGAATCTCAGGTCCCTGGCATTATCATAACCGCGAACGACCGTGTTCTTATTCTCGAACTTGACGGGTCGCGCTTCAGATTCATGGGCCTTCATGAGTGCCCACTCACTCTTCTCGCCTTGAATGAGCGGAAGCCCCATAGCCATTTCAGACCAGGTCACTTGGGCACCAAGTTCAATGCAAAGGCGACGGAACGGCATGTTTCCCTGGGTGGTAAGTGGCGCTAGGATGGGCGTCTCAGGACCATAGTACAGGCGACGCTTCTCCGAAGGTCTGAATGGAGGCTCAATGAACTGTGCTCGGTTGTCCTCTTTTCCATCCATGTCAACATTAGCGTCGTCCTTGTTTGTCCTGTTCTCGGCAGATTTGGGTTTCGTGTCAAAGCGTTTCCTCTCAGCGTCAGCAGTTGCATTCACCCACTGAATGTAAGCATCTGCCCTAGGGGTTCCGGTTCGCCTCCTTGAGAGGTCAATCTTGGCTTGCTTAGACACGAGGTTCACAACACCAACTTCATCTTCGAAGTTGCGTGTTTGAGGGTCACCGGTTTGTCGCTCTGGGTCCTCTAGGAGAATGAGTTCCTTCCTGCCATCTTCGGTCACACGCTCTTCTGAGTGGCTACCGCGGAATCGGCACTTCCATCCAAGATGGCAATAACCCTTGGCTTCGTAAACGGGGCATTTCCCACCAAAGGTGGTAAGATCTTCCCTTCGACCTTTTTGTAGGTACTTGCGAAGATCGTGCTCGAACTTGCACTTTTCGCCAAACTGACACTCGCGGGGTGAGAATTCAGGATAAGATGCGCGAGATGCACACAGCTGGAGTTTATCGCGAGACGATCCGAAAGAACGGCTAGTGTTCTGGCCATTCTGCTTGCCGTGCTTCTTGTCTTTTTTGCCTTTGCCACCTTGACGGTTGTCGCGGGCATCGACCTTCTGATAGCGCTCGCCAGCGGCTTCAGCGGCGTCGTCATTTTCCGCGCCGCCCTTTACCTCCTCCTTGTTGCTAGTCGGATGCAGCAGATATCTTACATGTTAGGACGCGGGACTGGTGGGGTGGGGTAAAGCTTACTCTGGCTTGATGGCTGCAACGCCCTTCTGTCGCTTCACGGAACTCCCTGTAGACTCGTTTTCTTCAATGTGAGGTCTGTCTCTTTTTCTGGGACTCGAAGGATCCATCTTACGACTTGTGTGCACATCCATCTCTTCGCTGCCGCCATTGGCGCTCAGTTCCACTGCACTCTCCTTCTCTATCGACATTGCACCGTCTTGCATATCCGTCATTGTCGATTTGTCCGAGTCGGTCGAAGGCGCGGCCCGTGGACAGTTTCTATTTTGGGGCGGCGTGTGGAGAGAGGCGCGCTTGAAGATTTGTGAGTGAGCGATGTGCCGCTAGCCCGAGGCGGCTAGAGATGGCCACCACCCTGGCACGGAACGCTGACGTAGTGTAGTTTCTTCACAGCTAGGCAGTCGCATCACACCTGGCCTCCCACTCGGCTCTGTGCTTTCACCGTCAGCTCCCTATAACTGTCCGCGCCGCGTCCTTCTTCTTCTTCTCGCCGCATAAGAAGCAGCCCTCGGCCCTCGCAACCGGCCACCCACTCGATCGACACCCGACCCCGCCCGCAAACACAGAAAACAGTCGCTTGCGGCTTCAAGCAACGTTACCATCATGACGCTCTACTACAGTCTCGTAAGCCTTCGTGCCTTCCCTCTCCAGCTGCGCAGCCAGTTGCTTTGCGACTATGGCAACGGCGCGCCGATCTGGAGTCGTCTCCGCAACAATCGCCTTGCGAGGCTAATGATGCTGCCCATATGCTTACCTTTCCTTGTTGCGCAGGTCTTCCTCCTCTTGGTGACCGAGATGGTCATCTTCATGGCCCTGATTGTCCCGCTGCCCTTCACATGGCGCCGCAAGCTCTTTACCTTCATATCCGAGAGCCCCATCATCGCGAAACTACAATATGGCATGAAGGTAAGGAATACGAACGACACGTAGACGGACTGGCCTAACAATCTCCTAGATTACCTTCATCTTCATCCTTATCCTCTTCATCGACAGCGTCAACCGTGTCTATCGCGTCCAGGTCGAGCTGGCTGCGTACTCGAAGCATGACACTCGCGGCGGGTATGGCACATTCTTTCATCGAACCGAATGAACATTGAGCTAATGGCTATCAGACCAGCTGTCATGGGAGGATCCGAGCGTATGGAGGTCCAGGCCCGCAAATTCTACTCTCAGCGCAACATGTACCTCTGCGGCTTCACCCTCTTCCTGTCCCTTATCCTCAACCGCACCTACGTCATGATTCTCGATGTTCTCCGTCTCGAAGAAGAAGTCAAGACCCTCAAGGGCGACCCCGCCACCAAGAACGGCTCTTCTCTTCAGGATGCCGGCAGTCCCGGTGAGATCGGCGCTTTGAAGGAAGAGCTCGCGCGCAAGGACCGCGACATGGAGAACCTGCAGAAACAGGTTGAGAATATGCAAAAGGAGTATAACCGCATGGGCGACGAAGTCACGGGCACGACCGCTGCTCCTCGCAAGGGCCAGTAGAGTGCGGCAGGGCTCGGCAGACATGAACAATTTCTTTATGTAAGCAGGTGCTGACAGGAGGAAGCTCGCGCGCCGCCGACAATGTCTGCCATGATGACCATCAGCCATAAGCGGCGATTGAAAGGGGATGCGTCGATGACGGGCATGGAACCGTGTCGAGACAACTAGGATTGTATCATTGGGCCTCGGACATTATAGCATGGAACGGAGCTGGAGTTCCAGACAATATTGATATCGGTGCACATTTGGGCTTTGGTAGCAATGATAGTTTAACGACTTGTTGTAATCTAAGAACTTGAGGCGTGGGAAGACCAGCTCGATAGTGAACAGTCGAGGGAGCTATCTTGCGCTTACACAGCGAACGTAGGCAAGTCTACCTGGGTGACCCATCCATACTCTAACAACAATTATCTACATCATCTTAATCCCCATACCTTGCCAATATCATACTCACCCCAGCAGTGTCAGTCTGCATGCGCAATGTCTGATCGTGCACGGACCGCGTTCGTCAACTATCCGGACGCAGAGGCGCATGAGGTGCCTTACGAAGCTCCCCCAACGCCCCAGAATCCGGTGATCAAAGGGCGTCCGATCCATTTCCTCGCTGCGCTGTACGTCTTCAATGCCTGCCATTGACAATGATAGCTGACAAGAGCAGGGTGGAGAACGTACCGCTGCTTGCAACCATACTGTATCGGAATGCCGGCTTCAACGTCCTACGATCCCGCAGAGAGCTCGAAGGTATCGTGCCACGATTCGATCCGACGGTGATCCCGATACGTCAGCCAGGAGAGGAAGCGCCAGCGCGTTATCTAAGCGCCACGCGTCCCCCGCCCGAAGACGCCCGCGGCCGCTTCTACACCGTCGCTGATTACTACGATGCCTACAAGAGCGGACGGCTTACACCTTCTGATGTCGTAGAGGTGCTGCTTCCCCTCATACGGAGGGATGTTGCGAACCGCTCGTCCCACTCGACAGCCTTTGTCGACAGCAAGGTCGAGGCTGTAAAGCAGGCTGCTGAGTCTTCCGCAAGGAGATGGAGAGAAGGAAAGCCGGTAGGCGTACTGGATGGTGTGCCATTTGGGGTCAAAGATGATCTGGATGTCAAAGGCTACAAGAGGTATATTGGCACGAAGCACGATTATACCGAAGGCCGGGAGGTGGAAACTAGCTGGTGTGTGGAAAAGGTCGAAGAAGCAGGTGGGATATTGATTGGGAAACTCAATATGCACGAGCTGGGAATGGGTGAGCTATTACCTTTCGTCGCATCTGTGGCCAGAGGAGACTGTGTGAAGGCTTAGCGGTGGCTTGGAAGTTAACACTATGCAGACACGACGAACAACAACCCGAATTGGGGTACACCTCTCAACCCGTATAACTCGAGCTATTACTGTGGCGGTTCAACAGGAGGTGGCGCATACGCCGTCGCCTCAGGCCTCATTCCCTTCGCTATCGGTTCCGACGGCGGCGGCTCTATCCGCATTCCCAGCAACTACTGTGGTCTCTATGGCCTAAAGCCTTCCCACGGACGAGTGTCCACTGCCCCTCTCATCTCAGCCGATATGTCGGTTGTGGTCAGGGGGCCCGTTGCCAGCAATATGGCGGATCTCGATATCTCCTACCGCGTCTTGGCGCAGCCCAACCCTTCGGAACAGATTTCCAGCCAGTTCCCGCACCCGAGGCCGTTCCCGGGGATGTCTAGCTCTCGGAACAGGATTATAGGCATATGTCGGCCTTGGTTCGATCGAGCTGATGCAAGCGTACAAGAAGCTTGTCACGCAGCGCTGCACTATCTCACTTCTGAGTGGGATTACAAGACTGTGGATATCGATTTGCCGCTGCTCCACGAAGGCCAGATTGCCCACGCGATGACTATCCTCTCTGAGTCCACAACGGCGACAAAATCTTTAGCTGGTCTGACTCCGCCGAACAAGATACTCCTCAGCGTGTCTCACGCAACTCCCGCTACAGATTATCTTCTAGCACAGAAACTTCGCAACATTCACATGCAACATCTCGCGCACCTATTCCGACAACATCCCGGTCTCATTATCGTGACGCCAACAACACCCAATGCGGGATGGCCCATCGGCGACGGGGAACTGAGTCACGGCATGTCCGATGGAAATACGCAGGTACGCAACATGGAGTATGTGTGGCTGGCGAACTTTACTGGCGTGCCTTGCATACAATTTCCGGTGGGATATGTGGAGCCTGTTCAAGGGAAGGGGAAGATTCCTATCGGGATGATGGGGCATGGTGAGTGGGGAAGTGAGGACCAGTTGATTGAATTCGGGTTCAATGGAGAGGACTGGTTGACGCAAGGGTACGATGGAGGAAGACTGAAGCCGGAGGGGTGGGTGGATATCCTGAGCGAATCGGAGAAGTAGATATGTCGGAGTAGCGAACACATTCTCCAGTTCACGGATCCATGTGACAGCAGAACCGCGCAGTGCACAGTCCCGGAAGGTTCTCGAACAGATACACGTAGGAGTCGGCGTCGGCGTCACTTAGCCTCCTCCCAAAATAACTCAGCGAGTGGGTACTGTCACAATCTTGACAGTTTCGCCACCTCACTTGCACTCCGGAGTGAGCCCCGACGCCGACGGGACAGGTCATCCCATTCTTCTTCCACAACTACGCCTCTGGATCATTCTAGTATTGTTGTCGTGCTCTGGAGGTGCGGGATCCGGCTCATCGATAGGCAGCCGCAGCTTGAGGGCAGTCGGTCCTTGAGTGCATTTGGATCTTCCCCACATTTGTGTGCCGGCGTAGAGTCTTTAGAGTCACAAGATAGATTTTTTTAGATAATGGCATGGGCGCATTTAGGATCTAGAATAACACATGTTCCGTGTCGGCATAGAGTCTTTGCATCACAGTATGGAAGTTGTAGGTGATACTTCGGGGGCATTAGGTATGCTCAGATACCATAGCCCTAGTATGTCCCAACAATCCGGTCCTGGGTCCGACGGCAGTGTACGATTGGATTGTACTATGGTCATTCTGACAATTGACATCGATCATTTGATGGGCTCCTCCCGTTCTGCTCCCAACAATTTGGTCTTGAGTCCGACCGCAGTGTATGATTGGATTGTACTGTGGTTATTCTGTCATTTGATATTGGACATTTAATGGGCTCCCCGCGTTCCGATGGGCACATGGAGCACTGACATGACTTTGCCACCCACTAAGCCGTCACTAAGCTCAACATAGCTTTGGATTCTAGATTTTGAGCTGTCGAATGCGAAAGGAGTTTAGTCCTGGGAGGTTGATCTGGCACCTTAGCTCCTAATGGGAGCAAATAAAAGGGGGTCATTCGCCCTTTGTCCTCCAGAGCAGAAACATCCCACAACTTCCACCCACTGAAGCCAAGATTGCACCCACAACTGCAACCCAAGACGCTTCTCTGCCAAACCCACCACCACACCACATCACGAAGGTTAGTAGTATATCTGACAGGCTTTATAGCTTTGGCTCACATAGCTGAACAGGTATCTTACCTTACGTCAAAACCACCACCACTTCACGCCACCACACTACACCACGAAGGTTTGTATACTCTCGAGGCTTTCTAGCTTGAAGCTTAAGCTCACATAGCAAAACAGGCATCCCACCTTCCACCAAGAAGACACATCAAAATGTCTTCAAACACCACCACCACCACCTCCCTCCAGGCCTTCAAAGCCGAAATGGAGGCCATCCACACGCGCGGGTACTTCCACGACCCCGCAACCACCTCCTCCTCCCTCCAGGCTTTTACAGCCGAAATGGAGGCCCTTCACGCGCGCGGGCACTACAAGCCCCCCTGCCCAACCACCACCAAAGAAGTCTCAGACTTCAGTCTCCGCCTGCTCCGGAGCTCGACTCCGGTGTACACCACCGTCGCCTCCTCCTCCTCAAACGTCTGCAAAGACGAAGAGGAAAACGAGTGCGCCATCTGCAGAGACGAACTCGTCTCGCAGGCTGTGGACGCCCCTTTCGCCATCAAGCTGAAGGGGTGCGGGCATACCCTTCACTACGAGTGTATGCTTGAGTAGGTGGATGTGAGGAGTACGAAGGTGAAGTGTCCGTTTTGCAGGGGGAATGTCTTTTCGTGGAGGGAGTGATTTTTTTTTGTTTGGGGCTTGCTTTTGGGGCTTTGGCGTTTTGGGTGCTTTTTTCTTGGAGTTTTGGAGTTTTGGAGTTTTGGAGTTTGCGGAGTTTCGGTAGTGGCGAATGGACAGATCGCCACAAGATTTCTTCGCTGCATGTGAATGCGTGTGATGTTGAGTGTTACCTAGTGTGACACCGTATTAGGCATTGACTCAGGTCAGGATAACCTATCGTGCCGACGGGATTATGATATCGCATTTTCGTTAGGCAGAACGGTAGATTCTCATCCTGCTGGTTGTATAGCATGCTGAGGGCAGTTGGGATACGTTATCACTATAGCAGAATCCTCACGGCATACCCATTGCTACCTCATCTCTTCCCTACCGGTCTTCCATCCCTAACATCCCCATAAACCCCCGTCTTATACTCGCCAAAACACGCAAACTCGAATTCTGCCTTGTCTACCTGCGCCTTTGCCACGTCCAAGAATGTCCCCATCTCGCACCACCCATCATCCCTCACTCCACACTCTCCTAAGCTTCTTCCCAACGGCACCGTCCTCTGGTTGACTATAAATCGTGCATATTTCATTGGCGGACCCACGTCATATATTTCATCTGCCGTCCGGTTTGCACGAACAGGCGCAGGCGTCTGTATGATTTCGATGTCGAGGCGGCCGGCGAAGGGCTGGAGGTATGACATTACGAACTCGCGCGAGGGCAGAATGTGGGTATGTGGCAAGTAATCAGCGAACTGGGTTAGTCCGAAGGCGACGAGAATGCTGATGATGTTTGCGTCGTGGCTGAAGTCGAAGTTGAGGGTCTGATGAATGGGAAAGATGGTGGTGTTGCTATCTAGGGTGGTGTTGGATTGGCCGGCAGGGTCGAGGAGGTGGTGGTGTTGCATGCGGGCGAGGACTTCTTGGACATAACCTGTGTGGCGTTAGGTCGGGGAAGGAGCAACCCAGGAGGTAGGTGTACCTATGTCGATGGCACGGCCGACGGGGGAGAGAAAGCCTGTACCGGCCGCGAAGGCGATGTCTAGGGAGTATTCGAAGCCTTCCCATTCTTCGTAGGTGAAGAGGCCGCACCAGTGGGAGAAGCCCACGGCTACGGTTTCGTAAGCGCACAGTGCTTGAGCATTATCTTTTTTTTTCCGAATTAGTGCTCGTCTGTACCCGGTCCGAAGGTCATCTCACAAGTATCGTTCAGTGTCCAGTCAAGATCGCCTGCGATATTGCTCCTGATGCGATGGTGTGCGTCTTCAAGATAGACTTTCGTCCACTCATGAACCGCTGCGTACGGTCAGTTCACAGCCCTGCAAGTACTCTCCTCAACTCACTTTGAGCCGCCATTCCCCAACTCGAATGATTACACGCCTTATACCCAGTCAGCCTATTGTTGAACCCCCTGCTCTCAATCACCAACTCGAGTGTCGCATTCTGCGTCCAACCTAAACCAAAGAACCCGGCGAGGAAGTACTCGGCCGACTCCAACATCCTGCTCTGCGTCGTAGTCCTTGCAAGAGTCTTAGTCCCATTGTTCGGGTACAGGTGTCCATACTGGTAGTAATTCAAGACACCAGAGTCAAAGAGTTGTTGGCTGGAAGCATAGTTCCAACAAGAGTTGCTGCTTTCCAATAGGCACAAGAATCTCAGTTCCGAGCACGTTTCTCCACTCATCCAGGAAGGACATTGCGCCGCGTGCTTGGAATTTTCCTTTCGCATCCGCGATCTTCTTCGCGAGCTGCAACTCGGCGCCTGTCACTTCGGGGTAGCGGCTCCCATGGCGGTGCACCATATTCAGCCATGTGACATTTGATCCAGGCGGCAGGGGATACTCGTCGACGCCAAACCCGCGCGGGTTGGGAAAGTAAGGAGTCAGGATGCCGAGCCGCTCGTAAATGTTGTGGTTTTGTTTGTTTCCAGAGATCGGCACCTGCGTCTCAAGGGGCGTGTTCGGTATGTATGAGACTCCAGCAAACGGTGCTGCATTTGTTTTCGCCAGCCATGGTGCTTCACCCGTCGCAGTTGGACCTTTGGTATAATCAGATATATACGAGGCACAATGAGGAAGAAGGCACACCAGCGTAGAAGCCGGCGGTTGTGTCAAAATAATCTGGTATCTTCAAAGATGATGTCGTTGCAGTAGCTTCTGTTCGGTTAGCTGCTAACTCGCGCTATGGAAACTCATGTATCGCCTTCTTGCCATAGTACTCACGCGATTCACAATCACACTGCGCTTTCAAGGGCCATTGACCGCTGACGTCTCTGCTCCCTTTCTCATATGTCAATCATCAGAGGCTCGCAAGTTCAGGTCACTAATATGGTAGAAACGAACCGAAGAGTGGAGGCCAAAATGGGTTAAGAAGTTGTAGTGACAATTCGAAGAGAAGCCACAACACTGCGGTATTCGCAGCTTCTTTTTAGTATGTACAGGTGTACTAGAATTGCATTGAGGAAAGAGTTTGTATTTCAAGACCGCATCTTCGTGAGCACCGAGCTGTCTGGTCAACGTCTGAAGCGAGGATGTGAAGAGCTTGGACCACCAAAAGCGGTGACGACACCAACTTTAAACTTGTTATCGAACTGCAGTGGAGAGGCAACATCTATTTTAGCAGCGCTGTTTGTACAGTTGCACATAAGGTGAAGTTTCTCCCTCTTCCTGCACAGCGCAGGAAGACTTTCCCCATCTGTCAATCGCTACTATCTACCTTTTCAGTCGCGCTCCGAAAGCGCTCGGTAATGAAGCTCACAAGTCATAGCAACATTATCAATTTTGCCCCTCTTTGCCGGCAATAGTCGGTGGGCCTGCCACGAGGCACATTCAAGGCGTGTCCGCACAACTGTAGACGGCCATGCCGGTAACACCCTGCCTATTCATGCTCGAGAAAGTCGTGATAACCACTCAGTACCTGTTTGTAAAAGCCCTTACTCGTGACCATCTCCTGAGCGCAGTAGTGCAGACAAGATCAGCAGCTAATGCACTGAGTGCATTTGAAAATGGAAGACGTTCAATTGACCGCGCGTTGTTTCTCTTAGCGGCACCCACACTCGGAATTTTGTTCCTGGCTCAGTGATTTCCGCTTTGTAGATTGCTTCATCAAGTTTCACTGCGTTCGGCATGCCAGGGCCGCTAAGTTATTCGGGCCGAATTTAAACGCGCTGCAAGGCGTTCGGATGCATATGAATTGCCGAGGGTTGAGCAGTGGCTACCAGGCAACGGCGAGACTACATGGCACGCATCAATCTGCTGCGCGGCACGCATCCCTAACTATATACAGCTAGGGCTTAGAGAATAGCTTACTCACCTAAATTTGTATATACAATATATATTTAATTACCTATTTCTAATTACTAAGTAATACGCGCACTGCCTTTTAGTAGTGTTATCACTATATAGTCTAGTCCTTAATTTAATGCGATACTACCTATTTAGTTGTTATTAGCAGCAGTAATAATTGTATAGAAAGCATCCAGTAAATAAGATAGCTAAATAATAATAATGTTATTTTACGTGCAAATCCCACCTAGTAGGGCATCTCCAAGATCTAGCTGTATACAGTTAGGGATGCGTGCCATGTAGTCTCACGCCAGGCACCGACGACGCGGCCAGTCTATCATGTGGTCGCATTATGGCCGCTTTGCCGCGGCGTAACAGCCAACGATCTGCTGAAATGGACGGAAAAATACAAGGAAGTTGAGATGTGTGCTATTATGGCAGATGACCATTCACGGCAACCGTTGAGATCGGTTTTCCGTGGATGATCGACAAGTTGGAGTGGATAGTCCCAGTGCCTGACGCCGCCTTGTTTTCCACCAACTTGAGACCAAGATTTAAGGCCCTGTTTACTTTCGATTTTGACTTCGAGTACTGTTTACTACGTCACCGTTATCTATTTCAGTCTCACGTGACGCAGTCAAATACCCTCCGTTTGGCCTAAAAGGGCAGAAAGTGGGCCAAATTAAAGCTAGTAAGGATGTCTTATTGCCAAGCTCCGGTATACAAAACAGCATCTAGTAGAAACTGGTAAACAGGGGCTCCGTTTCCGATTCCGTTTTGCTAAGTAATCAAACCAGAGGCAAAACGGAGCTCTGTACCGGAGGAAGTAAACACGCCCTAACCACGACGCTCAAGCCATGTCAAGTGAAGTTCGAGACACGACGGAAGAAAATCTACGAGCGGTTGAACAGGCATAAAAAAACGTACCTGGTGTCTTGGAAATACAAATACTTATTATACTTTGGTAGTCCCCAGCTAGCTGTAGGGGCCATTCGCATTGCCCCCTCGGGATCTACCATGATAGGCTCAATATCTAGCCGATAGGTGCGGTTTGTGCAGTAGCGAAAGGACGAAACGAGGTCGCTATGTATTGTCCTTGGGTACAACCGCATACATAGACAAGTCTGTGTGCATCCATCCAATCCCGTACATTGGGATCGCACATGGCAAAGCGAGACGAGGCAGTTGTTGTGGTGTAAAAGGGCTGACTCTTCGCTACCTGTAAACGTATCATCGGAGGGTATACGAATGCCTTCCCTTCTCCCGGGCGATCGTCGTCAGGCATATATAGTAGCGGTGATGGGGATCCTTGGCGATGGCCATTTTTAAAACAGATCAGTATACCAGGCAGGCGCTGTCCAGAATAGAGAAGAGAAGAGCAGGCACCGCAACCGAAGGAGTTTGATGTTGCGCAGACGGCGGGCGAATACGGATTGCAGGATGCGGGACGTCATTTCCTTGGATCCTTGGCGATGGCCATTTTTAAAACACATCAGTATACCAGGCAGGCTGACGGATTTGCGACATGTCGTCCCCAGAGAGCAGACAGAGGATTCGGGATAAATGGCTTCCAGTGGATTGATGAGAGGGTCCGCTCTTTGCGGATATTTTGGTAGTAGTGTTCTTGACTCGGCTTCTAAGCTGGCCAGCAGCAGGGTCGCAAGCGGCCAAGGCGGGATGATACACGACGATCCGACGATGATCCGACGATGGGCAGGCAGCGTCTCTGTTGGCTCTGCTTCATCAGCTGCAACCGTCAGGCAAGTGTTTTGCGGGGAGTTCCAAGGGGCGAGTTAGAGGCAGGAGCAGCTGCGCAGCGAGCGCCGTTCTCTGACCGGGCGGGTAACAAAGGAGGCGGCGGGGAAAGACGGTAGCCCACAGGCGCACCGTGAGTGAGCAGAGAGTGCCGCAGGGTCCAGTGGGTATTTTGCCGATCCTGTACATTTGGGGCCGGCGGACAGCGTCGACGAAAGAGAGCGGTCTGCCGCACGAGGCGATCAGCGGGTGCGGCCACCAACACGCCCTCGACGGGCGCATGCGGTGGGCGTCGTACCGGCGATGGCGGCAGTAGTATTCACGTCGCAAAGTGGCGTCCTTTTTTTTTTTTTTTTGGGGGCGCCCATTCTTGTCGTCGAGTGCTGCAGCCGAGGGCAGATGCGGACGGTGGCGAGGGCGCGCAACAGTGGGCGGCGGGCGGTGGGCGTCGGCAATGGGCACGGGCATCACTGTCAGGTCGGCACGGCTAGCACGGGACAGCTGAATCAGGCACGGTGATGTCAGGTGCAGCTGGTGAGACGGCGTGGTGCGTCGGCGCTGGTGGGGGCGCTCACAGTGCCGGTGTTGAGCCCTGCGTTCCGCTAATCTGAACTGCATGCGGCTAGGGACGCAATCCTTCGACGTCACTCGAGCGCCGGCTTCTGTGCCCTTGCCAGCCGCGCGACGCTGGCTTCACACAGCAGGGAAACAACGCTGGGGCGCCCTCCTCTCCTGTCTGTCTGCTGTCTGCTGTCTGCTGTCTGCTGTCTGCATCGACCGTCGACTGTCGACTGCTCCCGAGATTCGGGCGATTCTGCACATTCGGCCACGACGCCCCGGCCGCCCGCCGCTACTCTGTATAAATATAAAAATACCGTGTATAGCTTCGCAGCCTGCCGCTTTGGGCCATTCGCCCTCGTGCACCCACCAACCTGCGGTAGCGCTGGACCATCCCCACAGCCGCGAGTCGCTGCTGCCGTGGCCACGGCTCTCCGTCGCCCTGCGCCGGCCGGCTTGATTCTTCTTCTTCTTCTTCTTCTTCTTCTTCTTCTTCTTCTTCTTCTTCGTCTTCTTCAACCGCATTCCGCCCGCCCACGCTGCCGGCCCACGCCAGCCGCCAACACGACCCCACACGCACACCGCAGCGTCGCAAGCAGGCCCTCTCACGACTTCCCCTTTGGGCCAGGACCCTGCACTTCAGCGGGAAGTGCTAGCGCTGCTGGGCGGACCAACTCATCCTCACAGGCGCACTCACACCCACCGTGCCCACTCCAAAACCCTTGGCGCAACCTTGCCTGCTACTGGCTCTAACGGCGCCGTCTGTGCCGGTCCTTGCAGCCCGCATCCTCTCCTCCCAACAGAGCCGCACGCTGCTGCCCCCTCCTGCCATGTCGGAGACGACGCCCTTTCCTGCCCCCGCCGACCACGACCTTCGCCGCCCCTCGGACCCAGACGACATGTGCTCCAACTCGTCGAGCTCGTCCGTAGGCGACCAGGACCAGTCCGGCCAGGACGACGCCTCGAAGCAGTCGCGCCCGCGCCTGGGGAGCAGGAAGTCGAGCGGCACCATAATAATACCGCGCGACAGCCCCCATGTCGAGCTCAAAGAGGAGGAGTACGACGACGACGACGCCAGGACCATGAGCCCGCGGCGGAGCAGCGAAGAGATCGAGAAGATGGGCCAAGAGGCCCGCCAGGCGCTGATCGAGTGAGTCAACCCTTTCTGTTCGCCTTCGTCGTGCCTTCCCCCGCCGTCACGGCGTCACGACCGAAGAAGGCGCGACCGAATCCCTCACACGCGCTGCCGTTGCCTCACTTATCCCCTCACAAGTCCGCGAACCCCGAGACTGACGGCTTTCGCCAGGCAAGCCAAGGCGCTGCAAGCCAGCCTGTTGGAGATTGTAGACCGTGTCGAGATTGTAAAGTCGGAACACGAGAAGCTCGAAGGCGGCAACAAGTTCCTCCAATCGTCAGTGCTCCACTTCCATCTCGCCGTCTTCCAATATCGCCTAACCTCTGTCCAGATACATTGGCGAGCTGATGCAGACGAGTAAAATCACCTCCACGGGTGCCGGCAAGACCAAGGGCAAAGGCAAAGGCCGCATCATCAAATAACAATCAGCGCTCCCATGGCCCGGGCCGCCTGTCAGTAAACTCGGCTTGCGGCGCGGAGCACACCACGTCGGCATCCCTCCCAGACCTCATCGCATTATAGAGACGACCCGCCCGACTAACATCCACTACCATCTTATCATGATCATTCATCGTCTCACACATCATCAAAAATACAATCAGCGATCCACAGACACGGAATCGCTTCCTGACTCGCGTTTACGAGCGGTTGCATAGCGGCATTGGGCCCATGGCGTTATCTTTTCCATCTTCGACACGCCCACTCTTCGGACAAGGATCCCTTCGACCTTACTTCTATTCAACACTTTGTTTACGTTCCATCCCAACCCACTTTAAATTATACCATTGTTCACGGCTCCATGCTCTGGATATCTGCTGTTTCTGTATCGCGCCCTTTGGCGCATGGCGATTTTGGCGTACTGGCATTATCCAGTTGTATATTTGGACTGTCTGGCCGTTTCGGTTGACGGTGACCACTCGCTCAGCCGAGGAGGGCGCTTGGTGTATCAGCCTATAGCTCGGCTCGATCACCGAGCTATGTACGGTTTCCGCTGCTCCTAGGTTAGGGAGCAGTAGCTTGTTGCGACGGATGGCTTTGATTATATCCTAAAGATTCCCGCAATCAATTCTGCATTGTTTGTCCGAACGACATCATGTCTCATCAGCGAAGTCCTGGTCCCGAGTTCTTACCATCTGTTTCCCGAAGTTTTGGGTACGTCTGCAGGTCTCTCATGTTCTCTCATGTGCATTGCAACCCCTAGACTATTTTCTGGGGCAGAGGCAGCTTGGCTAATAGTGCCCTACTCCTGCGCTACGTAGTACAGCCTACGTTACCAAAGTAAAAAGTATAATAAAACTACTAGTTACAATTAGCGCCTTTCTACTTTAGAATTTTAAATAAAATTTTATAATGTAATTCTAAATATAATTAAGAAAACTTTGTGTATATTAGATATACACTACAACGCTATTATAAAAAGCTTTTACCTTTTTAATTATCTTTTTACACTCTTTATATTTGCTAAGTAGAAGGCTTTATTTTTTTAATTTAAAATAAAAGCCTTTATTATTTTATCTTTAGGTAAATTAAATTAATACTAACGTTAAACAATATAATAAAAAAGCAGAGCCCCTTACTTAGTAATTAAAAAAAGCGTAAGAAGGTAATTATAAAAATATTTATAATATATTTATATTCACTTTGCCTATTTTTTTATATTATTTAATTAGCGCTATCTTAGCCTTACGTATATTTGCCTACGCTACTTTTTTACTTTCTATACGCACTATACACTAAGGTTAAAAGCACTATTAGCTAAGGTGCTATTACTACTTAGCATTTATTATCTTCACTGGGTACAAGGGTGACTTACTCGTCTTAACCTGTCACTCAGACCGCTCAAATCCCTCGTTTCACTTCTGACAAGACGCAACTAAACTTCCAAGCCCAAAAGCTTAACAGTGTCAAACGTGGTTTAGCGGTGCTTGTCGTTTTCTTCCACTGTCGCAAGCATTGCGTCGTCGGTCTACAGCGCATTATCTGCGGTGACTTTAGGTTTACAGAGTAAACAGCTAGAAAACTTGTGAAGTAGAGATAGCGCTTGTGTACATGATCGAGATCGTAGATGGGGTGTTGATGTGGGTATTGTGTTAGTGTCGTGGCAGGTCGCTTGCAGGTGGTTACCCACCGTGTCGACTACTGCGACTGCCAACTATCTATGGTACAACCCGTCCGACCCGCCAACCAACCTTGCATAGTGTGTTTCTTGAACGGGAAACGGGCGTTTTAGAACACTTTTATTTGTTTCTTGTGTGCGGCAGGTAGATGATGTACTATTCTCGTCGCGATGCATACATACACAGTAGACTACTGCCTTCTAAAATACCCACCACTAAACAACACGACCCATACAAAGAGCAATGCAATACACACCACCTACCCCTCCCCATCTCTACTTCTCTACTCTATTACATCTACCTACCTACCTACGTGGCAGCCCCACCCACCCCCATCCAACACGTCCAACCAACTCGGCGACTCGACGTCCCCCAACAACCACGTAAGGCTTATATGTCATCCCCACGGCTATCTCGGAACGGGGAATAATGAATGTATCTTTTCAGGACCTATAGTACAGTAAAAGTAGGTATGCATATATGCAGCAGCATCGCAGCCAAAAAAAGAGGCCTTAAAACAGTAACGAGTCCGAGTCCCGGTTGCGCAATTACCACAACACACCAGAGCTGCAGAGCATGGAACGAAACGTGTTTCCTGAAATCAAGGTAGGTAGGGTAGTGATTAGGAACTGCGCGCTAATCGCGAGAGAGTGATATGTATCTACCACGTGGTATGTGTTGCAAGGTCTACCAATGGTCCAGTGAGAATGCATCCTGCAGAAACACACTCGTAGCTCACTGCTCTACTGCCAAGTCTATTCCAAGCAAACACATTGGCAGCGAATAGGAAATCTTTCTTGTATCAGATTTAGCTAAGTGTACACAAAATACAGTAGCCCATGCTACGACCTTCGTCTCCACTATACATCCTTCCTCTCCGCCCCACTCACAAACAGAAAACTTATGACAGCATCCTACTCATGTCGTTCCTCACACGGTTGTAGTCCAGGAGACCCTCAATCTGTCCAACGGCGGAAATAGCAATGTCACGATCCCAAAGTTTCCTCTTGGCGAAATCCATGACGTCCTTCTCGGTGATGGCACCGACGACGCGCTCAACTTCCTCGGGTGCTAACCTGCGCCCGGTGGTGACGATCTGGCGACCAATGTCCTCGGCAACGGCGGTGGTGCCGTCGAGAGAAAGGAGGATGGAGGCCTTGAGCTGGGCCTTCGCGCGCTCGACCTCAGCCGAGGAGACGTTGGAGGAGAGGCGGGACCATTCGCGGAGAGTGAAGTGGACCAAGTCGTCGATGCGCGTGGTTTGCGAGGTGACAAGATAGATACCCCAGAGACTGTTCCCGTTAACACTTGGATTGTCTAACAAGTCCTTTCATTTAGTACTTACCCAGTGTCCGAGTAGCTGGTGGAGAAGCTCATGAAGCTGTTGGCGAGGTTGTGCTGCGAGATGAAGGAGCTGAGCTTGCTACCCATGTAGTTGGAGTTACCCATAGCGCGGTCCCAGTTACCGACAATAGCCTGAGTAACGAGGGCGGTGAAGTAGTCGTCGTCGCTCCAGCTTACACCCTCAACGGCAATGGCGATGTTGGCAGAGCCCATGGTGTCGTCCCGGACCCTGACCTCAGAGCCAATGAACTCGGGTTTTTGCTTCTGCTCGGCGGCGATGGACTTGGAGGAGTAGTTCGGGGGTTCAGCGGGCAGGCCAGCGAAGTACTTCTCGGCAAGATCAACGAGCTGCTGATGGGGGACGCCACCAGCTCCCACAAGCACCATGCGGTCGGCAGTGTAGTTGGTCTTGATATAGTTCTCCAAGTCGGACCGCTGGATGCTCTCGATGTTCTCCTTGGGGCCGAGGATGGTGCGTCCGAGTGGCTGGTTCTGGAATGCGGTAGCGTGCAAGTGGTCGAAAACGACCTCCTCCAGCTGCTTGTCCACCTCCTCTTGCTCGCGGAGAATGACGTCGCGCTCGCGTTCAATGGCCTGGGGATCGAGCTTCGAGTTTTGCAGGATGTCGGAGAGAATGTCAACGGCAGCAGGAACGTCGTTGTTGAAGGACTTGGCGTAGTAGACAGTGTTTTCGCGCTGTGAACCCCATCAATAAATTGCCCAGCGCTTTTCCGCCTTCCGAGAGCAGGAGACATACCGAAGTGTAGGCGTTGAGATGGCCGCCCATGTTCTCTATCTCAAGCTCCAGCTGCTGTTGTGTGCGCTTCTGGGTTCCCTATGCCCGAGCATTAGCTTCCGGCCGCCCAGCGACGTCATTTGACTGCATCATACCTTGAAGGCAAGGTGCTCGAGGAAGTGTGCGGTTCCGTTGGTCTTGTCCGTCTCTGCGCGGCTGCCGGCGTCGATCCACACACCGACGGTCGACGTCTGGGCCCACGGGGAGTGCTCGGTCGCGATCTGCGCAGACGGGTCAATTGCAGCCGTGGTAGCTTCTCAGAGCTCCTACATACGGTGAAGCCATTGGACAGCGTCGTCGACTCGGTCTTGGAGCCGTGGGAGACGGGGGTTGCCAGGCCTCTGGTCAAGGGCGACTTTCTCGTCTTGACGGCATTGATGGCGGCCTTGGAGCGCAGGGCCTGCTGCAGGTTCAGTGCGAGCCGCCGGGAAGCCATTGCGTATGCTCGCTCGGGATGAGGGACGCGAGGGCGGAGGGAGGCGGCGGGTGAGGGCAGATGGGGTGGATGAGGTCGCTGGAGCTGTACCTGCTTGGCGGAGAGGTGAGGAAACTGCGACTCGGCGTATCCCCGAAGGGGAACGAGCGCAGCCAATGGCAGGCGCGCGGCGTAATCATCGCACCATGCAGCGCTCAACCTCGGGTCATCGCCATTCACATTGCAAGAGAGTTCCCACGCCAGTGCTCCTCTTCTTCTTCTGCTGCTGCTGCTGCTGCTTCCCCCACCACAATGGCCTCTCTCGTGCGCCCCGGCCTGCTCAGGCAAGGCTTCGCCAGCCCCGCCGCCGCCCAGCGCATGTTCTCGTCCGCCACCAGCTCGTCGATGCGCCAGTCCTCGCCGCTGGTCCAGCAGCTCCGCCCGGCCTTTGCGCGCTCAGCAGTGCCCAAGTCGACGAGGATCGCAGCCTTCCATGCCACGCAGCGCCAACAGATCCTGCCGCCGCTTCCGCAGAAGATCGAGGGTGGCCTGAACGAGCCCACGCCGGTGCCCAACCCAGACTACGCCCACGGAAGCTACCACTGGAGCTTCGAGCGAATCGTTGCCGCAGGCCTCGTTCCCTTGACCGTGGCTCCGTTCGCCGCCGGATCGCTGAACCCAGTCATGGACTCGATTCTGTGCACTTTGCTGGTCCTCCATACGCATATTGGTTTTGAGTATGTCTATTCGTCTTCTCTTGTTGCATGTCGAATTGGCCAGTACATCTAGATCGGACTCCTAAGTCGCTAACCATCGCAGATCCTGCATCATCGACTACTTCCCCAAAAAGCGTATCCCTCTCGTTCGCGCTGCAGCTAATTGGGCGCTCCGAATTGGCACGGTTGTCCTTGGTGTCGCCCTATATTCGTTCGAGACGAATGACGTCGGTGTCACTGCGCTAGTCGCAAAGCTATGGGCTGCTTGAACTAGGTTTTGCATGGCTGGTATGTAAAACACACGAGACGGTGAGGTGATTGGCAACAAACGGGCAAGTGGCTTTGTCAGAATTACGTGTATTTGGAAAGAAAGAATTATTAAGTGAAATTCCAAGAAGTCTGTAAGCTGCTGAACAGTGATAACAGACCCTTACAAGCAGGGTACTGGAACATTCTCAATTGGCCCGCTCCGCAAGGCGCCTATCTCCAAGTAGCGTGTAGGCTCGAAGGACCGTTGCAGAGGGAACCACTCGCTCAACCATACTACGTGAAATCCGCGCTCGTGTTTCATAGGCCTCCCAGGCTTCCACTTTATGATGTCTCGATGATCGTTCGGTGGGGCCCTGCGAGCAAAGCAGACGGTTTAACAGCCCCTTGTGCTCGCAATTCCGCGTCTAACCGTCTTCTACTCGGAAATATATACCACTTCCACCTTCTTCACCTCTGACACCCACCTCGCCCACCTGTCCTTCCCTCCAAACCTCACCCCAAAAATGCCCTTCAGTCCATTTTCCGTGATGCCCGACTTCCTAGCCCACTCCTTCATCAACCACTCCTCCTCGCTCTTCCCAAAGCATCCCAGCACCCTCACGTCCTTCGGCTCCAGTGTCTCTAGCAAATCCATTTTGACATATATCATACGGCAGCACCCGATCCCACAGAAAGAGTTAGTGATGTCGAGTTCTACATAGTCCAGGCCAGTGGAGAAGAGTTTGAGCGAATTCATGTGTATGCTCCATTGCGCCGAAAGCCGGTCGTTCGCCTCTTTGTGAGCCGCTTGCATCCGAGCTAGCGGTGCTACAGTGCCGAAGAGCTCTTGAGCTTCCCACATTGAGCGCATTGCACCCAGATGTGTGCGGACATCTCCCCTATTACACAGATTCAGGCTCACATTCTTGACCAGTTCCAACCCCCTCCTGCTAAACAGCGGCCGATCCTTGACATCTTTCAGCCACAGTGTAGAACCACCACAGTCCGCTCCCATCACTTTCCCGACGTGCTGACGGAATGGCGAGTGGTATGCGTACTGAGGCGGCAAAACAAACATGTTTGTAGAGAGGTACACGAATTCGGCCTCGGTGTGTATTTCGCGGCATACACGGAGGAGAGCGAGATTGGGGACCTGGTATCTCTTGTAGGCCTCGAAGCGGCGGCCCTCGCGAAGCTCGAAAGATGTCGGGGTGTAGAAGACTTTCCCGGCGGTGAGGGCGTACGTGTAGATGTATATGCGCAGTTCGGCGGGGAGAGAGAGGAAGGGAAAACTTGGTTGTTCGCGTGGCTGGACATGTATCTTTAGATGGTGTGGTATATTTGGGGCGCCACGAGACTTACTGCAATGGCATTGAGCATGGCGGTGTTTGTGGTGAGCGTGATATTGAGGACGATCTCGCGGGTGCGCCGCTCAGGCTGCTAGACGTGCATGTCAGTATGGTTGCAAGTCCATCGTGAACGCGTCGTCTTACTACGTCGTCGGCAGGCATGTTGACCTCGATGCTGGGCGCTGTGGTCGGTGTCTTGCCTCTAGTCGACGACGCCATTGTCCTGGTCAGCCGATGATCTCGGTGAGAAGAGTTTTTGGCGAAGGATTCAACTGTTGGTTTGGGACAAGAGGTGCGCGTGCAGGTTTATATCAGGTGGAGGGGCAATTTTCATGAGTTGAACTAGCGTGATGGCGGGTTGGGTAAACGGCCGTGAAGGCGTGTTTCTGCCTGCAGTGTGGTGACCTTGTGAAGGACCCTTTTACTGCGGCTAGCCGTGAAGACGACTAGGTGAAGCTGGGCGCCTGCGAGGCCGGCCATGAGGACATGGATTTACAGTCAAGACAAACGGAATATGGGCCCTGAGGTAAACGGAAAGAGGGTGGGCCTCGAGAGAAAGAGGTAGTTGTGTCGCGTGGAAGTGGTAAAAGAGCTGGGGTTCCGACGAGTTCATCGCGTTCGACGAATGTTTAGGACTGATGCAAGGAACGAACATGATAGCACTCATGGAGATCGAAAGTGTCTAGCTCGACTCTCTCAATGATGAACAAAGTACCTAAGGTACGGCCTGATATCCCTATTCTCTCTGGAAACGAGTAGTAAGATCTCTATAGGAAGGCAGATACTACCTTAGCTTAGTATATATGTAAGAGCATCTACTCGGAAATAAATCACGTCGACTATCTGCTTCCCAACGCCGATGCCGCCGTCGCGACGGCAACTACATGACCATACCAACGCCAAGTTCCCTAATGCACGTTCTTCTAGAAGCCTTCTGTAAGGTCTCGAGCCACCGGCGCGTCAAACGCTCCCCACTTGTTTGACGATCTTCCTCCATCGCGAGAAATTTGGACTTTGTTCCCTGCTCAACCATTCATCCTGTGGCATGAAATATAGCCCTCTCATTGGCCGATGTGGCACCGCATATAGGCAATTAAGGCTCAATCTGCGGCAGTTCACCACGCATGTTCCCATAGGGTAAAGCCCCACCACCTTCATCAAACAAACATATTACCTCCACATGGTAGGCGGGGATGCTGTTCAGGGTTTGGGCAGTAACGCGCAAAAGGGAATATACGAGTTAACAGTGCGCGCGAAAGGATGCATGAATGTCGAATTTCTATTAATTGCTGGAAGTACTTTTTACTCACTGCTCACCCTCCGCTGTCTTTCGTTGTATTAGGTTCTTTTGGGGTGGAGATAGTCGAACATTTTCAACATGCAGTGGAAAACCCTCGCACTCGGGCTTGCGCTCGCTGCGCAAGATGCGCACGCGGCTCCTGCAAACGACCTCAGGGCGCGCCAGTTTGCTACTAGTCGCATGATGAGGTTCCAGTGCAGTCAACTTGTTGTTGACCGCATTGACCCCTTGGTGCAGCCTGGTATGGTACCAAGCGCTCACTTGCATCAGGTCGGTTCGTCGTAGCACTGCACTCTCCGTACTTATGCTCATCAAAGCACAGATCGTTGGGGGGAACTCTTTCAACGCTTCCATGCCGCCTATTGACTACGATCCATCTGTAAAATCGACTTGCACGACTTGCGACTACTCTGAGGACTTCAGGTATATCCGGATGCCCTTGTGTTTGCATGGAGAATTGAGTGTGCTACAGTAACTACTGGACCGCAAATCTGTACTTCCAAGCGAAAAACGGGACGTTCAAGCGGGTGCCTCAAATGGTGAACCTGGGGCTTGAGGGGCGCGAGGGCGTGACTGTGTATTATATCCCTCCATATGATGGGAAGAGCAAAGTCACTGCTTTCCCGCCGGTTAGTTATTGCAGCGCCGAAAGAGAGAAACGTGGCACTGACGGAACAAAAGGGGTTCCGTATGGTTGTTGGCGACCCTGCCCTGCGGAATAAAGAGAACCAGCCGAGACAGTTGTGCCATCGCTGTTATACCAATAAGGAGCAGAATCCGTTTGGTGGACCGCCGTGCACGGGGGACGATACACAGGCGCTGCCTAACAAGCCGTGTGGAGGCGGTATTCGCACGACGATTACGTTTCCTACGTATGCATCTCATTCACTTTTCTTGCCAATGTGGATATCTTTTAGCTAACTTTGCGACAGATGCTGGGACGGCGTCAACCTCGGTGCATATCCTGCCTTTGCCTCATTTAGGCTGTCTGTTAGTTAACTAATCTTATGACAGATTCACCAAACCACAGGGAGCACATGGCCTACCCAGCCAACGGGTAAGTCCACCCTGTCCTACCACCTATACTATGTATAAACGATACTAACAAAGCATCCATCTACAGATACTTCGAGACCGGCGCACCCTGCCCATCTACCCATCCAGTCCGAATGCCCCAACTCATGTAAGAAGCGCCTGTCCTCGAAGCCCAAACCGTCAAAGTACCACCGAACAACACGCACTAACCACCTCTCCCCTCCAGGTACGAAGTCATGTGGGACACGACCCCCTTCAACGACGAGTTCCCCGCCGACGGCACCCAGCCGTTCGTATACTCCATGGGCGACGGGTATGTATCCCCGTCCAACGCCTTTCGAACCTCCACGCGACTGACGAACACGACTACAGAACCGGATACGGGCAGCACGGCGACTACCTTTTTGGCTGGAAAGATGGCGTCCTGCAGAAGGGGTTGGATGCGTTTTGTTTGGGGAACAAGTGTGAGGGTGTGCTGGAGACACAGACGGCGGAGGAGGCGATGAAGTGTGGGGTTGAACAATCTATTAAAGAGCCGGTTGATGGATGTGAGTTGTTTTTGTTGTGTCAATTTTTTTTGGCGAGAGGTGAGACTAACGAGAATGCAGGGCTTACAGAACTTCCGGGTGGGCAGGTCGTTACTTATGAATGAGTGGTTGGGAACGGGGTTCTGTGGGGTTTTGTTGTGGGTTGTTTAGATTTATCAATGGGGGGTTGGTTATGGTTAGATGGGTAGATGGTTAGAGGAGAAAGTAACAGTGTGTTCGTCCTTGTGTATATGGCAACTTTGATTGGTTTTTTACCAGCAGCTGCACCATACAATACCAACTCCACTCCGCTTAATATATATAATAAACCCCAGATTGCCAACAAGAAAGATACAGAGGCAAAACGCACAGCTACCTAGAAACGCGCACTATCCTCCCGATCTCAACAAGCACACCGCCACAACATAACCCGCGTAACCCGCATCACCCGCATCATCCCGCCTGCCCCCCTTAAAGCCCACAATTCGCAACCCCACAATGCGTCATCGTATGCACATACCTCAACCTCCCCCCCTCAACCCTAAACTGATGACTATCTGGCCACCCACTCTCCCCAAAAGCCAACAAAACATCCACACTCCCCACCACCTCATCCACCACATACCTCCTCTCCCTCATCGGCACCCCCTCCGGCACACCCCCCTCACACGACCCATTCACGCCCGGATCCCCATACAGCCCGCCCTCCAGCCGCACACACGGCGTCCCCCACGGCACCGTAACATTCGGATGACTAAACACATCGAGATAGGCGTCTGCTGCGCTGCGGATGGTATCGCGCGAGTCGCGCTGCGCCAGGGGGATGGGGTCCCAGTTCTCGCGCTCGACCCAGTAGGCGTAGCCGGTGATGTTGAAGAGCCAGTCGCCGGGCTTGGTGACGATGGAGTCTACTTTTGTGATTTTGTGGTTGGCGGCGAGGCGCAGTTGGGTGCCGATGACGTAGGGGGTTGTGGTGCTGTTTACGACGAGTTCGGTGAAGGTGGCGCAGGCGGTGGTGTCGTAGAGGGAGCGGTGGTGCGTTATGGGTAGGGGCGTGGTGAGGAGGCTGGAGCTGAGGCTGAGAGGCTGCGCGTTTTCGTAGTAGTTTTGGTAGGTGGCGTTTGTGAAGTAAGTGGTTAGGGGGGAGGGTTGGCCGTTGGTTTGGGCGGTGAGGTAGGCGGTTACGACGTCTTGGAGGAGGGGGCGGGTGCAGTGGGAGGAGGAGAGGGTGGTGGCTAGAGCCGTGGTTAGGAGGAGGTGGTGCAGCATCTTGGGGTTGGGAGTTGGTTGGCGAGCTGTATGGGTTTCGGTGGCATTTTATACAGAGTATGCGGTGGTTGACGTTCGAGCAGTTCCCATTACTTGCAATATATTGCGGCTTCAGTATATCCCTGCACACTTCAATATGTCGGGAAATCATGGGTGCGTCAACCCATCGGAGCATCCCTTTGGTTGGGCAATCAATGCGGTTGAAGTGTCGCGGTACCTCTGTGCTGTTGAATTCGCCCCACATCGACGTAGATTGAAGTCATAACTCTACCGAACCATCTCCTATTACTTTCGAGCGAACTTAGGCTTCAGTGCGAGATGCCTATGGTGTCTCTATTGAGACTAACCGATTGGTGATGAGCAACCAACGCCGCACGCCCTACGTTCTAGATTTGTATAAAATCGTCAATGTAAGTGATGAGCTTGTTTCATATGACATCCTGAAAATAGTAGAAAGTATAGGTTCACGGAGCCTGGATGAACAAGATCCTTCTAAGATGCAGTCAGGGCAGTGAAGACCACGCCTGAATGAAATTAGTTATCAGTATAGCTAGACATTAGTTACACCGCAACACCACTTCCAGTGGGTATCATCGAGCACTTGCGCATCCCTCCAACAGCCTTCCAGTCTCACATCACATTACATGAAGATGGCAAAAGGACGTATTCGTTTTCGCGCACGAGGCATGCGAATTGTCATATTCATTCTACATGCGTGCCTTATCACGCGCAAGAGCCTCCGCCCCCCCTCCGCACTCCTCCTCTCTAATACCAGCAGCAACAGAAGAAAGTCGTTCTATCCAAAGAGCGTGTATAGGCGTAACAGTTCGTAATGTAACGCAACGTGAACAAACAAGGGAACAAGAAAAGTAAGGTATCATAAATATGGACAGAAAGAATGGAAGTCGAATCGAAAGTGTTGTAAACAATGGCGAGCTGTGACGCGACGTGGTAGGGGTGGTGCATTAGGTGCGAATCACCACGCCCTGTCGTCGTGTCGTCTTTTGCTCGTGGATGTACTCGTCCTCGGAAGAGCATTCGGATGAGTCGTCGCTGTATCCGCAGCGTGCGCCGCCGCAGTCGAGCTTCACTCTGTCGCCAGAGCGAGTAATGCCGTACCGTTCGCATGTGCAGCAGCTGCTTCCTGAGCTCACACTAGAAGGTGACGACGAGTTCGTGGACCGTGATGTCAAGGACGGGACATCCGAATCGTTGTCGGAGTCGAACTCTGAGTCGCCTTCTGAGATTGATGTGGCTGATGAAGCGGGTGAGATTGTTTGCCGGGCGAAGCGCGATGACAATGATGCCATGGTCGCCTTGTCGTACTGTGTGTTGATTACTTGGCGTGTCTCGTGCGGGCGATTTGGTTTGGGCGCAATGATCTTGGAGGGCGAGAGTGAGCGGCCCTTGGGGATTGACTGAGTGCTGGCGCGGCGTTGATCGCGTGCTGATGCCGAGGAGCGGGATGATGTGTGCTGGGATGTCGACGATGATGTGGCTTTGGGGATGTCGAGGATGTTGAGCTTGCGGCCAGTGGTGGGCTCAGTGGTGTGGTCTTTGGCAGGGTCGTGTGAGACGTGGTAGCCATCAATAATGTAGTAGTACCAGTACCGCTGGCCCTGCTTCAGTGTGTTTCCCTGGAACTTGAAGCATCCCAACCATCCTCCGCTCTTCTTCGGGTCCTTGGAGAGCGGAAGCTGTCCCGCGTAGTTGTCCCAAGATCCAAGAAGATGCACCGTCTTGCAGCCGCTGGATGTGCGGAGCGTAAAGTTAAGCTGGATAGCTGCCATTGTGGAGATTCGATCCAACTCTTTCCGTCAAATAAAAACGAAGTATGATACTGTTTCCTTGTCCCGGCCAAGCTAATGGATAGACGTCGGATTGCTGATTAGAGCGTAAAGAGAGCGTGAAGAAAGCGAGGTTGCGCGATTGCCGGTCGGAGTGTTGTCGAACACTGAGGCTGATGGTGATGTCGTCCTGAGCAAGAGAACTGGTATTACGTTGTAGGGTGTGGACCGGCCACGGTATCGAATTGAATTAGTGTAAAAGAACTACCTCTACTCTTTCGAGTAAGAAGACAGTGGTACTAGTTGCGAAAAAAGTGAGGTCGGCGGCGAGAGATGGTATTAGTGGCGCCAGGCCTAAGGGCGGATGTTGAGTGGTGGGGGAAAGAAACGAAGAGAGAAAAAAAAGGACCAAAAGACAACGGTACACAGCTCTGAGAATTCCACACGCTTGCTGGAGAGAAGAAGCTGAGGAGGGGCCCGAAGGCCTTTATCTATCGGGCTGCTCACGGGCTGACAGGCTGGGGTGGGCTTACCGACGGGCATATTGGCTCAGCTGGCACTACACGACTTCGGAAGCAGTCTCGCTCCTGCCGGGTGGCATAGATTGTCTGTGCAGCTGCATCGCAGGGATCTATCGAATGTCGACCAGCGCTTCGCCGCGATGCGAGAGTGGTGGAGAGGGCAGAGTGTGTCGCCCGGCCCAATCACGCGCCGCAGCGCGAGCGGGGCAGCCAAGGTGGGTCAGCTGTCGTGCACGGGCACCGAGCGAAAACACGCAGCCAACCACGCGGCGCGCCTCGCCCCGCTCTGTGATGGCCTCGCGCGAGGTGCGGGCGCCGCCATCACACTGCAGCAAACACGCCCACCGACCAGCCTTCATTGCCCGAAGAGGGACATATTATGCCGTCTGCGCCACCCTGCACCTGCCGCATCCGCGTCTTTTTGCATCCCGCCCGCTGCCGCATCTGCACCATTTGCAGCCTTTTCACACCCAACGAGGCCAGCTGGACGGCGGCGGCCAATCGCATCCGCAAAGCGCAGCCATCTGGACACAAAATTCACCACAGTGGGACTCGGCGCCTAGTAGCTCAGCGGCTTCGCAAGCGTGGAGCCGTGCAACCACCACGACTGGCTGCTTGCGAGCACATCGCCATCGCAAGCAGCTTCTCGCCTGAAGATGATTGTGGGCTTGATGACGTGCAGCATGCAGCATCCATGGTGCAGCTTCACGAGGACGACGGCGTTGGCCCATTGCATGATTTCACCGGTCCACCGTCCAGGTCGACGCACAGCGGTTCGTGCAACCCTTCCATTCGAGCGACGGCTATGTATGGCCAGCTTCGCAGCACTGTGACCAAAACCTAAAAGCCTCGCCGTCTCTTCAGCTGCTGACCCCCGTCTCACGGTTGACTCGCCCTCGCTGCCTAAGGAGACGTTGAGATCGCATGCCTACGCGCCACCCCTGGCCACTGATCATGCCTTCTTGTTCACATACTGCCCAACAAGGAAGTCATCTTGTCACCACCAAACAACGCCCCTAGCTTCAAAGCTAGTGCCATAACAAGCCATCAAGTTGGTTGTGCTAGGGAGCAGCCAGCCAGCAACAGAAGACGCTCCACCAAAAGAAACGTACATGCATTCGTACAGGGGCTCCGCTCGAGCTTCGCTTACACCCCGAGGAGGTTATCTAGCTCTTCAGCCGTCAGCGTACTCTTTCTCCGCCTAGGCCGCCCACCGATACGAGTCTTCACTGGCGAGCTACGACTAGCCCGTCGCTGTCTTCGCTCTCGCTCCACATCAGTTGCAGCACATCTTGGCTCGGTTGGCTTAACCTTCAATCCTTCCGCAGCAGCGGCTGCTTCCGCCTCCACCTGTGCTACCTTGAGCTTGTCATGCACCGTTAGCTTTGGTGACGGCTCGTCTGGGTGCCCATGTGGGCTTGACAGCCGTTTCTTTGCCTGCCAATCTTCGTCAGAATCGGGACTTGTTGACTCGAGAGTGGAGGGAGAAGAAAAGGTGACTTTGCTTGCCAGTCTGACCATCTGGTCCGCAATATCGTCACAACGTACATGGCGAGCCGTACGGTCGTCCTGGCTTGTTGGCCGGGATACCCGCTCCTCTAGACTAGGGCGCGTGGCCTTATCCACATCGACTAGGTCAAGCCCCGATGCCTCCGCATTCTCGTCCTCCACCAGTGAAGGTGTGTTCGGGATCGACGCCGAGAATGCAACCTTACGCGTCGATTTGAAAGGAGACTTGGGGTTTCCGTTACTCTCCTTAAGCGCCGGAGGATTTGGCTGCAGCTTCAACTTGAACATGTCTGACTCTGATGTCTTTTCGGGCACAGGGACGGCCTCTGGGGAAGGCAAGTCTTCTAACTCGACAGCTTGGTCGAGCTCCTCGTCGAAGACAGAGCTGTCACCTTCATCCACACCCTCGCCCTCTCCGTATTCTTCCTCGGTGATCATTGATATGTCTTCCTTGTCGACCGTCTGTAGGCCTCGGCCAAGACCAAGTCCCATCTTGAGCTCATCGAGATTGATTGTATCTCCACCACTGGCCATGCGTCTCCTCCATGCCTCCATGAGAGCAAATGCATCTCTAAGACGTGCCTCCATCTTCTCCCATCCTGCCCTCAGTCTGAGTATCTCTTCGTCTCGTGACTCCACCTCCTCAAGCGATACGAAATTAGGATTGGTCAATAGATGCTTCAGATTCTCCAGGACAGTGTCCATTTCAGATGCTAAAGTTTCGTAGCTGGCGGGAAGCGCGTGGAGCATGCCTTCTCGTGCGCTTTCGCCTTCTTCTCTGATTATTGACAAGCCCTCGTCGTCTTCCTCTCGTTGCAATTCGGGCATGCCTTGCAGCTCCTTTAGAGTCGTGATTGCGGTCCTCACTAGACCTATGAGGTTGTCGTTCTCGTCGCTCAGACTCTGGCTGAGCTGCGTCAAAAACTCCGTCGTCTCTTGCTTGAGACTGTAGTCGGGATCGTCGACATCGGGTCCATCGTCGCGTGTGCTGCTCGTCATCCCCCCGGCGCCTGTAAGTCCCGGGTTGATGGTGATGCTCGCGCCCACGAGCCCCGTCTTGTTTCCGCGCTGCTGGCTCGTCAAGTGTCCCTTCAAGCGCTGTATTTGCACCTCGCGTTTCTTAATGTCGTTGGCGCAGCTACTGCGCACCTGCTGGACCGTTGTCTTCAGGCGTAACATTTCCTCGCGCAGACTACGTGCGGACGACTCTGCAGTCCGGAGAGCAGCGCGAGCGGAGCGCTCCTGCGACTGGGCAAGCGAAAGCTGGCGTGCGAGATCTTCATTGCGGGTCTGGAGTTTCTCGAGGGTGAGCGTCTGGCGCGTCGCTTCGCTGCGGAGGTTTCGAAGGGTGTCGGCGACGGATTCGCGCTGCTCTTGGTCGCGCTGGAAGCAATGCGTTATTAGTAGAACACGATATTCGTGGCAATACGACGACGTACATCTCGCTTCAAGATCAGGTCGTGGACCAGGTTGATTATCTGGGCCATGGTAACTTCCTTGCCACCCTCTCCGCGCGACGGATGCGCGAACTGTATTTTCTTGCCATCGCGCAGCAGGCCGCGTGCGAGTAGAATATTGTTGATATACTCGGAAGCAGTCTTCAAGTTAAAAGTCGCCTCCATGGCGGCGCTGTCGTTGAGTTGTGGTGTTAGCCCAGTGGACTCGCGAAACAACATGCGTAAACACAACTCCGCAACAGGACTAGCGCTATTTCCATTCCGAAGGTGGCCGCGATTTCCGATTTTCGAGCCGCGACTTTCTTCACCCATCCATCAGTCGAAGCAGCATACGTAATGACTCTCTCACGCTGGTGCTATGATGGTGGTTCTGCCTTGAACGCACGCTTTGCACAAACCCAGACCCATATACCTCATAGTCACTAGACCTCGCTCCAAATAAATCTCACATGTATTCTACTATCGTACGCATCCAGTGTTTCCATACCTTCTCATGTATGTATGTAGCTTTCATTCATTAACAAATGAGCACCTGTGTGGCAAAATGCCTCAAGGTACCTAGGTGGGTAGCTGCATGCCATTACAATACCAAAGCCTTCGATCGCTCAGGGCTCTAGGTTTTCACCCGGCACCCTTACCTATATATATGCTCATCAGAACTTCTCGCTTCTCGGCGGAACAACTATCTCATACAGTGTCCCATCACTTAAGCATCGCGTCCCTCACATGAGTCCACTGGTTTCCCGGCATCCGCGTGTAAACCGTGTGCTCCCGCGGCTTGATCCACATGGGCTCCGTCTTCTCGACATACGGCTTGTAATAGTCCTTCTTGAGTTGCACCTAACCCCGTTAGCGACGCTCTTCAGCTCCCCCACTCCAAAATCTCCATGGAGTATTTCGGGCTGACTCACATTCACAAGCCAGTCCATGCTCGCATTCCAGTTCTCTATGAACTTCAACACGCCGGGTTGGTCGGGCACCTGGTAGACCTCAAAGAAGACGCACTCAGGCTCTGCAGTGACGGCATCGTAGGCCGGCTTGAGGGCTTCGAAGAAGGCGTCGACTTGGGCGGGGTCGATATGGAAAGTTACATGGAGGGAGACACCGGGGCCAGTGTAGGTTGTTGCCATTTCGAGATATGGAGTGGTACTGGAGGCGGAATTCGGTATACTGGTGGAAGAGTTGAGAAGACGATGTAGAATTTATGGGTGTGAAGGTGCGGGCGTGGTGTTGTTGCTTCCTTCCATCTTCTTTAAGGCATAGTCATGCCCCCGCTCCTGTACCACCTTTGCTAACTGTGCCACGTGAAATAGACACCGCTCTCTAGGTTTGATTGGCCCATTCTGCATGGATTTATTCACATTTGTCAGCGTGAGATGGTAGGCGGGGTTCTCACCGGTCAATGGGTCTGCAATGGGTGGCCTCATGTACTTGCAAATGTTCACAGTCAAAGCGTCGCCTTGGTTCGAAGCTCAACAGCATCTGAGGTCTACTTCCGCGGTGTTTATGGGGTGTAGGCCAAAGTGAAAATGGTTAGTGCGAGTGGGCCAACTCAAAGACCGATCACATGTGATACCGATTCACGTAGCGACGCTAACAACAATTATTTGCATGAGCCAGACATCGTACAAGTTCCCAGTCCGACCTAGCAAACAATTAGAACCCCAAGTAATATCTGTGGAGACTTGACCAAGTGCTTACACCATCTAACCCGAAGAATAGGCTAAAGGAGACTGACATGGAGCTATCTCAATACCAAGACGCTTGGCCTGGCCATCACGACCGATTTCTCCGTGGATCATATCGAAAATCGAAAGGCTCGTCCAAGACCTGGAGAAACATGACGATCATGGAAGCGGAGCCCCGCGCCGTTGCTAGACTCGGGGTAATTAGACCCGGTACCTTCTTGGCTCTACAATCTGTGCTTTAGTATATATAGTAAGAGTAGATTTTCAATTGGGGATCCATCTTGCCTGCAAGTACCATTACGATGCTGTTTTCAAGGACTACGTGCCAGTTCTTGCTGGCTGCTGGGTTCACGAGCGCGAAATGGATTGTTCCGGGCGCTCGGTGGCGCGATACAGAAGGGAACCTCGTTAATGCGCATGCCGGATGCGTTACTGTGGATGAAGAGTCGGGCAAGTTCTTCTTGTTTGGCGAGTACAAGGTCGAAGGGCAGGTGGAGGGCGGCGGCGTTTCGGTGTATAGTTCAGATGATCTCGCGACTTGGGAACCGCACGGAATGGCCCTGGGTATGTTTTGCTGGAGATAGATTTGGACTGCATGCTAAAAAACCTCCAGAGTCAGTCAAAGGTCATCCGTACCTAGACCCGAAGATGATCATTCAGCGACCGAAAGTCATCTACAGTGAAGCGACCGAGAAATTCCATGTATGTGATCCTTCCTCCTCTGGACACGTAGAAGCTCACAATGATAGATGTTCTGGCATGCCGACAACTCTACCTATGGGTTGCTTCTCCAGGGCTTCGCCGAAGCCGACAACATCACTGGGCCCTACAGTTTCGTAGACGCCACTGCTCCTCTCGGTAACTGGTCGCAAGATTACGGCCTCTTCACCGATTACAAAGATGGCAGGTCATACGCGCTATATTCGAATGGTGACCGTAAGGAAGGGCGCGATGTTTATCTCACTAGCTACAATGACGAGAAGACTGCGCTTGATGAGGTTGTTCATCGCTTCGACAAGTATGATCTCGAGGCGCCGAACATTATCCAGACGGAGAAGAGTTACTTCGCCCTCATGAGTCACAAGACTGGATATAGACCCAACAGTAAGACAGAAATGCGGATACGCGTATGTTCGAGCCCTTGCTAACATCCGCAGATGTTGTCGCTTTCCGAGCTGATAAGTTGAGTGGACCGTGGTCGCAGCCTTTTATCGTGTCGCCGCTCAACACTCGAACGTTTAATTCGCAGTCGGGCTTTAATCTTCGAATCAAGGGCGAAAAGCAGACAACACATCTTTACCTTGGGGACCAGGTATGGCTTTTGGATCCATCATTTGGATAAACGCTGATGTAATTTAGTGGGACTCCAATTCTCTATGGGAAAGCCGATACATCTGGCTACCAGTATCAATCGATGAGGACAAGAAGTCGCTCGAAGTAGTCTGGCACGACATCTACGACTTGAACATGTAAGAGAATTGCGCCCACGCCACCCTCCCAGCTTCAACTGACCCCCACCCCCAAGCAAAACCGGCGAATGGAAGCCCATCGAAGGCACAACCTACCAAGCCACCTCAGCGACAACCGCCGGCTCCGCCTTCAAGCAAGAAGCCTCTTTCAGCTCCTCAGGCGTCATTCTAACCGGCATTTACGGCAACCACTCCACCGCCACCTTCTCTAACATCGAAGGCAGCGGCAAAGAACAATGGGTCTCGTTCTACTACCAGAACACTGACGACATGGGTTTCGGCGACCAACCTGGTGGCTCGCCAGATCGCATCGGCGGCCGCTGGCAGCTCCGCCGCATCGCGAGCGTGGTCGTGAATGGGAATAAGCAGCATGTGGAATCGTTGTATCAGAGGGATACACACAAGGGGATCATACTGAGTACGCCGTTGAAGCTGAAGTTGGAAAAGGGGGGGAACAACACGATTACGATTGGTGGTTTGTCGAACGGGTTTGATATGAAAGGCGCGGATATCGAGAAGATTGTTGTATATCCGCCGGAGATGTAGAGAGATTAGAGACAGGAAATCAGATTGTAAGGTTACTTTAACCGTTCACATGTCTCAAGGAGACAGTCTACATTTACAGCCAATCTGAAGTGAGCGCGCCTGCCAAAATGCCTTGAAAATCTTCTCAGCTCTTCAATGATACTCGCAATATCGATTCCCACTTCTTCTTCCACCAAACTACTACCCACGACCTCATTCTCACGCTATTTCCATCATCCCATACACCACCTCAGAACTAAGACCAACCCAAGCTCACCCTCACCTCACCACGCCCCGCCCCTGCATCGCCCACCTACCAATCCACCGGACGAACGCCCATCTCACACGCATACATACCTACGCCTCACACGCACACACCCGCACGCCCAACGAACCCTCCCGCTCTCCCCCGCACCCGCATCCAAGCGCCACACCTATACATATCCCCAGGCGAGCAAGCGGCTAACCACGCACGCACGCAATAAGGTAAGCGTCAGGGCGTCCCTCACTCTTACCCTCACACACCCACGACTGGCCACCCGCACGCAAGTTTGACCCTCACCACGCGCACATACATAGCCTCATGTCATGTCTTGGTACTTGTTAAGAGCCTGTTTCAGCATGGTGCTTGCGAGGTGGCTCAGGGTTTTCTCGGGAGGGCGGCAGGCCGAGAGGGGGCGGGTGCGGGGGCGGGTGCGGGTGAGGCCCTTTGTGATGGAGTGTGAGACTAGGAGTGGGCGTAGGCGTAGGCGTGGGAGTGACGTGATGTTGAGTGACAGTTGACAGGTCGGTAGGTAGGTGGGTTAGCTGTCAGGCATCCTTGCAACTGGCACGGATTTTCATAGCTTGAGCAAAGTCAATGCGAACATTGATCGTAAATGTAGCTACATAGTACATACCATACTCGCGCAGCGCCAACCGCACATGCAATTCCCGCTTCCGCCACGAAAAAAAAAAAATATACAACGCCATTCCGCACAAGAACAGCCGACGAGATATTCAAAATTGTAGATAGATAGATAGCTAGAGAAGATCGGCCCCTCCAAGAAACATGAATTTACAGAAAAAACGAGCCCACCAGCCATCCAGTCCGGCTGGTGTTCCCGATACAAGATGAGTTACATACAACAAGTGCGTTACATAGACTCACTCACTGGATTTGATCTCCGCTAGCCAACAACCAACATATCATTCGTAATCAAGACGATGCACTGAAAGTATCTAGAAATGCTCCTTCCAGAACTTGAAGTTCACCTCCTGGCACACCGCTAGCTTGCACGCCTTCTTGATGTCGCGCGCCGCTACGTTGGGTCCACAAAAGTACACACCCACATCTGTCCTTAGCGTGCTTTCAAGACCGCTGATGTACGTCCTGTCCAAGATACCATCGCGCATGCCGCAGAGCAGACGCTGGAAATCGGGACGCCCAAAGTTTGTTCGTGACTTGAGCTCCGTGAGCGGGTCCTTGTCTGTGCCGACTGAATTGAGGACGATGTTCTGCGCGGTGTTGGAGTCGATCTTTTGCGTGAGGTACGTGTGGATGCGCAGGAACTGCTCGTTTCCGTTGGCGCCCGTGGACTGTGCTTCGAGCGAGGAGAGGAGGGTCTGGAACCATTCGAAGGAGGAGGTGTCTTTGCAGACCCAGATGAACTCGACGCGACGGAGGCGCTTGGGGGGGTTGGGGCTGAGGCGCATGTGGTAGATGGATTTGAGGATGGAGGCCCAGGGGGTAACGCCGATACCGGTACCGATGAGCACGGCGATTTCGTTCTCGAAGACGTCTTCGGCTGGAGCTCCGTAGGGTCCGTCGATGCGGAGAGCAGGCATCTTTTGACCGTGTTGAAGGGCGATTTCGTACATGCCCATGGGGTCGAGCTCATCGTAGAGCTTGGACTGGGACTGGCCGGCACCTAGAGCGTCGGCCAGAGCGCGCGTAAAGTCACCGACCTGTCGAACGTGGACGGAAATGTATGGATCTTGCGGGCAAGAGGTGATGGTAAAAGGATGCCACTGGTGGTAGCTGACTTCGGGGCAGTTGAGGAACAGCCATTGTCCGGGCTTGTACTTCATGCTAGGCTTGGTGAATTGAATCTCAACGGCATCTGAACCTTGTTAGTTCTGCCCAACAATTTACACGTGGGCTGCTTACCGTATGGATGACGAACGACCTTGACGATCTGAGTTGGCCTTCTGCAGCGGATTTCTCGGTACAGACGGTCGAGCAGGTACAGTCCACCGCCGACCAGCTCCCATCGCCAGCCTTCATAACCGATACAATGGGTCCAGAAGTTGTCGTGGTCGAAAGGCGACCAGGCCGGAGCGGTGTCACGCACGAAGCAGCTGGTAGCGTGCGTGTACATGCCAAGCAGGAATGGGATGAAGAGATGGTGCGTGTACCAAAACGTCTCGAATGACTGTTGTCGGATCCTGTGGTGAGCAGTGGTGTAAATAAGTAGCATGCAAAGCAACATGGTATGGCCAGTAATGCCACCCGCTTCCGTGTAGTGGATTTCAAGGGCGATCTGCGGACGGACCTGAACCCTCTCAACGTTGAAGAAGCTAGGACGATTAGCGAACATCGCCTTTAAGCAACGACAAGTGACTTACTTCACGTAATGCGCCGATGTGTGGATGACCGTGAAAAGCAGCATGGCATAGGCAACTTGTCGATGGAACCACATGGACTCGTCCATAGGCAACCATCTAACTTTGGGTCGGATCATTCGAAGGAGATTCCTGCACATGGGCATAACGATAACCATGGTGTCGACGGACAACACTAGACCTGCACCTCGAGAAATCCAGACGGAAAAGTTGAGGGCATTTAGAGGAGCAAGGCGAGGATCAGCGGCTTGCTTCCACCTGGCACAATGTCAGCCACCTATAACAACGCGTTGATCCCAACGACGACATACCATCCAATGCCGAAAATGGCCCAGTGGAAACCCCAGAAAAAAAAGTTGAACGCCAGCTTTCGCGGCGTAAAGAAGCCCCGCCAGGGTGAATTGCCACCCCCCATGATTATCTCTTGAGTGTCGCTAATAACACGGTCCTAAGTTTTATACCAAGCGTGGACCATCAACCGAATGCCAGTGGGCGCGCCGTTCAACGGTGATTAATAGATATTAAAGAGCGTATGCGAAATAAAAGCGAACGTCAACCGGAGAGAAGGCGTCAGTTGACTTGAAACCCGGCCAGCCAGATACGAAGCGAAGAAAGGAGTGTCGGTGTCGAGCGACGGTGTGAAAGGTGGTGTTGGAGGGAGCGGAGGTAAAGACGACGCCCCAGGCTTGCGGGCGCCCAGGGGTTAAAGAGGGTAAGCCTCGCTAGTTGCTACAGCGTAGATCAGGCCGATCTCGAAAGACCAGCGCGGTTTGGGTGAACGGCACGCTGTGATGAAACCGACTGGCGTGCCCAGGAACGGGTGTGGCTCAAACCGAAGCCTCGGAAGTTTGCTGCATACAAAATGCGTTAAGATGCAGTAAGATTGAATACACTTTGCAGGCACAGAAACGGGCAAAGGATTCAGGCACAGATGAAGCGGCGCGAAACCTGAGAGGGCTGGGCGGTGCGGTCGCTTGTCGAGTGGGTTGTTCGAGCGTCCTACGCAACGTGCGCCTAATGTATGAGGAACGTCTCAAGCCTGAGAACCATTTTTCCTTGTAGCGGGATGACTGATGAGGAAATATAGCACCGATCTCCCAGGATTATGAACGGTTATGCGGCAACGCGCGATGTAGTGGCGGTCTGCGTTGGAGTAGTCGTCGGTATACGCAGAGTTCCCAATAAACGTCCACACGTCCCAGTTCTAATCAAACAAATCTGTAAAATCTTCTTTTCCGATTCTTCCCCGCGTATGATCCGTCGCCAGTAGCTTAACAGCTGATTTTCGCGGTGCTGATTGAATTTTGCGCGGTGACTGGGAAGGCGGCTTTCGATGGCAATTCTGATACGCAGGGGTTCGCTGAGACAGTCCACGTTCGAGCTCGGAGTTGAGGGGCGTGGCACGCACAAAATAGTGAAAGAGTTATGGAGATGGATGTTAATCTCGAGGGCAATCAATTTTTTATCGAATGTATGCGACTGCGATGCTACAGTAGAGTCGTGCTAGATTATGTGCAGCGCTGGCAGGTCTAACGCCCACCAGAGACACTGCGGTCCCTTGCACCATGGATCCACATGCAGGAACTGAGAGGCTGCTGAAAAATGCCATGGTCTAGCCAGAGGCGCCCAGGCGTGATGTCGCGCACAGGAATCGATACTCTTGGGGCCTTTCGGGCCTGTGGTTGGCAGCACACGTTTGGCGGGGGCTGGTCGCGGGACGTGGCGGCACCGGTCGAGCCAATCTTGATCGGCTTCGAAGCGCTGCGTACCCCCACAGCAGGCAGCCAGGCGCCCCGGCCTATTTTGAGGGATGCTACCATCCACCACAGCAGGTGTTCTTAAAGAGGCCACGCGGCAGCCGACCGCGCAAAAGGGAAGTGCTGCTGGCTTGCCTTAGGGCTGTGATGGCGAGTCGCAACGGCGAGGTGAGAGCACCAGTCGGCATCCAGATGCTCGTGCGACGGAACAAGCCACAGTCCTCGGCTGGAGGCTGGAGACGGCTGGTGCGAAGATCGTGGAGGATCCAAGTGAGATTGCGAGACTCGCACCTGCGCCGAAATGGAGCGGTGAGAGTAGCCGTAGGATAGAGTCGCGTGAGCAGTCCATCGATTGTCCGGGCGGTAATAGAGACGTATGTCGAGCAGCAGAGCTGGATGATGATGTGAACGGTAGGTACTAGTCGTTCCTTCCTACTCTACCGTGGATTGCCCAATCAGGAAAGGCACATGTCGTACGTATCGGCATGCCATGTCCTCCTGCAACATCTGCGGTCAGAAAACAACATCAGGCCATTGCTTGAGGCCTTCGTCCATCACACACGGTCAACAGCCTGCATAACCGTTCTCCACACGTTCACTACCCCAGCATTTCAGAGCTTGACAGGCGCTGCCACAAACAATGTCATACGATACTCGCGCAGTATCAGGCCATATTGTGTTGACAGCTGCTGTCAAGCCACACGAGCCCACTGCCGCCGACGTCAAGCCGCAGCGTCATGCCTCAGTCTTCCCGTGTCTGGTGGGCATGAAGATGGGTAGCATCTGATGCCTAGGTGTAAACTTTGTCATATGATGTTGTTTGATGATCCTGCCGTCCGCTGGAAGGAGCCGAGTGGTGTCCTGAGGCGTTTGCGTCCTCGGGCATTTCTGTCCTGAGGCGTTTCTGTTCCGAGGCGTTTCTGTCCTGAGGCCTTTCTATCCTGAGGCGTTTCTTAAACCGGGACTGAGGCATCCGGCACGGGTCCTGTCATGGCGGCTTTGGGACATGTGCACGAGCACGGAGCAGGGAGGAGCCTGGAGAGTTCCCATATCGCCCTTGATCCGATCCATCAACCGACAGTCGAGCAGAGTACGCCCTCGAGATTGCGAGCACAACGTGACCACGGTTCCATGGGGCTGGACTGGCGAGCTTGGAAATGCGGTAGAAAGTTCGCTCGGCCCCGCGACCGAACAGACGTCGAGCAGCGCACCCAGGCGGCGCCAAGAGGGTGAATGCCCGCGCTGAGTGGCCGCGCGAGCCGCAGTACTGCACCAGCCTCAGACAAGGGGCCAGGGCGCACAGGCCGCACGGCTGCACAGCCTGCACCTCACTGATTGATCCACGCCGATGGCACACGGCACGCATCAGCAACCCCTGCGCAGGCCAATCAGGCCGTGCAGGGCGCCGTGGCGGGGGTTCGACAGCGGCTACAGAGTGCCCCCATGCTGCGCGGGCTGCCCCAGCGCATAAGGTGTCTTTACATTTACGGCCGCGACATCCTCCTCTTCCATCATCGTGACACGCCTGCCGTAGCATGATCGATAACAGCACCCTTTGTGCCTCGACCGCCTGCCTGGGCCCTCTGCACTTCTGTCGCAGGACCGTCTCCGCATCTGCCTCAGCCCGCGAGCACCCCTCTGTTGCCTGAATCTGCACCCGGTGTCGTTCGATCGTCGCTTGGACGCACTATCCCAGAATCGTTGCCTGTGACGAACGCCTCGACGCCTGGTATAACAGAACCCGGGATCCGCCCTGGGCTGCCAGTTGCTTTTTGGTACTGGTAGCTCGCTGCGCGATCACAGTCGTTTACTTTCTCTTCCATTCGTCTCCGCCGCCGGGTCGGTCTTCCAACTCGTCCTTTCTTTTAATATCGCTCTTTTGATCGCCATGGGGAAGTTAATCAAGAACCATTGGGCGCGCCTTGTCGTGCTGACGGCCGCTGCCTGTGAGTGATGCCATATTCTAGAATTGCCCACCTTTTCGTTGCTGACTTGTTTGCCTTTTGCCAGACCAAATAGCAGCTGCCGTCGAAGCCTTCTTCTGGCCCAAGATCTTCTGGGACTTCTTGACCAAGAACCTCGACGGCGCCGTCAAGCCTGTGCCCGTCCTCCAAATCGTCAACCTTCTTATGGGCATACTCGGTCTTGCATGGGAATGGCCTCTTGGCTTTCTCGCCGGCAGCAGCCTCCATCGGTCAATCGAAGCCCGCCTCGTCATATATCCCCTCAGCGCTCTCGTCGCTCTCTTGATATATCAGGGCACCAACGCCGGACTTTACTACATCGTCGGCATGATCGCATACTTCTGGGCCTACAGCGAAGGCGAGGTACATTTCCCCCAAACAACCACATTCCACCAACTCCATACTAACATAATCTCAAGGTTGTCTGTCCCGAGCCATGGACCCTCCCCAAGCGCGGTTCGACCAGACGAGCCCTTGTATAGCCTCTCATTCCCCACCCACCCAAATCTTCACTTCACAAGTCGAGGACCCCTCAGCGCACGCAAGGCACCATACTCAATGGTTCCCGTCCGTCCATCGACACCCAACTTTCCCGATACCACCTTCTCTCTCCACGCAAACACACACCATCTTCTCGACTATTCCGCACGTTTTTCGCGGAGGCGTTTTCGGCAGCATGAACCAGCCACCCTTCCACCTTAGACAGCACGGGACTTTTTATGCCATCGCATTTTTCTTCCACCTCGACTCACGAGAAACGCTTTCACGTCTACTGGGTTGGTTTTCGATACCAAAGGAGCAAGTACACAGTACTGTACTCGAGCCATGCCATCTATACTAGCAAAATACCAAATAAGATGCAACTATGCTACCCAAAACATTGTGCTCTCCTCAACTTATTTCCCACTACTACTAAATGAATTCAAATACCCAGTATTCACCTACTAAGAAGTTGCATCGCACATGCACCTAGCCAAGGCAAGGCAAAGCATGAATCGGCACACTAGTATCATCCATTCATTACATTAACTCGCAGCCTAGACTGTCTGCAAACAGACCCCAGATACCAAGGCCTTGTCAACGGTCGCTAACGTGCTTTCTGGGACATTCAAGGTTGATCTGTCAGATTCCGTCTGAGGCTACGAGCTCGTCACGCACTGCGGGTTTCAGGCGTATGGCATCAATGAGCCCCCCTCCCCCAATGCAGCTTGCTTGTCAAAACGCCACCATCGTCAAGCGCCAAACGTAGCCTGCTGTGATGGATATTTTCATATTTTTTTATTTTAGGCTGCTCGTGATGCAGAGTGTAGGCTGGGTGCGGAGGGTTTGCCGGAATTAGCTTGGCGTAAGAACGTTAGGACGCTCGAGCTCCAGGACGGGTGTGCAAGTGGTTCTTCCAGACTTCACTCCTGCAAGACAAAATAAATGCACGGCGAAGAAGTCGAAGAAAAATCGTCTTCCTAGTCATGAAATGTGTACTAAAACCCCACTTTCCCCAAACACACTACATACAACACTCATCAACTCCTCTTTTCGCAAATCACCCAAACACCCCCTCTCGCCAATATGCATGCACCAAGTCAGCAACCCAACCTAAAGCTCGTCTGCACTCCTCTTCTTGGTATTCCCTCCTTGTTCCTCGGGCCCTTCAATCAGAATCTTGATCCCCTTGCCAGCCTTCACATCCCTGAAGGCGTCCTCTGCGTCCTCAAACTTGACCTTGTTCGAAATGAGTTCTTGGATCGAAATGCGCTTCGTAGCCACGAGGTCGACGGCCGTTTGGTAGTCGCCCGAGCCGTAGCGGAAAGATCCTTTGACGTTGAGTTCTTTGGTGCACATGGCCATGATGGGGAAGTTGATGTCGGGTTTGCCCATGCCGCCCTGTTTAGATGTGTCAATTTATTGTGCGAGAGAGGGGGATAGATGGGACGACCGACCTGAACGTATGTGCCGCCCATGCGTAGGGCGTGGATAGCAGTTTGAATGCAAGGTTCTGCACCACTCGCATCGATGATGATGTCGGCGCCTGGTCCCAATTCGCACTCTTTGATCATATTCTTAGCGTTCTCCTCCGCGCTAACCCTCCGGCTCTGGAAGCTCGTGGTCGCAGCGTAATTGAGCGCAAATTGTAGTCTCTCTTCGTTGATATCCACAGTCACCACCTTGGTCGCACCGTATGCCTTAGCCACCGCACAACATAGCAGACCCACAGGACCAGCACCAAAGACAACAACGGAATCTCCAGGTTTGACGGCCGCTTGCCTGGTGATGTGCACCGCCACAGCCGTCGGCTCAATCAGCGCGCCCTCCTCCAAAGTCATGCCCTCGGGCAGCTTATAGCAGTAGTCCTCTGGCAGCGCATAGTACCTAGCCAGCGTGCCGTCAAACGGCGGAGTAGCTGCAAACCGCATATCCGGACATAGATTATACTTTCCCTCTTTGCAGCGTACGCACCGACGACAGGGAACGCCAGGCTCCATGGCTACACGGTCGCCGACCTTAAGCGTGGTGACTTTGTCGCCGACAGAGTGGACAATGCCTGCGGACTCGTGACCGAGCACCATGGGCGACTCTACGACAAAGTGTCCAATACGTCCCTCAACCCAGTAGTGCACATCAGAGCCGCAGATGCCCGTCCATCGTGGTTTGACAATGACATCGTAAGGAGACGGGAGCTCAGGGATAGGTCGATCCTCGTAGACTACCTTGCCGGGTGCTTGGAGGACAAAGGAGGGGTTCTAAATCAATCATTAGCATATGTGAAGGCAAGGTCCAATGTTGACGCGATTATTTTTTGAAGTGGTGTTGTGCTTCGGTCGCGTAGCGCGTTGGCGGGTGGGGTTGGTGGGGTAGCTTCACCTTCTGCGTAGCTGTCTGTGTCGTCATCGTGGGTTTGGGGGTCTCTTCTTTTCGCTCTTCTGACTTGGGCGTCTCAACAGATTTCTTTTTGGAAGGAAAGATGTGTCGAAAGCAAAGGCAGGAAGACATGAGGAGCTAGCTGTGACACTAGCAACACTAGACGGCGAAACGACGAGGAGATAAAGCGTGGAAGCTGGTGGAGCTTCGAGCTTCTGAGTCGCTGTCCCCACCCCGCGACCGTGCCTTAGCTCCTAGAGACAAGCTGTGCTCATGCAAGACGCATCTAGATGTTGAGAATTTAACCGAGCAATTTATCCGCTGGCGCAGTGGTCCCGTTTTATTGTGCATTTCGTGGTTTATCGGTACATAATCCACCGATGTCGCTATACCGTCTGCGTGTGACTAAAATCCGCCGCGACCAACCGTACATAACCTCGGAGTTGAACGCCACGCAAACACCCCACGGCGTCTTCGATCGGATTAGGTTAGGACCCGTGCGAGCGGTGAGAAATGCCTATTGCGGCTCCTGCTCTTGAACCTTCTTCCCCCAGCATGACCACCAACAAGTCACCAGAGCATCCTCATTTTTGCTAGCATCACCCCAATCGTCGTAGCCCTTCTCTTCGCCCTCGTTTAGAATACGTAGGCCTATTTTGGCCATCCGCTTGCGAAAGTCGGCGATCTCAGGCAAGTAAGCGTCCCTGTACGGAAATTCTACGATCACCCTCGAACCTTCATCCTCGGAGAGCCATGTTTTGACGGTATCCACAAGCATTCGTGGATGCTCTGGCGAGTAGAGCGAATCGGCGGCCAAGATCAGTGAAAATTTGGTAGTCAGTGCCTCGCCGTCGCTGCCAGCATCGACAACGCCCGTACAAAAAAGCGTGCACGAAGACGGGTTGGTCCAGTCCAACACGCCGGTACGTGTAGTTCCACCGTACTGCTGTACAACGGGATTGTTCGCTTTGACATTGTTTGTGAGGTTGTCATAAATGCTCGGCAAGTCAGTCAATACCACGTCTGCGCCCAGGCCAGCCATTGCGAGACCGACCAAGCCTGTCCCTGACCCAAGCTCGAGCACTTTTAATCTTTCGCTCTGCACTGGCCGTACGATGTCAAACTTGTGGAGTCGTTTCGCAAGGAGGTATGACGCTGCCCAGGTCTTGAGACCTAAATCGTCTCCCGTTAATGCCGGCTCGTGAATGCTGAGCTCGAAAGGGCGACCTTGTGTAGGTATGCGGAACTTGCGAGAGATGGAGCCCATAGCAGTACGTCCGGACCTTTCGCTAAGACGACGACTGGCTTGATTCCATATCTCTTCTTTAGTCTCATCATTCTCTATCCACCGTAGGCTACTGCTCACTATACCTGTGAGGTAACGAGTCACTCCCTCAGGGTTGACCTGCACAGCGTTTGGTTTGTCAACCTTACTTGGACCGCGCCTCGATGTTTCGTTCTCTGTGTTCCTTTCGTCATCGTAGTCCCATGATGGAGGGGCGGTTGTGAGCAGTGCGAGCGTGTGTAGGAGGGCTTCGGCGGAGGGCTTCGCGTAGAGCTGGGGTAGGTCGAGGACTACAAGGCAGCTGTCAGCTTGAGGCTGCGCATTCACTATAAGAAGCTTACCGTGCAGTAGAGACATATTCAAAAGGGCTGTGGCCAGCTTGCTATAGCGGGGCGGAGAACGGGTGATGGTAGCCCACAGAAATTTGGCCCGTGCGTTGTCAGGCCGCACCAGGCGATGCAACAATTCGTGAGGCCTCCAGCTAAAAAGTTAGAGTATACTTAACATTGGTATTACCTATCCTAGGGTAACACATAGTACTTAGACTTTTGTCCTGTGAGCCTTGTACAGGCGGCGCGAATTATCGCACCACCTGGTGGCGGCAGTAGTGGCCGGTGACTGCTAGAGACTCTGGAACGGAGTGCAAGTCCTCTGAAATACGTAGGAATCTTGTCATTGGGTGGCCTCTCATAGAGACCCCATCCAAGAGATCGAACATACGTTTGATAGGTCTCTTATTCGTTGCTCCGCCCCGCATTTAGCTTCAATCTTTCTTCAACGTCGATTTGAAGCCGTGGTATGCTCCTTCCATGTCGAACTGAAACTCTCGCGCTTGGTCGTCGTCCAGCTTCTCGGCCGCCCGCATTTGGTTCAATGTGATGAGCCATTGCACAATCTTCCCCTTGCTCTCGAAGTCCTTGTCCGTGACCTTGTTGACTGCCTGAATAATCTCCACCAGCAGCGGGTGCAGCGTGTCTTTCTCGACGAGCCCAATCTTTATGGCATCGAGGAGCGTGATGAAGTTCTCGGTGGCATGGACTACGAGTGTCGCGTCTGCGGAATCGCCTTGCTGCGTTGGCTTGTGGGAAGTGCCTTGCTCGACTGTGGCTGGTATCCCAACTCTTAGGCGTTCGGTAGCTCGCGGGCATTCCATATCCCATTCGCGCTTGAAGGACTCAAGATCGCCAAAGGCGCGCGCGACCGTCTCGTCGGTGAGATTGGACTTGTACTGCTTCAGTAGCCTGCTGCATGTCTCGGTGTAGTCGGCTTCGGATATGGAGTCTTTTAGATATCCCTTTTCGAGCGCGTCCAACGTGATGATGATGCTGTATATCTCGGCAAGCGAGTCGTAGAGGTCACGTTCGGCGCTCGTCGTGGACAGCTTGACTTCCTAGCATGAAGTCATCAGCATCGGGAGCGTGAGCCAACACGCGGAGTGGCATACCTCATCAAGGTTGATGGTCGCAGACAGCGTCGAGCGCGGAATGTACGGCGTCGGCGCGTAGGCCAGCTGCCGGTTGCTGTACATGGCGCCGTGGCAGCACTGTGATAAGGTAGTCTACTCCCGAGGTCAGCGTGCTGGTAGGCTACCTAGGTACTCGCTCGTCTCTCGTGCTTGCTGCCGTTGTGGGGTGTGAGCTCGGGCCATCTGTAAATTCGGCCAGCGGGCGTAACTTTTTCTCGACGCACGGGAATCTCGACAGGCCCTCACTCACGGCCCCTCCACCTGCCAATTCTGCCGCGACGCCGTCGTGGTACCCATCGCGATGCCGATATCGAAAGCTACCAAGAAGTTCGAGAGGAACAAGCTCAAAGACGTGCTCAAGCAGCGGAAAGATGTCGCAAAGATCAAGCAGAGGAAGCAGATGGACGCAAAGCGCAAGGAGCGCAACGCGCGAGACAAGGCGCCCGCCGACGGCGTAGAGAATGACGCCAGCAAGAAGTCAAAGAGCAGCGGAGTAAAAGGCGACGGATTTGGCGAAATGTCCATGGACCAGTTCTTCCAAGGCGGCTTCCAGCTGCCTGAAATGAAGAAAAAATCGACCAAACAGAAGACGGGAAAGCGCAAACGAACGCCGGTCGACAAAGATGCTTCGAGAGAGTTAGACGTCGATATGGCAGAGGCGACGCCGGCTGTAGAAGACGGTGGCTCAGACAGTGAATCTGGCGACGATGCAGAGACACACAAGGCGGAGCTGGCAGCATTGGGAGAGAAGGACCCCGAGTTCTACAAGTACCTCAAGCACAACGATGCGGAGCTACTCGACTTTGCCGAGGATGCTGACCTGGCCGAAATCGACGCTTTGAGCGCGAGCGAAGACGAACCGACGCCGAGGAAAAAGCGGAAATCGGACAAGAAGAGCTCAAAAATGGAGGACGAGGGCGCGAACTCGACGGGCGAAGTAACCAAGCAGCTTATACAGAAATGGAAGATGTCCATGGAAGAAAACTCGTCCCTTCGAGCGATGAGGGAAGTCGTGCTTGCTTTCCGGTCGGCGGCCCACCTCAATGATGAGGCTGGAACAAAGTATAAGTACTCCATATCTGAGTCTGAAGGTCCGTCAATCGTTCAAGAATTCTTGAAATCATAGTCTGATCAGTCTAGTGTACCACGAGGTTCTCGTCACTGCCTTGCAGCTCGTTCCAAAGGTCTTACAACACCATCTACCGGTTAAAGAGTCTGCGTCGGGGAAAATGTGAGTTCCCTGGTCTTCAAAGTTTAGTCAGTTCTGATTGTTGTAGTCACATTTCCACGGATTCGAAGAAGTTCCGTAATCTCACGCCTCTGCTCAAATCGCATACCGTGTCATTGAACCATCTTCTCGATAACCTTTCGGACGCTTCAACGCAACGGATGACGCTCGAATCACTACTCGCGCTCTTACCCTACATCCTCTCCTTCAAAAAAGTCGTGCGAGAAGTGGCAAAAACAGTCTCGTCCGTTTGGTCAGACCCCTCCAACATCGAGACGACCAGACTATCGGCATTCCTGGTGCTTAGACGGCTGATTGTCATCTCCGACTCTGGTATCCGCGAAGCCGTCTTGAAACAGACGTATCAGGGTCTCATTAAGGGCGCTCGAAACACCACAGTCCACAACATCCAGGGCATAAATCTAATGAAGAACACTGCCTCCGAGCTATGGGGACTTGATCCGAACATCGGGTATACGACGGGTTTTGGGTTTATCAGGCAGCTTGCTGTCCATCTACGACAAAGCATCACCAACAAAACGAAGGATTCATACAAAACGGTCTACAATTGGCAATACATCCACTCCCTGGACTTCTGGTCCCGCGTCGTCTCCGCACATTGCGAGTCACTTCGCGAAGCGGAAGCAGGCAAAGAGTCTGCCCTCCGACCCCTAATATATCCCATCGTCCAGGTCACGCTCGGAGCAATGCGTCTGATCCCTACGTCGCAATATTTCCCTCTCCGCTTTCAGCTTATTCGCTCTCTCCTTCGCATATCTTCTGCCACATCGACATACATTCCACTCGCGCCCGCGCTCATCGAGGTGCTGAACTCGGTCGAGATGAAGAAGATGCCGAAACCCAGCACTCTCAAAGCCCTCGATTTCAGCACTTCTATCCGCGCCACGAAAGCATACTTACGTACACGTATCTACCAAGATGGCGTCGGCGAGCAAGTCGCAGAACTGCTCTCTGAATTCTTTGTCCTGTGGAGCAAGAACATCGCGTTCCCCGAACTCGCGCTCCCGGTCAGTGTCATGCTCAAGCGCTGGGTGAAAACCATGACGAGAAAGTCAAGCGGTAACCGCAACGCCAAGATCAACTCGCTGCTCGCACTCCTTGTACAGAAACTGGAGGCAAACTCAAAATGGATCGAAGAACGCAGAGCCAAGGTGGAATTTGCGCCGAACGATCGCGCGGGTGTCGAGGGCTTCTTGAAAGATACAGAGTGGGAGAAAACCCCGCTCGGGGCGTACGTCGTTGGCCAAAGGAAGACAAGGGAGCAGAAAGCAAAGGTCGAAGAGGCAGCAAGGAAGACGCAGGATAAGAAGCGAAGGGCGGCTGAAAAGGCGGAAGCGGAGCAGAATATGGAAAAGTTCAGTGAGGATGACCATGCAGAAGAGGATGAGGATGTTGAGGAGATGGATGGATTTAGTGAGGAGGAAGTGGAGGATGATGAGGATGAAGACTAGACGGTTGTTTTGTACTGAGTATCGGATACCTTGAATGCATTGCTAAATAGTTGATGAGTACCGTATTGGCTGCCAAGTGATTTCGCACCCAAAATATTGGTTGCCACTGCTTCGTTGAATATTCTCAAGTTGAAAACGAATGGTACTGTAGTGATGGAATGATCACACCAATTAATACTCCGCCTGTTAAAGACATGCGGTTGCTGTGCACAGTGCGCAATCCATGGATCCATGGATGCGCATCTATCACGTGGACCTTCACATGAAGGTGCCTCGGCTCACCGAGCAAGCATCACTGGGCAGCTCCATCAAGATCCCGGAAGCTTCAATGCCCACGACATGATAGTCCTCTGCCAGAGGATCCCCATGGCCCACGATGGCCGCGCAATCCACACTGCGACAACCTCATGATCCGCTCCGCGCCCTCTACAACCACTATGCCGCCATCCTCCGCACCCGCGTCCGCGACGCCTCCAAGCTCACGAAGCTGCTTTCCACAATCACGCTCGCGCTGGCCATCATCGGGACGGGTTATGGAGCTCGGAGATGGTACAAGGATAGCCGCGCGGAGAAAGAGACCGGGAGGCGCCTACTGAGGAGGAATTCGGGGCTGAGAGGGAAGGACGGCTCGAGAACCATATTCGTGCCCTACCAGGACTCCACGTCCAAGGTAGTAATAAACCCGACAAAGCCTACCACATTCGATGCGCATCGTCGCCTCTTCCTCCGGCCGCCACGCGCGGCGCGCATGGCAGATGCGAGCAATCCGCAAGCCCCCCCGCCGCAGACCAAGCCGGGCCTAAACCTCGCTTTCCTACACCAGTTCCTGAGTCTCCTCAGTATCATGATACCGCGATGGAACAGCAAGGAATCCGGTCTGCTCATAAGTCACAGCGTCTTCCTGATGTTGAGGACCTATCTCTCGCTAGTCGTCGCACGACTGGACGGAGAGATCGTGCGGGATTTGGTTGCGGGCAACGGCAAAGCATTCCTATGGGGCATCTTCAAGTGGCTGGGCGTGGGGACTTTCTCGTCGTACACGAATGCGATGATCAAGTTCCTGCAGTCCAAGGTCTCCATCGCGTTCCGGACACGGCTTACCCGGTATATCCACGATCTTTATTTGAACGATCACCTCAACTACTACAAGTTGTCGAATCTGGACGGAGGGGTCGGGCAGAGCGTAGACCAGTTCATCACACAAGATCTGACGTTGTTCTGCGCATCGGCAGCATCCTTGTACTCCTCGCTCGGCAAACCGTTTGTCGATATTTGCGTGTTCAATTACCAGCTCATCCAGTCATTGGGTCCGTTGGCATTTACCGGACTACTGAGCAATTATTTCTTGACTGCGACCATCCTACGACGATTATCACCCCCCTTCGGTAAACTAAAGGCTGTAGAAGGGCGAAGAGAAGGAGACTTCCGTGCGCTACACTCGCGCCTGATCGCCAATGCCGAAGAAGTCGCTTTTTATGGTGGTGACGAGATGGAAAAGCATTTCCTCGAGAAAGGCTTCAAGGATCTCAAGCACTGGATGGAAGGCATCTACAGTCTGAAGATCCGCTACAACATGTTGGAGGATTTCGTGCTGAAGTACTCATGGTCAGCCTTTGGCTACCTGATCACATCACTCCCTGTGTTTTTGCCTGCATGGGGCGGTTTAGGCAGTGCTCAAGAGCTATCCGGGAGCGAGAAGCAAGGCAGGGAACGGAATCGCATGAAGGATTTCATTACCAACAAACGCCTGATGTTATCTCTTGCTGATGCTGGAGGTCGCATGATGTACTCCATCAAAGACCTTTCCGAGCTTGCTGGTTATACCTCCCGTGTATACACACTTATCAGCACCCTGCATCGTGTGCACTCAGATGCGTACCACCCATCCCCTGGCACCCGATCGGAGCTCTACTCTCTCTCAGACATTCAAGGCACAGTTCACAAAGGCTTCGATGGCATTCGCCTCGAGCATGTACCCATTGTCGCGCCTGCATTGTACCCAATGGGCGGCGACGAGCTAATCGAGTCGTTATCATTCATCGTACATTCGGGTGAACATCTTCTGATCACCGGCCCGAACGGCGCCGGAAAGAGTGCGGTCGCACGTATTGTTGCCGGTCTCTGGCCCACCTACCGCGGCCTCGTCAGCCGACCCCGCACAATCGGCATGGATGGGATTATGTTCCTGCCACAGCGTCCTTACCTCAGCACTGGCACGTTGCGCGACCAAGTCATCTATCCTCATACCGAGATAGATATGAAGGATGCTGGACGACGCGACATTGAGCTGAGCCAAATTCTCGAAGAAGCGAAGTTGGGATACCTCCCCGACCGCGAGGGCGGCTGGGACACAAAGAAGGTGTGGAAAGATGTCTTCAGCGGTGGTGAAAAGCAGAGGATGGGTATCGCACGATTGCTGTACCATGAGCCTCGGTATGCTTTCATCGACGAGGGAACCAGTGCCGTGTCCTCCGATGTCGAGGGTCTGCTCTATGAGCGTGCGAAGGCAAAAGGCATCAGTACGTCTTACCCCTCTATGTCTCTCTCGCACAACGTTTTCTAACTTATTGCAGCCCTAATTACTATCTCTACCCGCGCGTCTCTCAAACGCTATCACACCTACACGCTCACCCTCGGGCAGGGCGAGCATGGCGATGAGTGGGAATTCCAACGCATCGGCACTGAAAGCGAGAAGTCATCCGTCGAGAAGGAACTGCACGAGCTGCGCGAGCGACTTGCCAAGGTCGAAGAGTGGAAGGAGAGGAAACAAGAGATTGACGAGGAGTTGGGGCGGGTGTGGTTGGAGGGTGGAGATGAACTCGCGCCGCCGGCGTACGCGGAGACTGAGTCATCTAAGGAGGAGCAGTAGTCGAATAGGATTTCTATAATCATTAGACTGGCTACAAGAGGTGTAAGTGTAGTGCTGTACGTTACATTGAAACAATAAAAACACATCACAGTTGCGGGAGACGAGTTGAAGGCGCACCGTGAGTTTTGTTTAGACCTGGTTACATTCCATCATCTCCGGCTTCTCACACACCAAAGACACCACTCTTTAAATCAAAAAACCATCGCATTGCGTCTCCGTGGCAAAACACCTCCCAAGGTTCACAAGCACAAACACCCGGGTATCCTAATCGCGACCATCTCCCTCTCCTCCTCAGCACTGCCTCCACCTGATATACAACTGATTCGTGAACTTGCCCGTCTCCTTGATCGCAGCAATGGTCCCCGTACCACTACCTCCCAACGGCGTGAGCGCCACCTCGGCATTCACATTCAGCATGGCTTCCTGCCCGCACGGGCTCCAGACGGATATGGCGACGTCGTCTTTCTTGGTGTACAAGCCGCGGTAGGGGCCTTCTAGGACGCAGGATGAGGAGGCCTGTTTGGGATAGTATTAGTAAAGAAAGAAACCTTTTCTAATAATTTTTTCAAGGATGGAAAAAGAGGGCGGAGGGAGAGTCTAAGGGGAAAAGAAATAGGCTTACCTGGTTCCCTTCGCCCGAGAAGTAATAATTCGCCTTTACGACCCCCTTGACGCCCGCGTCGATGTTCGCCCATCCCGTGTAGTCGGCGCTGTACACGGAGAATGAATACCCTGGGCTGTATGTCATGTCGATGTTGATCTGGCAGTTCTTGCGGCTTTGGTCGGCGGCGACGCCTGGGCCGACGGAGGCGGTGAAGTCTTTGTTGAAGTCTGGAGGACTGGTTAGTGAGGGTGTGGGGAAGGCGTGGGAAGGCAGGCACGTACAGATGGGCAGGATGCCGCTGTTGGTGTAGTCGACGTTGATGCTGCCTTGGGGGCAGCCGGAGCCGCCATGGATTACTTTGTTGATTCTGAAGGCGGGGGGTGCTGCTGCTGCTGCGGTGTCGGGGAGGGGAGAGGAGAGGGCGAGGAGTGGGAGGGAGAGGGCGATGAGAGACTTCATTGTAGCTGGGTGTCTTTGGGATGTCTTTGTCGAAGAAGTAATAAAGGACAAGGATTGGGATTCTGGAATTGGTGGAGACAATAAAGATATATGTCTTGTAGACGAGGTCTCGTGGCGATTGATGAAATTTGTAGTAGAGTAGCGGCTTGGGTAGAGAAGTGCAGACCAGAAAGGAAGGGAGCGACGCAGCTCTTATATATTTCAATTTGTTCTACCGGGTACGCGGAGTGTACCATCTACCTATTGACGTTGAGTGATACCTTTCCAGATGCCTTCCTCATTCCTACTGGTCGTTGAGAGCAGGGTATTATGAACCCTGCCTATGGACCCTGCAGCTGCTCTCATTCATTATCACATCGTCCAAGAACATATATATTTAATGGAGCCCAAAAAGGTCATTGCTACCGCCTCCAGAGTCTTCAATCATGCAGGTTGGCTCTCGAAGCTCGGCCCAGACGTGCCGGACCTCGTGAATGAGCTTCTCGCCAAGTTCAAGATAGTGACTTCATATCGCGGATGCAGCTAACACAGTGGACGACTGACGGCTGCGTCCGCCAGCTACGAAGAGAAGACGTTCGCTCTAGACCGTTGAAAAACTGGGGCACGTTCGAGAATTCGAACGTCGTGAATCCAAAAATAGCAGGCTAGAGAGTCGAGTGGCAGCACAATGGTTAGGTGGCGGGCTCTAAAGACCGCTGAGTTGTATATAATAGATTGACAGACCCGGGTCGAGGTCGCGAGGAAGACGGCGACGGTTAATTGCAAGCCGGGGCCTCGGGAAACGTTAAGCCAGACTAGCCAGAGGAGGCTTCACAGCGTTGCGCAGGATTCTTACGGTCTTGCCGAACGAGGGGAACAAGTGTACGGCCTCTCGTATCTTTCATCAAGGAGATATTGGTTCGCTGGGTTCAGGGTTGATTGGTAGGTAGAAGGGACCGCTACCGGAGGGTTTAGTTGGTAGGTGATGAGGGAGCGCATGCGTCGCGGAGCCTTTCGAGGCAAATCGCGCTTTCGCGTTAGCGTGATACTGTTCGAAAACGATTGAGTTTGCTATTGTTAGAACGCGGTGGTGGTTAATATATTTAACGAGGTGGTTAGCTGGGGAGGACAATAGGCAACAAAACAGTCAGCCGGTAACACCATCCCCGGGTCTCGCAGTCAGCTGTCAAATACCGTACCTAGGTAGAGTCTTGCTTACAAGCACCGCTCTAACCGCATCAAGAACCAACTAACCCCTCGCATTTGACTGTGATTGGCCACCTAATGCGGTTAGAGCGGTGCTTATCAGCAAGACTCTACGGCATCGTGTTGATAACGGGGTGGCCATGCTCTGTCAAAAAGGAGGGATACCGCCAGTTTCTGACACACCCGCGGCTTCACCACGAGCTCGTCGAGGCACTGGCCCTGGACAGCTCACAATTTGTTTACAATGCGGCAGAAGTGTAACAAGCGAGAAGTGTGGAAATTGAGGAAGAAGAGCTTGCGCGAGCCGGCGGATGGTGAAAGGATGAGATGGCGAACAACACCGCCAGGAAGCTTCAATGGTGCCTACTATGCCTAGGAGGGCGGAAAAGGTCTATCACGTGCGTCCAAGCCCCTGCCCTCAGTTCAAGTGGGGCCGCATGCGTGCTAAAACTCTACGCGAGTCGTGGACATTGCACCGGGAAATCCAGGAAGGCCTCCTTCTCTCCTTTCGCCGCAACAAACAGTGCAATTGAGTTGGTCGAAAAAGAAAGGCCGTGTATTCAATTCTCCAATGTACTCAGTCGTACACAGTGGAAAAATCTGCAAAGCAGCTACCTATCGCATGCAGCCACAACACAGCACACCGTCTCTGACGAGCCCCCTCGCTTAATATCCTTTCCGTCTCTTATGTAGTTCTCGAAAAAGCATGGTTCCCACTAGATCGCCGTCAACAATCGAATTCGGTTCCGCGCAGCACCGCTAGACTCTCCCCGGCCAGTGCAGAGTCGAAAGGCTGGCCTGCTAGCCGTATAGAGGCATGACAACCTCGTCACTTTGCGCCACATGTTGCACCATGCCGTCCGCGGGAGGGATCCAGGTCTCCACGTGAGCTAGCAACCGGGCGTCGTCCCTGGATCCTCATCTTCCCAGCTCGCGGTGACCTCAGTGTTTTGATTCCTACCATCGCGGACGGAACCTGCCATCGCACTGTGAAGCGTGGTTATGGACAGCTGAACTGAAGGCGTCGATTGGGAAAGGAAAAAGAAAACAAAGCATACCCGCTGAGCATGCAAAGGAGGTGGAAGTACACACGGCACGCGCGATAACACAGGCGGCTTGCCTTGAGCAACCCTCCAGACACAACCCCCTTCCCCCCCCCGCCACGGCCTACTTTCATCGCCGCCATGGGTTTCTGGAACCCCAAGAAGCACTATCTCAACCAGGTAGGCTTCGAGCAGCAGGAGCCGCCCAAACGCATCTCGACATCAGCCGGCCATCGCTTGTCAGTCATCCTCGAGAATGGCAGCTCGGAATCCCAGACGGGGAAGGCACGTGAAGCACACCGTGACTCTGTTCGAAGGGTGGGATTAAACCCAATACTCGCCGAAGTACCCGAGGACAAGCGTACGGTGAGCGCGCATTCCAGCGGATACAGCTACAATGTGTGGAGCGAGAATGAGAAGTTCGCCGCGATACGGAATTACAAGCAGATTACGAAACGAGGCGGTTGGAAGAAGTTGCTCATCATACTAGCAATCATCATCTTATTCATAATCGCATTGGGCGTCGGATTGGGTCTTGGACTAAAGAAGAACAAGGCGGAAAGGTATGCTGTAACCGCTTGTACTGTATACCGCTCAACACAACATACTAAATACATCACTACACAGTCCCTCTCCTGCCGCCGCCAACGCCTCACCCGCCGCATCAACACCCCCCTCTCCCCCAACAGCAACCTCAACCACACCAGCCCCCTCCCAACCCTCCAACTTCCCCCTCGGCTCCTACTCCTTCATCACCTTCCTCGACACCATCCAAACAAACTGCACCACCAACCCCCTCACCTGGACCTGCTACCCCTACACAACCTACTACACCGACACCTCCAAAGCGCTCTCCCTCTTCGACTGGGTCATCAGCGGCACCCCCGACGCCTACAAAATCTCCTCCAGCACCAACCCCTTCGGCACAACGTTCAAAAACGCGCCCCTCGAGCTCCTCGACGAGGGCAAACCTACAGAGCGCTACAAGTTCCAGGTCTCGCAGACCAAGACGGTGGCTCCGAGCGCGAACATCACAGACGATAACGCGGACGTAGAGTGCGACTTTGCCGATACGAATTTCCAGGCGGTGCTGTATACGAAGATGGAGAAGGAGTATCCGAGCGAGCGGGAGCCCAGCGGGGACCCGAAATTCGCCACTTGGCCGTATGGTACGTTTGCCCGTCCTTGATATGTTGGTGATTATGAAGACGACAATGAATAACGCTATGCGTAGCTGTGCGGATCGAACAGTCTGCAGCGGGGGGGCGGAATGTGCCTGCGTGCTACAAGACGGGGGAAAACGGGCAGCACGGCGCCCAAGTCAAAGACAGGCTGGAAGCCCAGGATGCTGGGACGCTGTGCTCGTGTCTGTATAAGAACTGGCATACGCCCTCGTGAATCGACTCTTCCGCTTTACCTCCATGTCCGCTATATCTCTCTCTTTGTCCTACGGCCTTAATCTCCTACGCGTTTGACTCTTCGTTCTCACTCACCATTGAAAAACCATAGCAAGGCGTTTGGCGCTCCGGTATTGAACTTTTCCACCTACCTAGCATAGCACTGTTCTTCACTACCGTTGTCATTCTTTCACATAATCTCTCTCGATACTTAGGACCAGGCGGGACCTGGACACCACGTCGTCCAGAATAGTTATTAATTTCTATTGTATCTATTGTCCACTCAATCGGGTGCCTCTCATCTGTTCATCTCTTGCTACTGCGTACTGTGCGTCGCATTGCGTATTAACCAACTATAAACGAGCTCCGTTTGAGTCGGTAGCGTATTAGGTGATAATGATGGTGATAAATGTGCCGCGCAGGTGCTGGGGTATATCCATCCACAAAGAGAGCCTTCATGCGCTCCAAAAATCTATCTTCCCAGGTATAAAACGCCAAACGATGCAGTCCGCTTCATCCAAATTCAACTTGCGTACTCCCCGTCTCGTTCCTACCGAGAATAATCCAAAGCGTAAAGAGAGAGAAAAGACATAGGAAAATACCATGAATGATCGTCCACGGGGCGGGAGGGAAGCAGCGACGGAGCACTAGCCTAGCTGAGATGAGCTACCCCTCAGCAAGCGCCTCCCCCAATGCCTCCGCATCAAACTCCTCAACCACAACCCTCGTCGGCGTCTCCTTAACATCAAAGAAACCCCAAATAGGGCCATTCTGATTCACCCCAGGCGCCCTCAGTTTGAACTCCTTCTTCTTGCCGCTTTCTCCCTTCTTAATGGTATCAGTGCTAGACTGCGTTTCCCCGCTGCGTGAGGAATCCGGGCGCAGCGGTGAAGAAGGCGCTGGAGTAACGCCCCATTTGCCCAGGACCCAACCGCCGACTTTCTTGCCGAGACCAGAGGGGAGTTTACTACCTGAGCTCGGAGTGCGGGTTTGGGAGGAGGAAAGGAGGCTGCGGTTATAGGTGCTGCTGTCTAGATTTCGGCGGCTCATACGTGCTGTTGCGGTAGCGGTCCACGGTGTGAGTTCGGGGTCCAGAGAGTCTGCGCCGCTGGGGGTTGCGAATCGCGGGGATGATGAGAGGAGTAGTTGCGATGGGCGGGATTGGAGGGTGTGAATGTCCATACCAGAGATTGAAATGAGCGATTCGTGGGATACGGCGCGGCGAAGAGTGGGGCGAGTTCGCGTTAGGGGTGAGTTGAGGTCGTCGATTTCTTCTAGATCAGGAGAGGGTGAGGCTAGAGAATCAGGATTGGGGCTGGTATTGGTCGACTCTTCGCTTTCTTCGGGTATGGCGGGATGAGCTTGAAGCGAAGAGGGTGAGAGGGCGAAAACTTCTTTCGCCAACGAGCTGGCGGGACTAACGCCGGAGACGACTGCCGAAGCAGGACTGCTTTTCGCGGTTATCGAAATAGGAGTGCTTGCACTCCGGATGATAGAGAGTGACGGAGGCTTTAGGCTCTGAGCCTTTTTACGGTGATGATGAAACATATCGCCTGGGCTATAGGATTTCGGCGCAAACATGGGTGACTGAAGATCTCCAGAATCTGAGGGACTCGTTGGGCGCGAAGAGTCATACGTAACATCACTAAACACGCGGTCATAGATAGATCCGCGGTGTGACACAGATAGAGGAGAGCTAGGAAGCGACGGTGCGAGGGTTGTTGCGTTCGACCACCGATTAGAGTTGGGCACGGTGACGGCGGTTTGAGATAGTATAGTAGCCTGGGTTGTGGGATCCGCTTGTATAGGGGGCGTGAAGTGGCCGGGTGTAAGACTGAAGCGCTTCTTCCTTGGTCGGCGGGAAGCTGGAGCCTTGGGTGCATTTTTTACCGGAGCTTGGCCATGATAATGATGGTGGATATGCAACTCTTGGTTTAAGATCTTCTCTCCGCCTAATTCGTTCTGCAGACTCGGAGTGGCAGCGGGCGGGGCAGCGAAGTCAGCATGACTTTCGCTCGAAGACATAGGCTGATGAGCGCCCAGCTGGTCTCGGAGGCGTTCCACCTCTTTGTTGGAGTTGTCCAGCATCTCGCGGAGCTCGAGAATGCCATGCTGCAAGTTTGCGTTGTCGAGCAGAATGTCTTTAACAAAGTGCGACACGACGCTTGTGCCGCTCCTTTCGACCCCAGCCTTGGACTTGAGTCTGCCTGCCGCCGTTGCTAGCTCTCCGTCGACAGCCATGCGCCGCTCCATGCGCGCTACGATTTCGACATGGCGCTCGCGCTCCTCTCTCGACTCCTTCTCTATACGGTCGATCTGGTCCTGGAGGTCGGCGATGATCTTCTCCGCTCTCCTCCACCGCTGCACAGCCGTCTTCTCGTCCTCAATCTTCTCGTCCAAGTTTGTCTGTATCCGACTCTGCTCCCGCTCCAGGTCCAGAAGCTGCCGTTCAAGACTCTGCGTCTTAGCTGCTAGGAAACTCAGCCGCTGCAGCTCCTCCTCGGTCGAGTGTAGGGTATCCGTAAGCGCCTGGATCTGCGCATCCGAGCTTGCGACAGCGTCGTTCAGCTGCTCCAACTGGTCGAGAAGGTCCCGGTTCGCCCTGATTGACTGCGCATTCTTCTCCTCCAGCTCCAGCTTCTCTTTCTCCAGGCCTTCGATGGTGGTGAGCATGTGTGTGCGTTCGCGCTCCGAGTCGGCGACGTAGGCTTCATGGCGGACGAGCAACGCCTGCAGAGAAAAAGTCAACCAGTCACTCGAGTAAGCCTCGTTCTGTAGCATCTTGCCGCAGGGCTTCGGTGAGGCGTGAACACTGGGTGCAGGAGAGCCAGCGTGGACGTAGAGGTAGAGGTAGAACAAGCAAAGGGACAACGCACCTTGCCAAGTTCGGCGGCCTTGGACACGTCGCGCTCGACATTCTCCAGCAGGCGGCCGTTGTGCGCCAGGAAGGCACAGTCACTGCTGCCGCAGCAGCACCGCGGGCCCGGTGGAATGCTGTTCCTCGCCAGGGCCAGTTCCATGGCAGCAAGCGATGTCTCCCCCGTTGGGCGGTGCTGCGGGTGCTCGTGAAAGTGGCGGTCGGTGGATGGCGCGCATGCTCGAGGTGAGAGAGGGGGCGTGTCGGGGCAGGTGGCCGGTGAGTTATGAGGTCGCGGACGGGGGAGTGAATGGCCGGCGCGTGGTGCTCCCAGGTGCTTGTGCCCACAACTCGACTCGGCCATCCCTGGTTGGCCCCGCACCCCAACCACCGCGTTTTTGCGACCGCCATTCCTGCTTCCTGCGCACCTGTGCCATTGGGCCCCTGTTTGCCATGACGTCCCCACGCGCCATGTGTTCGTCTCTGCATCGCCAGCGTGGTACTGGCCGGGGCGCGGTTCGACCATGACGCCGCTGCATCGGGCATGGCTGGGAAAATCCTGAGATTGCATTCCAAGCTTCACAAGTCTTCATGTGCGGCCTGCGGAGTGGGTGCTTGGACTGTGACCCTCTCGAACTGCGTCAACATCTTTACCATGTCTACTTACCATACCGCAAGGTGTAGCCCAATCCTCCACGTGTCAGCGTTGTATTCATGGATGTATGCTGTCGGCACTCTTTCACGCCGACCTCGCCATTTTCCGCCCAATTCGGAGCATATGCCTTGGCGGCCAGTCCTCATCCGGTTAGTCCGCTACCGCGCTCACAGCTCGTAAGCGGTGAGATTGTAAGTATAAGAAGAACGAGTATAAATGTATCAGACCTTTGTCTTATTCAAAATCCCTTTACTACCTCCTCTCAACTTCAACTTCAACTTCAATTCCATCTCACAAACACCCATCTCAACAATGTCATCACTACTCCGAGCAGCAACAAGAACCACCACCAAGTCCTCAACCACAACTCTATCAAAACACCCCAAATTCCATGCCCCACCCACAAAACCAACAACCTTCCGCAGTCTCAGCCACTCCACCCCAAACTTGAACTCACCAAACACACCCCCCTCCAAAACTAATACCTCAACTCCCAACCCCCCCAACATCCCACCCTTCAACATTTGGGCTCAAGTCCGCGCCTCCTCACGCCCTGTCCGATACACCATCTACACAGGCTTCTTTCTTGCTGCCACCGCGGAGACAAGCTTCTGGGCTAATGTCATTTACGCCAAGTATTTCGCCGGCAAGGAGGACAGGGAGAGCGCCGATGCGTTTTTGGAGAGGTTCAGTGAGGTGGTGCGGGGATATCGGGTAAGGTGGATGGTGAATTATAGGAACTATTGGGGGGCGAACATGTGGGGACTATGATGGGGGAGTAGGAAGGGCGATCGGATGGCGGATAGGGCTGTATGAGTAAAGGACGAAGAGAATGACAGTTTTGAAAGACACTTGTCAATAACGGCACGGCTGACTCTTTCTTCACGCATAGTATTAGGAGTAAGCACTGCTCAACACAACATCTCAACCTCAGCCCTCAACCAATCCAGTGCATCAACCAATCCAGTGATCTCGTCAGCCCCTGCGCACTTTGCTACTTCCCCCAGCTCAAGGTCCAAGCTCCCTGCCACGCCCCACCAGAATTCAGTTCATTTAGCCTAGAAAGCTTCAATACACCCGTCTCTTCATCGTATTCCACTTTCTCTTCATCAACATTCTTTCCGCTCAACGCGATGTCACCAACTCCGTCAAACAACCCCAGTACAGTCACATTTCCCAACGCATTCGTATCTTTATACTCACTCCTGACCTCGACGTTCAATTCGCAATGCTCAGCGCTAAAGTGAACATTCAGCGTGGCCTCTGGTTCAATAGACTCGCCATCATCAGTGTACAACGAGCCCGAAGCTCTGCCATCGTCGTTGAGGGCCGCAATCAGACCCCAGGGATTAGCGCGAGATGCTGTCGTCATGTATCCAGGCTCCTGAAGCGGGATGACGGACCCGCCGCAATCGGGAAATACGGCGTAACCGGGCCATACAGCTCCGATCTAATGTTATCGTTAGCAAATGGAAGAGAATATATCGTATAGCACCAACGTCACTTACATATTGACTCCCATCTGGGTTGGTCATGAAAGAGCCTGATTCATTGCCGCGCGTGTACGTATCATACACATCGGATGCATTGGTAGGATTGGGAATATAGATTGCCGAGTCGACAATCGGAACAAAATGCTGGTTCCTGGCGTGAATGTAGTCGAAGAACTGTTTTACTCCCGACGGCGGGAAGGTAACAGGGTCCCATGTAAAATCGCGGTACTAATCCATATAATCAATATCTACCCAGATAGCCTCAAGCGGAATGTCGAAAGCTTCGAAGGCATCGATAATCTCCCGCAACTCGGTCCAGTTGTGGTATCCCCAGCGGCATTGATGATATCCGAACGACCAATATTACTGCAAAGCTGGTAGAGCATCTAACGATGTGAGATATTGCTTTGTTACTTCTGGTTGTGTCGGTCCGTCCTAGAAGAAAAGATCGATGCTGCCTCCAATAGTACGCCAGGTGATCCGATCACTCGACAATTTGGGTTCTTATCCGTGGAGATTCCTGAGATATACACCGTGAGAGTAGGATTTGTATGGCGATCCACCATGACCACCACCGTATCCACGCTCATCGAGTTCGGACTTCTTGGTCAGTTTTTTTCTGCCCTGGCTGTCTGTCTCAAAGTACCTCGTCTCGAGATAGAACGGTTGGCTCCCATAAATGTTTTCGTCAATCGGATCACCCGCGTCTGCAGCGTACATAGTGGCGGTCAGGTTACGGTTGAGTCGGAGATCATGGATGCGCTCGCCGAGACCGTAGACTTATTGTAGGATATATGAGTCAGCCAAGTCAGCCGTAATGTAAGTCGAGAATACGTACGATTGTAGTCTTCGGGCAGATGCGAGACGAACTCGATGAACTGGTCCTCGTAAACCAATTTTGTGTTCTCAGAAGAGAACAAGACGCCGCCAGTGGAATGCCTGGTGACACTGAACCAGAAAGAGGGCTCGTCGTTCTAATGTAAAAAGGATTCCTTAAACTCATGATAGTACATCATTCCTAAGGATTTAGCACCATAACCAAAGCTAGATTCTATTTAGTTATAGTTGTACTAAGAAGGATAAAGTAGGTGCTATACCTATAATTAAATTTAAGGTAAATATCTCTAGTAGTAGAATCTAGCTTTGGTTATAGTACTAAATCCTTAGGAATAATGTACTATAATAAGTTTGAGGAATCTTTTTTATATTAGATTACCATATTTATACCTAGCACCGAGATCCTCGATACTAAATGTTTGCAGGGCTGATGTTGATCCCAAGCCGATGGGCACTCTGGTATTCCACTTTCAGATTCAGTGTCTCAACGTCATTCCCGTAGACATTGCAAGGCGCGCCTGCAAGCTTCAAGACCGCACTTAACCCATTATCACTCTCCCGGACGTGAGAAGCCTTGCACCCAGGACAAACATCTTGAGCGTCCACAGCTTCCGGGTCGTCAACATAAGACAAGAGGTCGGCTCCCACGTCCACTGAGGCCGGCATAGTAAAGACGTCGCGGAACGTGGTCGGCGTGCCGCCAATGTCCGTGGTTACAACCGTTGGTGAAGGCTCCGGCGCAACTGATGACACAGCCCCGTCTGCTGAATTGAACGACCGACCGTTTGTTAAACCCTGGAGAAAGAATGATAGCCAGGAGGCTTTCAAAAAGCTCGAGGAAGCCATTCTGGCTCGGGGCTAAGCTCCCAAATTGGTTGCGTTCTAGGAACTGAGGGACTTCAGCTTGACAGTCCCTACTGGGTAAGTTTTCGCTCAGTTGGATCCGGAGGTATACGCAGTTTCTAGGTGACCATCATGACTGCGAGCAGGGCGAAATATATCTGCGCGCGTTACCGACACCCTGACCACGAGCTTGCGCACGCTCCAAGATCCCCACAGTAAGAAGAAAGGAAGATCATGACGACCTTGAGCATGGATAAGGAACGGTTGCATCTGCATGATGCATAAGCGAGTAAGTTGGGTCACCTCAACATGCCATCTTCCCGAGCATAGCTGCAGAATTGACAGGATTCGTAAGAATGGAGCGGGAGTACCGGAGATCATCCTTCCAGGCTCCCCGGGGCCGGTTCAAGGAGGTTAGAGGGGTAGAGGGTACATATGTAGCTTGCTACTAGAGGCGGTACGGACAGTTGTGGCGGGGTTAACACAATCGATCGCCCAACAAGAAACGTTGACTTGGGAGTACATTGGAGCTCCACCAGGTAGTTCTTGGTTGTCCACAAGATGGAGACACGGATATTGCGTGCAGGGTGATCATCAAATTGAGGCTCTGCCCAGAATGATTTGATTCGGTAGCCGTGCATGCCAGAAGAGCTTCCGCGGAGGCTGTATTTGGGTATAAGAGGAAAGAAGCTCCGCAGCTCAAACTTGGAATTACATAGATACTGCAGGTGATGACGGAGGGTCAATGCGGGGTCCACTGCACTTCCCCACTACGCCAACCCGCATAATTATTTCGACACCAGAGAATCAAACAAGTCCAATACTTGATAAGTTGTGCCTTGTACATGGTGAATGGTCGTTAGAGATCGATAATTATCATACTCGATTGATTCATGACCTTAGGTATTGTCGTAACCACAGGAACAAAGCTTCAATGTTAGGCATGCACAGTATAACATCAGCAGAACGCTCTAGTCTCTACCCCGCCTTGTGCCGCCAATGCCGCAAGGGGCCTTTAATCACATAAGCTTCACGATTGCATGGTACAAGTACTTTTGTATCCGGTCTCGACCGAGACCCACAGGCACTTCACAGTCAGATCACGTGATGTATTCATGTGATAGATATCTTGCACAGAGCTGGTACCCAGAAAAATAGGTCATAGCTAGATTTCCTTTTACCATAGTATAGTTGCGGGATGCAGCTTTGTTCACAAAAAAAAGTACTTTTGTAGAACTGCCCAAGAACTTCAGCGATCCGCGGTATATTGGAACGAGACGATCACCAGGAAATATAACTATCATAACCCACTCTCCGTAGGTCTCCCTTCCTTCCTCTTCGGAGCATACTTTCAAAAATCATGTCGTGGTCCAACGGGAGGAAAATGGTGACTATGAGCCGTGCAAATAAAACCAGACATGCGGTTATGCAATCATAGCTACGCTATTGCATAGCGCCTACGACGCATCCGAAGTAAAGACTACTCCGTCAAGGAGCTTGAGTTTAGTTGCGGCAAGTGACAACGATGGCAGACGTGTTTGAATGGTTCTGGTACCTTCAAGTCATCGTGAGCAAAGACTTCTTTCGTAAATCGAACAACTGCGTACGTTCACCCATCTATCCTACTGCTCGAGAGTCCACCTTTTTTATATCCAGTTCGAACCGACAGCCGCGCTCCAGTCACACGTGGTCCCGTCATTATTTAATGTACCAAAAGAGGCCACTTCCCACCACCGCCCTCAGTCTGATGTCTTCCCTTTCGGTCTCGGAGTCGAATTGTCGTCGAGCTCCACAAGCTGCGTAGTGGACAATTCAACGGGTGGATTTCGGGTTGGTAATTCTGGTATAGACGACCTCGCCTGGTATAAGTCCTTCGGATGACCGACCGCAACAGGCCTGCCTGCGCCATAAGAGGCAGGGTCTGCGCTCATCAATTCAACAGGTTGTGCTTCCCGCCTCTTTCTCCGCCGGAAACACATCCAGTATAATCCGATGGCGCATATTAGCAGGAAGACCACACTGCCAACACCAATCCCGACGGCCGCACCGGTCTTCAGATTGCCAGTCGATGCTTCGGGGGTAGAGGTGGAGGAAGAGCTCGAAGAGGTCGTCACCGGAGAATTCGGCGTAGAAGAGGCGGCCTCGCTCTGGGTAAGACAACATGTTCTGCAAGTTCCATTGTCGCAAACCCAGTCGTGATCGCAGTCGTCAAAGCTGCTGCAATAATCCCCCAGGCAATGATTTTCCCATGTACACGTCGCTTGAGAAGTGCTGGCTTGCGTAGTCGTAGGAGCTTGCCGCGTGCGTGGGGCCGGAGTGACGGTTAACGACATCGAGATCGCGAGAATGAGAACTACTTTTGATACCGACAGAAAGTCCTATCAAGTGAGAACCGCTACGGTCGCCGGCGTCCAGCTTGCGGTTTTTGAGGGCATGGAAAGCTGAACGCTAGGCACCAGGCTGTCAGCTGAGGCTTGAGGCTAGAGGTGCCACCGCCATGAAGTAATTCGTGTCCGATGCCAAGATGCTCCTTAAGCCAACACATCTGCCTTTCCTTTAAGGAGCTACTTCTAGCTGTATTAACTAAACTATGTGCGTGTGTGTTTGCCTTTGGCTGACGTCCTTAACTATACTTCCCAGGTGTATTGTTGGCTGTCTGGGCCTTGGCATCGGACACGAATTATTTCTTGGGGTGCAGCCGCATCGCCCAATCGCGGGTCCAAAAGCAATCGATCTGCTTCAGGCGGGCCAACAACAAAAAGGCTCCAGGCGACTGGTCCTTGCTGGTGCAACGATTATGTGGTGACTATTGATGCGGGATGGGCAAATTAGGTATGGGTACTAATAACTATTGGGTTGACTTGTAGGGTTTGGGCTTGCAGCTCGCAGCCGAAAAGCGGTAAGAGAATTCAGTGTTGTAGCTCTCTGGCGAGAACGCGAACTCCGGATCTAAGGGCAAGTGAACTGAGTTATCCTACGACACACAATACTGTCTCCAAACTTTTGACTTGGTGCTGTAGCATTCAACTTAGCATTCAACTGCGCATGCTTGAAAGGTGCATGGTGTAGGCTGCCAAGCAGCACCACCTCTATGGTGTACGCGGCGACGCCTTCGTCACATTTTAAATCAACCAACTTCCTCTTTCGTCTTGTTGTTTGGGGGAAAGGCCGAATACCAATCTTCAACAAACTTCGCGTTTTTGATGGCCACCGCGAGCCCTCTCACGAGAGGGCACCATGCCCAAACATAAAAGCTTCCAAAACCTTAAAGAACTCCAACTCCCTATCAATAGCAGATATATGGAAGGTACAGCAGCTCTCTTTCCTTCTTCTGATATGGAGTGTTTTGCGTCGAGATAGCGTAGGACAGTTCACCCCAGGCTGTCTCCGCTTTTCCGCCTCGCTGCTGAGGGGTGCAGCCCCGTGCGCCTGGCCCGACTTCCTAAGCTTGCAGGACCGATTGTTAGTTTGGCGCGTAAAGTCACGAGCAAGTCGAGAGTATAGTCGTTGGATGTGGACGGAGGTTACCGAGGGGGTGGAGCACAGAGCACCTGCACCGAGCTAATTGCCGAGAACGCGATTCATGACGTCAAAACTCCGGCCACCAATGATAAGTTATGTAAAGATGTAGCTGTCAGCGGGGTCGCCCTCGAGTGAAGGTGCAAACGTCGTGCATCTCTCTTTCTCCTTCCTGCTTCCTTTCATGCAGTCGCTACGCATCCTCAACCCTTTCCGAAGCTCCACCAAGTTCCACACCCGATTGCAACCAAACCTAAGGACATCTACATTCGCAACTACTGCAAGAGCCATGACGCAGGAGTTTAAAGTCAAGGGATTGACGTCTCTGAGTTTGAAGAATGGAGACAAACAGGAGGTCGAATTAGAAGGCATTGAGGGCGGAAAGGCCCTTATTTTGAAGATCCAGGACCAGATTCACGCCACTTCGGCCAACTGCACGCACTATGGCGCGCCACTCGCGAAGGGCGTACTTACTCCAGAGGGTCGATTGACGTGTCCGTGGCACGGCGGTACGTTCTCTCCCTTGCGACCGAGTGCTTGCGCTAACCCGCCAAGCGTGCTTCAAGGTGTCCACAGGAGACGTCGAAGATGCGCCAGCGCTTGACCCACTGGCTAAATACGAAGTGTTTGAGCGGGACGGCGCTGTCTATGTCAAGGCTGATGAAGATACGATCAAGGCAAACAGGAGGTTTTTGAATATCAAATGTTCGGCATCGGGCAATGACAAAGTCTTGGTTGTGGGAGGGTATGTTTCATCAATGACACCAGGATCCAGTGCTGACTATACACAGCGGCTCAGGTACGATCGGAGCAATCGAAGGCCTCCGAGGCGGCGGATACAAAGGAGCTATTACCGTACTATCAAAAGAGGGCTATCGTCCTATCGACAGAACCAAGCTATCGAAAGCATTGCTTGCAGACCTCTCCAAAGCCGCGTGGAGGCAGCCGGACTTCTACAAAGACGCGTCAATTGACATGATCGAAGACGAAGTTGAGCGTGTGGATTTCTCGGGCAAGAAGGTGTCAACCAAGTCTGGAAAGACACACGACTACACGAAGTTGGTACTGGCAACAGGAGGCACTCCGAGATGGTTACCCCTGGACGGACTAAAAGGAGATCTGGGTAATGTCTTCCTCCTTCGAGCCTTGCCAGATGCGCAGAATATTGTCAAAGCAGTTGGCGACAATGGCAAGAAGATTGTCGTCGTTGGCAGTTCCTTCATCGGAATGGAAGTTGGCAACTGCCTTGCCAGCATGAAGAATGATGTTACAATCGTGGGTATGGAAGACGGTAAGTGTACAGCGTGTCAATCATACACTTTCAACTGCTGATATTTCAAGCTCCCATGGAACGCGTCATGGGCAAGAAAGTAGGCCAAATCTTTCGCGAGCTGCTAGAGAAGAATGGTGTCAAGTTCAAGATGGGTGCCAGTGTTGACAAAGCCACGCCTTCGAAGAGCGATTCTTCCAAAGTTGGAGCTGTCCACCTCAAAGACGGCACCACGCTGGAGGCCGATCTGGTTATTGAAGGTGTGGGTGTCGCACCTGCGACCGAGTATTTGAAGGACAATTCGGCGGTGCAGCTGGAGAAAGACGGTTCTCTAGCCACCAACGAGGCTTTTGAAGTCAAAGGCCTGAGCGACGTGTTCGCAATTGGCGATATCGCGACCTACCCTTACCACGGCCCTGGTGGCAATGGTTCTCCCATTAGGATCGAGCATTGGAACGTGGCACAGAACGCCGGTCGATCGGTCGCCAACACCATCAACAACCCAGGTTCGAAGCCCAAGCCGTTTATTCCGGTTTTCTGGTCCGCCCTCGGCTCCCAGCTGCGGTACTGCGGAAACACTGTTGGTGGATACGACGATGTGATTATCCAGGGTGATACAGAGAAGCCTTCCTTTGTGGCATACTATACCCAAGGGGAAGAGGTGGTGGCGGTGGCGTCCATGATGAAAGACCCCTACATGACTCAAGCGGCAGAATTGATGCGAAGAGGCAAGATGCCCCAGAAGAGCGAGTTGCAGAAAGGCGTCGATATTCTCGAAGTTGGTGTGCCTTCTCAGATCGAGATGTAAACGAGGCCCCAGGGTCGCGCGGCAACGAACGACAGGAAATGTTCAGCCACAGGACAAGAGTTTGTAGATGAGAGATTCAAGGTCAGATTGTGAGGTCCAAATCTCCCACGACGAAATTCAATCAATGCCATGCGATGATGCGACAATGATGCAATGCTTTCCCCGGGCGTCCATGTGTTCCTAGGTTCTGTGGGTTGGACGAAGCTCTGAAGCTAAAGAGTGCCGGGCGGAAAAGGTGGATCTGCAGGCCACGTGAGGTAAGCGCCGGTATAATTTCCGCAACCTATCCGCCCGGCGCTATTGGCGTTGGCCTAGGAAAAGGCAATTGTAGAGTTCCGGCCGGCTTCACTAGCATTTCACAAGTAAGACACAACATCCCGGCCCGGGGGTGAGAATTAGCATTTATACGTCAGTAGTGTTGCAAGGAGAGCGAGCACGATGCGCGTCATCGGATGCGGGCGGTGCTTGGCAAACGGTGGGAAATGCAGGGTGGACCCCTTGCAGCCTTGCTGCCTTGCAGACCGAGGGTGTGCTCTTCAGGGGGGCCGATGTTTGTTGTTGTTGTTGTTGTTGTTGTGGATGATTTCCACAGACGAGGCGCTCGTTACGCCACGCCATGGCCATTTGATGGCGAGACATGTTGTTGTTTACAGTACTCAGCGGCCAGGTGAGGTGACAGCTGTCAACGGCTCCATGGCAACGCTAGAAGGGGGCTAGCAAGAGGAGCCATGGGCGATATCACCAGCACTTTCGTCCATGTGCATCGTGAAGATTCAACACGGCTGTTGTCGAGCGCACGCGACAGATGCCGCCGATGATGATAAGGATGATGCTGATTATGATGAGGATGGTGACGATAAAGGCACAAGGGCACACCTGTGTAGTATGTACTGCACTTCGCGCGCCGGGATGGCGCGTGCGTCTGAAACATGCTACCACCTCGCACGGCCCCAAAGGGCGACGCTTGCAGACTGAAGTGGCTGCGGAGAGGAGGCAACATGGCTGCTGATCAGGGCAGCCCCTTCCGTCCAGGACAAGGTAGCGGCAGCCTTCCATATAGAGGACAAGTGAGATGCAGCAACTCGTCCAGCGTCACGGTCTGCGGCTCTGTGCTCGGGTCGAGTCGAGCATCATCGCACCGTGTGCCGGGGAGGGGCCTGCCGACACAGGGAGCGATGCGCCAGCGCGCCGGCGGCAGCGTCCGTGAATGATGAGCATGAGTCTGGAGGGAGCTGAAAATATCCTGTGTAATGCCGGCATCCCCTTTTGAAGTAGCGAGATTAGAGGCCATGTCCACCTGCGGCCGTCCCGCGCCTGCTCCTTCGCTCACGTCCCGCTGCCACCCAGACAGACTCGCCGTCCAAAGGCTCTCGAGAGACGTCGAGCTCCCCGTCGCCGCGACCGTTGAGCTAGGCTCTGCCACTCGTTGCCCGCCAGACGCACCGCCCGAGCCTGAGGCCGCCGCTCGCTATCGCATTCACCGCCTGCCCGCCCGTGCATGTGAAGGCCCGCCGCTCACGCCCTCGCCCCGAGTCGCCCGTCGCCCATTGCCTCGCCCAGCCATTGCCATTGCGCGCAGCCGCAGCTCGAGTGTGCACCGCTCCGAGCCACCGGCAGCGGGATTGGCCTGCGTCGACGCGCTGCGCTGCGCTGCGAGGAGCCCGCGACCCACTTGGCCCAGTGCCTGAAAGAATTGCTAGCCCCGTTGCGTGCTTGTCCTGCCGCGCCTGGCTGTCAACACCGCAGGCACGACACGCCGCTCCTCCTCGCCCGCCTCCATGTCCGCCATAGCAAACCGCCCGTACCCGCCGTCACAGCCGCCGCATGCACAGCAGTACTACGCCCAGCAGCCGCCCACCTCGCCCGAGTCGTCGAGAAAGCCCCCGCGACATGGGCCCAACACACCGACGACACCCCAGGCTCACAACTCCCCACAACCTGCACCCAGCTCGGCCCTGAACGCCCCCCGCGCCCACCCCGCCACCTCGTCGTCCCACCCATCGCCCCAGATGGCGACGGCCGCCGTCACCACCGCAGGCGGCCCCATGCCTCCGCCGCGCACCTCGTCGCATCGCAACCAGTCCAGCCCGGCCACCCCCCGGGCTGCACAGGAGGCCTCCCAATCGCGTAGAAAAGCCAAGGAGAGCCCGCGTCAGCAAGGGAGCGCCAGCAGATCGCGTCCTCCCCCAGCGCACCTCCCGCATAGCCGCTCTGCGTCCGCAGTCGGCCAGCCCCCGACTGGCACGAACCTGCCCCGTGAAGAGAGCACCGTGATCAACAGAATCGTCGTGGCAGACCCCCAGGAAGACATTGCCCGCGAGCAGGCACGGCAAGCAGAGGCAATTCCCGCCACATCGGGCGCTAATGCCACTCCGACAACTGGCCTCAGCCTCGTCGGCAGCGAGGGTGTTGACGACGGAGGAAGGGGCGCAGGCAGGAGCCGTCAGGACCACTCCGGTGGCTCTGCAAAGCGCTCACGATTCGGCAACTACATCTTGGGACAGACGCTCGGCGAGGGTGAGTTTGGCAAGGTCAAGATGGGCTGGAAAAAAGACAGCAGCGTCGAGGTTGCTATCAAGTTGATCAGAAGGGAAACATTGGGCGGTAACGCAAACCGCTTGCAGAAGATCTACCGCGAGATCCAGATTCTACGCGGGCTCGAGCATCCGAACATTGTGCGCCTGCACGAGATGGTGGAGACGGAGCGACATATCGGTATCATTTTGGAGTATGCCTCAGGCGGCGAGCTTTTTGACTATATTCTCAACCATAGGTACCTAAAGGACAACGCGGCACGTAGGCTGTTTGCCCAGCTCATCTCCGGTGTGGGCTACCTGCACAAGAAGGGCATCGTCCATCGAGATTTGAAGCTTGAGAATCTGCTACTCGACCGCAACCGGAATATCATCATTACGGATTTCGGCTTCGCCAATACCTTCGACGCCAATGACGAGCTAGGAGAGGAGATTGAGTTTAACCTGAGCAACAAAGAGTTTATCAAGGCCATGGGGCTCGAAGGAACAGATGGAACCCGCCGAGGCGATCTCATGCAGACCAGCTGTGGTAGTCCGTGTTATGCAGCGCCCGAGCTGGTTGTCAGCGACTCTTTGTACACCGGCCGCAAAGTGGACGTGTGGAGTTGCGGTGTAATCCTAGTGAGTCTCTTACCAGTACTTTGGGTGTACAATCTAACCGGGTGCAGTATGCCATGCTGGCTGGTTACTTACCGTTCGACGACGACCCAGCCAATCCCGAAGGCGACAACATCAATCTCCTCTACAAGTACATTGTGTCTACGCCGCTCACATTCCCCGAATACGTTACACCGCATGCCCGCGACCTGCTGAAGCGCATACTCGTACCAGACCCAAGAAAACGTGCGGACCTGTTCGAGGTCGCTCGGCACAGCTGGCTCAGTGATTACGCCCACGTGGTCAGCTTTATCACGTCGAGTACCACCAACTCGAACGACGCCCAAAAAGCATCAACGATTAATAGTACGTGCCCAGGTTGTCCTAATCGTAAGCATTCAGTACTAAAACTTGATCCAGAAGATCCCCTTGAAGCTCCGCCGACTCTCGCCAGAAGTGCTTCTGTTCGCGAACCAGGGAAACCGCATACTGCTGTCACCCCCGTGCACGGTGGCCTCACCGCCAAGCGTGAACAGATCAACCAGCAACCGTCCGACAAGCCCAAGAAGGAGCGCAATGACAAGCGCCGGACCGTTCAGGTCGAATATGTGGCTCCTCAATCACAGACCGTTCGAGGCGAGGCATCACCCCCGACGGCTCCTGCGACTGCTTCGAAATCTCGTGTCAAGGATTCAGGCCCGACTGAGGTACCCGCTACAGACGGCTACAATGCTCGTTCAAACCGTTCAGCCGCCCCATCGCGACCAGGACGAGAACCTCAGAGATCTGTTTCAGATTATAATGCTTTTGGTACGATGCCTGCCACATCCGCGGCGCGTCCTTCAACAGGCGGAACACTGGGTGCAAACTCGCGCTTGCCATCAAGGGGGAACTCATACAGTCAGCCTGCCACTGCGACTGTTGCTCAAACCAATGTGGAGGGCCGGTTTTCCCAGCCAAAGGGCAAACAATATTCTATCTCGGGACCGATAGCACAAGGCGATGCAAACATGGGTCAGCCGAGCATTGGCCAACCCAGCTCCCAGCGAGTGCAATCGCTTCAAGCTGAATCCAAGGGACACAAGCGCTCGAACACGGTTAGTGAGACCTTGGGTAGGGTGACGTCGATGTTTTCGAACCGTCAACCGTCTTACACGCAAGATCCCAAGGAATCTTCCATCTCCCAAAACTCGAACTACACGTACGAAAACAGGCAGCAAAAATTTTACCCTCCCACCTCTATGCCTGGGTCCATTGTCAATGATCCGATGCCCCGACAGAGCACCGAGTCGAGCCGGCGAACGTCTTTTGGCTTTTCGCGTAAACCTACTAATGACTCCAACAACACGGGCAAATCCTCGCGCCGATTCTCATTGCTGCCTTCATCATTATCAAAGACCTTTACCTCGAACCATAGAGAAAGTATGCCGGCCACAACACATTCGGAACGCCGCGGCTCAACAACTGCTTCTAATCGCCCGCGAGCCGGTTCCCGTCCTGGCGGTATGGCCCATGGACGAGGGGGTTCCCGGTCTCCTAGTCAGAGCACCACGGAAAGCAACGTTCCAGCTGCCTACGATGGCCACCACGACAGACGCGGTGGACCGGCTTCGGCTCCCCCAAACCAGACCCAGTTCGACTACGCTTCTCCCCCTGTTGGCGATGACAAATTTCCAGGTCCACGAGAACCCCACCCCTCGAACGCCAACCGACCTTACCGTCATCACAGAAATGATTCCGAAGCCAGTGAGCCCGTGGCTCAGATGCCGAGCCACAACCAGAGTCACCGTCCGCAATATCCGCCGGGAATGGGTGGCGAGGTGCCACAAGAACAGCAGAGGAAGGGTGTCTTGCAGAAGAGCAGAAAATTTGCAGATGCCTATGATGAGGGTGGGGCGAACAAGGGGTCGAGTGGCAGCTCGAAGAGAGTGATGGACTTCTTCAGAAGAATGGGAAGACAGAGGGGAAGAGAGGACCGGTAACAATGGGCAGCGCGTGTGAGCTGATTACGCCATTTTTGAAAGACATTGTTTGTCTATGCGTGGCGGACACATTGACTATGCGTTGTGGGCACATTTCTATGGAGGAATTTGCCGCTGGAACGAGAAAGGGGGCGGAAAGGCGGAAGCGCTGTGTAAGATGTGGACCTGCTATGCCAAGTTGCACAACACTCATCTTTTTTTTCTGGCATCATCTTCAATGGGAGTAGCTCCTGTTTATTTTGTGGCCAGTCCAGTCCGTCAGTGCGTGCGAGCGTGCGCAAGCGACATTGGAGGATTAATATTTGCATGAGATGGGCGTTTTTGTTTTGGAACTTCTTCTTTTTTTTTCTTTTTTTTGGTGGCAAGCAGGCAAGCAAGCGGGGTGTTTTCAACTTGAGGAGTTGTTTAATGGAGAAGACGGAAGGGGCTGAGAAATTGCTGTAGCAGTAGCAGTAGCAGCAGCAGCAGCATTGATTTGGGCACACAGACAGACGAGTTGTAATTTCTATTTGCTTGCTTTCGGTTCTTTTAGTTGGGCTTGTTTTCTTTTCATTTTGGTTTAATTTTTGGTTATTCTGGGGTTGGGGGAGGGAGGGAGGGAGTGACGATGTGGCGCTGCACCTGTTGTCTGGTGTGGAGATGGACATTTTATAGAGGTTGAAGGTTGAAGGTTGAGGGAGTGAGTGAGGGGGAGGTGGGGGCCCAGTTAAAGTAGGATGCTTTGAATGTCATGTGTGAATGTGGGATTCTTTTTTGTGCTTTTTTGCAAGTGTGCTTTGATTGTGTATCATGCATAGTGTGTGTGAGGCGTAGTTCGCATATGATTTGATCATCTACGGCTTGATTGACAATGGCCCAGTGATGGGCGATTCGATAGTAATTACTATTTTGCTAAGATAGTAATTATTATATAATAGTAATTACTATTGCATAAAAGGCCCATCACTGCAATGGCCCATTTTGGTTGTCGACTGCACGCAACTCGTGATAGTAGAGGCCGTATCACAAACGAAGCCGCTCGGCATGCTCTCAACGACTCATCCCTTGCACCGGCTAACTAACATCTATAGGGTATTGTGCACAAGGCAAGGAGGCCCACATATTTCCACCACTTGCCCATCTATTCCATCCGAAAACATCGATACCAATTGGCGAAAATTCGATATGGTGCGCAGCCATCCTCTCACGTCACATGGTCCCCAATCTTCTCCAACGTCGACTCGGTCCCATCCTGGCCATGCGAATTCAAATAGCTAAGGTAGCAGTTCCAGCCCAGCGCTACGAAATTGACCACCAAGACCCTATGCTCCAAAGGCACGAGTTTGAAATTGACCGCCTGGACCCACGGCCACAGGAGGAAGTTGTTCGTCATGCCGGGGACCCAGGCATTGGCGAGGCGTGTGCGGGGGCTCGCGCCTTCGAAGTAGGCCATGCTGGAGAGGAAGAGCGTCATGTTGACGGGGGCGAAGAGGAATTGGTCGCAGGCGACGCGGGCGGCGATGGTGCGGTTTGTGGTGCTGAGGTGTACGCGGCTGGCGAGGAAGGAGTACCATTTTGTGGCCGCGGGGCCGAAGATTGCTGGTGTGGGTATTAGAATGGTTGAGATGAATAGAGAGGGGAAAAGGAACGGTGGAGGAAGGAGGCTTACCGCCGCCGTAGGCGAACATGCGGCCTGTCCGCGTGAGGTCGTGCTTGTCTAGGCCTTTCCTTTCCACGCCTTGTTGGGCCATGACGTCGCCAGTTGCGAATAAGACCTGCCATTGTGTATATCAGCACTTACGTTGCTTCTCATGTCCCTTGTCCAGTTTTCCTTCTCTTATCTCGTCCCGTCTCGAAAAGTCGTTAGACAGTTAGAAGTACGGCCAGTGCTTCGAAGTCGGTGGAACCCGAGGGGACTAAAGAAATTGTCATGTCGTACCGCGGTCGTAATGCTCTGCGTGAGCAGCGGTGCGCTCTTGAGCTTCGCCTGGTACCTATTGCACGTTCAATTAGCTTCCCTTCTACTTGACTCCCCTGCTCAGCCCTTCTCATTCTTCGACCTACCAACGGAACATTTTCGCGGCTATTCCCTGTATTACACGACTCAATACTAAGAAGATTGTGTATAAGAAGTCAAAGAGCGACAAGAGTGTTCTGTGCAAAGAGAGGCGTGCAACTAGCTTGCAGCTGGGCGGACCGATGATGTCGTTGCGTGGACCCTGTCTCAGGGAGCTCGGGCCCTTGCCGTGACCGCGTGGCACTATGTACCACGTTCCGATGCGCTCCGCACCGGTGCGTGCCACGGTCAAATTGTCAATGACAAAACTTAACATCCATTCTGGACCACGTAGTCATTATGCATTCGTGCATGGTAGTCAAGAACCAACCTCATCTCATCACTACACTGTCTACCACTACATCCCAAATTATTCCTTGCGCACTGATCGAATCGCAGCACATACTCTAAAAAGACAAGACAGGTTCTTCTGTACAAAGGCTGTACAAAGGCCGTCCAAAAAAAAAAAAGCCCATGGCACTGCATGCGTGGTATATAAGATCTGGAAGCAATCCATTCCAGTCTGTCTGGAGTTGACCAATTCCAGCTCCGGCCCAACTCCTAAAACCAACCAGCCCAGTCCTTTCGAGCAAAGACTCGGGTATAGTCCAAAAAACGCCAACCGCTCTGATCGATTTCCAGACCAGAGCTATGCTTCGCATAACGCAACCCAGAGATCGTTTCGGTGTTGTGAAGTACAATAAGAAAAAGAGGCATGGTCTACTTTAGGACCAGCTAGTCGATCTCCATCCGTGACGTAGGAGTTGGTCCGCTTAGTGAAGGCATCTCGTTGCTGTATCCCGGCTTATCGTTTTGTCGCACGCTCTTCTCGTTGACGAACGGCTTCAAGCCCTTGTTGAAGTTGTGTGTGCAGATGCAGGCAGTGACGATGGTCACCACTAACAGCAAGATGGTGAGGGCAGCAAAACTCGTCAAGGACTTGCGGGCAGGTCTGTAATCCTCCAGGCGCGCCGCGTCCGCTGCGTACATTCGCACGAGCTTGAACAGGAAGTAGCCGAGGGCGCAGAAGTAGAGGACGATGACAACAATCATGCCGACCACAGCTTCGCGACGGACCCACCAAGCAGCCAGAAAGAGGAGCACAAACGTAATGACGAGGGCAGCAGCCGTAAGCGCAAGTTCGACGGTGGAGGTGTTTTCGACGACGACGAGGAATTGGACTGTGAATGCTAGGAAGAAGAAGAAATCGAACTTGAGTAGCGCGATGTAAATCTGGACAAGTGAGCATGGTGTATGGCTAGAGTCGAGGCAAGCCGTACCTGGTAAGTCAAGTATCGCCTCTTCATGCGTAGATCAGCACTGATATGCTTGTAGATGGACCAAGCAAATTCATCATACAGCTTCCAAGCAACGAAGGCGAAGATTATGGTAGCGACTGCCATCAATATGGGAAGAGCAATCAGCTCTGCCTGAATTTTCGCCCAAACTTTCAAGTCGGCAACCCCACCAATCGCTTTGAGCGCCTCGATGGCTTCCTCGATTTGATCGAATTGGATTGCGGCATAGATGAGAATACCGAGGTTATATAGCACCAGGCCAATGACCTGAATGGTGTTCTTTTGGAGAAGCGCGTCATAGACCAAGGCGATCTGGTAGATGTAGCCGAACATGAAGACGGCAAGATAGGTGGGGATGGTGCGAGACTCGTTGTGGTCGGGGACATCCTTCTTCAGGGCGTTGTGGAACCTAGCGAAGACGTATCTGCGCAGTATGGGTCAGCAAGGGCGCAGCAAGGGCATGTTGAGCAGACGTACGCTTCGAGGCCGAGGGCGATGACGGCCTGGGTGACGGCGGTCAACATGAAGGCCCATGTCCACCTGGTGTTGGGGATATACATCCTGCGCTTGCGTCGGACGACAGGCGGCAGTTCGGTGGGGAAGCCCTCGCGGTGGTGGTAGCCGCCGGGCGGTGGCTGACAAGGCTGTTGGGGGTGTTGGTAGCTGCGGTTGAGAGGCTGGCCTCCGAGGAGGGATGTGCGAGCCTCGTGGCGAGAAATTTTGGCGGAGTGGACAGCCGCTCGACGGCTGGAGCAGATTGATTAAGATGGCGGACCGGCGACTACCACTTGGTGCAGTGTGCGACTGCTGCGAGCGGGGCAGCGTCGCGTCGCTTTGAAGGCTGGGAGCACGGCTGAGACGGGTGTGAGGCACTTTGCTGGCGGTGTGGTGGTGCACGCCGAGCACAGCGAATAGACAAGGCCGCCGTGCGACGCTGAAACCGAGCTGGGCGCGGGTTGGGGGCACCACGCAATGCCTGTGCTTCTGAAACTGCGACGGGACTCGGGAGCGGCAGGCGGCGACGGACGGGCGCGGCGACGAGCGAACAGCGGCGGTGAGGGCAACGATGGGGGAGGGGATAAGGATGGTGTCGAAGGAGAGGATGGGAGAGAAGAGCGGGACAGACAGCGGCGCTGGAGCTGAGGCTGGAGCAATGCTGACTCCGGCGGTGGAGCTGGAGCAGGAGCAGGCCGGACGGCAGCTCGGCGGAGGCGGACTAGCAGCCCGGGAGGCCGAGTGTCGCGAACGCCCACTGGTTCTGCCCTACGAGGCGCTCGTGCAGGAGACGGCCGGTGGGTCTGGCCGCGGCAGCAGATGCCAGAGAGCGGCTGCGAACTGGTGAACGGCGGGAAAGCGGAACTGCAGGACAGCAGGACAGCGGGGGGGCAGAGGCTGGGGAGGCATGTCGGGTGCCTGTTTGTTGTTGAGCTCACCTGACGCTGGGCCTTGGCGGAAGGCCATGTGTGCACTTGCCCATAATAGGTGTCAGCATAGCCACATGGACGGCTATATTTGGATGCACCTCGAGATACTTGCTAAATAAGACCAAAGGTACATGAGCTGGCTGAAGAACGGATCCATGAGCCTGCAATGAGCCGCACTGGCGCACCACCTGTCCGTCATCTCACTTCCAACCGAGCATTCGCCAGATGAACGACGTCGACTCTTCCTTCTCCAACCGCCGTGTCTTCTCCTCAATCTTGGCCCCGAGCCTCTCCACGTTGTTCGGCTCGCTGTTGAAGATCCCTCACGTGCACTTCGATGATACTTCATGAGCGTGGACTTGCCACTCCCAGGCTATCACGCTTAGCTCATCTCCAGGTGCATTGATGCATGGGTTCGTCACTCACCTTGCCTTCAATCCAGTACAATTCTGCATCGGATTCCGGCCATTCCACGAACCGGCTTTTCCGACTATCATACATCCACTCCAGCGTCTTCTGGTGTGCTTCTTCGATCATGTCTTGTCCGGCTTTCATGCTGTTGAATATCAATCCTTCGAGTATGCTCTGTCGTCTTGCTGTGATTTGTGCATGCTCTGCGAAAGAGCTAAGGCTTCTCGAGATGTCGTCAATACCAGAAACTCTTGCACCCAATGATGAGCTTGCTCGGTCTGTCTGTTTCGCAACCAAGTCGATGAGCTCCTTTCTGAGATTGTCGAGTGTTGTCTCAGTGTTGACCGTCATGTCTTTGGCGTTTCTATCAATAGCCGTAATGGCGCTCATAACTTCCGAATGGCTTTCCCTTGTCCTTCTGTCAGCCTTGGGTGATCTCCCTCATCTTCTGCTCATATACAGTTGACTTACTGTTGGAACATGACCTGTAACCTAGTTCTCAACCGGCATTCAATCTCAAACAACCTCTGCTGCAACTGTTCAATCTCTCTCTTTTTAGTAGCGCCCTTGAATGTCTTCTTCACCGTCTCCCACCAGCGATGATAGGCAGTGTCCGGGACTTTTAGTTCAATTAACGATTTTCTTAGCCTGGACGCTGTTGTTTCGCATTCTGTGACCAGACATTCAATCGCTAGGTTGTTTTCTGGTAATGTTTCCTCGCGATACTTCACGACTTTGAGCCGCGCCTCCGCCCATGTCCTCTCCGCGTCATCTACCTTGGTTTCGACATGGTGGTGGTGTTCTTGTAGCCCTTCGACCGATGCGTAAATCTCCTTTCCGTCCCGGACCAGTTGCAGTCCAAAGGAGACGAATTGTGATACATTCGCGGCAATGCCGAGGCCTGCCAGTGCCTCAGCCATGGTTGCAAAGTGTGTTGGGATATGCTTTCCAGGCAGGTCTGTTGAAATACAGCCGCAGAAGCGGGGGCATTCCACGAGTACTACGTTTGGCCTGCCTGAGATAAGGCCGTATGACCGAACGCCCTCAAAGAGGGTCGCAAGAGTTTGTCAGTGGAGGTACACTGCAACTCAAGAAGCGGGGATGTGGCACGAGCGGCACCAAGGTGTTCACCTGACACGTCTTTGCACTTTCCATTCTCGAAAATTTCCCTCCGAACCCTTCATCTCAAGCCTCGGAGAACCTATTCATCGTGTCAGATATTATCCTGTGACGAAAGCAGCAATTGATTTTAGAAAGAAAGGCAGGACCGGTCCTTCTCTGGCTTGATTCATAAATATGTAATAGGCCGACCCAGAGCCTGGATAACACTGCTAAACCTATGCTGACAGGTCCGCTACACGTACGGGCGCAGGTTGATGGCAGATTGTGTCCGAACCATGTCGACGACGGATGACGCACTGGATATTGGGTCGTACGAGACTGGAGGTGCTAGTATCGATTTAGAGTAAACATTATCTCGTCTCCGAAGTTACCTCATTCGACCTCATTCCTCTTATTCCAGTCCCGATCGAACACGGGCAGGCTCCTCTGCGCAGTTGGGACCACATCCAGAGCCTTCACGCTCACTCTCTCCTTCCCACTCAACATCCAAGCCGCTGCACCCGTTACATCCTCGGCAACCAAGGGCTCAAATTCTAAAATATCATACGTCAGCTGCAAAACTACAAGCTGCGAGCACACAACGTACCTTGCATGAACTCATTATAAGCTTCTTTATCAAACCCAACCCTCTGCTCATGGAAATGTGTCGCCACAACTCCGGGCCTTATCGCCAATACTTTAATATTAGTGCCCACCAGCTCTGCCCTCAACGCATTCGTAAATCCCTCTTGAAACATCTTACTGGTGTGGTAAATGCTCTCCCCAGAAAACGGCGGCACCTCCAGCGCAATCGTAGATGTTACGTTCAAAATCGTTCCCTTGCCTGCTCCTTTCATGCCGCCTTCATTCAGCACAGCATAGGTAGCGGACAAATACCCATTGATATTGGTGTCCGTCATCGTGATCACATCTTGGATCTTGAGATCTGGAAATGCGGCGGGTGCGCCAAGGGCGAGACCAGCATTGTTGATTAAGATGTGGATGGGGCCGTATTCCTTCACAACATTGTTGATGGCTGTGGTCACATCGATGTGGGAAGAGACGTCGACTGCTGCAGTGAAGATTTTGATGGAGTCTTCGAATCTGGATTGTATGTCTCGGGCAAGGGACTTGAGTTTGTCGCTGGTGTAGGCGAAGAGGACGAGGTTGGCTCGCTCTTGGGCCAGCCGGTGGGCCATTGCCGCACCGATGCCGATGCTGGCGCCTGTGATGAGTACGTTTTGGTTTTTGAGGGACATGACGGAGAATGGGAAATTGTCAGCGGGGGCCAATGTGTGAGAGGGTTGGGATTCAATGTTCGGTCAACATAAGAGTCCTGAATATTAATGACGTCACGGGCAAAGTCCTAGGCACATACAACTCAATTTAGTATATTGAACACTTATCATGATGGCCTTTTTACAATTATTATATCAGCTTGATATCTGCCAGCATGTTAGTCAGAAAAATCAAGTAAGTTAACTCGAGGATACACACCAATATTTCCGTAAATTCATATGCTCGTCAACTGGGACACCGAGAGGCCGTGCTCTCTTCTTTCCCAATAAACCGGAGCGTGAGTATGATGCATGCTTGCAAGAGTAGTCCGTTTCGGTCGTGCATGATGATTGCTTCATCCATCCCATCGTTGTGCCTCCGCGTTGTAGCCTATCAACTTGAGGTCGATGTTGAGCGTCTTTAACATCATATCCATTGTGAAGGACCGTGATTGGTTAGTATCTAACTGCGACGGGTCGAACAGGAGAATTGCTTACATCGTCGTCCGCAGCCTTGAAAGTCTCCTTTCCTTCCTCCTCTATTCGCGTATCTGCATCTCCATACTGCTCATAAGTCTCCTCGCTAATCTCACCATTGTCCCTTGCTTCTTGGAGCTTCTCTCTCTCGGCCTCCATATCCTCACGTTCAGCTTTCATCTTCCATTCTCGCTGCTCCTGCTCTCTATCCTTCCATGCACCCACTCCACCCATACGATTGACTCTATTTCTTGTAGTTGCGAACAGCTCCTCGGCAGCAGCTCGGCTCGCCGTCCGCCAGCGCTCAATTAACACTACCAGGTCCTCGTCCTTCGAAGACGTAACTAACGTATGGGCTTGCGACAAGACCTGGATCTCGTTCCGCGTCTGGATAATTTCGCGCGTCAGACTCGGCTTCGAGGGTGATTTTTTTTGCCCCGGCCGCGTGGGGGTAGCGAGGCTCGAGCGGGGAAGGAGGGGCTTTGCCACGTTCGTGACAAGAGGCTGGAGTGTGGTGATGGTGTTCGAGACGGTAGGCGTTAAAGGCGCGTTGATTTCGGCAGGATCGGAAGAAGGTGGGTCAGAGCCCAAGTTTGGCTTCAGTGGTGTGCGGAAAGGCGATTTGAATGGCTTGTGCAGCGTCTTGGTGGCCTCGTTCAGCCGGCGGCGCTTGGCGTGCGGCGTTGACATTTTTGCAACACTATTCACATTGACAGCTCTGGGACGGAAGATAACACGAGAGAATGTATCGGAACATTTATGTAGGAAGTTTGGGTGTTCGGTGTTTACGACTGAGTGTGGAGGGTACGATATTGCCAATGCGGAAGTGGAGGACCGTGCTTGCGGCAGGCGCGCTCCAGGTTGGCGCGTCTTCACGTGAACCCCCAAAGAAGCAAAATTTTGAACGGTTCCGAGATTTTGTTGTGCCCTTGGGCGATAGATAGTATTGTCGACAACGGAGAGTGCCAGACGTTCCAGCGATAACGCATAGAGCGACCTTGCTGACCGCATGTATACAAGTCTACTTGCACACACGAAATAATAACATGAGCACTATGTGCTAGGTACTGGGCTTTAGTGCCTCCAGTGTTATCCCTCCCTGTGTATTGCGAGGACTCGAACTAGGTTAGAATCTCCCACGACAACGGTCATTTAATTTGATAATTACACGAGAGCAATGGCTAACTATCATCTACAGCTTGACAGAGACATCCAATCGATCGAGCGCGACAGCGAATCCAGCTATTGCAGTGATATAGCCAACCAGAACAGCCATTGTCAGTGATATCCCCATGTGTAGCGTTGGCATCGTCATATTGACCAAGCCTGTGAGGAGATTTGCCAGCAAGAACACAGCCAGACCATTACGGTTGATGGCATATAAGACTGTGCTCGTTGCCTCTCGGCACCTTTGCTTCTCTTCTGCATTCGTCGTGGCTCTGTGGATATTGGGGAAAAGGAAGGTTTCGAAAGCGCAGCAGATAGCAACCTGGTAGCTATTGAACGAACATACCCAGAGAAAGTAGGGCAAATTGGCAAGACGTCGCGATACGGTGAGGCCGAGGCCGAAATAGCTGATGGAGAAGTAGAACAGTGCCGTCCATAGCGTGGCCGAAATAATGAGTTCGCCTAGGATCGAGTGTCTAAGGAGCGTGCTTATCGAGGCATCTTTGGGAGGAGGCTGCTCCCTAGGAAGTGTGTATGTCCCTAAAGATTGACCTGCAAGAAAGATGGCCAAGTAGCCGAAAAAGGAGAAGATCCCTTCTCGGTTCTTCGAGAGCAGATCCGTGCGTTGGCCTGTGAGGATGAATATACCAAGGTTGGTCTGGTCGAGTGCGATTTCGTAGATGACGGCTAGAATGCAAGATAACACGGCGTATGAAGGGACCAGTGCGAACAGTGATTGGAAGATCGCGACAAAGGGTGGCAAAAATCCAAGCGTGAAGAAGAAGTTCCAGTGCACACCATACTCGGTGATGTGCTCTGCGTAGTCCAAGCCTTTGACCGAGATGAGCCGTACGGTGCCCAGAACAATCAACGGCAGTGCATGTCTCAACGACGCAACTAGGCGTCTGGGAAGAGGTGGCATTTGCCCCGTCTCCGACTTTAAGGACGATCGGACGGATACAACACCATTCGTGAAGACGAATGATCCCACCCCCAAGTCCATCAGCGACGTTCCCCAGTTCTCCACCTTAGCAAATCGGCGGGGAAAGACGCGGAAATCTACAGCCAGAATAGCAATGCATGTTATGACCATCATGGAGCCGCGGTAGTTCGTGATGAACGGTTTCATCGGCAGCGGGTCAAGATTCGCCTGCGCGCGGTTGTCCGACCTCTTTGGCGGGCAAGCGCTCTGTCTCATCGTCGTTGGCCGCGAGGTGGAGTATATGACAGCGGCCGGAAGGACCAAAAGCGCGTTCAAAAGCCATGGCGAGGAGGAGTATACAGTCGTCGCTACGAGCGTTATTCCGCAACTGAGCAGAAGGTCGACGAGAAAAGCGCCGGCAGTGTACGGCGTGAACTGGCGCATGCGTGACTGGAGGACAGACCATAACAGGATGGCCAACTGTCAATTACGCAGTCAGTATAGGCAGGCGCGTTCGAGGGTGGGTCATGTACGGTACAGGCATTGCGAGAGAGACACTGTTGATGTCGGAGAGCGAGCTGCCCGTATGTCCGGAGACATGCTCCATCTTGAGCTGCTTGTAGTCCTTTGCCATGGTAGCTAAAGGTCAGCCAGCAACATGAATGTTGTTGGAGTACTGCCTTGCGTACGGTACCACGCGTCTAGGTGGCTTCAAGCTCGGGCCGACTAGTTCCGCCGACAACCACCGTGACCGCGACTTCCTACTATCTTGCCTACCAACATCACTACGATCACATCTGTTAAGGACAGCGATTTTCCTAAGTTTCAAATCAGAACAACTAGCAAAACATAACGTCTTTGGGCTTAAAACGGCTCTATGCATGCTCACTTCGAGAATCATCCAGACTCTACCGGCAGGGTCGAACACTGCACGGCTGACCTCGTGCTGCCTTGTGGCTTCTTTTCTGCTGATAATCTTTCAAGAGCATGGAAATAGCTACATCTAAAGAGTGGAGCATAAGGTGTGAGCTATGGACGGGAGCTGCTTACACGGGCGTGCTAGGCTCTGGGCCCCTTCCAAAGTTCCAGATCTTATGATATGTATTGTTGTGGACAAGAGCTTGTAGATGGGTCGGTTACGTACCACGCCTCTTGGTCAACATCGACCCTAGCATGTCTTCCAAGTTTTGTCCTCAGACTGTAGCAATACCGGCCTGATATAATTGGGCATCAGCAGCAGCTCATGGCGCTCCTTCCCCAAGTTTGTTCTGCTGTTTTGGAACGCCCGCGATCACGTCATCACTCCAAGGCGCTGCTTTCACTACATGTCTGGACGACACCGCAGCCTTTTCACTGCACTGATTGCTCGCTAGCCGTTTCTGGGACGACCACAACGCGTCATTTTGCCATGTTTTCCTGCTCACGCTGGCCGAACCCTTTTCTTTACACCCATCCTCCTCCCCCGCTGCGCGACTTCGTACGACGCACCAGCGCGGCCTCCGCTACTAACTATACTAACAAGCAGAGGCCACATGAGTGCTGAATACCTTGGCGCAATGTACCGCGAGCTTATTGATGCGGATGCTGACGAGACAAATCCCAGCAGGTCCTCAAATCCGACATCAAGGGCATCGAGCCTTGGAGTACCCACTTCAACTGTCGGCGGGCAGCGTCGCAACCCTTTCAGTGTCAGCCCCTCCGGTTCTCCTCTCTATTCTGCGCGCACCAACTCTCCCATGATGGGCATGTCACCCACTCGCGGCTCGAAGATTCCTCGCAAGGTGCCCGCGACCACTGCTCCGGGTCTGCCTCTCCAGACGGGAACGGCCGTTGCATCCCAGCGTTCCACCCGGTCCAGGCTTCGTAGAGGAAACAAGTCACACGCGGGCCCTTCTGTAGTGCCAGTAAGTCATCAGCCGCGCATCATAAGACAAGCAAACTGATAAACCTGCAGAAGCGGAAACCGAGCCCTCCAGCCAGCCGCGACAAGCCTCTGCCCGGTGCACCAATTGCGCAAGTCGTGAATGCTTCGAGCCCCCCAAAGGCGCAACGAACCTTGGTGGACGCCGATGTCGTCGGAGCACCATCCTTCGAAGAATGGCCGATTCTGTCGCCCGAGATAGTCTTGCCAAAGGATAAGGCTGCATCTGTGATTCAGACGAGCGTTGAGTCTACTAGCAACAACATCTCCCGACCTGGATTGCCATTGGAGCTCCATCCCCATATCGACACCAAAGACTGTCCAGCGTCTGTGCCACTGATCACTCATAATGAGTATAAGTCCACCGCATTGCCTGCGCCTGCTTCGTATGATAATAGCAACGCCGCCATCGCTTTCAGCAGTCCGCTCATTGACGTGGGCACCTCAGTGTCTTCAGATCCAACTGTTCATGCCCTCACGACAGTCGACAACGAGGCCTGGGACAGCCCACTCGCCGGCAAGATGGCGGTCCCCCGCGTCAGTTCTAAGCAAGATTCATCTCCATTACCGGTTCGGCTTCAGGACTCTCAAATAGCAACTGCCCGACTTTCGGATGCATCGCTCCCCCTGGACCTGGACGCTGATTCGGGCAACAAAAAGTGGCCATTGATCGATACAAAGGAATATGAGGGGCCCGGCACCACTGCCCTCCAGTCGGAACGTCTTGGCGCGAGTGGATTCAGTCTTAGCGATGAAAACACCGCGCGAACGCCAACACCTTTGTCAGCACATGCCTCTCGCCCAGCCATCCTTAAACATGCCTCCTTCGATTCTACATCTTCTACTTGGAGCAGGGCGGCTGGTTCGTCGCTCGACGAAGAGCCGCAACTCGATGGCTTCCCGTGCAGTCGCGTCAAGCATCTTTCCAGTCACTCCCTAAGGCCGGGTTTCGGTGCGACATTGAGAATTGCGTACGACGCTGACAGCATTATATATGGTAATGAGGTACCGCCGATACCAGATATTGTTACGGGTAGGAAGTCATCGCAGGAGCGAACGATCAGTGCACTTACCGGTCGGATGTCTCTACAGACCGGATCAAAGTTTTCTGCCGTGTCCCGATCTGTTACATCGTTGTCTCTTGGCACAAACAAGAAGATCAGCTCAGCTGTTAAGGACGGTTCAGTTCGGTCGCGCCATATTTCGAAGTCTAGTGTCGCGCTTCAGTCGAAGACCTCACCGTCTCCCATCGTTCCATCGTCACACGAGTCTCGGAGAACCTCCAAACTGCCTATGCGGTCATTCAACGGGGCACGACATGTCTCCGAGTCTCCGCAACGCCCGCCTCCCCAGGAGACTACTGTTAGCCAGCCGAAGGATTCTTCTAGAGCAACTCCAACTCCTATTCGACGAGCGGCCAAGGTAAGGAAATTGGCTCCCTCGTCGACCAGACAAGCTAATTGAGTATGGCAGACAGTTGAGAGCAAGAAGATATCGCCCCCGAACTCGGTGCTCGCAAAGGCTAATTCGACAGTGGCTTCTCGCTCAAGCCCGTCCGCATCAGATGCGGCCAATGTTTCAGCTACTTCCAAGGGGTCTCGCGAAGATGGCTTGTTGCCAACAAAGATTTCGACAACGGATCGTAGCAAGACGAGCCCCTTACTTGTTCAGACAAATCCGCGCATCAGTCGCACTTCAGGAAATAGGCTTTCTTCACCCATTGCTGCGTCTCGTTCGGCTCAGTCTCCAAGAGACAAGTCTCTGGGCCCGACTCGATCGAGACTTGCTGGAGGAGCTATGTCTGCTGGCAATTCAACCAGGTTGGATGATCAACGTGCTTCTCGAAAGGCTGTCAGCAAGCCCCGTTCTGAGCGTCCTGACAACAGTGTCGGAAAAGACATTAATGGTTATCGCAAAGATGAGAACAAGAGCTCGGTCGGAGCTGCAGGACAGATCAAAGCGAAGCGCAGTTTGCGGAATCTGTTCCATTTCCGAGACATCAAGGAGAAAGTGCCACCGCTACCGGTTGAGCCAAAGCGACCATCTCTGACTAAGAGCACCCTGACGAAACGTTTCGTGACCTCTACGAAGTTCTCCAAAGCTAATCCCCACAAAACGGCAGAGGCCGAGACCGAGCGCGGTCCAGCATCCAAAGCAGGCCGAATTCCGTCCAAAACACAGTCCAAGGATATTAAGATTGAGAAATCGTCTAGTCGCGCCGTGGACGGCCCATCAGCAATTAGCTCGGATACTACAGCCATTCTCTCCAAGATTGTCGGCCTAGTAGCGCAGTTGCCAGACAAGGTTCCAGATCGCCTGCGTGGTCTTGAAGCTGCAGAGGTCCGTGCAATCCAAACAGTCACTCCATCATGTTACATGAACTCGTGCTAACGATACAATTGACATAGGTTGTTCTCAATTGCGTCGACGCTTGCAGGTTAGCCAAGATTGCCGCTGAGGAGGCAAAGAAACACGCTCGCGAGGCGGAGCTGCAACTTGATATGGGCGCGATGGCGCTAGGAAGGCTACAGCAACTATTCCGGCATGATCTTAATAACGAGACGCTGCATGAGATCGATAGCATGGCCCGACGTTTGCGCTCTACGGGATCTCAACAGTCTCCGTCGCCCGCGCAGTAGATGATAACACTACTGCCTGAAGGAGAGGTTTGTGAGGTATGAAAGCGGTACAAATATCCGTCGACAGAAGCACTAACAGCATACGTAGGATTAGAAGTTCATAGGCGGGGTCTCGTCTCCGCTTGCGAGTTGGAGGCGAATGGCCAATTATACACATGGCCTCGCATAGGCTAAAAGGCCGATGTTCTGAGCGGTTCGATGTCGGCGGCAATCTGAATGTTTGCGATGGATGTACGATTGAAGTTTTCTTGCTTGGACCAGGCCTACTGTCATCAGTTTGACAAATGTTTTGCACCTCAAAAGGATATCATAGCCGTCGTTCCGAAAGGTTGTGCGCAGTCCTGGCAAGTTGCTTGGACAGGATCTGGCTTTAAGCTCCAGTTTGCATAAAGTCATAGTCCCTCTCTGAGCTCCCTGCTCAGGCCCTAGAAGTAATTGTACAGTTTAAACCCCAGCAACCAGCCAACAAACGCCTACTATGTGAAGCGGAGATTGTCTCCCTACAGTACTAGGACAAAAGTCTGATTACCGGGTGTTACCCTAGGGCAAACTTTTGCCCCGTGGCTGCATTTCCGCCCCATGGAATCAACAAGACTCTTCATAAACTTCCCGTGCTGCCAGCCTCTCATCCTCTGCTGGAGCTCACATGCCTCCACCGAACATCCCGGCGCCACCAGCGGCAGAATTCCCTTGGGCCTCACCCTGCATCTTCTCGCTGACCTTGACATTGACTTCGAAGAACTTTGCGACGCAGCGGTCGAGGCAGACGGATTCACCCTTGTTGAGGTCGGGCTCGCGGTAGGCCGTGTCGATGCACTTCTTGCTGCAGGATTGGACGAGTCTAAGGAAGCAAGGGGTTAGCATTGCATAGAGAGGTAAGAAAGTGAAGCAGGGGCGAGAGAGATATCGGGGCGACATACCGTGCGTACATGTCTGAGACCATGTCGATTTCTGCCTCTGCTTGAGCGATCTTTTGCTCGGAAGAGAGCTGGGGTTGGCGGCCGAAGAGAAAGGACATTTTGGCAGATGGTCTGGGAAACGAGTACGCGTATGTGAGTGTCGGTCTGGAGGAGTGTTGCTGATTTCAGAGACGATGCGCGGAGAGAAATTGGGGGAGCTAGGACCAACCAGCGCAACCGCCAAGCCCAAAGCCGGGATAGCTCGCCTTCCGTCACTGCGAACGTCCACGACCGTCCCTCTCAACCTCGAAGCCCACAATCGCGCCACAACGTACGCCGCTGCCTCCAATTTGCTCGCGGACCGCCTAACAAGCGCGCAGTATGTTCTCCCGGCGCATTGTCGCGGCCCGCCCGCTCGCCCGCGCTGTTGCGCCCGCCATCGCCCGCCGACCCCAGTTCGTCCAGCAGGTCCGGACAGCCCTCAGCGAAGCCGAATACGCCGAGCTTGCCGACCCGAACATGGTGCGTTGTCCCTAGCATGTGTATATGCTGCTGCAGGCGCTGACATCTGTAGAATGGCGGCTACATCAACCCCCCCGCCGAGAAACGAAACAACCGCGACCCCCATGCCGACTGGTGGGACAAGCAGGACCGCCGCAACTACGGCGAGCCCGTCCACGAGGACAACGATATTCAGGGTGCCATCTCCCTTCACGACTACAACCACTTCGGGCCGGGATGGGGCGCGGTGTTACTAGGTACATTTGTTGCAGCTGTCTTCGGATTGTACGGCGTGACGAGCATGTTCTATCCCGATAGGATCAGCGTCCCGAAGACGTATGAGGGCGGATTGGAGGCAGAGCTTGGTGGTGCGAGGGCTGTGAGGGTGAGTGTTGTGTTGCCGTGAATCAGGTGCCTGCTAACGAGTGTAGGCGCCTAAGCATGGCGAAGAGCCGTTTTTTAAGTAGACGAGTCCTTATGATCCATGTGTATATAACTCGAAATCGGATTTTCTTTGTTCACAGTGCTTTCGGGATCTTCTTACATTTACACAGATGTCCGACATCTCTACGTTCGCAAAGCCGCCCTATCTGCGACACGTTTGCGCCATGGCTAGGTGCCGCAACCGCTGGAAGCTTGGAAAATGAGCGGCTAGAACATTTTCCATTCACTAGTAGGCCATCGCTAGGTTATCTCGCGTGCTCAGATGATTCATGCGGTGAGATGGGTTTAGGATGCTGCTCCCCACCTGCATTAATTCGTGACATATTCTTGAGCACCTCCACCCATCTTCCACCCCATGCCTGCACCTCAACTCTCGCTCAACAGGACGTCCATTCGAACCAAACCAGGCTAGAAGAACGCCTTCTCAACTACAATACTACAGACTTGGCCTCGTGGCTATACTCCAAAATGTCTACCAACCCAGACGATGCTGGCCTTTTACGAGACGACACCATCGAAGCAACAGCTAACGGAACCACCAAGCTTGCAAAGTCGAGCGTCTTCGAGTCTGTGTGTCCAGCCTTTGTGCATCGGCTGCCGATCTCTGCTTTCGACGAAGTGGTGTCCATCAACGTTGGCAAGGACGATAATGTTGAATCATTCCAATGCTACAAAGGACTCTTGGGACATTTCTCTAAGATGTTCAATCGCGAATTCCTATCCCCGTTTCTCGAAAGCCAGACTGCCGTTGTCGAGCTGAAGGAAGACAACCCCCGCATCTTTCGACTCTTCTACAACTTCATCTCCACTGGGAGATTGTATGAAACCATGAGCTGTCCCAAGTTTTGCGGTGTTCATACGAACACCGTCCAGAAGGAGTTGTTCGCTAAATTGTGTCTTACAGAAGATGTGCCTGGCGACGCGATATCCGCTCTCGGTTCTACAGCAGTCCCCTTGTCATTCAGGGACCTTATCGATCTCTACATTTTCGCAGACTTCCGAATGGCTCCACAGCTCCAAGATGTTGCGATGTCTCTGGTATTCGAGAAGATCTGCACCGAGGCCTATTTTCCCGTCGATCTTATCGAGCACCTCATGGAGAACACGACTTCAGGTGAACGCATGGACCCGTTGGTGGCCACGCTTGTCAACACAGTCGTGTGCTTCGTACGTGCCGATGACATCACCAAATATTGCGACCAGTTCCCGCCGCAGTTTCTTGCACAGCTGTATCGTGTCAAAGACGGCATCGTGTGTCATCTAGCTACTCGGCCAAGTGGAATCGTTGCTACGACAATTACCTACAGGATCTGTCGTAGCCATCGGCATTCCAAGTCCAATGGTGACGATCAAGATGGTTTGGCTGCGAAGATCCAGAATCTGGGTGCAAGCGCGTGTATGGAGCGGTATGAGGAAGTTTCGGAGCGGCGCTAGGCGGTAGGGGTGGCTGGGATGTGGTAACGACTTTAGAAGAGGCAAGAGGCGGTAGTTCTGGTCGTGTAGAAGACGGGCTTGTGGCTCTTACAGTGGGAGTAGTGTTGCGCGGATTATTGCGAGCAATCGGGTCCTCATATTTCGTTTTCAAAATGTCGTCATGTAGTTCAGATGATGCGCAGTTTGGCAATCTTTCTGGGCTCCTGCTGCCGTTAGCGGTCTTGTATTCGTTGCGCATGTCTTGCATATGTGCGCGTCATGCATGCTGGTTGGTCGCCCGTAGAAGGTGCGGTGTGGTGTTGTTGTGCTACAGGGTGGTTGCTAATTTCCTTGTTGACCCTGCTCCTCAATAACGGGCCTTCTCTCTTCCACATCCAACGCCTGCCAAGGTTCCAAGTGAGCAAACATCTTCTCACATACCAAATTTCATAGTATGCCATTATTAACATGTAGCAGAGCCACTAGATAGGGTGTATAACTTAACAGGAGCATCTACCTAATTCTTAACATGTCTTTATGTATGTCTATCGGCACAGTCTTGAGCGACCCTCGTCCGACCAAGAGTATGCCGCGACTTCCATTTCCGCCGTAGACAGATGACGCGTCACTTAGCGAACGACGCGCCGAACGTTAATAAAGCTGAAAAGGCAGCCAACAAAGACGCAGAAGAGTGATTTTCTTTTTCGTCAAAGTTCTAGGGCGTGCGCGCGCCTGGCTGGAGTCCTGGCTATCCTTTTAAGCAGCGCTGAGTGGAGTATGAGCTTTGTTTGTTACGGAGGAAAAATGCAGATAGACAGATAGATAATAGATAGTAGTTAGCTAGCCAAAGAGAACAGGCTCTCTCTATCTAGTAAGAAAGGAATTCAAATCGAATAACCGCCACTTGCCTCTCTCTCTCTCTATAAAGGTGCCAAAAAAATGGCGGAAAAAATTGCAAAAGAAACGGTGATCACCGCCCAGAAACTTGAAGGTTATCTGTGGGTTCGAACAGGCGCCTCAGGTTGGATTGGATCGAGATGGTGCTAACCAGGGTGTGTAAGGCAGTCAGACTTCCTTACACAACGTCCTAGGCCATCTCGGCAGCTCCAAGCTGTTGCGCTGTTTGATGGAAGGAGTATCAATTCTAATCCTTATATAGGCGGTATTGCGCACGAAGGGCGGGGTTTTGGTGAGCGGAGGAGGTGTGCGTGCGCGGCTGCCTTCACTACACTTGCGTGCGCTGGCGATGACGCAGCGCAATGACGAAGGCTGCACGCTTGCCTAGACGCCGCTGCGTAAGCATGAAACTCTCAGTTCGTAGGGTCGGAAGGTACGTCTCCGTCAACAAGCCATCTCAACTCTTCCTATCTCCAACTCTTCACACAACAGTGGCCGCGCAACGACCCCACCCGCACCCGAGATATTTCAGGTAATCAACAGCGCTCTGTTCCGTCCGTATAAAATGTTCAACCCCAAATCATTTCAGCTCTTCTTATTTTATCTCAACTCTTACATAGCTGCCACGGCGCAAGAGGCCCATCCGCTTCCGGGATCTCTCAGTCAATCAACAACGCCATGTAGCCCCGTATGGCAGTCCGAACCGCGCGATATTGCCTGTTGTCTCTCATCATCCTGTTGAAGAAGCCCATCCGCTTAGAGATCTCTCAGTCAATCAACAACGCCATGTAGCCAGGTAAGATATTGCCTGGTATCCTGTTGAAGAAGCCACCTACATGAATACATGCTGTTCTGTTCGTGGGGTTGCTTGTTAGAGTAGATGTAAGTGAGAGGATTGTGAACTTAGGTTGGCCTGTCGTGATTGATTGTCGTTTGTTTGTTTACCTCTGGCAGGCAAACGCAAACGGTTTACCTAAACGAACATGAATAGGCAGGTGCCCAGGTGAATACCCCCAGTCACGTGATCTCACAAGCGTTGGCGGGGTATCTCCTTCACCACTCCTTTAAACAGCTTCTTGCATAAGGGGAGGGTGATTTTTTCTCACGTGCTAAGTAGCCTAAGGGCGTCTCTTAGTTGTCTTACTCTTTAACCCGCCAGCGTATTGTGAATCCACAATGCGGACGCATATCCCAACCAACAATTACAATAGCAGTCGACGGTCCACCAGTATCTATTGTTTCACAATTTACGGATCCTTCCGTCGCTTTACACAGGGAACTTGCCGAGGAAACCTCTCGTTAGCTGCCAATCTCTAATAAATCAGCACATATTATAACTCTGAGCACACCATCCCTGTCAAAATGGAACAAGAAGAGATAACAGAGAATACCCACATACGGTGCGTTCTGTTACAAGAACGATTGGGTTGTATGTCCACACCAGTAAAGTTATTTTAAGGGTTTTTCAAATGACACGAGTCCATGGGGGAGATTGCACGAGTTGAAGATGGCGTATATCTGGGTCCCTTGGGCGTATGTGGACAGTTTTAGAGAGGTAGCGCAACTCAGCATATAATTGAAACTCGCCATATGTGGCCGTAGACATCTGGCTCTGACAACGGTGGTGGGCGGTCGTCCGATTTGAGTTGAACACGGCACAGCGTGGATCCGGTTAACTTAGTGTATGCTAGCTTCCCAACCACTTATCGGATGACTGCCATCGCGCACAAATACTTCATCGCCGCAACCTTTTTCGGGCTCTTCATATCGTATTTTTGCTAATATATAAAGACAACTTTGATTCGGCGTAGTCCTACCATATTTACGTCCATTGTACTTGAGAACATAGGGGCCCTTATGCACCAATCGAATCACGCTCTATCACGGGTATTCGCACCATCAGGTGGAAAATTTGCCTTGCTTCCACATTGGAACAAAGAAGTCATACGCGTCTTGTGCCGTCCCCTGAATCTCAAGTTAAATCCCGTGGAACAACTCAGGGATCTTCATGTACAATCCAACTTGCGCAAGACATATTCTTCGCAAGTCGCTGTACCTCGGGTTTATACACCACAATTTCTACATGAGATCTGGCGATAAGTGGTCTTGTACATTAAAAGAAAACACAGAAATGGTTCAGAAATGATCTAAGATTGTGAGCAAAAGCCAAGCGACATGGAACCTTTGTCATTGTTTAATATTAGAAATGGGACCAACTTCACCACCAGCGGGAAACATTCAACTGAAGTATGAAGCATCGTACGAATTACAGGAAACCATGCAATAGTCGGTACTGAAAACAAATAGGCATCTTTCTAGCATCAGATGCTGCCACATTTGATAACGAACTCGCTAATTTCCGCATTGAACTTCTCTGGCTCCTCCCAGAACAGCCAGTGACCACTCTCGTACTCAGACCACTCGACAATGCCTGCTCCCAATCTCCTGCTGCTTCGACCCTCCTTAACCCTTCGGACAGTCTCCCTCATGCCCGCTAATGGGAAACAGCCTGTTCTTCTTCCTGCCATGACTAACACAGGTACCGTTATCTGCTCACAAGCTTCCCTGTGGTCATACCTCGTATGATCCGCCAACAGCTTCGCCAGCCAAGTCGTATCACATTTTCGACTCTCCCCCGTGAAAAACTGCTCATCTCGGCTTCTGCGCTCCTCGTCTACGTCGTCCCCTGGCAGCGGCTTGTATCGGTAGCCCAGACAATCCGCCACAAACCCTTGAAACGCGCCCTCCGGATCCCGAATCCACGCCTCCTGTGCGCTCAACATCGATGCCTCGTCATAGCAGCCCCGGTGCGCCTTAGATTCGTCCCAATTGTCGAACGCAGAGCGATCCTGCAGCGGTGCCTGATCTACAAACACCATGCCCGCAAAATCGGCATCGCTGAACAGTTCGGAATAGGTCCAAAGGACTGCAGCACCGATGGAGCAGCCCACAGGAATAATCTTGACGTTTGGAATAGCGATGCTCACGTGCGCGACCAACTCTTTCAGATCTGTGGCTAGACGGGCGACATGATATCCGCCTTTAGGGCGACCAGAGTCGCCGTGCCCGCGAAGATCGATGGCTATAACCCAAGAAGAGGCAGAAAGCGCGTCAGAGTTGTGTTGGAAGTAGGATGATGAGCCCGAGAAGCCGTGAATTAAAAGCGTAAGTGTCTTGTAGCGAGGGTCTGTCGGTGATGCGAGACTTAGCGGTAGCGAGGTCTGAAAAGCGAGTTTGCAGTCGTCGCTGGCAACCATGTGGGAATACTGCATTGTGTCTAGCTCCAATTCACCGAAAGGTTCATTACCGCCTGTTGCCCCAGGATGGGCCGATGGGCAATACGAAGGCCGAATGACTCAAACTCTTGACCTGCAGCGGTATGGAAGGGGGCTGGGCGCTTCGAAATTATTATGTTGCTAAGTGGCTTGTGATGACGTCATCGACTGGTGGCTTGAGACGACTATCACTCTCCCGTTTCTTCCTATAAACTTCACAGTTAAAAGTTGTAATCTTTGCAGATCCTGGAAGATTTCGTATCTTGCACTAAACCTGCGGAGATGACCTTGGACGCAAGCAACTACAGTAGCATCTGCATCCTACCGAAGAAGTGTAGTCTCAGTGGCCACGTCAATCATTTGTCCAACGCATCCTACATCCTAGTATGATCCTACAAAGGTTAACCCTAAATAAAGAAAGTAGTTTGTGGAACTCATGGGGGCTGTAAACCCTACGAATAAGCCTTCTGTTTCGCGCTACCTGGGGCGCAGCACCAGTTTTGTGGGGCCAAATCCTACTCTTATCTCCGCGTTGGTATTGTTGGTCTATTCTATCCTCCATAAACCTTGATAACCTCATAGACTACGTGGTCAAGATTTTCTCCCATCAGTACAAACATGGCGTCTCCAGATCCAAACAATCAGTACCCGTACACGGGACTTGGAAGGCAGGCACCGATTTATCAGCAATACTCTACAGTACCGCCTCAATACCACCAGTCGCAAAGGTATTCCAGCAACTATCCTCCAGGACATCACTATGCAGCAACATCACCCGCCCACTTCGTAGCAGAGCTTCCCGCCGCCCTTCCGCCAGCGCCACCGACCGTAACGTCACCACAGCAACTGACTGAAGATGAACTCCTCGCGCGCAAGCTCCAAAATCTCGAAGTAGAGGAAGCAAGGCGGAGATCGAGTAGTAGCCTAAACACTCGCACATCGCAGTACTCGTTGCGCGATGCCGCCTCTCCGGCAACAGGGACCTCGCAAACCCATCTCCGTCCAAACCCGTCAACAGTACAGGCCAGACCGCATTCCGAAAGCGTCTCATCATTATCGTCGTATAGACTGAGTTCTTCTGCCATATCATCCACGTTGCTCGACCCAAGTGATGGAAGCTGCCTTCCAGAGGTCGTTGTTGGGGCACGTCCTGCATCAACGACTGGGGTTGAACTCAGACCTACGCTGTCTATTACTCAGCCGGCGGCGCCGTTGCCGGCTGCACCTTCAGATCCCATCTCACTATCATCGTATTTAGAGCTCCATCGGGAGGTTCCTCCTCCACCACAATGGGCCCTTCCTCCAGTCACCGAAACCTTGTACGCATCTAGCACGAGAGTACCAACATCAACGAATTGGCTCGACATTCCTCTCAGTCGAGAATGGAGGACGGTACGATCTGCCCAAAATGCGCTCACGCCAGTCGCACCCAGTTATACTTTCAATTTCAAGTTCACAGGCGGTAACTACCGCGATTCGAAATATACGTGGACGATGCTTCCTGAGAAATGGACGTACAACTTGAGAATAGACAAGAACACCAATATGCGGAGAAGCGAGATACTTGCACCACCTAAAGGAAACGACCTCATAACGACCTACATCCGTGCAGCAAACTACGACAGCCTACGCTTTGTAGGTCATGATGGATGCTTGTACAAGTGGGTCGCTCATGCTCCTTTAAGCTCGGCGAATGGTGCAAGATACGACACGCTTCGACATGCGCTTTTCATGGCACCAAATGGTACCGATCCCCTGTACGGCAACATTGTAGCGGATCATACCTATTGGGACGGGTTCATCAATTACGCCGAAGTCCACGCAGGCATACCATGCCTGGGATGCGGCGCGTCACCGATCAATGGCCTTCGGTGGGAATGTGGAACTTGCGCTGACCACGACATTTGCGAACAATGCCGCCTTTCCAATAACTCCATAAAACCTACATGCACCTTCACACTTGCTAACCTCCCCGATGAAGCGCTGAACATCCGCTCACCCAACGTGGACACCGCACTCGTAGTGGCCACGCTGCAGATCATGAGGGACTGGGAATTTCACACGCTGAGAATGCAGAAGAGAAGCGACCCGAGGGGTTTCAAGATTAGCGAAGATCTTGCCCGAAAGGGCAATTTGGGAAGATTGTCCTACTGGAACTCAAATGACAATTCTGACAAATTACCCATGGCGGGTGAGAAAGAAAAGGACTTGCACGGCACGGTCGACAAGATTAGTGACTTAGTAAAGAGCTCCGCGCAAATCGGAGGGGCCGTGGCAGATGTTGGAAGCCGGTTCATAGGCGGATCTAGGAGTTGGGGACGGCATGCAGGGGCTTGATGCAGTGACTTCTACCGAGCCAGATGAGCCATGGGGAGACATCACGAAGAGTACTCTGCACGGCTACCCTATACTGGCAATTTTCCTAGCTGTGCCATGCATGTTATGTCCACATAGTACAAGAGGGAAGTCCATTGTAACGGCGTCGAACGTCGTAACAATGTAACTTGTCAACCAGCGCATGGGGCTTGTGACATGAGCTCTGTTTATATTCTATCTGTTCAATAGTCCAAGCAAAGTGCTTTCACTACAACGCCAGACTTGTGACTGAATGATGCAGATTCTCGAAAGGTTAGACCCGGAAAACATAATCTCTTGTTGGAACAATGGGAAGCGAAAGTGCATGAGACACGTGCCGTCACAACGTTTGCGCACAATTATTGACATTGTCACCATGGAACGTTCTGTTGTTATCTGACTCAAATAGCAGCACTGAAAACTTTTCCCTAATCCTGTAATTATACCTCAACTTCCAGCGCACCAAACAATCGATCAACGGCAACAAAATGGAGCTGTCACCTACACGTCAGCTTGGAACTGCTGAGATAAAAGAGCAATATCCCGGACTTTGGGAGAACGATCCGGACACTTGGGCTGACTTCCTGACTGAGCAACGTCTCTTCCGCTGTCAATGTGAGGAAGCAAAGTGTCCGTCCGGCCTAAGGATGAACTGTTTCGTGGCTTTCACAAAATCCGTCATTGCAAGCCTACGCGCTCATGATGAGACAGCGTGTAACCTACTCGCACATAGATTTTTAGAAGACCTATATCTGCGGTATAGTATGCCGGAGTATCTCGACTACAAGGCGGCTCATCAGTGGGTCTCGTACGCACGGATGAAGCATCGAGAGCGCCGTAGTGAGGAACAAGCCCATTTCATGTTAGTAGTGGTCGCGCAGGAACACAAAGAGCTGACTTTACTCCAGAAGGTTAGGCACACTATTTCTCTGATCCGCGCCTGGCGGTCGATAACCTACAACCTAGAAAACCTGAAGCAAGATCCAGACCAGCTGTATTACTTCCGAAAATGCCTCTTGCGCATGAATGTGCCCGACATCCAGACTTTGGACGAACGAGAATGCCACATTTGCACAGAACCCTACGGATTGGAAGGCGACGGCGACGGGAATTCACAGACCCCTCGTCGAGGCCCTTGCGGACATGTTTGCTGCGAGAAGTGTTTCAACAGTTGGCTGGACCGGTCAAACGGCCGATTCACGTGCCCTCTTTGCCGGGCATGTCTGTCGTGTGGACGGAGTCGATGCCCCTTCCACCTTTTAGCCCCAGAGCGCGTAGCTCCGTCAGCGTTGGGATTCGGGCTGATGGCGTACCTTGGACCGTCTGCTGAAGATCTCCACGGGTTTACCCCGGAGCAGTATCATTCTCTGCGCGAAGAAACAAGACCTTTACGAGTGAGTATATCGTATCTCTGCTTCCTTCTGTCGCCCACTGGTTTCCCCATTGGTCCTACCGAAGGCGACCCAGTGGCTCAGCGATACTGGCAAGAGCTAGAAGCGTGCCGACGGCAGTACAAAGACATGGTTCTTGAGAAGGTTGCGCTTCGGGATGAGCAGTCTAGAACTGCAGTGTCCAACACAAGTCGTGTGGGGAGGCGCTTACCAGCGCACAAGCTTCATTACGGATTTTCGAAGATGGCGTAAGTAGCACAGAAATGGTCGCGATTAATCGATAGAAACGCTAAGTCTGAGAATCGGTATAAAGTCCAGGAAAGCCCAAATAAGCCTTGATACTTCGGGCAAGGTTGGAAAGCATTGGTGGGGCGCCAATTCTTTCCGAGTGCTCTGCCCCGTGAGGCACTAAATCATTACAAATTGCAATATATAAATTATCCCAAGTATGCCGCATACCTCCCTATCATGTCCGCAAGTCAAAAATCTGAATCGAGTCTGTGATGGTGTAGCTAGCCGGGCAGCAACAAGAAACCTTGGTGTCAAGACACGTAAACGCCAGATCCCTGGTGTGTGAATGAGTTTGACAGAAAATTACCATACAAGACGATTAGCTGTAAGCATTTGGAGGATGATATGGGCCAGGACTAAAATCGGAACTTCTGTTCATGCAATCGCATTCGCGCCGCAGTTGCCGTATCAGCGTTATGGCGACTTTAGCAAGAGCCCTGTTCACAAGCGAGATGGTCTGCCGCGAACAGGATCTGCGTATTAACGTAGTCCTCTGTACTTCCAAGTGGGATTGGGAGATGGGTGAGGATCGCGCCACACGAAATTCACATTGAAGCCTCTTTCTTCGTTGAATATATAGAGGGTTTGGGCAAAAGAGCGGCCAACATCGCTACACAAGCAACCTTGGGAGCTACTATACAACGAAACATCTTTTGATTTCTTTTGTCGCGTGAAATGCTTCGACCGGACGTACTCTGCTCCTTCAGAACACAGCCCAAATCTCCTGCAGTCCAGCATTTCCCTTAAAAGAGGGGCTCCCGCGCAGGCGCACAGTTCCAAACCGTTATCACAATTATCTCAAAATAACTCAACACCAATTGGTGACACTCAAAAGAACGCCCAATTCCATGCCGATGCACCATTTTGTACAAAACCATACCACCAGCGCCATGCTTGCTAGAGAACTTGACCAAAACAGGGATAAAATACCAGAGGAAAGATTAGATCAACCGGCCAGCAACGTTTGAGGATTAAATTTATAAGGGGCTCGTGGAAGGTGCATGCAAAAGCCGAAGGGGTATTATCTGCATCAGGCGTTGAGATGACAAGGAAAAAAAAGACTAAAACGAGTGGACTGGGGCTCAATTATGCGGGTGGCGGCAGCGGTGGCTCTTTCACCGGCTGTGATAGCGGTGATATGGGGGGCGAATCTGAATGATCTGTGGTAGTCGCTACAATCGTACTCGGAGCGCTAGCTGGAATAACACGCCCGTTTGCTTTCACCCTGGGGCGCTCGACTAGAGGTGGGGTCGTTTCCCCGTCTTCTGGAATGGGAGGGCAATATGTTTTTAGAACGTGTTTTAGTGCTCGGCGTCGAATAGGTTTGGACAGGAAAAAATTCATGCCAGAGTCGAGGCACTCTTTGACGTTCTGTTCCTCCGCGTACTGTGAATAGATTAGCGAGTAGTAACAAAAGACGCTTGAGAATACTCACGGCAGTCAAAGCTACAATTGGAGCGTTGAATCCGGATTGTCGTATTAGCCGAGTCGATTGTAGACCATCGAGGTTTGGCATCTGGACGTCCATGAAGATCAGATTGTACGGAGTCTGACGTTCCATGCTCTCCTTGACCTTGTCCAGCGCTTCCTGTCCGTCTTTAGCTACCGTCACATCGTACACGTCTTCAAGCTTAAGCATGCGTAGGACGACCTCTTGGTTAGTCTTGTTGTCCTCCGCAACGAGGACTTTAACCTTATCGCCTCGCTTGGTCGCCTCCGCCTCCACGCGCTTTATCGCAGCTGTCTGAGAATCGGGCGACTCCAAGGGAGGGTTCGAGGCGAAGAACGGCTGGCTCAAGCCTACCAAGCGTGGCTTTGAGTCTGTTTCGAAAGCAACCGGACCGCTGGCTTGTACTGGCCCTGCCACGGAGGGTCCACTAGTGGCTGATTGCACTGATCGTCCGGAGAGCGCATCATCGGTTTTCACTGGATGACTCGGATCCTCCGTAGATATGCTGTGACGGGCGCTATTAGAGCCCAAGTTGATGTTGCTTGAGCTTGCCGTGCTATCGGTACGGCTAGCTAGGTGCTTGAGAGGTATGGCCATAGTGAACACACTGCCTTGCCCTAGTTCGCTCTGGAGTGAAATAGTGCCTTTCATCAATCCCGCTAGCTGTGAACAAATGCTAAGACCCAAGCCCGTGCCACCGTACTTTTTGCTCAAGCCAAGGTCCCCTTGCACAAACTACAGCATTGTCAGTTTCTTTTGCTATCCTCTTCCACATGCTCTTACCGGTTCAAATATTTTGTCATGAAGATCTTCTGGGATACCAGGCCCAGTGTCCTCTACTTCGAATTCGAAAGACAACCATCGTCCAGGAGGCGGAGTTGCGGAACGCTCTTGATTCGCCATATGAAAGTACGCCAACGCTCTGTCGTGCGCATTGATGACATTGGCCGTATCGTACCGGTCCTGGGGCCTAGCAGATACGGACCCGACTTCCAAGCTGGATCCTCGAACCCTCTTAGAGCCTCGCGTTGAGCTGTGTCTTGACTGCAATGAAGCTTTTCTGCTGTCCGACATGTGGGCTTCTCCAGCGCAGCGAATGGAGATGGTAACCGAGCCACCTTGTGGCGTGAATTTGAGAGAATTTGATACCAGGTTGATGACTACCTGAAGAATTCGGTGTTGGTCGCCGTATAAAATCATGTCTTTGAGCCGGCCGAGACCGAAGGGCGCGAGATCGCCTCGTCCGACGGGTCGTATGTTTTCGTCTGTGTTCGCATCGTGGGGCCCTTCGAACCTGACACTTAGGTTGATGCCACCCTCTTTCGCCTGCCTTTCGAAAATAGCTACAACTTGTGAACTAATATCCCGTAATCGGAATTCCTTCTCATCTAGACTTATTTGCTGGCCAACTTGATTCTTGCTGTCATCATGATTAGTGTAGGCAAAGCATAAGAGAGTTGAGTAACAGACCTGAAAGTCAACAGATCAGTCAACAGATTGAGAAGCAAATCGCCACTTTTGTAAATGATACCAAGGGATCGTTTTAACTTCACGGGGTCATCCTCCGACATACAAACCGCGCACATGCCCATGATACCATTCAATGGTGTCTTCAACTCGTGCGAGATGTTCGCAATGAACAATGTCTTACTCTCGTTGGCAGCTTCAGCAGCCTTCTTGCTTTGCTCTAATTCGGCAGTCCGTTGTTGAACCCTTTCTTCGAGTCTCTCGTATTGCATCATCAACTCGTCCGTCATTTCGTTGAAAGTCTTGGTAAGATCTGTGAGCTCGTCGTGGATAAAATGCTTCCTGTCTTTAACTTTTGCAGGAATGCGAAACTGTCGTCTCCTCTCCGCTTCTTTTCGCTCGGCACGGCTAGCTTTTTGGTTTCGGCGATAATGGACGATCTGACCGAACCAGCTTTCTTTACGAGCGAGTATCGCCTCGTCCCGCTCGTCGTCCGCACCGTCTCCTTGTGAGCCCAAGCTAGACTCATCAATAACATACGGCGAAACTGACCTTTTGGTTGCGTCCCGTAGCCGTCGAATTGGTCGACTGGAATAGTGTGCAACCGGAAAAGCAAGAATCAACAAGGCACCTATGGTCCCGAAAACGCAGGCCAGGATAAGGTTACGGAGACGATAGATTGGCGCCCACACTTCGCCATGAGATTGCTCCAGAATGACCATCCAATCGACCAAAGGCCTTCGCACTATGGCGTAACCAATAGCAACATGGTCATCAACCTCATTGTTAGTAGAGACGACGCTTCCAGCGTTGTCTATTGTATTGAGCTTTTCGGTGAAGCCTTGGCGAACTGCAGGAAACTTGCTCCAACTAAAAGGTGCGTCTGGCATAGCCTGATCATTTCCAGCATGTCTTTTCACAGCGTGCCTGTCCGTTGGCGGCAATACAAACCGGATCGACTGGTCCTCAGGTGCATTTTCGTTATATATCACACCGTCAGGGAATTTATTCGTTGTGTTGTTTGGCCCAACAATCTAGAACCGGACGGCCCAGTCAGCATCGTTTCATTAAAGGATACCTGAGCACCTTCTCTATTCGTATTTACAATACGTCGAAGAGTCTTGAAGTAGATGGAGCACAAATATGTCCGGAAAAATAGTAAGATCATATTTGCAGTACGTACCAGCGTGAGTCCACTATCCTCCAAGCCTTCTAGAGCGTCTACAACTCTCTGAATAAGATTCGCGTCGAGCACGGTGGTCAACCAACCGAGCGTGTCAATATTCGAAGTGTTGTTGATGATTGGCATGGTGATGGACAACAGACTGAGCGATTGGTTGACAGCATAAGGGCCGCTGACTAACAGATTATCTGCATCGATGGTTCTTCCGTTGTAGGAAGCGAAGTATTGATCGAACGAACCGTTCACCGACACGGTGTGGGTGGTGAACTTGGGATACAAGTCGGGGATGAAGGAGGTATTGTCCCCGAAGAGAGCGGGTGATCCATCGGCATTGTTGTAGGGCAAAGGCAAGCCCTGAAGCGTGTCCTTGGTCATATCGACGAGGACGGTATCGGAGCTATTCCGGGCATACAGCCTGGTCTGGACAGCCAAACGGGCATCTCCCTCCCCCGTGAAGATGGCAGTGAAGTCGTCTCTCGACCGCGACCAATTTTCGACCGTGTTGTTACCATTGTTGTAATACCGTGTAAGGGCGCTTTGGATGGCTAGCCGGGATGCGGCCTGCCGTGTCGTCGTCTCCATGACGAGCAGGTTGGACGCCAACTGGGCCGCCTTCCGAGAGGCCCCGAGTGAAAGAGCTTCTGAGCGGATGTCGAGGACAAGGTTATGGTTGGTGATCCATGTTGCAATTGAGATGACGGCTAGGCCAATCAATGAAGACAGAATAACAAGACATGCTAGCTGCTCGCGAATGGGGATGCGCATCTTGACCATAGCTCTGCGGACCGGGAGCCCTGGGCCTAGGTGCGGCTGTAGGGACCGTGGAGGTCCGCGAGGCTCCTGCGAGCGGCGTCGAGCGGGCGTTCGAATTGCGGCTGCGGGTGGTCTGGGCTAGGTGTGTGCTGAGCGTGCCGGCCACCCATTCCTCGCAGGATGGTTCCGAGACGGCCTGCCGACGGTGGGCGGCGATCGCGGAGCGAATCTTGACGTGCGACCTCAGGCGGGCCCGGAGGAGGAACAGCCTTAGCAGCCGACAGCGCAGTGAAAGCGTAGAGGGGCGCCGCGGACGTTGCCCGGCCCGACGCAGGGAAGCTCGGCGTGGATTGAGGTCGCGATGGCGGTCGTCAGGCCATGAACAGCGGCGCGAAAGGAGGGGACGAGCTGGGTAGCTCTGGGTGGGTGGTGCGAGGAGCGTGGAGCGTGGAGCGTTGAGGGCGGAGCGTGGAGTGGAATGGAGTGCAGTGGAGCCGTCGTCAAGTGGACTCAGTGGAGCGTGGTGCAGCGGAGGGCAAGAAGCGGATACGAGACGAGACCGAACCTTCCACGCGCACCGTTGCAGAGGCCCGGAGGACAGCGACGTCGGCGGGAGAAATGGGGCCTTGACCTGGGGAATCCAGACCCAGCAGTGCAATTTGGGCTAGCCGGCGTCCAGAGCAAAGGTCTGGCCGCCCCAGCCGCCAATGCCTGGCCGCGCAAGGGTGCCCGCCATGCAATTCCGCAGAATCGCATGTCTCTCCGACGCCGGGTGAAGTGAACGAGTGGACATGGACATTGACATCCACCTTGTTGCTCGCTTAATCAACGTCGTTGCCCGCATCCTGCGTTCCATGGACGCGTGCTACCGACGCTGATTCATCTCATCTCCTATCTCCTATCTGCGCCGCCCGCGTCGCGTCCTTCGCCGCCAACGTTTCCCCCTGGGCAGCAACAGTAGACGTTATCCTCTCCATCATCCGACTTGCCCATCTACCTACGTCTCGAGTGTGAAACAGACGGTCCGGGCCGCTGTTTACGAACCCGTCGGTGCCATTGCCATCACCTATGACGCCGCCATTGTCCTAAACTCGGTCGAGGGTCGTCCTCGTCCGCTGTCTCGGAGTACCAGTCGACGCTTGCGACACGGGCAAAGGCACATAAGACATGCGTATGCTAAAGTCTCAATATTTCTCGCAATATAAAACCTCTGAGGACTACCTACTACCTAAAGTTACCACTTGTTACGAGACTGTTTCTGAATCCCAGATCCGCAACCTTCTGGCGCCCCGCTCCCGCCCGACCGTCACCCCGCGATCCGCGTTCGAAACATGGCCCCAGTTCTCCAGACGATCGCCAAATCAAACCAAAAGCGGCTACCAAACATGCGCTTGACTTGGTCCTGCAAGACCGAGAACGTCTGGAGAGCTCGCTCCTACGCGGCGAAACCCCGAAAGCGACTACCGTTCGTAACCCCAGAACTGCCCGACTGCCGTTCGATGCAACGGCACACGTTCTTCAGGTAGTGATGCACGCCGCGTCGTGAAATCACTTGCTTCATTCCAATAAAGTCGGCCCATCTTTTTACATTGATTGAGCACTGTAACGAGACTGCACAGAATATTCTCCATGCCGGCTCGATCTGCCGATAGAGTATCGCGGTATATGACCAAATCGCCGGCTTCAGCGCCTCCTGTCGCTCTAAGTCCATGTGTAGAGAAGGTAAAGCGCGCCACCGTCTCCTGCGCCCCGGTAGCTCTGAGCACCAGCGAATGGGGCCGCACTTGCAGCACCCATGTGTATGTGGTCCCTTGTATGGAGAGGGCCCAGTCGGAGAAGTTTGGGGACTCCATCAGGTACGTCTGGGCGCCGTGTGTAGTGTCCTGGCGTACAAATCGGGCTCGAGGGCACCATGGTATGGGTCCGTCGGCGTCAAACCATATGCCCGCTACATACTCGTCGCCTTTTGGAGCGCGCACGGTGCGCCATAACTCCATTTCGGGCTTCTTTGAGAAGAGACGGGCACCACGCGAGAGGACCCTGTACGTGTCGGCGGTGCTGGGACCGTAGGGCACAACCATAAGAGACTTCCGGCTGAGCTGTCGGAGGTAGTATGTGCGAAGCGGCTGTTCATGGAGCTCGCGATTGTACTCCGGTGCTGCCTCGGGTTCGTAGTCCGGCAACTCTTCGTCCTGCGGAGCTGGTGCATGGATCGATGGTGGCTGGAGATTCGCTGCGTCAAATGACGGGGGTGCGAGGGAGTCCATGTTTGGTCGCGCAAATATACAACTATCACTTGATGGGCTTCGGCCTATATGCACTCTCTTCTGCCATTGTACTGTCCTGGATGATGATAGTGGGCAAGGGAGATGGTGTAGGGCTGGCAATACGGCACCCGTTGCGTGAGGCTGAGGCTGCCCAGGTGTTGGCACGTTGGCTAGTAGTAGACCGGTGGACCTGCTGAGGTCTCATGAGCTCTCCAGCTCCAGTGTCCGCGGGTCGCACTGATAGACTAGGGGCGTGTTCGGTTCCGTTAGTTTGGGCGTCAGATTAACCGTCAGTTTAATAACTAAGCAAACTAGGTATATAACTAATGCTGTATTTAGTTTTTTAATATTAGTTTAATAGTAACTGGCAATGCCGGTTTTAGCTTAATTCTAGCTAATATTTTATCTCTACTAGCTCTTATATAATTTATAGTTAGCCTATCTAGGCTATCTAAATACTCTAGTTTATAACTAGAGCTCTAGGGGCTTTAGTTATAATTAGAGTCTCTATTTTATAATATTTACAATTATATAGCTATACTACTAAGCCTAAATCGCCCTATATTATTAGCACTAGTAGGTGCCCTTACTAATATTATTACTATAATTACCTAGTAGTAGAATAGCAAAACTAGGCCTATAGGATATTAGAGATAGAATAATAATTAGGAAAGGAGTGTAAAGTGGCTAGAGAACTATATAAGAGACCTATTATAGCTATTTAAAAGACCTAACTCTAGCTAGCTATATTTAATATACTTATTAATTATATAAAAACTAAGTTATTAGTAAGTAATAGTAAGGTGCTAGTAGAGAAGAAAATTCTTACTTTCTCTATATTTATAATAATAGGGCGTTCTAGAGAAATACTAAATATAAAGTACAGTATTTAATAAATACTATAAGTTAGTAAGTTGCCTATAATAAGAATAAGTTTTAGCTAATAATTATAGTAATTTCTATAAAGTACTTAATACTCTTTTATACCTATATTATAATATTATAAAAGCTTTATTATAAAGAATTAATAGTTAGAGTTAAGATAATAGTTAATTAAACTCTATGAGTAAGATACTGCGTAGGGATCCTAGTAATTATCCACGCCTACTGTATAATAGACGCGTGGTGAGTACTAGATGCTAGGCCTAGTTAGGCTAGCGCCGGAGATAAAGCGTATCTTCGGCCTACCTTAGGGCCGCGGCGTCTCCGGGTATTAATCTATTACACTACCCCCCCTTCTAAGAAGAGTAGTTCCATTACTCTTATAATAATACCATGCCCTTCTTATGCCTCTGGCATCTCAGTCTCTAAAATTGTTACCTTATATCTAGGTTTTTAATGTACATTATATCTGTGGCTAGTTTTATTATCTATTAGGCATATTACTAAAATTGTATACTAGGTTAGTATAATGGCGCTATAGTAAATCTAGTATTTCTTAGTAAGTTAGGTATAAGCTGCTAGGCTAGATTAGCGAAATTTCGTCTATATATTATACAATTATAACTTATAACTATAGCTTATAAATTATAACTTTTAAATTCTTACTTATAGGTAGTAATATTAGTATATATATCCATAGTAGTTTACTATTATTAAGCGCAATTACTATTACTAGGCACAGTTGCTTTTATTAGGCTTAACTATATAGTTTCTAATATATAGGCAACCTCTAGTATATAAGCAATCTCTAACATATAGGTATTTTACTATTATATTTATAACACTAATATCCTAGTCTATATTATCTAAGAGCGTGACTGCTATAATAAATATTAATAGTAATATAGATAGTAGAGGCATCCTTCCTATAATAGTAACTTGCGTTAGTAGAAGAGAATATAAATACTTACTGCCTATACGTTACGTTATATTAAGGTAGCAAGTTCACTTATCCTTAGCAATAATATATTTTATTTGCCTATTAGCGTGGTAAACTTCCTATAAATAGGAGTAGAGAGGTAAGCCTTATACTAGTTATAGACTAGATCTAATAAGCTAATTAAGTTTATATATAGCTTCTATAATAGGTTGTCTAGTCCTAGTAGATAGTCTTTCTATTTAACTTTATACTATAGAAGGCTCTTATAATTATATATTAGTAGATCCTTTAGATTTTAATTAAGTTATACGGCTAAAATTGCTTTAACTTTATAGTTAGAATTATCTTAGACATTAGGGTTGGCAATTTTAATAGAGTCTTTAGGTATAGGTACTTGGCTAGACAGTGGTTACTTGTACAGATATAACAACTATAGGTAAAACATATTATAGATCTGTATCTTTAGTAGGAGATCTACCTTATAGGCCATATTATTAATTAATTTTATAATTATAAATAGTCCATAGTTTTTATAGTCTAAAGATTGGCTGGGTTAAGTTATATAAGCGTGACAGAAATTAACTATAACTTAGTTACTAATTTTAAACACTTTGGCAGGTTGTCTTTTATTATTAGCGTACTCTACTTGCTTTGCCTAAGCCTATTTAAGACTTTTACGAAGGTTATTACGTAACTAATAAAGGCGTTTTGTAAAATAGTTAGCTTAGACACGGTTAGCTTTAGTAGATACAGTTAGTGCCTTATTAATTAGTAGCAGCGGCTCTAGACCTAACTAGGGTTTGTATCCTTTAGTAGTATAAAATAGTGTTATATCTGTGCTAGTACTTATTAAAAAATTAGCGACGAATTTAGCCATAGGTAGTAGGATGGCCTAGTTATCTTATTCGTAATTAACAAACGCTCTTAAGTATTATTTTAGAAAAGCGTTAGCGTTTTCTATCTATTTGTTAGTTTTAGAATAATGTGATGTTAACAACTTGGGTTTCGTGCCAACATATTAATAGAGGCGTTTCTAGAAGTGAGACGTAAATTGCGCTCCTTAGGCTAACACTATATCCTCTAGGTATTCTTCTTCGCGCTATACAAATTTAATAAAGGCTTATATAAGAGTGTTAACACGTAAGTCTATAACTAGTATAAACTTTTATTTTTTGCTAAGTTAGTTAACTATAATACAAATGTATTTGTATATATAACTATTAACTATATAAGGCGAGAGTTTAGTAATATAATTAATTAAGATTAATATTTAGTATCGTTCTAGTATGGGTAGTAGATAAAGTAGGCCTTGTTTGCCATCGCGATAGGTCTTCGTACGTCGGCAGAGTAGACAAGCTTTAATATACTAGACGACGTCGCTTATTATATTGGGCCAGAAATACCACTACGTTAATTTCGTATAACTCTTATGTTTTTCTCTATATCCTCTACAGAGCGATTTGTATATATGGTTAATTATATAGACGCGAAGTTCTAGAATATTAGAGACGTATACTTTGCCTTATACGTATAGCAGACCGCTATATAACTAATAATTACTAAGCTCTAGTCTAGTACCTCTATATATAAGATTGTATAGGATCCTTTATTAACTATCTTTTAACGCTATTATAATTGCCATTAAATTCTTATCTGCTAGGTATGCTAAATAGATTTTATCTATTAGTTCTGCTATACTTAGTGTCTCCACTAGTAGTCGCTTACTAGGCTCTATAGTGGGTATGTTATTTAATTGTTTGTTAACGGGCATAGGAGGTACCTGGAGTATAGCGAGTGCAGCTTGGGGTTGCTTATTGTGGGGCACGCTAGGTGCGTTTGGCAGTTACTTATTATAAGGCATAGTAGGTACGTTTTAGGGTTGTTTAGTGTAAGTATTAGTAATTACTAAAGAGTTATAGAGTGTTAGCGATAGGTTTATATTATTAAATAAACTTTTCTTCTCTAAAATACTTATTACTATACTGCTAAGCGCAACTTATTCTATAATGTTATATTTTTTACTATTGTTATACATGTCGCGCATAATAGAGATAAGACTTTATATAGAGTAGAGAGTTGTAACCTAGGCTAGATAAACTGCGTGTTGCGCGCCGACGTCTTATTCGCACGCTATATACGCGATTCTGAGTTTTGGGTCAACCTAATATGACTTAATAATAACTTGCTATTAGTGTTACCTATACGCGTCTTCTATATCTTAAGGCAGATTATTTAAATAACGTGTTAGGGTGTTAGGTTTAGTACCTTGAACCCTAGGCTAGTATGTGATTTTGAAATTAAACTTAGACAGAAACTTAGCCTATCTAGCTTAGTAGTAGTTAAGTTATTTGTTAGTTATAAATATCTGTAATGCTTAGTAGTTAGATAGGACCTTTATAGAATTATTTGTGCTAGTAAGTTCGAACTACCACTCTTTAAAAGCTTGGATAATAGTAAGGAGTTCTTTGTTATATATTTTATAATTATATTCCATAGGCGTTATCTTATATAATAAGAACGCGATAGATTGCAATATCCTATTATGTATTTACGAAAGTACTACGATATATACAAAGTTAGAAGCGTTGGTTTCTAGCCATGTTTCTAGATTAGAGTTAAAGTAAGCCAGGACCTTTCTATTAGTGTCGTAAAAAGCCTTCTTTAGTCTATTAAATATAGCTAAAGTCTTTAAGTCTAGGACTAGTAAAAACTCTTTATGCGTGCTGTCCCTTATAAGTTTAGTAAGCGGCTTAGCTAGGTGTAAAAACCTAGCAATAAACTGTTAGTAAAAGTTAGCAAACTCTAGAAAGGCTTACACGTCCTTTACGCACTAGAGTGTGGGCTAATTTACTATAGTCTTAACTTTCTTAGAATCTATTTTAATACTATTAGTAGTGAGTATAAGTCCTAAATACTTTACTTATTTAATATTTTATTTACACTTCACGGGATCTAAGTATAGGCTAGTATTATAGAGTCTGGCAATTACCTTAAGTACGTTCGCCTTATGCTTATCTTCTTACTCGCTGTATATAAGGACATCGTCTAAGTATACTATATAAAAGTTATTAAGATACTTGCAAAGCGTCTTATTAATAAAAGTCTAAAAAGTCCCTAGAGTATTATAGAGTCTAAAAGACATAACCACATACTTATACAGCTTATACTGTATTATAAATGCCATTTTCTCTTTATTGTCTTCTTTAATTTGTACAGTGTTAAAGGCGGCGACAACGTCTACTAATAATATAATAAAGACCTTAGCCATTCTAGCGAGCGTCTTCTTAATAGAGGGAGGCGCGTTTTAATTCTTTTTTGTTATGGCGTTTAATTGTTGATAGTTAACACAAATTTAGAGACCTCCCCTAGGCTTCTTTACTACTAGTACTAGCACCACTCATAGTAATATATTTGGGCGTATAAACCCTTTACCTAGTATTTTATTAATATATTTCTTAACCGCTTTAGTTTTAGTGTACGTTAGCCTATAGATTTTAGATTAAGAAATTAGAGAGCTTGGGTCCATATTAATTGCGTGGTTAACTCTCTTACAGCGTGGAGGTAGAGTGTTAGCTTTGACAGTACTAAACACTTACTTAAACCTATTAAAGACAAATTTAGGAACTATGTTACAAAGCTTATTATCTAACTAAGGTGCTTAGTTTAGCTTGTCTACGTACTTATTAAAGTTCTCTTTTGTTGTTGTGGTAGCTAAACTAGGAAAGCTGTTCTTAAATGCGTTAAGGGAGATGTTATTATTAGGAGGGCGCTTAAGCAAGTCCTAATAATGGGACTCCACCTAGACAATGTTGTTAGAGTCTTAAGCAGCTAATTAAACGGCGGCATACGCACTAATTATGTATATATCACTAACTAGCGAAGTTTTGCGTGATTTGCTCTTTAATAGTCGATTATAGTATATAGTTTTAGGTTGTCCTTAATATAAGTAGTTAGTTTAGTAGCGATTTAATTTAAACTCTATAGAATAGGTTTTACTAAATCGAATTAAGGGCTTATAATAGTCTGTCTAATTTATATCTAGAATAACGTTGTATTTTTTAATATTAGTAATGTAGTATAGCATAGTAGACGTATGGCTACTATATTTAATAGTGAGGTTTATAGCTTTTGTAAGTTTTTTAATCTTGCTACTATCTACTAATACTAGTTATATGGGTTTATTAGTCTTAATTATCTTATGGCTATATTGCTTTACCTAATAGCGACTTATAAAATACGTACTTGCCCCTGTATTAATAAGTGTAGAATTTTTTTGCCATTCTTATAGTGTTTGTATTTAATCTAGAAAGGTTAACTAACTTATTATACTAAGAGAACTATTAGTTAAGGAGGTGGAGGAGACTTAGTGCTTACTAGGATAGGCTTAATTAAGCGAGATGGCGAGAGCGGCGGTAGTTTCGAATTGGTTATAACTTAATTAAATTCGGTCTAATATTTTCTTAGCACTACGCTAGTCTAGCTCCTGCGTGTAATTTTGCATAGAAGCATCTAGTTTTCTGAGTTAATTATAAAGCCATTATTGTTGACTTTAATATTATCCTTAGTAGGCTTATTTTTAGTTTCTAATTTGTTAGCGTGCAACGCTTGCAGGGCGGCAAGCAATATAGAAATATTAGTAGATAGTATAGTAGACTTATTACGGCAGGGTGCGTGTGGGTTATATTATTAGTAGTTAGACTTACTACACTTAAAGCACAGTTTTAAGCGCGCTAATATACATCTCTCTTTCTTAGTCTGGCTAAACACGACCTTATTAAGATTTTATTTTAATAACGTTATTAAAGCGTAAGACTCTACTATCTTTATTTGCGTTATAGACGTACCTATAATTGTGGCCTTTGCCTTTGGAGCCGTAGTGTACTAGTATTATTTATTAATATTGCTAGCATCGCGTAAGTACTATAATAGACTATTACTGTCTTTTTTATAGATGTTTATAGTATTAGCGATAGACTAGTTTATAAGCTTCTAGGCATAGTTAATTATTATAGTATTTAGTATAGAGATAAGATTGTAAATAGCTATAAAATAAATATGCTATATTATAAAACTCTTGCTAGCCTTTTATTTAAGAGGCTATAAGAGATTGGCTAGATTATTTAACGCCTAAGTAATCTTGTCTATAGATATATATCTATAGAATTTGTCTAAGGTCTTAATATACTCTATAAAGTACTGGGGCCTTATATCCTTAACTAACGTCTAAGTATTGCCCTTAATATAATTTTTAAGGTACATAATACGCTAGTCCTTCTTATTAATGGCAATTTTGTATTTGTTAATGGCTAGTACGCGCCACCTCTTATAGTTCTTATCTTCTTTACTATTAAATTTTTCTAAGTTAGGCATCTTAGGCAGATAACGCCTACTACTAGATATAAAGATAGTGGTAGCAAAAGCAACGGCTGTAGAAGAAGCTTAAGGGATATAAGGTTTATAGACGTTGTCTTATTGCTTATTATAATTAACTTATTTAGTAGTATCTTAGATAAATAATACGCTGCGTTTGCGATAGAAAGAGAGGTTGTATTATAATGTCTAGCTATCGCGGGCGGCTAAAGAGGGGTTGCGGCGTAGACCTATCCGTCCTTAGGGAGATACTTGCCTAGATAGATAAGAATCTCTGCGAGTATTAGTATTTTAACCTAGAACTGTGTATCTATGAAAGTTGGGCTTATATTATTGAACTTTACATACTAAGTTAATAACTTTATTCTACTTATCTTATTTTAATTAGTTATAGTTATAATGTAGCTTCTTTAGGTTATAAGCAGCTTTGTTACAGTTAAACTAATAGTTGTGCGATGTCTATTGTTTTGCCTTCTATAACTAGTAATACTTACTGGCCTTACTATTATATTTCTTAACTTTGGCCCTTACTTAGTCTAACTCTAATTGCAAAGATTTAACCTAATATTCTTAGTTATTAATGGCGATTAGGTGCTTACTTAGTTAGGCTCACAACTCTCTATTTTTTTTGCGTGCCTTTGTAAGTTTGCGTTTCTTAACCTTAAGTTCTTTATAGAGTTAAGAGGTGGCGTTATTATTATTATTAGTGGGGCCTTGGGTTTTATATAGCTGCTTGTATTTTTTTAACTTACGCTAGATTACTATAAGCTACTTAACTATCTCTATTATGTCTAGCATAGTAGTCGTAGACGCTTCCTATAACTATAAAGCTTAGCTTTTAAGGTTATTGTCTGCGCTGTAAGCAGCATTATAGAGAGTGATAAGGACGACTAGAATATTAATAACCTAGTTATGGGGTTCCTCTATTACTTACTTAAGTAGTTTATTACTACTATTAACAACGTTATTAATAATAGTATTATACTTAATAGAAGCGAGTCTATTACCCTTAGAGTAGTCTGCGCCTAACTAGAAGGTATAGATAGAATTATTATTAGCGTTATTGTGTTTTTGTAACTCTAGCTAGATCTTATTATTATTATTGTTTTTGGGGAAGGTAATATAGAATTATAGATAATTATTCTTAAGATACATAATTTCTAGATAGAAGTTTGCAATGTTTAAATCTATATATTCTAGTATTGTGGGCATTGTGTTAACTTAACTACTACTAGTCTTTAAGGTTATATAAATAGTATTACAGAATTGGCTAGACTATTAAACTTGTTTCTAGCCTAAGATGCTGGACACAACCTAACTCTGCGTTCTATTATTACTGGCTATAGTCTGCAATTATAACTACGAAGGTTAGAGTGCTTATAGTAAGCTATAGTATAAGTGGCGTACTTGCTTTTACTTGTTTGCTATTCCCTATATATCTTCTAGGGTTGTTATTGCGTATACTAGTACCTAAGGCGACTTCTTTGACTAGTGCGACGTTTGTCTCCTAATTAGTTATAATATATTACTGTTATTAGGCCTAGATATTTTGTCTACCTACTAGACTTTTTATATAGATCTAGTTCCTATCTACTAAATGGCACTTTGGTATTCTTATAACGCGTAGCGACTATTAATAATATAAGCTCGCGTAAGCTAGTTAATATGCGTAAGTTGTAAGATTGCCTATTAGCTTAATACCGACTTCTTTAGATTGTCGAGCCTAATAAGATATTATATAGGGCGTAAGGTCGACGCAGTATAGTATAAAGGATTAATAGTTAGAGTTAAGATAATAGTTAATTAAACTCTATGGGTGAGATACTGCGTGGGAATCCTAGTAATTACCCACGCCTACTGTATAGTAGGCGCGCGGTGGGCGCCAGATGCTAGGCCTAGTTGGGCTAGTGCCAGAGATAAAGCGTTATCTCCGGCCTGCCTTAGGACCGCGGCGCCTCCGGGCATTAATCCATCACACTATTAATAGAGGTACTTAATAAGATTTATAAAAACCTAAAACGCTAACTATATTATAAACACTATATAGAAGTATTTAATAGCACTTAAATACTAATTTATATACCTACTACTAAGTGTGTATAGTACTAAAATTACTATAGGGACTTATTATAAAATATGTTAGTATATATTAATTTAAAATAAACTTTATATATATTCTACCTAGCTAGAAAAATAGTATGTATAATAGTATAGTACTAAAAGTACTTTTAATAAAGGCTTTAAAGCTCCTTTAGGTAAGTATTTTTAGTAAACACTAGGTATATAAATAGCAATATTTTATTAACACTATATTATAATATATAGTACTATTTAAGAAAGATCTATATGGCGTTAATTTATCTACCTAGGAGTAGGACAACAAAGGCTTTTATCTTAAAAAAAAGCAGAGCCTCCTACTTAGTAATTAAAAAGAGCGTAAAAAGGTAATTAAAAAAAGAAAGATCTATAAGGTTGCTTATAAGCTCTAAAATCTATAGAAGTTATTTAACTATTACTACTTAAATCTATAAACTATAGTAAAGTATACTTTTAGTATCTTTTATAATATTAGTATATACTTAATAGACTATATAAGATTTTAATAAAGACTTAGGTTAAGCTTATATATATTCTTACTATTTTATATAACCTTATAAATATAGTATATAGTATAGCTAATAATTCTAAAGATCTTAATAAACTTAACGCGTATAAGCAAATAAAGCATAATTACTATAAAAATAAAAATAGTAACAGTTTAGCTATACTAGAGGTTACTAGTATATTAAAGAAGTAGAATAAGATAGCTAAAAGTATATAGTAGTAATATATAGCTATGTAGAGAGTTATAGGTTAAGTATTAAAGTGTTAGAATAAGTGCTAAGTAGGCTGGCAAATAGGTATAGGTTAGGTTAGGGTTAGGTTCTCTTACGTAAGACCCTAACCCTAACCTAACCTTTATCTATAGATTTTGCGCTAGTAATAGGTATAGGTTAGGTTAGAGTTATATATATAGCGTTAATTAATCTATCTAGAGATAGTATAAGAGTACTATAGGGGTCATCATACTATATATAAAATAACTAGTAGTTAGAATCTAAATATAAAATAGTAGCAATACCTATATAAGGTGGGTACGTAGGGAGGCTATATACATAGCCTCGCTTAGAATCTCGCTTAGTAATTGCGCTAGTCCTAAAAGGATAATATAATATAAGCAAGAGGCCTGCACCTTAAATTAGTAACACTACTTTCTCTCTTTTTAGCAGTAACTCTAGTGCTGCTAAAATCTATTTCTATATAACTATATATTAATTTCTATATAACTATTACGTTTTATTGCGCACTATTACATTTTATTACGCTCTAGTTCTAATTATTATAATTTTTATAGTAATTTACACTCAACTACTATAAATTCCTACTAAATTATTATAGATTTAATCTAATTTATTAATATCTCTTAGGGTTATATTATCTATACTACTATTGTTAGTATTATTATTAATAGCATTATTAGTACTATTAATGCATAAGTTAGTACACACTATCCTACTAAGAGAATTACTATAGGAAGGGTTTCTAGGGGGACTACTATCTATCGCTAACTTAAGACCTATATCTATCTATCTCTAGACATCTAAGCAGGCGTCTATAATAAGAATAGTAGTAAGGCACGCAATAACATTCTAACGTATAATAAGGTTATTAAAGTTAGATAGCATAGCGGGTTTCTTTAGGTTCTTAGCGTGAAACCTAGTAATAAGACAAGGACAATTAAGTAATTTATAGTAGGGCTCCTATATAGGCTCTTTAAAACTATTCTATATAATCTTATACTCTATAATACTATAGTTAAACGTATAAGAGTCTTTCTTTAACTTGTTTAACTAGTAGGTAAGTATAGTCTTTACTTTATACTTCTTATCTATCTATTTATCTAGCAGCACATTATCTTTATTATACGTCTAACTATTAAGTAGTTGCTTATATATAGGTATAGTAGCTATAGGTAGAAAATATTATATAAATAGCCTATTTCCTTAGGTAAGTTAAGCTTGTACGCTATATTATTAATAACTTATATAACATAAAAAGGTCCTCTATTTTAATAGTTAAGTAAAGAGCTAGGCCTCTTAGTCTTAAGGTTGCGCGCGTCTAATATTATCTTATTACTAACCTTAAAAAATAGTGCTAGTGCGCGTTTTATATTAGCATACTTAGCCTACTTAGCTTATACCTATTATAAATTATTGCATAAAAAGTTACGCAAGTAGGTAAAAGAGTTAATAAAATTATCTACGCGTTAATAATCTATATAGGCGGGTGTTATAAGTGGGCGCTTACTAGTATTAGCGTTTCTATCTACTAACTTAATATTATATATTTATGTAGGCTCTATACTATTATATAGTAAGTAGCCCGTAGTAGCAATAAAAGGCGCTATACTAGTTAACTCGCTAACTAACAAGTTAGCTATAAATTTAGCTATAGGCAAGTATAAAGCCTAGTTATTCTATTAGTAGTTAATATATGCGCGTAAGTACTTCTTTAGCGTAGCGTTAGCAATCTCTATCTAACTATTAGTCTTAAAATGCTAGCTAGTAGATAGTTACAGCTTTATACTAAGACATTTACAAAGTTATTTCTAAAAGTAGAATATAAACTATTAACTATAGTTACTAATAATATTCTCTAGAAAACCCTCCTTGCGCTAAACGTGTGTAATAAAGGCCTCTATAACTGTCTCTACTATAATCTTAACTATAGGGATAAACTTTTTTTCTTACTAAGCTAGTCTATAATAACTATAATAGCTGTATAGACCTTACTATTATTATAATAAGGTAGTAAGCTAACAATAAAGTCTATTAATATTAATTTCTAGTAATAGTCTAGAATTAGTAATAGATGCAACAAGTTATATTTAGCGTTATAGTATAGCTTGCTATAGCAATAGAATATATAGGCACAGATATAGTAGGCAATAGTATATATTATATATAGCTAGTAATACCACTAACTAATATATTTATAAGTACCCTTATAACTAATATATCTAGTAGTAACGCTATTATAAGCTTGCTTAAGAATGCGCATATAAAGTCCTTTATTATTAGGGACGTATAGTTAGTTCTTAATATATAATAGCCCTTTGCTTAGCTAATAACTAGCAATCTTAATCCTAAGTCCCTATTTAAGGATCTTCTCTAGCAAACGCTAGGCCTTAGTTCTAACAGCAGTAATAATATTCTAGACTGTCTTATTAGAAGTATAGGCTATCTTAATATCCTTAAGTAGTTATGCCATCTCCTTAGTCTCTATTAGAGTTATAGTAATAGAATTATTATTATTATTAGTAGCAAGTTTAGCTATATAGTATAATATAACTACAAGCTATAAGCTAAAGTAATAACTCTTATCTAACAAAACGTAAGCGGTAGCAACTGCGTAATATAACCCTTTGCCTGTAAATATCTCTAGGTATAGGACTATCTACACTTAGTATTATTAGTAGGCGTTATTATTACCTTTAGGTAAGTTACCTAGACAGCGCGTTAAGACGTTAGGTTTTATGTCTTATTTACTAGGGCGGTACTAAATATAAAAGTTAAACTTAGCTAGAAACTCTACCTATCGCGCTTATTATTAATTAAGCTACTTACTAGTTATAAAGTATTATAAAGCAAGGAAATTAGTAATAACGTTAATAGGATTCTAGGCACCTAATAGCTTGGATCTCTATTCTTTAAAGGCGCGTATAATAGCCAGAAGTTCCTTATTATAAATTTTATAGTTGCACTCTATAGGGTTTATTTTATATAATAAGTACACAATAGACTATAATATACCTTACTTATCTTTCTATAACAATACTATAGTAGTAATAAAGTCTAACGCGTTAGTCTCTAACTAGATTTCCTTATCTAAGTTAAAATAGACTAGGACAGGTGCCTTTACAAAGGCCTACTTAAGTGCTTTAAATATAGTTACTATAGGAGTTCTTAGTTTAATAGGCTAGTTCTTTAGCGTATTAATCTTTATTAGATTTATTAGTAGATAGGCAATCTAACTAAAGCCTTTAATAAATTGTTAGTAAAATTTTATAAATCTAAAAAAAGCTTATGTATCTTTAAGCAATTACAGAAGCTGCTAATTATAAACTGCCTGAATTTTATTAGGATCCATTTTAATACCCTTAGTAGTTAGGATAATCTCTAGGTACTTAACCTTCTTAACTTTAAATTAACACTCATTAATATTTAGGTACAAACTAGCTTATTTAAGTTTATTAACCATAGCTTATACGTGTGCAATATAATTCTCTTTAGTTTTATTATATATAAGTATATTATCTAAATAAGCTATATAGAAGTTATCTAAGTGCTGTTATAGCATTTTATTAATGTATGTTTAAAAAGTGCCAGAAGCTCTAATAAGTCTAAATAGTATAATAGTGTATTTATAAACTCTATATTATATAAGAAACACTATTTTTCTTTATTACCTTTCTTAACGCGTATATTATTAAAATCTATAATAATATCTATAATAGATATAAACCTTATCTTATTTATATACACTAGCGTATCTTTTAGCAATAGTAGCGCATTGTAATTACGCTTTATAATAGCGTTAATTGCGCAATAATTAACGCAAACACGTAATCTACCCTTTAGTTTTTTAATAATAAGAATAGATAATCTATACTAAGATGTACTTATTTATAAAAAACCCTTTATAGTTATTTTATTAATATATTCCTTAACTACCATAGCCTCTAGTTATGTAAGGCTATAAATATGCAGTTAGAGTGCTTTATTGTTAACTAGGTTAATAGTATAGTTAACCCTAGAATAATGTAGAGCTAACTTGTTAGCCTCCTTTAGATTAAAGTACCAATATTTATTATGTAACTAATTAGGTAGTGGACGCTTAAGTTTATCTACTATTTGTAGTTTATTAACTAACTTCTTTATAAACTTATTATAGTTAGTCTAACTATAAGCAGCTAAACCTATTATTGTGCAGAACGTCTGTGCGTTATAATCCCCATCTATTAGATTAGGCAATTAACCTAACTAGTTATAGTTATAGGGCTCTAGCTAAGTAATAGAGTCTGGGTTATAAATAGCTATTAGGTAGGCTACTTAGCTAGTAATTAGGCTAATATCCTTGCAAGTTAAGGTAGTAGAACGTAGTAAACTAGCAGGTGGCTTATTATAGTATATAGTTTTGGGCAGTATATTATTAAGACAATAAACTAGACAATAGTAAGTCTTAAATATTATGGATTAGTCGCGTAATTCTAATTGCGGATTATAAGTAAATATCTAATCCATGCTAAGAATAATATTAAAAACGCTAATATTAGTAATAAAGTATATTATAGTACTAGTGTGAATACTATATTATATTATAAGGTCTATAGCTTAACTAATCTTATCCACAACCTTGCTGTCCGCAAGACACAGGGTAATAGGATTATTAATATTGTATAGTTTTAGCTAGTGTTATTTAATATATAAAGAACTAACAAAACTTGCACTAGCGCTAGTATTTATAAGTTGCTACACTTTTGCTTATTTTTAAGGTGTAGTAAGTTTAACAAGATATATAAACTATAACTATTTAACTTTATCTAGTTAGAATTCTATATTAATAGCGATAGCGAAGATCTATTACATACGCCATAGATTAAGGCCAAGCTTAGTATTTAGTTTAAACTTGTCTATTTTTTATTATACTACTCTGAGATTTCTTTATATACGCTACTAATATCGCTCCCTTACGCAGTTTTACTTAGAAGCTACTAAAAATAAAACTTATTCTTATTCTTATAGTCCTAACTGTAACGTATATTATTTTTATTAGGATTATAGATCTTATAGTTAGTTGACTTATCGCGTAAACTATTATATCTATAGATACTATATAGTTAGTTAGGATTTATCTAGATAGTATAGATATATTGTGCGTCTTTATAGTTAATAGGACTAAAAAGAATAATATAAAGGTATTTAATATCCTTTGCTAGAGTAATTGTGTTATTATAATAACTAGTAGTAGCGTCTATTACTTAATATCCTGCAACTCTATATTTAAAACAAGCGTTTGCCTTAGCTAGCAGATTTAATTCTTATAACGTATGTCTATAATTATTGCGTCTAGTAGTCTTATTTATGCGTAGGGTAAAAGATATAGTATATATAGTAGTAGTAGATTTAGTAGTAGTAGTATTTATTAAATAAGTTTTTAAACAATTAGGCGTTGTAGTTGTAGACGTACTAAAGTAACCTATAGTGAACTTATAGTTAAGGCGCTCTATATATAAGGCCTAGTCTATATAAGACGCAAAGAATTCCCTAGGCACTAATAATATATTGGTAGCGTTAATAATGCACCTATATATAAGTTAGTAGGCTTAACTTATTAGTAAGTAGTTAGGCATACTTAGAAAATTAACAATAGCTATGAATCGCGCGTGCTAATTAGTAAGAGTCTCTCTAGGGCCTTAAACTAGAGAGTTGCCTATAATCTTCTCCTAAGCGTCTAGTAATTTATCTTTAGATAAGTAGATCTTATTAAGGTAGTTAAGCATATCTATAATAGTTACAGCAGTCTTAAAATATGAGTATACTAGTATCTAGGCTTATTTCTTAAGTTAGCTGTGCAAGTATATAACACGCAACTATTTATTTAGAAGGGTCTAAAGCTTATCTATTAACGTAATACGCTAATGTTTATAGTTGTCTTTATCTTTATCTTTACTAGAGAAATAATCTACTTTAGATATATAGATCTAACGCAAGTACTAGAGATCTGCTATAAGTTTTAATAATAGAAATACTTTGCGAGAAGGCATTAAATAGGTCTATTATTATGTATAACTTATATAACTTATAGCACGTAGATTGTATTGCAAATCTAGAGTAAGAGAAAAATATATATAGTTAAGTAACAGATTATTAGTAGGTGTATAACAAACTTTAATATTTAGCAACTACTTAATAGATAGGATAGGCTAATTTGTAAACTATTAGAGGTTATAAGAATAACCTTGCGATATAACGTATACTAGTAGCTAACTCCTAAGCTTAGTAATATAAGTATAGGCTATATTTAACTCTTACTAAGCTATATATTCTATCTCTATAAGTTGTGTAAAGCGGGTTTCCAAGTCCTAATAATTAATACGTGAAACGTAGTTATTAAGTAGGCAATTCTTAAGCTCCTTAAGTTGTTATTAAAGCGCTATATAATAACTAGCAAAGATTTTAGACTTGCCAAGGGCAACAAAGTTCTTATATAATAATATACAACCTTCTAGTATCTTAACCTATTCTAGCTTTGTTATAAACTGCTGCTTCAACACTTTATAACTAGCCTAGAGCTACTTAAGCTCTTAGAGCTTAGTCTAGTTATCCTCTAACTTATTAGTAACTTATTATACAGTTATTAATAGTAGTATAATAATATTCTACTAGAATTTAGATTTCTAGTTTACTATATTAATAAACTACACATGTTCTTAAACCTTAACTTTATTTAGCTTTAAACTATCCTCTATACTAGTTATACTAATGCGGAGTTTATAATCTAGCACATTGCTATTAGTGTTAGTAATATTAGTAAAGTATATATACTTAGAGAGATTAGTAGGCAATAAACTAGTATAGTCTTATTAGTTACGTATTATAGTTAGATAATTAGATATGTTAATAAAAGGGTTACTTTTATTAAAAGGTTTACTATTATTATTACTATTATTTACAAAAGCCTTATTATAATCTTTAAGTTAAAGAAGTCTCTTTTTAAAGGTAACTTTGCGCTTATTGCGTTATCACTCTATCTCTAGTAAGTTATTATCTAACTTATCTTAGTCTATAGGTAGAGTACCCTAAGTAGTGCTCTGCTAAGTTAGGACTTCTGGCTAAGCAATAGCAAAGTTATAGGGCTTCTTATAGAAGCTAGTATTATTATTATTCTTATAGCTTAGTCTTGCTATCTTATTTACTATATACAATAGGTTTGTCTCTTAGTAAGTGTACAATTTAAATTAAAAGTTAAGGGTTAAAGTTATAAGCTATAAGCATAGTAAAGTGCTATAGTAAGTTATAGCAGGTAATTTTATAGTAGGCATCGCAACTATAGTCTATATATAATTATAAAAGATAAGACAAGCCTTAAGACTTTATATAGTAACACTAAACTTTCTAGACTTTTACTAAAGTAGGTAAGACTTATTAGAATTACTATAAAATCTTATAACTTTTAACTACGCAAAGTAAACGCGTCCAGAGACTAGATTTACTGCTATACTACACTAGAGCAATTTACTAGAGGCATAGGTCTTACTAACTTAACTTATAACTATACTTTAGGCTATAAGTTATTTAGGTTGTTACTATCTACTATTATTACAGAGGTCTTATGTGTCTATCTATCTTCTTTGCAGAGGTTCTATATATTATAACTATCTACTATTATTATAGAAGTCTTGTGTAACTGTCTGCTATTATTATAGAGATTCTGTGTATTATAAGTAATAAAAGAGACATTATAGTTAGAAATATTACTATTATTAAATCTAGGTAATAACGTTAACGTTATCTTATCTCTTATTAGTAAAGTAAATAGAATTATAGTAATTTATAGTAACTTATAATAAGTTTAATAAATAGTTATAACTATAGGTAACTTATCTAAGTAAGCTAGACTTATAGTTATTATAATAACCAAATTTGCTTATTAGTAAGCTGCTCTTATAATTGCCTTAGTAGTTGTTGCATATAAAGCTTAGTGAGCTTATAGGTTATTATAGAGAGCCATATTACTTATAAGTAAGTTATTCTCCTAGAAACTATTATAGTAGTGTTAGGGGGCTAATATTTTAAGAGACATAACCTACGTGCCACTATAAATAAGGTAGTAGCCATCCTTTATCTCCTACCACATCTATTATTGTTAACAGGTAACCTATAGGTAAGCACTATTAATACTGTTAGTTATATAATGCTCTAGAGAAGGCATCTATACTTCTAATATATAAGGTAGTTAAGGGCGTAAAGGGCTGCCCACTGCGCTAGTTAATAGGCGTTGTTATCTACAATGCCCTAGAGATAGGCTGAGTTTTATAAATAGTTACGCTACAGCTTAATAATTGCTACTATAGTGTAAGGGTACTATAGGGATTATTACACCGTATATAAGATAACTAGTAGTTAGAATCTAAATATAAGATAGTAGCAATATCTATATAAGGTAGGTATATAGGCAGGCTATATACGTAGCCTTACTTAGAATCTTGCTTAGTAATTGCGCTAGTTCTAAAAGGGTAACATAATATAAGTAAGAGGCCCGCACCTTAGATTAGTAATAGGTAGGATAATAAAGGCTTTTATCTTAAATAATATAATAAAAAAAGCAAAGCCCCTTACTTAGTAATTAAAAAGAGCGTAAAAAAGGTAATTAAAAAAAAGGGTTGTATAGACTAGGTTATATTAGGTCTAACTAATTATATTTTTTATTAGCTATATAAATTTTTATAGTAAATTACTATAAAGAATACTCTTATTATTATAGTAGCAATTTTTGTAATCACCACCTTTTTACGCTCTTTTTAATTACTAAGCAGGGGGCTCTGCTTTTTTATCATGTTATTTAAGATAAAAGTCTTTGTCGTGCTACCCCTAGGTAGTTAATTTAACGCTACATTATTATAGTAGTAATTATTATATTTACTTATTATAGTAAAAGTATAGCTTTAGTGTTAAATATATATATTAAACCTAACTAAGCGCCTAGCTATTCTAAACCTAACTAAGCGTCTTACTATTTACCTAGTATCTATATACTTCTTATAGTATCTATTTGCTAGCTATATATTCTTAGCCTATATAGTAACTTATTTTATATAAATAATATTAATATTAGTATCTAGAGGTATTAGTATTTATTTTATAGTAGGAGTAGAGTAGTATAAAGAAATATCTTAAAATATTCTAACTAGAAAAGCCTCTATTAGCTCTTAAAGAGTAGCTAGCGTAGTAAACTAGAAGCGCAAATCTTTCTTATTATTATTTTGCGCTATTTCCTTAATAAGGTGGCAGAATAGCATTTTCCTAATAAGGGGCTTAATGCTTTTTAGTACTTTTAATTCTCCTAAGCGTAATAGCTATATATTATTAGAATATATATATAATAAATAGCTATAATAATAATATACTACCTAGCTTCTAGTAGTGCTTCCTCTTTAGTGTAGTAGGTAGTAATTTGCGAGACGCCTTTTGTATAGCCTTAGTAGCTAGTAGCTTCTTTTTTTTACTTAAGATTTACTAGTAACTAGTTTAGAGTATCTAGCTAGCCTAATACGTGCTATTATCTTAGAAATTAAGATTATATAGTAGTTAAGGCTATAGAGTATTACAAAAGTAGCTAAAAGAGTAGTAAGGTAAAGTAGCTAAGTAGATAGTAAAGTAAGTAAAGAAAATACGCTAGTATTGTTAGCGTCTTACTTATACGCATAGGCCCCTATAGCTGCTCTTTATAATAATAATAATATTTTTATTATCCCTATAATATTAACTATAGTTATTATATACTATTATTATACCCTATACTATAGCGTCTATTAAAGAAAAGTCTCCTAATATCCTAAAGGGCCTTCTAAGCGTGAAGTAGACGTGCTGTTTCCTAATCATCTGGTTTTAGGAGCAAGACAACCATTGTCCCACTAGGAATAATCCGTTGCATAGCCAGGATGAGCTGAGATGTAGTTAGGCGCGTTCGTTTAAACTTTTATCTGTGCTCTGATTTCGCATGTATCTTAAGAGCGGTACTAGTAGTCTATAGATACTAGCAAATTTTAAGCGTAATAAGTAGGAGGGTCTTACTAAAATATCTAGTAATTATAGCCTTTTATTATACTATATACTAATATAAATAGGGCTTTATATTTAAAGATAAAGAAGTTAGCACTATTCTTTTATATTACAAATAAAGTAGCTCTTAAAAAGGTTATTATGCTAACTATAAAGTGCTATTTAAAGGTACACTTAGCAATAGCACCTATACTATTATATAGAGGTCTTATAATACACTCTATAATAAAGAAAAAAAGGCACTAAACTTTACTAGATTAGCTAATTAAGCTATATAATATTAGCTTAAAAAGAAGCTTTATAATAATAAGAACTACTAACTACTTTCTAAAGTGCAAAAGTATTAATAGTTAACGTAGAAAGAAGAAGAGCTTATATAGTCCTTCTTTAAGAATTAAAAGAGTAGTATATTATTATATTCTATTATTATATATTAGTTAATTAGTAAAAAGTAGATAATTAGTTAAAGGCAAAACTAATAGCTATATATAAGAAGTAGGATAAGATTAAGAATAAAGTTAATTTAAGGGCCTACTAAGCAGCCCTAGCTAAGCGTAGAATTACTACTAGTAAAGAAAAAGGCTCTCCTATACTATAGAGTTATATAGATAAATAAATCTTTAGTTATAATAGTATATATAAGAAGCTCTTGCGCGATATATATAAGGCAGGCCTAAAAAAGCTTAAGGCTAATAAGAAAGAGTAGAAGAACTTTTGATATAGCGTAGGCAATATAGGTCTAACTACTAAAAATCTAGTAATAGTTACTAATAAGAAATAATTATAAGTTTATTTTACTTATTTATTATATACCTTTGCTAATAATTATTAATTACTATAAGTCTAGTCCTTCTACTAACCTTATTAACTATAGTAAGAATAGTATGCTTAATAGTAATAAGGTATATATTAAAAGGAATAATAATAAAAAGAGTAAAGAGGAAAATAAGGATAATAGAAAGGAGCTTAAGGCTTATTTCTAGAAGCTGCTAGATAGGTATAACTCTAGTATTATAGATAAGGATATAGACTTTAAAAGTTTCTTAGACTTTAGGGGCTTAGGTACTAAGAAGGGTTTCAATAATAAAGGGGCTTAGATAATAAAGGGATTTTAGATAATAAAGAGGTATTAGATAATAAGAAGGGCTTAGGTGATAAGGAGGTTTAGATAATAATTAGCACATAGAATAAAATAAGCTAGAGTTATAGTTTTGCTATAGCTAATTATTATAGCTAATAATTATATACTAGTTGCTAAGGATGTCGCCTATAGTAGTATAGTAATAATCTAATTACTATCTAAAACTAACTTTGCAATAAAAGGGCTATATACTAGTTTAAATTTAAAACTAACTTATTATTAGTATACTATGCGCTATATATTATTCCTAGCTAACCTTAATATTAGTTAAATACTACTATAGTTAATATTATAGAATTTAGTTTATTCTATTCTCTTTTTAAACTACTATTCTCTTAAACAACTATTTAACTAGTTATTATATCTTTCTACTACACTAATATTCTTAAGTACTATATTAAGTGCTATATCTACTCTAGAAATTAATACATAGCTCTATATTAATAATCTAGTTACCCTACTACTAGATACTCTTCTTAGATATAGAATTCTAGCCCTATAGGCTAATAGGTTAGAAAGTAGAATAATTTGTCTTATCTAATATCCTCTTTAAGACTTTTAATAGTTAGAGATAGGGAAAAAGATATTTGCTATATAGGACGCGTAGTAGTCTAATACTTAATAGGCTAAAGATAAATAGATCTATAATCTATACTAGAACTCTTATCTTTATATAGGTATTATCTAGACTATATTTTAGAAGGACGTAAAGTACCCCTTTAGTTATCTATATATATTTTATCTTAACTGCAGCTATATACTATAACACCTAAGTGTTAACTCTACTAGTACCTAGCTAATTAGTACTAAGCACCTTATTAACTATATAAGGTTCTAAGCATATATATAGTAGAATTAGTCTATTTATAAAAGGACTTTTACTCCTTAGTATAAAAAAAAGTAGATAGCTATTTTATATCCTATATACTCTTTATAGTATAGGAGAACCTAGTCCTAATTAGGGCTTAGTAGAAAGATAGATTAAGTTGTGTGTGTTTAAAGAAAGAAACCGCCTATTAAATTCTTAAGAGCTAATTAGGCACTGGCTTACTACGTAACCTATATAGTAGAGTTTATTCCACTACATATCTTCCTATCTATAGAAGCTTAGCCCTATTAAGCTTTATACTAAACACTCTTTTAGAAAATAGTCTAAATATTCTATAGCGCCTCCTACTAGTAAGTAGAGGTTCGGCCCGCCTCTAATAGCAAGCTCTACTAATTATTTAGCTTTGTATAACCTTAAATAATAGCCTACAAACGCCTACCTATTTTTATTACTAACTTACCTATTCTACTTACTTTTCGCACTCTTATAATTTTTCTATAGTTTAGCTTTTTATCCTCCTAAACCCTAAACTATTCTTAAACCTTTACTTAGCCTGCCTTATTATGCCTCCCTATCTTTAGATTAACTATGCCCTAGGCGCCTACGCATCTAGCTGCCTTAGTTTTAGTAGTAATAGTAGTAGTGGCAAGCCTCCTTATTAAGGCGATAATAGTGTAGGCTTTAGTAGTTTTAACCTCTTACTAGTGCCTAAAAAGCCCTCTATTAGCGTATTTATTACCTTCTTGTCTCTGCGTAAGTCTCTTGCACCCTAATAGTCTCTTAGACTAACCCCTAGGAAGTAATTCCTCTCTTAGACGCACGTATTAGCTTTAACGTTATAGCCTAAGTTTTTGTAGCCTTTAGGTAAAGTATTAGCAATAATAATAACCTGCCTTATAGTTTGCAACCCTAGGTAAATAGTTAAGATAATTTTGCACTTTAGTTAGACTATAACTCTAATAAACTTATAATTAACGCCTTACTTTTCTATTTTCTCTACTATAGTTAGGAAGCGCAATAATATAATACTAAGAATAAGTAAGTTGTATTTTACTAGGCCTAATAGTCTAAATTATTAAATAATAAAGGCCCTTATGTTATATACCTACTAAGCCTATTCGCTGCTACTACTTAAGGATGTATTAACTTTATCTATTCCCCTATTATAGGCAATAACACTCTGTCCTATAATAGGTACCTACTAGCGCAGTGTTAGTGTTTCTAGTTTACTAATAATAATATAAAACTACTATTTAGTAATATATATATAGCCTACTATATCTATAATAAAAGCGCCCTACACTTTTTTATTTTAAGTATGCTATGCTGTCCCTCTCTTTATAGGCGTACACCCTAAATACCTTTTAAGTTAACTATTAAATAGGCCTTTATTATTTATCTTCTAATTCTTCTTCTATGCGTTAAGTATGCATTATAAACCTTAATACTTAGACCTAAGTAATACTTAGCTTTCTACAAGTAATATCTATATTTAAGGGCCTTATAATTAGTAATAACTTTAAATTTCTACCTTAGTTAACCCCTAACTCTCTAATCCTATATCCTTTAGCTTCGCTCTTAAACACTATTTATTTAGCTTCTTTCTAATCTTCTTCTTACGTAAGCTTTATCACTACACATACCTATACTTCTAACTAGTCTAGAGTACCTACTTGCTAGGCTACTCTAGAGATAGGCCTATTAGCTTCTTAGATAGTTCTAGTACTACTTCTAGCCCTTGCCTATTATATAACTGTAGTTTATACATTCTAAAGAAGGGAAAGAGCTTTAACAAAATATTAGGCATACTTTAACTATTAGCCTAATAGTCCCTTCTCTCCCTATAACACTAATATAAAGAATAAAGCCTAGACTTAAGTTTCTTAGAAGTTATAGCACTTTCTAAAGTAGGACTTCTTCTAGAGGCTGTCGCAAAATTCCTAAGTTTAGGCTAGAGTTACTTAGGCTTATAGGTTCTATAATAAGCATAAGAAGGAAAAAAAGTAGAAGAAGAGTAGTAGTTCTAGCCTATAGCTTGCTAGTAACAGCTGTAAAAGTCTTCTTTTTACCTAAGGGCTACTTAGGCTTTAGATAGCTTATTAGTACTTAAATATATTCTTTATCCCTACTATACTTTACTCCTTTTCTTATAATACTATATCTTCCTATTTACGCCTATAAGCTATTTACTCTTTAATTACTTTTTATAAGTGCCTAATTTACTTTTAGAGTTTCTTACTAGTAGTAATATAGTTATACTTTTCTTAAAGAATACTACTATCTATTATTAGTCTAGAAGCAGCGTTTGCGTATACGCCTTATCTACTATAACCTAATAGAGTCTTATAGCCACTTAGAGTATATAACTTGCCTTTTATATCCTTCTACTTTCCTTCTTATTCTACTATTCTAATTCTTCTACCTAATAGACTTAATCTTCTCCTTAACTATAGCTACTATTAACTTCTTCTTTAGTAGCTACGCCTCTAGTGCTAGCAACAATAATAATAGTAATAGTAAGAAAAGCAGCTAAGGCTTATAATAGCCCTTACTACCACCTATTAATAATGCTCTATAACTGCTTCTATTCTATTATATATATGCCTACCCTAATTATCCCTTAGCTTACTAACTTATACTCTAGTTATTACTCTCTTAAAGTAGCTATATAACTTTAGCACTATCTATACGATTATAAAACTCTTATGCAATATTTACACTAAGTATTTGTTATTAGACTATCTTGCATAGTTTGCTTAAGGTATAGGCAGCTTTAAGATTAACCCTAATTCTACTAATAATACTTCTATTACCTATACTATTCTATTCTATTAGCTATACTAAGCTACTCTTATAAAAGATATAAGTATTAATAAATAGAGGCGCAATTACTTTAAATAGCGCTTAGTGTCTAGTTATACTCTTATATATTTTATCTTCCTACCCTTTCTTTTGCTATAGGCTAAGGCTATATTAACTATAATCTTAGTGTAGCTAAGGGTAATTATAATTAAGCCTATAGGACTTGTGTTTAGAGTTGTTATTCCTACTTTTAGTATATTAATAGTAGTTAGCGCCTTCTTCTTAAGGGCTACTACGTTCTATGCTAGACAACTTCCTAATATTAGTAGTACTCCTTTAACTGCCATAGTAAGCCTAATTTACTCTTAACTAGTTTCCTATTACTAATTTACCTATCTAGCTTTATTCTCTCTAGTATCCGCCATAAACACTTAAGCTAATTCTTTCTAGTAGGGTTATTAGTAAGTATATAAGCTATAGATAGAGCAACTAGAAGTAAATACCTATATCTATAATAGAATTAGTAAGCTGCTTAGTTCTAGTAACACTAATATAATACTTCCTACTAGGCGCCCTAGTAGGTCTTATCTAATTGTTAAGAGTTCCTTAGAGGCGCCTAATTCTCTATTAGGCACTAATTCTAATATTGCTAAGTCTTTCCTACGCACACCCCTCTTTAGGTATTATTATATTTAGCCTATTATCCTTTCTAGTAGTAATAGTAGTAGTCCTTTCTTATTCTAAGGTTCTCCCTACACACCGCTCTTTTCCTATCCTTCTTAATTTATTATCTTTTCTAGTAGCAATAGCGGTAGCCCTTCTCTATTTTAGAGCCAAACTACCCCCACTCCTAGTTATCTACTCTCTAGTTCCTATTTCTCTCTAGGTTAAGTCTTGCTTAATATAGTGCTATAGATTAGCTCTTTATTCTCTAACTTATTCCCCTTTTAGACTACTAATAATTCTTCTAAAGTTTTATTCTACTTGCCTTTTTTTATATATCTAGCTTTTTAACAGTCTATTAATTTCGCCTATACTTTCTTATCCTTACTTGGCTGCAGTAGTATAATTTCCTCTTCTCTTTTTTTAGGTCTATCCTCTATTTCTTCTAACCTTTCTACCTAAGCTGCACGCCTAGGTTTGGGCCCTAGCGGAACTTAAGCTATAGAGTAAGGTAGCCCTATACCTCGCTCCTATTAAAGTCGTAATTTAAACCCTAATTATGGCTTAGGATATAGCGATTATAGGGGTTTAGATTCTTATAGAGGTTAGCATAGTAGTTTTTAGCTTTTAATTTTCTAGCTATCTAATTATTAGTTGGACTCTATTATTAGGATCTATAGCTTATAATCCTATTCTAGTAATTATGCATATATATTAGACTTTAATTTAACTTAGTACTAATACTATTATTCTATCTTCTTCTCTAACTTTTCTTTTTTAACTACTTTCTCTCCCTCCCTTAAGAAATAAGCTATCCCTTAGCTTATAATGCGCTACTATTCCGGCTAGCTTACTTCTCCTAATTATACCTTAATTAGCGTAGTGAATAAAATCCTTGTTTGAATCTATTACTAACTAGTCCTTATTACCATCCTATATAAGCTATTTATCCCTATCCGCGATTTCCTCTTCGCAAGTTAGTACTGCCCAATTTAGCGCCTACTTTTAGGCCCTTAGCCCTAATTTCTACTCAAGCTTAATATTAGCCTTACTTATTATTAATATTAACCTATAGTAAAGCCACTACTCTAAGGCTATATTAGCGCTAATAGGTATTCTAGGTGCTTAGAAACGCTGGCCCTAGCTACTACGTTCCCTTTAAGTTTTCTATTGCCTTAGTAATAATTACGCCTTTTAGATTAAATAGGTTAGCGTAAGTAGAGCTCCTTATTATTCTATAGCTTATAGTAGGTCTTACTATTATTCTTATAGGAGAATTTCGCCTTCGCATTTGCTAAGAATAGGTTTCCTAGGATAATAGCGCTAGATAAGAACCTAATAACAAATAGCGTTGTTATAATAATAACCTAGCCTACTCTAATTAGGGCTTAGAACACAACACCTTAGAAATTCTTATATTTACTATTTATAATTATTAGTTTTACGCTCTGCAATTAAGGTAGTATAGATATAATCTAGAGGCCTATAGCTCTAGTAGTGCTAAGGCAAATAGTGTTTAATTTCGCACCTATGTTAGGCAAGGTACTTATCTAATACTTATTAATCTAGTATATTACTTAGGGACAGTCTCTTTTTATATATTTAACTCCTAATTCTCTCTTAAAATTCTTCCTATTAGTAGTAGTTATAGTTAGTATTGCTTTGCCAAACTGTACCTTTATAATTAATACGCCTATACTAGCTATCTAGTTTACCTATAGTAGTGCTTAAGATAAATTTAGTTTATAAGGCCTATAGCAAGTAACCACTTTATTCTTAAGCTTAACTAATATTTATTTAGAGACTTAGATTCTAGAGATAGGTGCGTAGTTAGTGCGTCTAGTGTTTAAGTCTTTATTAGTTACTTCCTCTATAGTAGCGGCTAGTGTCTGCAGCTAGTGTAGGTTCTCTTTACTAAAAGCGTCCTTAAATATTATCTTTTTAACTTCTAGTATATTACTAAGTACTTCTTAGACTATTAGGCTAACTTTGGCATTTATTACTTAGGATAGTATGTCTTTAGGACTGCCTACTAGAATATTAACTAGTTTTGTTTTCTTTTTAGCTATAGAGATCTCCTTTCTTAGGATTAGACCTAAGATATTGTTAGGCCTACGTATTTCTATATCTTCTATGCCTTCTATTAGAAAATCTTATTCTAGAAAGAATACCTGCTTTATTCTTCTTCTATTTTTTTTATTATTATTCTTTCTCCTATAAACTGTAGGAATGCCTTATTTAAAAACTTTAATATTTACAATTATTTCTACCTTTAGTAATTCTCTAAGACTTAGTTAGGTTGTTAGGGCATTTAAGCTCGCGGCTTATAGTTTGCATAGTTAATTTAGAGATTAAACTATTACTAGTGTATTTTTATTTAGAATAGCTTACTTCTTCTAAGCCACTTTAAATTCCTCTTTAGAGAGAAGGCTAGGTGCTATTATCTTATTAAATGTAAACTAGCTACTATTAGCTTTTATAACTAATTCTACCTAGTAAGTTATTACTATTATTATGGCTTCCTAACTCTAAGATATCTATAGGGCCTTCTTTGTTAATTTATCTATTTGCTACTTATTCTATACTAGATAAATTAGTATCTAGTTCTACTTGCCCCTAGCACTAATACGTTAAATTTCGCCCTAATTGTTATTTAGTTAGCCCTACTAGACCCTTTATAATTCTGTGTTATAGTATACCTATCTATTATTCTTAAGTAAATTTTTCTTCTTGCATTCTCTATTTATAATAATATAGTCCTTTCTATATTTAAAGTATCCTTTAAAATAATTATCTTTTTACTATACTAGGTCTATTACTACTACAGCCATATATATATTAACTCGTATTAGCGCTACTATATAGGCCTAAGACTAGGTTAGTATGTAGTACTAGGGCTATTATAGTACTATCTACTTTAGAGCCTACTCTACCCTTATAGTAATTTCCTAGCGAATAGCTAGATCTAATAGAATCTCTATTTCTTAAGGGTCTTAGTTTTAAACTAGAATATTCTAAAGCCTTATAGCCTTAAGCCTTTTAGTTAGTTTATCTACTTTGTGTTAAGAGATAGTTAAGCCTAGGGTTACTTACACGCCTAGAGCTTCTTATAGTCTTACTTATTAGAAGTTTAGGTTAAGTCTAGTGGGTTAGAAAATACTCTATAGCATTAGTAGTACTTATGGCTTAATAGTCTAAAATAGTATTAGCTCTTAGATTTAATATATTAGATCTAGCATATATTCTTCTAACTAGATTTAAGCCCTACTTAAAAGCCATCTCTCTATTATATTAAAGTTAAGCTCTATAGGTCTCTCTATTAACTAGTTATTCTTTATTAGGATATTACCTACTAGCTGCTTACTTAGGCCTTAGATAAGGAGTATACCCTTCTAACTTTCTATAACTATGTCTACTCTTAGGCATTTTCTAAACCTAATTATAAACTAGTCTAGGAAATTATAGATATTAAGGTTTATTATTACTTAACACTATGCTAGCTACACCTTTAATACTTTTTCTATCTTTTTAGTTTAGGCCTAATCCTAACTTCGCTAATGCCTACGTATAGCTACCTATAGCTTTTACTATACTCCTTCTTCTTCTGCCTTAGAGTATTCTAGCATTAAGAAGTTAAGTATATTCTAGATCTCTTAGCTGTAATATTCCTTAACTCTAACAACCTTATCTTCCTTAGAGTACTAATAGTAGTTCGCGCGTTTTTTATAGTCTTAAAAAAACTAGGTTATATTGTCTTTTATAAAGTGTAGCTTCTTGCCTAAGAATAGGTTAGGTTCTATAATAAGGCTTTGCACTAGGTTCTACTAGGTAACTTTATTAGTAAGAAATTATAGGGCTATTACTATTTGCGCTATAATGGTATTAGCGTCTTTAGCTAGCTAAGGCGGCATTAGTGCTTTTTTTTTAGATCCTTACAAGGAGCTTTCTATAAAAGATGAAGATCCTCTAGTAAGTGTATAGATACTCTTATTAGTTAAGCTTATTATCTTTATAAAACTAATAGCCTAAAGAAATTTTAGGCTTAGATTCTTGCGCTTTCTAAGTGCTAGAATATTAAGAAACCTACGCATCTTACTGTAATCTAGGCCTTCTAACTAGAATTGCTAATAGTTATTTAGTCTTCTAGTAGTAGACATTATTATTACTAGTTGTCTAGTTAGTTTCTTAGGTAGTTAGAGTTAGTATTCTAGTTTTTTTTTTTGCTTCTATTTCTGCCTTTACGCACCTATACTTATTATTATCTTTTAGCTTTCTCTAACTTCGCCTTAGTTTTAGGTTCTAAGAGTAATATAGTATCTAGCTTTAGTCTTTTTCTTAGTCTAGGTCTAGGTGCCCTAGTCTATTCTTAGTTCTTATCTATTTATAATTGCTTAGTTGTCTAGTTCTAGTAGGGTGATTTTAGCTCTAAGTATCTTTTGGCGTCTAGTTCTAACTGCTTCTTAATCTAGGCTTCTATTTTTGTTTTATTTCTATACTCCTTATGCCTAGGTCTATACTCTACGCATAATATTATGTGTATACTAGGGTTATTATTATTTATTATTTATTTCTAGAGGCTTAATATTCCAACTCTAAGAGTCGCTTAGTGTCTAGTTTTAGAGCCCACGCTCTATACATAATTTATGCATATACTAGGGTTATTAGTATTTATTATTTATTTCTAGAGGCTTAATATTCTAACTCTAAGAGTTGTTTAGTGCTTAGTTCTAGTTACTTTCTAGTCTAGGTCTTAGTCTAGTCTAGTACTAGTCTAGTCTAGTCTAGTTCTAGAGCCCACACTCTATGCCTAATTTGTGCATATACTAGGGTTATTAGTGTTTATTATTTATTATTTATTTCTAGTAGTGCGATTTAATAAGGGCTAGTGTGGCAGCTAATTAAAGCTTAAGTTATATCTTTGTTTTAAGATTAGCGCTATGCTTAGTTGCGCCTAATTTCGCTCCTAAGTCTCTTTTTGGGTTTCTTTCTATTCCTAGTATACACTATTCTATACACTGCTGCGCGTTGCTATTATTTTATCTTATCTTTTTCTTAGGCAACACTACTTATCTATATTAGAGTACTAATGCAATGGTCTTTCTAAGGTTAAGATTTTAGAGGTTTAAGTTACAGGTTAGTTGCTAATTTTATAGGAGAACCTAGTCCTAATTAGGGCTTAGTAGAAAGATAGATTAAGTTGTGTGTGTTTAAAGAAAGAAACCGCCTATTAAATTCTTAAGAGCCAATTAGACACTAGCTTACCACGTAACCTATATAGTAGAGTTTATTCTACTATAATAGGTATTTAAAACTAAACTTATATAGGTAGTAATTAATAATAACTAGTCTTTTTAAATAGTAAAGTAACTATTCTTTAAACACTTTTTTTATTTTCTTAGGCCTAACGCTATAATAACTAGCTAATATAGGTTCTACTAAATATTCGTAAATAAATTTAACGCTACTAAGGTAGCTATCTTTAGTAATATTAGTAGGGTAACTAAACTCTCTATTTTGCTTAACGCGTAGTCTATAGCTAATTACCTTAGCTTTCTAGCTATTAATAGTTACTATATTAATAATACTTATTAGCTTAAGGAGAAGTCGCTTAACTTTGTACTAATACGTAGCAGCTATACTAGAGTATTAATAGAATTAGAGATACTATAGGTTCTTAAGGATATAGAAACTACGCAGAAGCTCTTAGCAATTATATGTAATAATACTAGCAATAATAGTACTCTAGCTTAAAGCGTCTAGTATAAACTATTAGAAAAGAATATTATCTAGAACTAAAAGAGAATATAATTCTATATCTTACTTATATTATTAACCTTATAGTTTAAGATATTATCTATTATCTTAAGTTATTAGCGCCTATTAATCTTAATTTTAGAGAGACGCTATAGCGGCGATATGTAAACAAAATCTAGGCGCAGATATCTATCCTAAATTCCCTTTGTAAGATATGTTAGCTATTATTATAAAAAGTTATTATATGGCGTTATTTTATCTACCTAGGGGTAGGACGACAAAGGCTTTTATCTTAAATAATATGACAAAAAAAGCAGAGCCCCCTGCTTAGTAATAAAAAAAGGCGTAAAAAAAAGTTATTATAGAAAGTTATTATGGGTTTTTTTACGACTAAAGGGTTTCTAATAAAAATATTATAATAATAGCAGATATCCCTCCTACTATTATATAAGAAAGTTATTATAGACTAACTAGTATATAGCTCTGTGCTATTTATATCGTAATTAACTAGTTACTGTAGCGATTTAAGTAATTTCTTATAATATAGAGCAATATACCGCTAAAAAAGTAATTGTCTATAATTTAAAATATCTAAATAAGATAGAACTCTACGCATAATATGTGCAAGCTCGCACTAAGGCTTTAGGTAAATATTAATATATAGTTAAAGAAGAAGATTATAATAAATATAACTAGGAGATTGAACACTTTTACTTATAGCGATACTATAGAGGCAGACTTTAAAGACCTTAAGAAACTTTAACTATTAGCCCTAAAATAGTTATATTTTAAGTTAATTATCTCTATACTCTAAAAGTTTAAGAAGGCTATAAACTTTCTAAGTAAGAACTAAAAATTCTAGATCCTATATATCTAGCTTATGTATAACTAGCTCTTTAATTTCCTAAATAAACTAAATAATAAGCTTATTAAAGAGTTGAATAATATTAAATAGCTAAAAGCTATATAGGCTATAGCTAAGATAAAATAAAAGAAGTTGCACAAGTATTACTTAAGAATAGGTAGGGAGAAAGGTTTCTTATTTAACTATATAATAATATTAGATCCTTTGCAGAAGCTTATAGCGTATAAGGTATTATAATTATAGTTATTTAATATAGTTATATACTAATAGTTATATAGAATAAGATATAAGAGACCTAGAATAAGTATATATACTACTAATAGTTTCTAGAGTATATTAATTACTATAATAGCCTATTAGCTAGAAACCTTACTTTAGTCTTAAATACTAACCTAAGATGGTTATAAAGTAGTAAATAGTTTTAAAAGCCTTCTTTACTGTTTAGTTTATAGTTTACTAGCCTTTTTACCTCTAGCTAAAGTTTAGCTATGCTAGATATTAATTATAACTTAGGCCTAACTTAAATAGAAAAATAAATATACCTAAGTATTCCTATAGTTAAAAAGAGTAATAAGTTTAATATACTAGTATAGTAGAAAGTTTATTAAATATTTTACTCCTAACTTATATAAATTATAAAAATATTCTAGTAATATAACTTTTATAGGTGGGTGTTAAGCGTGTTTTTAATACTAGTAGGGATATAATTAGGGATTAAAAGCACAATCTTGCTACTTAAATAATTTAAAAGATTATAACAATTAAGTTTATAATAGCTAATAAGTAATTTATATTATTAGATTCTAATATAAGGGAGGATAATTTAAAGGATATAGCACTATTAGATAAGAGAAATAATTTATATAAGCTATTAGCTAATAAGGAGACTATTAAAACTATATAAGATTCTAAGATTTTAGATAGTAAGCTACTAACTTCTTTCTACTAGGGGTAGTTACTATAAAAGTAGTTAAGGCCTTAGCACTACTATAGTATTAGTAATAATAAAATATAATAAATAAAGGTATTAATAATAAAATAGTGTTAATTTTACTTTTACTTAGATCTCTTTTATTATACACCTTTAAAGAGTAACTAAAGTTACTAATCTTATTACTATTAATTTTATATAGTATAAGTTACGCAACCCTAATAGGTACTTTAATCTAATCTATATCTAGAAGTCTATACAACCTAACCTAACCTATACTTAGGATTCTATACAACCTAACTTAACCTATATCTAGGGTCTATACGACCCTAACCTAACCTATACCTAGGGTCTATGCGACTCTAACCCAACCCTATACCTAAGCTGGGTACCCTAAACCTATTTACTAGCCTAGTGCTAAGTAATAATAGAGCTTTAGTATTAAGAAGTTAAAAAAGTATACTAGTATAGGTTATTATGCCTATATTATAAGATTTACTATGTGGCATTATATTAACTACCTAGGGGTAGCACAACAAAGGCTTTTATCTTAAATAACATAACTAAAAAAGTAGAGCCCCCTGCTTAGTAATTAAAAAGAGCGTAAAAAAGGTAGTGATTACAAAAAAAGCGATAGGATTTACTATAAATTATAGTATATTATAGTAAATTTTATAAAAACTATAAATCTTATAAGTAAATTTTAGTTTTAGTAGAATAAAAGTACTATAAAAAGTGCTTTAAATAAGTAAAGGATAATAACTCTATAAACTAAAATATTACGTATAGGCTACTATTATTAGTTTTAGTATAGAGTTAAGATCTTTATATTAGCTCTAAGTTTTAATTTACTTTTTCTACTTTACTTATATAATTTTACGCAGCCTATTAGATAGGTATATAAAGGCTAACTAATAAGTAGATTAATTCTTAACCTTACCTATACCTTTTATACGCTACGTAACTTTATATTTATAAATAATTAAGTAGTAAAATTATTTTTAAAATTATTAAATATAGTAAACTTTAGTAGGTTTTTAAGCGCTAAATAGTTGTTTATAAATAATAAAATAGCCTTCTACTAATAGTCCCTATTAAGAAAGGTAATAAAGTCTCTAATTTAGTCTAATAACTAGCTAATTTTTCTACCTATATAGTTCTTTAATATTATCTTTCTTAGTTACCTTTTTAAAGTTCTTAACTAAGTTGTCGCATACTTACACTGTGTACTTAATAAGCTATTAACACTATTCTACTTAATTAACTTAGTCAGTTTAGATTAACACCTATTAATTAAGTTATTAATAATAGTAGAGTTCTTTTTAGTAGCTATAAAACTTATAAAAAGATTACAAAGTTTATTAGCAAATTTAAGAGACTTTTTATAATACTTTTAAGCCTTTTTATAGGCGTTAAAGTACTACTTAAGCACTAGGCTATTAGTAATAATAATACTATTATTTACTAAAAAGCTAAACTACTATATAAAATCTACTTAAACTTTTTACTTCTTCTTATAGGTATTAACTTTTATCTTAACTTACTATATAGTTAATAGCTTACTAAAGACCTTATATATCTCTTTTAGTATATATACTTATACCTATAGCTTAAAATTATTATTTACTCTTTTACTTTTATTAGTTTGGTATTATAGGGTGTTAAGTAGCGTCTTTAGCTATAAGGAGCTCTAAAGAACCTTTCTTAACTTAATAAAATTAGACATAGGACTTAGTAATAGCGTTTCTAGCTAAAATATTATTAAACTAGCTATTAAACTTTTCTAGAAGCTATATAGTAGTATTAAGAATAAAAGGCTCTTTTAGGTAAAGCGCTTAATAAGTTAGTAATAGGGAGTAGGCGTTTATAATATAATTTTAACAAAAAATAAATTTAAACTTAGAAGATATAACTTAAGGTAAATAAAAGGATAAACTAGTATCTAAGACTAGATTTTTACTAGCTAAATAGCTACTTTTAGATAACGCCTAGTTAGCTAAGGCGCTGTTAAAATATCCCCCTATGCGCTCGGCGGCTTACTTGGCGATTACCTAACGAAACTGACGCTCAAACTAACGACGGAACCGAACACGCCCTAGCGCGGTCTCTCTGGCTTTGCCTTGACGCCACTTGCATTCACCAAGGTGCTCCCGGAGCCAGTCAAGAATTGATCCGCAGTCTCCGTCGTGATTTGCATACGAACAACACCTCATTCTCTGACCGTCCAGCATGCCCGTCAGCAGGCCTGTGTGGAAGCTCAACGGCACCTGGTCGCGCCTGGTGGCCGCAGAGCGTCTGCGCAGATCCTCGCAGGTGCTTTCAGTCATTGACAACACAGCCTACATCTTCGGCGGCGAAGTGCAGCCCCGCCAACCTGTCGACGACCAAGTCGATGTCTTGTCTCTGCCTCCAAGTATGCGCCGCCTCGCTCCTGCTGCCCTTGGCTGCTTCGCTCACCACGACAGCGCAGATGCACCCAAGCTCCAGACCAGATCGGCCGCCACAGCCCCCAGCCCTCGAGTAGGCAGTGCCTCCGCCGTCATCAATGGCAGAATGTACATCTTCTCTGGCCGCGGCGGAACCGACATGGCGCCTGTCGAGGAGCACGGCGCCGTGTGGAGTTTCGACCCCGCACAAGTCTCGTGGTCGTTGCTCAAGCCCGCCGACGCGTCAAAGCCCTACCCACCCGCTCGTAGCTACCACTGCGCTACCAGCGACGGCAAAAGCGCCTTCTTCATCCACGCCGGATGCCCCGAAAAGGGCCGCCTGTCCGACCTTTGGAAGTTTGACGTAGCCACCAAGACATGGACACAGGCGGCCGACGCCCCTGCTCCGCAGCGTGGCGGCACATCGATTGCATACAGCGGCGGAAAGATTTACAGGATGAATGGCTTTGATGGCAGCACGGAGCAGGGCGGCAGCATCGATGCATTCGACGTTGCCTCCAATACCTGGTCGACCGAGACATTCAAGGCCGATGGAAACAATGGTCCTGAGCCGCGCAGTGTCTGCACATTGTTGCCTGTTCGGATTGCCCAGAAGGACAAGCTGCTCACTTTGTTCGGTGAGCGGGATCCCTCATCGCTAGGCCATGCAGGCGCCGGCAAGATGCTTGCCGATGTCTGGATCTACGACATCACAGAGAACTGGTGGACCAAGCTGGAACCGACTGGCAGTGATGGCATGCCGGATCCGCGTGGTTGGTTCGATGCCGACGTTGTCAAAGCTGCAGCGGTCAACGACAGTGTAGTGGTACATGGGGGCCTAGGTGAGAACAACGAGCGGCTCATGGATGCGTGGGTGCTTTCTTTCTAGGATAACACCATTTACTGCTCGGACGGAACATGAAACTATGCACAACTAAGTATTACACGTAGTCCTGCTGGGCACCAATATCCTAGCCAATGTTCGTATCCTGGCGAATGTTCAAAGCTACTCTTCTCCAATTCCCGGTGCCAATCTCGCTTTTCTAGGACCAAGTCTTACCCCATTACAAACAAGAGTCGTAAGTATCCAGCAAATTGCATCCGAGTTCATTCATAGCACGCTTTCTTTAGTGTTCATCATGCTACGCAACGACACCGCAAGGCCTACGCTTGGACATCTCACTTGACAAGCCATGCATAGGTAGAAAGGTCAATTCGACAATGTCCTTATAAAGCTGTAAAAGGGTATCTTATCAGTTACTTCGTCCCATGCGCCCCATGCGGCGCCCCAGTCCTCCTCATCCCAATACTCTGGCCAATCGCATTCCTCACTTCTTTCTCCTGATGTACCACATTCTGCACCATCCACTTCTTCATTGCCTCTCTCAACTCGCTCTTCGCCCGCTCATTCTCCCGAAATGGAATGCTCTCAAGCTCCAAGATCCGCGTCACGTCCCCATTGGACGCCTGTAGCACGGCATCGAGTCGGTCCAGTTGCTTGTGACGTGCTTCTTCCGAGTCGTCGGTGGCCTTGAGTGGCTTTAGGGGGTCGTCACGGTATATCGGGATCAAAAGGCCGAGGAATTGTGCGGCGGAGATGGAAGCTTTCTTTATGATCATGGTGAGCTGGAAGGGGAGGTACGCAGGGCGCAGGTGTAGGGATGTTACAAATGGGTTTAGCCACTTTGTTAGGAAGGGTGGGTGGTCTGGACGCATTGCCGTGCGTACGTCAAATGTTGCAACGGCTATGATAGCGAGGTATCGCCAGTACGCGCCGTCTTTGAGGAATCCTAGCGCGTTTGCGCCGATCAAAAATGCGATGAGCGCACCGTAGGTTCCCAATGCAACGACGAGCGCATTGTCCGTATACTCCTTCACAGTGAGGCATTTCGCACACTGCCTAAGACCATCCGGCCCGAATCGATCGTATGCCCACCTCTTCGCCGGATCCAGTATGATGTCCCGTGCCTGTTTCAAGTGCACGTAGAAGTCGTTCGCACCGTCTCTGTCTCGTGGTGAAACTTTATCCGGGTGGTACTTGATCGTGAGCTTGCGGAAGCGCGATTGCAAGGTACTTTCGGTGACGTCGAAGGGCACACCAAGGTCATTATATGCATTGCTCGACTTCTGTAGATTGAAGTCTACCTCGTAAATGGTGAAAGCGAAGTAGGCGAGGTATGTCGCGATGAGGATCTGACGGCGGTGCTTGATGTATCGCGGGGAGCCTGGGGTGGGTTTTGGGTCGCCGGCGCGAATGAAGATGGAGTAGAGGACGGTTTGAACCCGGGATGCTACCTGCGTCGCAATTAGCCATGAGTAAAAAGGCTTGAGGTGGCATAACATACAAACGGTATGAGGAACTGCCAGATAAGGAACGGACCCAGTGTGTCCCAGGAGAAGTTTGCGCTTGCCATTGTTGTTCGACTGTGGGAGGTCTCGCCAGGGAGAAACGTCGTGGAAGACAGGTGGTGGCAGTCGGTGCTTAGTCATTCATGTGGCCGCGTTGTTGGTGGCTTTAGCCCGTCTCGGATGAGTGAACAATAAACGATCTTCACTTCCTTCAGTTAGAACATAAATATCGTAATAGGGGAACGAGTATACACTTGTTTCACGGCGAGTCCTCGAAAAATTTGTCGAATGGAAATTTCCTTTTGCTTGTATTGGGGCGTCAGCATGTTCAGCTCTACCTTACCTATGGTAGGTAACAACCGTCTTGCAAGATGCCAGGATCGGAACGAACGCATCATTCCCATGTATCATCAGCAATTCCGAGACTCGTTTGCTGTACGTGACTCCGCTCTGGCTTGATATTTCATCTATTAATTGTTATTCATAGTGGGAGCCTGTCGCCGCCAGCTCCGCTAGGCCCTCGGATGAAGTCCACACTACTGTCACGCGTGGCCCGCTTTAGCGCCAAGCTCGGAATGGCCAAGCTCCAAGTGGCGGTCATGACCTATGACAGCATTGTCCCATCCCACTCTTGAAAGTGCACCCCAACTCATCTTCCAAGCTTGCAACCATGTCGCAGTACACCCCCTCCAACCCGCTCGAATTCCATAACCCGCAATACAATGGTCCTCGATCTCCTCACATTAACAGCGATTCCCACCGCCATTGGCGCCTCCGAAGCCGTCCACCAGCAACGTCTGCTTGACGAAGAAGCCGAGTCGGAAGAGAGTCAGGCGCCATTTCATCTCGACGTGTTCTGAGATGCATGACGCTATTGTGGTGCTGAGGGATGGAAAGGTATGACATGCGCTTCTTGATTAGTGCATGTGAGTGTGCTGACATAAGATGTAATGGGACAGCTGCGACTTTGGCCCAAAGACCCGCATACCATGCTTCCGAAGGAAGGCCCGAAGGGTAACCCAACATCGCATCCGTTCACGGGATTTTATCTACCATTCCCAGCAAATGACCTGCCGCATCGCCCTATACCCGAGCGTCCAGTTCTCGATCTCGTCAGCACCGTGCCGTCCGGTTCTTCGGAACCTAAGGGTAAATCTGCAGCTACGAAACCCAAGTTGAACTGAATTTTCGCGGATAAGAAAACGCGAGAGCTGCGTTATGGACCTCGAGCTGTGGCACGCGAGCATATTGTAGGGCCGTGGGACTGGACCGAGGACGATGAACAGGGGTTGACTTTAAATGGGGAGGAGTGCCTTGTCGCAGTGGAAGAAGAGGAAGGTGGGTATCATTGGGCAGTGTATTGAGTTTTTTTTGTGAACAAAGCTGCATCCCGCAACTATACTATGGCAAAAGAAAATCTAGCTATAACCTTTTTTTCTGTGTACCAGCTCTGCGAGGTGTATTAGGATGACGATGATGATCGATTGAAAGGAGTGGGGATTGCAAAGGAGAAGAGGGTCTTGAGGTGTAGTCTAGAGCGAAGATTGGCCAACGGCAACAGACGGGAGATTGAAGTTGAGTAGGCTCATATCCATGTTCCATTGATCCATACAACTGTACTCTCGACACCTCGTTCCATAAAACACCCATTCGGAATTCCTACACTGTCTCCTATTCGTGTGCTCCGAACTCCATTGCCCCTTATAGTCGAAGCATTGCATCCAGCTCAACCCCCCATCATCGCCTTTCTGGTCAAGGAAGCCGACGTCCTTGTTCGATGACGAGCTATGTGATGTATCTATTAAACGCTGTTTAGGAGACGGGAATCTGAAGGGTTTTCGTAAGCTTGTCCTCTGTTATAGGTGTGGGCTCCCTTCGTCGTTCTTTTACTGAGCTTTGTTCGACCTGGGACAACATTCCTACCTACCGTACGCTAAGATAGGTGGAGCCGTCCAGGAAACAAGGTACGCGACGCAACATGGTTTCGGATGTCGCGAGCCTGACGCGCATCGATTGGTGGGGCTCGTAGTACGAGCGGAAACGTGCACGTGCCGGGGTGAGGGCGCGAGCGTAAACAACACCAGACTTCGTCTCGAGCACAAAACATCTCGACTTCTCCTCACCACGACCCGTTTACGCCTCTAATTCTCTGCTTCTTTCGACTTGTCTGCAATTCCGCCATCGGTGTTCGTGCGACAGCTTATTCTTCTGCGGAATCTCGAGTAGTAGTAAGAAAGGCAGAGAGTGAGAATGGCGCTTTCAACCGGAGCTCGAACGAATGGCGGCGGCGCAACCGTCGCTCAACGGTACCTCTCTCTCCCTGCTCTCCACCTAACCCGTATCTCGCTAACGCACTCCTCGTAGTCTGCAAAAGGAACTCATGGACATCATGACGCACCCCACGCCCGGCATAACCGCCTTCCCCGACAACGAAAACATGACGCGCTGGACCGCCACCATCGATGGCCCCACCTCCACACCCTACGCCTCCCTCGTCTTCAAGCTCAGCATGAAATTCGGCTCGACATACCCCTACGAGCCGCCGGAGGTGCTCTTCAAGACGCCCATCTACCACCCGAACGTCGACTTCAGCGGTAGGATCTGCCTGGACATTCTGAAGGATAAGTGGAGCGCCGTGTACAACATTGGAACGGTGCTGTTGAGTCTGCAGAGCTTGTTGGGGGAGCCGAACAAGTGAGTATGCTTTCAGGGTGAGGGTAAAAGGGATGCTAATGATTTTATAGCTCGAGTCCGCTCAATGGCCAGGCTGCGGAGCTCTGGGATCAAGATATGGAGGAGTTCAAGCGTCTTGTCCTTGCTCGTCACAAGACGCCCGAGGAGCTCGATGCTGCTAGCGTCTGAAGCGGTTTACGCCTCTTGAGAGACGACATTTCTCGTTGGCCCGCCTTTCGAGCATGGTCGTCTGTCTACGTTGGCATTACTGGGCACCTCTTGCTCCCTCGGCAGTCGGCGGCGAGGGTGAGTCCCTTGGCTCGTTGTTAATGTCTCTTGACCCCCATCTCAAGTCGGTGCGACCAGTGGCATGCCGTGCCTCTCTACCATTGCCTGCATTGATGTGAGCTGGACCGAGGAGTCAAGTAGTGCTGCAACTTCAGCGAATTTCTTTTCTTTATTCTCTGCATGGCGACAGCATAGCACGGCATGGAGTTCGGATGTAACGGTTCAGTGAAGGTGTTCTTGCGTTGCTTACTTGTCTATGCAGAATGGGAATGCGCCATGAGCTGTTGGTGTGTCCGCAATTCCTACGTATCCTATTCGAAGAGGCAATACTATTTCCCCACGTTTGCCACATGCCATGTTGAATTCTTGTAAACTGCATAAACTACTTATCTACCTATGTATAGGGTTGAGTAAGCACTGACTTGGCTGAGACTCGGAGAGCGCACTTGCAACTGCCAACTATAGCGAGACTAAAGGGGCAAACGACGACTGCAGTGTGAGACGGGCCAGCAGTGTGGTGTGGTGCTAGATGGCTGCACCGACACTCGTGGAGGGGTTTTCTGGAGAAGACGTGGAAGCGAGCTCGGCGCCTGACTTTATTTAGTATATTAACATTTGACACATCTAGTGAGCTGGAAGCAGAGGGAGGTCCGGCGATGCATCCAAGTTCCATGTTGGCACTGTGTGTGCTGCAGGATGGCCCGACGTCGACCCAATGGACAGCGAGGTGTGGGCACTGAAGCAGAGGCTTGTACGGTTCCTGCATGGTCGCACCGGAGTGGAGTTTTCTCGCTCCGTGCATCCCTGTGTAGCTGGTGTGCGAGGCAATCTATGTACCCCGCGGCGGCCCAGGCCAAGAGCACTGTCAAGGGGCAGGGTGGCTATGGGGCGTGATGGAAGCTTTCCAGAAGGGGAGTGCGATAGATGGGCGTTTGTCGTGGGGCAAGTCCTGTGCGAGCATGGCGAGTTTGCCAGAAGCGGGTGCAGGCGGGCGCGCTGCAGGCGGAGGGGAACGAGCACGAGCACGCCGACGACAAGGTGGCTGCCGGTGCGATTACGCATGCACAGGCAGAGACAGATGGCGGCTGATGCTGTTGGTGGTCGAGCCGATGGCGCACGCCGCTCCGGGTCGGGTCAGGCTCTGCAGCATGTTGGGAGGAGAGGGGAGAGGGACAGCGAGGTCGAGCCACCAGCCGAAGCAGGGCAGGCAGGGCAGGGCAGGGTGGGAGTTTCCGCAGACTGCGGGGCTGGCAGGCACGGGCTGGCTCGACCTAGCTCGATGCGCCCTGCCCTGCCGTGGCTGCCGTGGCTGCCGTGACGCTTGCCCGAAAAAGGAGCGGCCGCCTGCATCAGCACGGTGGCAGCACCTGTGGGTGTGAGCAGTCAACACATCGGCGCTGCGAACCGCGCTGCCGGACAGGAGTGCCGGGCTGAAGGCAGTAGGGTGCTCAGTGTGCTGGTCAGCCGACGCCGCCCCGCCGCCCTCTCCCCTTCTGACCTGGGAAGAGGCCGCGGGCGCGGGCGGTGGAGCCCTGGAGCCGCTGATGGATGAGCGGTCGCGGCCTCGTCGGTCAGCGAGTCCGAGTGCGTGGCGGCGCCTGTCCCAGCCTCATCCGCCTCGAGCAGCGAGACATACCATGATGGCCCATCTGTACATACATGGCCCCCTCGAGGGCGTGTGTTGCCCGGAGGGGGCATGGAATGGACGCCGCGCCAGATCGAGGTCGCACGACGTGCCTCTGCCGTCCTCTGCGTGCATTTGCCCTCCCCAAAGCCAGAGCCGGCGTACCGGAAATCGCTCTGCTAGACTCCAGTACAGCCTATGCCTCGACCGCCCTCGTCCGGCACCAATGCACCCTGGCCCAACACCTGCCCACCACCCGGCCAGCTGTCTGTGTGCTTCTGCCCTCTCGACTCCCTTCACCGCATCCCGCTGTGCTGTCATCAAGCAAAACACATCCGCTGTGCGGTGAACCACTTCTCATCTTGACCTTCATTCTCTTCGTAACAGCCAATCGTTTCACCACCCTGCTCGCTCGATTCCGGCTCCATCGCGCTATGACAGTCTGACCTGGTCCGACGGTCCTCCGAGCTGCGAGTCCTTTGTTCATTCCTACCTAGCACCGCTCGTCTCTGCCTTCACCAGCACGCCAGCACACCAGCCCCTTTGACGGACGCTGCCTCTCGTCCTCGTTTGCTGCTGTGTCTGCTGTCCGAGTGCCTGGGTGCTCTCTCCATGCATCGCTTCCCTTGACCTCATCAGGGTGCGAGAACACGCCTTTGCCTGATTCCGCCTTCTCCTCGCCGCTGCCCGCACCTTGCTGCACACATCTCGCCATGGCCACCCAGCTGCTCGCCGAAGGAGGCATTGCCCTCTTCGGCGCTCCGGACAGCGACATTGGCTCGAGGGTCGCCAAACCGACGCCCGTCCAGGCAATGCAGGTGGACATGACCCAGGACATTGTCGACGAGCTTCTCGAGAGCGTGCGGACCGGGAAGTCGCCGCAGATCATCTTCGGACGCACTCCTGTACGTCCCCACATGTTCGTGAGAGCTGCGTCAGTGCCGTTGTCACGCCTGGCCTCGGGGCTCGAGCAATCGACCGTCAACCCTTGCTGACAAAACCACAGCAACTCAAATGCGGCGACACGACGCACACGCTGCAGACGAGCTCCGAGAGCAGTAGACATGAATTGTACCATTCCAGCGGGACTGGGAGCGAGCATGCCCTCGACTTCGCCAGCTTGATCAACCACAGTCTTATCGTGCAAAAGGTGGAGCATGCAACCGCGGGCGTAGACACAGCGCTGGAGCAGCTGAGAAACAGCATGGCGGCGGTCAAGGAGATGAAGGAAGCCAACAAGTATGCCTCCCCGGTGTTCCCATGGCTGCCCACCTTTGGCATCGAGACGGAGACGACCTCTGTTGTACTGCACGCACCCTGCTTTGCTATAGCTTGTAGACGCATGACTGACAACCACTGTCCTGTAGAACCATCGTCGGTGACATGAATGCCGGCCACCGCCGCATTCCCTCCAAGGGCTTCATGCCGCACCGCCTCGCTCCTTCCGGCACTGCGTCTCCGCTGCGCAGCGTTCCTTCCTCGCCCATGACGAAGAAGCCGCCCACGTCGCAACCTGGCAGCGCCCATGATGTGATTCTTACTGCTCTCCGTGTTCCTCTCATTCACCTGCTCGCCATGCAGCCGTCCAAAGACTCTCACCTGGCCGAAACGTGCCGGACTTCGGTAGCAAACGTGCGCGATCTCCTTCCCAAGATCGCCAAACGCACTGCAGATGACGCCTGGCAGCTTACTGACAAGTGCTTTCGTGAAATAAATCCCTGGAAGTTCCCGTACAAGACGTCTGAAGATCGAGAGCAGGCGGTGAACAGTGCAATCAAGTCGTTTGACCGTCTCCGCTTGTCAAAGGAAGACAAGCTTTGGCAAATTCTCCTGCCACCTGAGGAGCGAGGCCAAGGCAAGTGCCTTTCTCGCCTCAACGTGAAGGCGCCCGAAAAGCCTTTAACGCCGCTTCACAAGATGCCGAAGCTGAACGAGAAGAAGCCAGCAGTCAAGAAGGCTGTCGAGAGGGATGTAGAGAAGAAGCCAAAGGACGCCAAGGATGCAGAGGTCAAGCCGAAGAAGACGGCGAAGGAGCGAGTGCGGAAGACGGTGAAGGAAGCGGTGGGAGATTCACCTGCGCCTGCAAAGAACTCACCCGCACCCCATGCCACCTCCACCTCCACCGTGAAATCCTCCGCTGTCGCGCCTTCCAACCGCATCGCTCCTGCCGACGCCAGCAAAATTCGCACCAAGAAAGTCGCACCCGCCGCCGACGCTGCTTCGTCTTCCCGCGTCAAGCCCAAGATGGCCGCTCGCGATCTTCACAGGAATCGCCCCTCCAGGCCAACCAAACCCGTAATGCCTGCCAACACCAAACCGAAGAACCCATCGCCTCTTTCCGCCTCTCCGCCTGTCAACGCTAGCGACTTCGAGGACAACCACCCTGTGCATAAAGCTTTGTCTGGCGCTCCCTCTCCCGCGAAGAACTCGTCCGGTAATTCCGACCGCTCGCTAAAGCGCAAGGCGAATGACCTCGACAGCGATGTCCATAATCACAACCTCGCCGTCAAGAAGCCTCACGTTGATCGCGCTACTCCAACCCACACACCGACCAGCACCAATGGCCGACTCAACGGCAATACACCATCTAGCCATAACTCGTTGAAGCGCAGGTCCGATGAGTCCTCCACGTCCTCGACTCCCTCGTCCAAGATTCGGAAAGTCACCAGCATTGACACCTCGCTCGCGTCTTGTTATCCGCAAACCTCCCAGATCTCGCCGGGAGACTCGTCGTCGTCACAAGTCTCCCCATCGCTACCTAGCCTCAGTTTCCGTCAGACTGTCGAGTTGAGCCAAAAGTTCCAGAAGTACTATAAAAAATATGAAAACTTGTACTGGCAGTTGACAGAGTCAGTGACACCGCCGACGGAGGCGCAACGAAATGATCTACTCAAGATGCACAAGAAGCTCGAAGAGATGAAGCGGGAGATTAAGACTGGTGCGGGGCTGCATCGATGAACAACTACTACTCTATCACAACATTTATGCCCTCCTTACGGCCGATATACAGCCCACGTGGCAAATTGCATTACCACCGGGTGTTGGAGGAGCCATTGGTTCCTTCGGGATTGTTTCACGTTTGTCGCATTGGGAATATGGTCTTTCTTTTCCTCCTTTTGCATACAAATGACTCTCCTTGGTCAGATTCTGCATATAAGATATGGAGTTTTGCTGTTTCCTTTTGTTTCCTTACCTCGTATCAAATCCTTAAGCGCTCCTATCGAGCTCACACATGTGTATGGACGATGATGATGCATAACGGACGGAAAAACAATGTGTAGTCCCATAACCAAGGATGCGGTTGAAGGTGGATAGGGTAGCAATAGCAAGACCTGGTACATTGCAACAATCTGTCATTTTCGGTGACGCATAAGCACTCTACCTTGGTACCATCCAACTCCACCCTCCCTACTGTTTTTCCTTATCCTTATCCACGGCGAACTTTGTCAAATCCGCCAAACTCACACCCTCCAACGCCCGCTCGTTTGTGCTCGCCAACACCACCTTGGGCACCACCCGATCATCATCCCCCTTGCGTGCATCAAACGCCTCCCTCCACCGATTCACACACAAGCACCATTTGCAGCCGTCCGTCAAACCAACCTGCCTTAGATCATTTCCGCGTGAAGCCGAGAAATCGAGAAACTCATTGGTGACAATGCCCGCGATGGAGTGGTTCCCCGCGTCGGATTGGGAGGCTTCACAGTAGCCCGTGCGGAGAAAGCCGGTTAGAGGGCTGGTGCTGTGGAGGGCGAGCGGCCTGGAAAAGACTACATGCGTAGTCGAATCAGCACAGTTTCTGACAACATGTAACGGTAGACTATGCTCTGGTTTGATGGGGGCGAGCTCGGGGGGCGGATGGATGTGGGGCACGGATGTGAGGAGTGCGCCAGGTACAGGACAGGAGACGGGATGAGATGAGGTAGGAACAGTGAGTGTGGTGCTGATGCCTCCGAGCGGATTCAGGCGCGCAACCCACGTGTGGGCATGCTATCGTGCATGCACCTCGAAAGTCACTCCTCCTTTTTTCCGCCCGTCGTCGAAAATGCGAAACGTTGACGCCGGACGTGTCATGGGCGGCGTTTCAGAAAGACAGTTGGTTGGGGGCGGCGTCAAGAGCGTAGGCCGCCGCATGATGCGATTTTCCCCATGCTTCGGCTTCGAGTCCGTTTCGAGAACGAATGCATACGCAGGGGGTTGCAAATGCTTGCCCGTGTTCCTGCATGGAACAAAAAACCAAGTCCGCATCTCTCTGCCAAGCTTACCGTTCCGTTCCATGGTACCCGTCCCTGTTTGTCCTATACCGGTATTGCGATTGCGTCTTTCGAACTTGATCTGCACGTCGTGGACTTGTGCGAAGCGTCTCCTGGCCGTGCTATTGAAGAGTGATTTGAGGAAGCGCATGGGGAATGTCGGCGACGAGATGGATGCGGGGCTATGGCGTCGTGCGTGATGGCGATGCTTTGATGAAGATCTAATCTAAGCGTGGAGATGACGTTGCGTGAGATGCGTAGGGCTGAATGACGTTACGCGATCATCGCGATGGTTGCAGGGATGCTCGTCGGTGCTTCGAAAATCAGGGGCGGCTCGCGCAGGGAGGGTAACCAGACGCGGGGGCGGTTGCATCATGTTCTTTCTTCTTTTCTGTTCCTGGGTTGTTTATTGAACAGTTCGTGTATTATGTATGCATGGCGCTTCACGGCTTTTTCGTCCTTACTTGAGCTCTTAAGGTTGGGTCCACTTTTGGGTGCCTAGGGCAATACAAGGTACGGGGTTGGGCAAGAACGCTGCATAGCTTCCATTGGCTGGTTAGAATCTGCAACCCTCCATGTCCGTATATGCTCCCGTGGAGCATGAGCACCTGAGCCTTGTGATTAAGAAGTACGAGGGGAGCTGTGTATGGGACGATTTGTGGGATAGCACTACCTGGAACATTTTTTTGGCTAATGTTCTTTTGGTCTATGACACTGTAGGTAGCTCAATTGATGGTTTACAATACTTCCTGTGATACTCCTTCACGTATAGTGTCGAAGGCGGGGGGTCATTCGAACAAGATTAGATGCTTCCACAAGAGGAAATGGGAAGCAAACTAGAGACAGACAGACGTAGCAAAGTGAGTGAAAATGCTTCGCAGCTAAAGGACGTTGCCAGTCGAACCAGCATTGCCACTTCTATTTCAAGCACGGTCTTCCAGCACGCAGCATTCTGCCTGGAAGCATAATCAGAGAATGTCTTTAATCGCCCCATGCATATGACAAGGGATTTTGAAAGCCATTTGCATGTTTTGGCCGGATTTTGGGTCAACACATCGATGTACAGAGACCAAGATCGACAATGTGGGATGAAGATAGTAGGAACAATGTGTAGGTAGCAGTCAGCACTGCCACGGTGACCAGATACAATACCGACGGACTATGCACACCCAAACGCCGTCGCTATGCCAAACCCACCACCCTTGAACCCAGGGTAATCTTTTTCTATTTGACCAAACTCTTCACACCTCTAAATCCCCAGGCCGCCGTTCTACCCACCAGAACCATCGGTCCCACAACCCCAGCCCTCCTCAAACCCTCAATGCCTACCGCCTTCCCCTTTGCATGCAATAACGCAAACCGAAGTAGCACCTACTCAAATCATTAGCACGAGGCTCTCCTCGCCAAACGGTGGGAAATTCACCTCCAAACAAGTAATACAAATGCTGACGACGATGAGGAAGATGATAATCCACGTAATCCTCGTCATCTTCTTGTCAGAAATACTGTCGGAGAGAATCTCTCCAAGGTCTAGAAAGACGCGGCAGCGTTCGTTAAGGACCAGAATCCGGGGCTTGATTTCGAGGTATTCGCGGACGGCGGTGTAGAGAGGATGGAGAGTGGGTTCCGAATCCCAGAAGAAGTTGGGGGTGTCGAGCATGTTTGATGCTAAAAGGCGTTAATGGAACCGAGTCCGTGTAGAAATGAGCGAGCGGGGTATGGAAAGGGCGGTAGGAGACAGGAGACTTACAAAGGTTGACGTCAACTCGGCTGGTAAAGAGTTGTCCTATCATCTTGACCACGTCCGTCCTCGCCATGCCTAATTTGCCCGTCAATGCTAGTCTCTTCGGGACATTCTGCGCCTGCAACATGGTCCTTGCCATGCCCTCCTCGAAAAGAGACAGCTTCGTGCTCTGCGCAATGGCATGGCTCATCGCCAGCTTAATCATGTGATCGCCGCTCTTCAAGGTGATCATATCGTTGTACACCCTCGGCCGAGGAATGTCAGGACTATACTCAAAATGAAACTCCTCCGTCTCGAAGTCGGCCTCATTGAGCGGACGCGTGGCCAGTACGATATTAGTCGACGACGTACTGAAGGTCAGGTCGGCCAGAATATCCTTCTCCTGCTTCTCAGTGAAGTTCCAGAAAACGACGACGCCGTAGGAGAAGATGAACATTTCGCCAAAGGTGAGCGCATTGGGTGGAACACGCGAGGCCATGACATCTAACATGTTGAGGGAAGGGGAGTGTAACTCGAGATGACGAGGCGGACTCCGCGCTGGGCTCTCCTCGTCGCCGTGACGAACGCTGTACTCCTCGGCGTCCTCAAAATAGCCCTCGCCATGTTCTCGCCGCTCGTTACGTTCAATTTCTTCGTCGAGCACCGTCTTCCCGCCTGGACTCTTCAGCGCAGGACTGCTCCGCACGCGGTACCCGTCGCTGCCAGGGAGCAGCGGCAGATGGTAGACGCAGTACAAACAGTCATCGTAGAGCTTGGTGCGCACATGATGCTGCGTCTTGACAAACTCGGCCGTACTCTTCATCTTGTAGGCCTGCGCGGTGCAATATGCCGTGACTCTGGAGAGCTTCTCCGCTCGGCGCGCTTTGGGCAACCTCTCGGCATAACTCTTGTCCTTGGGCCCGCCCTTTGTCGTCCGTCTCGCCAGGTGCTCATCCGTGGGCGGCCCTTCGTCCTCTTCTTCAAAGTCACCCTTCTCGTCCACGTCTTCGCCGGCCTGGGTGTCGGGCAGCAGCACCAGCTTCTCGCTCAGCTTACTCGTGCGCGCGGGTATGTGCGCAGGAATCAGACGGCCGGAGAGCTTGGGGTCGAGCGGATGGCGGCCGCTGGGCGTGCGCGTGTGCATCATGGGGCGATGGCCGGGCGGGCCGCGGCGCTGTTGCGAGGGGATGTCCGAGGCGTACTGCAGGATGTTGTCGACCGAGATGAGCTGGCGCGGGTTGCGGGCAGCGATCGGGCCCGTATTCTGGCGCTGCAGGGGACGCGGCGGTGCGTCTCGCGTGTCGGTGATGAGCACCGTTGGGTTCCTCTTGCTCTTCGCCGCGGGGGGTGCCGCCATGGTGCCCTGGAGCTTGAACGAATCCAGCGTTGCGGGCGGCCGGCGATGCGCAGCAATGCTCAGTAGCTGTCAGTCGTTGGATATGCGTGCGGTTGCCTGCACGAACGGCTGCGGCAGTTGTGTCGTGGGCCCGGCATCAATTGATGTGAAGGGAAAAGCTCACGGTTCACGGTTGGGTGCCCAGTGCCCAGTGCTCGACGTTGGCACGTCATTCACAGGAGCTCGGGCCGCCCTGCACATACAGAATTGCTATCCTTCAATGCGCATTCTTCATAGAACCGTCGAAGACGTCAAACATGCAGGCAGAATTTGATTATTTCCTCGGATGCGGTCAAGCCGCCTGGTAGACACCATTCCTGCCAAAACACCACGCTGAAGACAAACTCGCTGCATCCACGGGTCCCACTCCCGACACCAGAAACTGGCCAGGTGTGGCACTCGCTCTTCTCCAACCAATCCAGATGGTATCAAAAGGAAAAAAGCCACGCTTCCCATTATTACTGCTGCCATAGAATTACAAAAAGTGCGGAAGAAAGAAAACATGGGGCAAGGAGCTTAAGAAGCAAGTGTCAAGGGCGAGTGCCTCATAGCCGCTTACCTGGAACAAAGATGAACAAGCAGCACACGGCTGTGTCCACCACCAAGAACAGCCCCAGCAGCGTGGCCGATCGTGCATTGAGCGTCTTCCTGACAAACGGCTCCCGTATCCGGTTGAAGTCCATGAGCGTATATTCGCTGTAACCGATCAAAGCCAGGATCGGGTCGAGCATGTACTGGTGTGTGAATATGAAATAGAGGGCCACCGTAAAAGGTAGGATAATCTGTGCGCATCAGCAACGTCTTGGAGAAGCATGGCTTGAGATGTATACCCAGCATCGAGTCGCTCTCGACTTGTCTATGAAGATCAGGATGAATGCTGTCCACACAGCGCCGAAGAAGCTAATCAGACCGATGATAAGTCGGATCATCATGCTCTGCGGAACCAAGTTGCCAAGTCCTTTGCTCTGTAAGAACCCTGGGAAGGCGTCCCGCTCCATGGCCTGAAATACGTAGTCCTTAGCAGCGTCGAATAGCTCAGGATCGCTGCGCTGGTCGGGTCCTTCGATAGCCTCTTGGACCTCGTGCAGGATGCTCTGCGGAATGATGATCTCCCGTTCCGAGCCGGGGAGAAGATATGTGTACAGGATCTTCTCGGCGGAGGCCCGAAGGTCCTCTCGTCTCGGCTGGTTGTCGACAGCAGAATTCTGACCGGGCGAAGTGTCGTTGGGTGAGTCGGTATGCAATGTCATGAAACTCGGACGGCCCGGGACCTCGGGACTGGTATTGCTCCCCTGGCTGTTCTGGGGCGAGTGGTTGCGGCTTCCGTGGTCCGACCGCAGGAAAGCAGACAGTCGCTGATCCGACACATTGCCCTTCTCGCCAGAAGGCCCCTCCCCAGCATTATCTAGGATAAATGACGATCTCTTACTGTTCTTCTCCATCTCCGGTGTATCCTCGATTACTGAGCGATGTAGCCTACGCACATACAGACGGCATAGCTGAAGATGCTGGGACACGTCGAGCCTAGTCCAAGGTCAGTAAAGGTTTCATTCGGATGCATGTCGAGGTAGCGCACCAAAAGTCCAAATAGTCCACCGAACGCTGCTGATCGCGCATGAAGATGTAGAAGGAGAAGAGGTCGAGCGGCGCGACCGTCCTGCGACTGAGCACCTCGAACAGGTTCGGAAAGCGGTTGCGGTTGAGCTCTACCGGCAGCGGTGAGTCCGACATGGCAGCGGTGAGTCCGACGTTTTATCGCGTTGCTGACGTAGCTCAGAAGCGTTCGAAGCCGTGAGGGGCCCCCGCAGCGCAATGCGGACAGGTCGGTTCTGGTGAGCACGTGCGACACGCCTTTGCGCAGCGCTGGTGTGGTGGGTGCGAGTGAGCCACGGAAGGGTGGAGAGGGTCGGTGGGCAAGTCGGGGGCACGGCCGAGGTGGTGCGGTAAGCCTGACGGTGCAATGGAGGTGGGAGAGCGAGGTGAAGTCGGGAAATTAGTCGCGAAGTCGCAATCCGTTTCTTGGCGCGAGTGGGTGGGCACAAACAGTGTGAGCGCGCAGGCGCGATCGGTCAAAGGGCTCGAAAAGGCAGTGCGTGAACAGCTGGCGCGATGCAATCCAAAGATTCCAAACGTCGCAAAATGGGGAGTCAATTCCTAGAGGGATTGTGCAGCGGTGATTTGGTGATGTCGCCGCCACCTGAAACCCGTAGTACTTCACCCGGACGCGACGCGTCCACGTGATGCCACTACAGCTGGAGCCCTGAGCCCTGGAGTGCATATGTTCAAGTCTGCATCCATCCACTGGTTGTACACAGAGTATGTATTCGGAGTACCTTTCGGTCTACCAGAAGCTCTAGGCGTTATCGCAGAGTGTCCTGAATCAGGATGGTTTTGACGGTTCCTTTTGACGGCTGTCCATTCTGATCAGCTGCACTACGCCGCCAGGCAACAGTTTAAATACACCCCACTCAAGGAATAAGCGCACTGCCTTTGATTCCTACATATATAGGCCGGAAAATCTTTGTTGCCAACACTATCGTCTCCCATCCAAGGTCAAATCATTCGCTATGGCTTCCACTAAGAATCTCGGGCTGCCTGAGGGCTTCCTCGACGGCCCGGCTCCAAATCTCACCAAGTCCGTCATCGATTTCAGGAAAGAGGGAATACCTCAATATGACGGTTACTGGGCCGTTGTCCTTGATGGTGTACTGTCCGCCGAGGAATGTGAGATGCTGATAAAGGCCGCCGAAGTGACCACTAGTGGCGAATGGGAAAGGGTGAGCAATGCGCAGACCTCACTGCAGGACAAGTACTCATGTCCCAGGCAATGGTGAACATTGGTGGAGGCTTTCAGGCACTGTACGAGGATACACGCAAATGCGGACGCATCATCTGGGACGACCGCGATATTGTGGCAAAGATATGGGCAAGAATTGAGGCCGCTGTTCTTGACATTCACCGACTGCAAAACTGGGCGAGCGTCACTGGATATGGTCCAACGAAGCGAAATGAAACGTGGAAGATGAGTCGTTTGAATGAAAGGATGAGGTTTCTCAAATACGTGGGAGGAGAGTATTTCAAAGGTATGCAGACTGCACGCCTTCGGACACTGCTAACTACCTAGCCCACAATGACGGCTGCTACGAAACGCCTGACGGTAAAGAGCGCTCATACTTTACCTTCCATCTCTATCTCAACGACGCCGCAGCACAACTCAAAGGAGGCGCAACCACATTCTACGACCAGTACATGATAGGACGGATGGATGTAGCCCCTAAAAGCGGTCGCGTCCTGATGTTCCAACATCGCAACCTCCTCCACGCTGGAGACGATGTGGTGCAGGGCACCAAGTATACCATGAGGACCGATATCATGTACATGAAGGAGGAGTGAGCACTTGCGGGGCAGCATTGAGTTCGTGGGGCGTCGGAAATAGAAGACATATCCACCGACCAAGGGTCGAGTATCGCATCGGTCAGCAAGCATTTTCGTGAGCAACGATTAGTAGTATTCTTGAACTTAGGGAGTAGGGATTAGTCAAACGTACCTCAGAAAAGAAAAATGAACTGCCTGCCTCGCCAGAGTAATCAGAATCGAATGATACCCTCCCTCTTTCGCCGAAGCTACTCGAAGTCAAGCACGCCACGTATTGTACTATGATGTCGCTCCGCAGAGCACACAATCTTCGCACCGACTCCCATAGGGACACCAGTTGACGCTGACGCGCTTCCTGGGCCCTGAGTTTTCTGATGCCGAATGCAGACGTGAGTCACGCCAGGCCCTTACGGGCAGTCGTGCCAGTGCTCGCGTGGCGAGATGGCAGAAGAGGTGAAGATTACTCCGAATTTCTCATTTGCAGGGGAAGAGCGCATGGAACAAGTCCCGGCGTCTGTGTGTGAGCAAAGAAACGCAGCGTTGGAGAGGCAGGCCGTTGAGAGGGAAAAGTTGGTGGCCGCGGGGAGCTGTGGGGTTTTGTAGCTCGCGTATGCGCTAGGCGAAATATTTATCCGGGCCGCCCCGAGCAAAGACCTCTAGCTTCCCTCCCTTCACGCTCTACCTTTCACCGCGACTTCGCTCGCCGCCAGACCGGAAGCAAACGGAACTATTCAAGCTTATGGCCCACCGAAAAGACAGCGTGACGAGCTTAAGATTACTGGGGATGCAAGGGTATCAAGCCATTGTTGAAAATCACGTCATTACTGACGTGCATATCCAGGAGTGCATAGGTATCCAACGCCCATCAAAGACATCATTTTACTCTAACCCATATCCGCCTCGAGCCTCGCAGACCGACATGTCTCAAAATTAGCAACACCAAGGAATGCCGACGGCGCGCCTACTGTGCCACAGTAGAATGATCCTTCAAACCCTTCCTCTCACAGTCTTGTCAAGGTCTAGCGTCGCAGTCCACTTACTCTTCCTATTTCCCCGTCCATTCCCGAGGTCACGAAATACTGCCTCATTTGGTACTGGTTCGTGCACGTAAGCTCATAGCTCCGAGCGATGTGCTACGCCACGCCCACGCGCATTGTGTACTCCTGCCCGAGCTGACGCCCAAGGGAGTAGGTAGCAGAGCGGGGATGCAGTCGGGTGGCGTGAATTTTGTCTAGTGATTCCTTCGTGTGAAGTGTCAAGTGGCGAATGTTGTGGGTCGATGAACCTGGGAACAATCGAGATCATAGGAACGGTATGAGAGCGATGTCCGGGTCGCCTCATAGGTTTTATAAAGATCATTGTGGAGTGTAGCTGCTGCCGAGCTTTGTCATATCTCGCCTTAGCTGCTCCAGTCTCGTTGCGAGCAGCCTGTCGGAGTAATAATCTGAACGTGGACACATACTTTAGATCCCCTCAATCGAGTATATCGATGCGTGATGTTGCTGGGGATGGTTATTGAGGCCAACATGTTTCAAGCCAACCCGGTAGCTGGTCTCGAAATGTCCGTTGCAACGCTGGAAATGATCGATGTTATCGAGATGTCGAACGACACAGTGATATCTAATTCCGTCCTAGATTTTGCATGACACAACCTCTGCTATCGCTTTGATGTGAAATCTCTCTTATCATGTCGCTTCGACTGCCAATCCGTATTGCCATTGTTCATGAACCATTAGCTGCACCGTTTAAGCACTTTTCGGTATAACTCTCCTCTACAAACATCGTCTCTACAAGCAACTTATTTCTTCGCCTCTGCGGCGCAAATGCGCACCCGTGGACAATTCTATATCACCTGACAACATGGATGATGTGCGGCAAAGCTGTTGCGTCGGAGCCATACGAAGAATTAGTTAATCTACACTACCAAGGAAACTATCATCTCCAAGGAATGTGGCGGAAAGATAAACAGAAGCTATGGACAGTGTTGGAAGTAGCCGTGTGCGTAAACGATGCAACTTATATTCAAGTTTGGGGCGGGAAATGCGGATACTCCAGGTGGACATACCCGTGAAGATAATTATGTGATATGTAGGAAATGTTCGTCTTAGGATGCTACGGGTCCGTCCTTGTCACGCGAGAATTTGTCCACAATATCCTTCGCAAACGTCGCGAAGTCCCTCCCCTCGTCCACCATCTCCCACAAATTCGGCTGAGTAAACACCGCCAGCGTATTCCTCGCCACCTTTCCGCCAGTGCCCTTCTCCGCACCCCTCACAAAATGCGGAACTGCCTTGAACCTACCCTTTGTAATGACCTCGAGCGCCTGACCAGTTTGAAAAGCTAGACAGTCCCGCGGAATGGAGACTTTGGTGATGACGCCAGTGCGCGAATGGATATACAGGCCGGCCTTGGGATCTGGGGAGCGCTCCAACTCCTTGAGTGGAATGAAAGATGAGCCTATCTGCGGAGGATGCGCGGCCTCGTCGACGAACATGGCGGACGTCAGGCCAGTGAGGCATCCGTGGTCGACATGGGTAGCACACCAGTCGTCTTCGTCAGTGGAGGCATCGTTGGTTCCAGCTTGCGACGGTGGGGCAGGGAAGTAATGAAGTAGGCGGGCTTTTGTCGACACGCTAGTCTTGACCACATGTTCGAGGTAACCTTTCCTGTAGCCTTTGATATTAGCTTCGGCATATTTGTCGCAGGCTCGTGCTACCAGGGCGGCGATGTCGATGATTAGGGTGCATAGCTCGCGGAAGGTGGCTTCGAAGTCGGGAAGTAACTCTCGAGCAGGCCATACGTTGGGTGCTGTATATTCTGGAAGAGAGGGGTATTTGTCGGCCACGGCTTGCTGTTGGTCTTCAAAGGCCGGAGAGCAATTGACGTAGTATGAGCCCTTGAGCGTGTCGTAGCGTCCATCTTGGAGCGTCTCTTTTCCGCACGACCACCCAACCAACCACTTTGCGGCCGGTGATTCAAGTGTGTCTGTTCGAAGGAATCAGCTGACGTGCAAGATGCCCCCAGGTGCCAGAGGACGCGCGATCAGCAATGTGCTATGCTTACTTAATTCATGCTGTGGCAGGCTGGCGAGTGCGGAGGAATAGGACAGGAGTCGATGCCGAAGGTCATGGAACTTGGCAGGGAGGTCTTTCACAACAATAATCCCAAGCGATGAGGGGCCAAAGGCCTCTTCCAGCAAGGAAAGGTCGACGCCACCTGCGGGACGTTAGAAGCGTGGGGTGAATCCAAGATGGCGTACACCAACCCTTGCTCAGCTCTTCCAGGCCTACGGTTACTGCGCGTTGTTGAATTGTGGGTTCTGCCATGGTCAGTATACACAAGAAGTGCAAAGCAGAAGCAATGGCACTTTACATACTGTGACAATAAGGTGGAGCCTCGGAAGGCACGCGCACCTGCCCGATGCAGCTAACCCAATAGATTCTGCCACCCGTTTCCGCCGGCGCTGCCCGCATTGCATGACACCGCCGACCCACCGCCGACCCACCACCACCACCATCACCACCAGTGACCACCACGACGCACGCCTCACCCGCCATGGTCAAGCCGCTGAGCTTCAAGGGCGACAAGAAGCAGAAGAAACGAAAGCGCGCCGCCGACGATGGCGACGCAGATGCGCCCGTCTCCAAGGCACTGACAACGACCAGCGCAGACGCAGGCGCAGACGCCGACGCTGCCGCCGCCGACGACTCGTGGGTGCACGCCGACGCGCCCGGCGACGTGTCCGGGCCCACGATTGTGCTCCTGCCCACGGAGCCGGCGACCTGTCTTGCGTGCGACGCGAACGGCAAGGTTTTCTGCAGCGAAATCGAGAACTGTGTCGACGGTGACCCGGCCACGGCAGAGCCGCACGACGTCAGGCAGGTGTGGGTTGCCACGCGGGTTGCGGGCACCGAGGGCCTCAGTCTCAAGGGGCATCATGGCCGGTGCGTACGAGCCTCGCGTGTGGACATGCATCGTTGCTGACAGGTCCCAGCTACCTCAGCTGCGACAAGTACGGCGTGCTCGCCGCGACATCAACCGCCATATCGCCTACTGAATCCTTCGTCGTCGTGCCTGTACCCGACAATCCGGCCACGTTCGGCCTGCAGACTGTGCGGGACACTTTTCTCACCATCGACGATTCGAAAGCCAGCGGGCCAGACGTGCGTGGCGACGCGGAGAGCATCTCGTTCAATACCACGTTCCGGATACGCATGCAAGCGCGCTTCAAGCCTCGCCACAAGGTCGCAAAGGAAGAAAAGGCCAGGGAGAAGATCAGCAAGAAGGAGCTAGAAGACATCATTGGACGAAAGCTCCAAGACGAGGAAGTGCGGCGGCTGAAGAAGGCCAAGCGGGAAGGCAACTTTCATGAGATTGCGCTCGATTTCAAGGTCAAGACTAGCCATGACAAATATGCTTGAGCCTATCTGAAGCGCTCTCCTTACTTTCGGCACTTCCAAGCGACCTTGCTCTTCCAGACAATCCCTCGTCTCCTTGCCGTACGGTCTATTCGACTATACTTGTCTATTTGAGCCCTGCCCCAGACGGCTTCCTTGCCCTTGCCACGTCCGTTCGCAGGCCTTCATTTTCCCCTTGCTACGGACCGCATTTCTGGTAGCCACCAGCGCTAAACAGTGTTGAAATCCTGAAGTGGAGCGGACAGGTTGCGGCTACATGCGCTACTAACAAAGGCGCGGTTCTACGTTCATGCAAACACAGCAGACGTGCACGTAACCGAACAAAAACGCTTCATCAGTCGCCACGCCCCCACGCCAATGGTACTGAAACATCGGCTCCTTTGTTTTTTTGGCAGTACATTTGCCAGTCTATTGTGGCAAGACTCGTCAAGCAGGGCAAAGATATGCGGTTCCTCGACTGCACGGTAGACAGGATTCAGGCCGCACGGTCCGCCCGACGAAGTCCGATGAATGCTAATAGGTAGGACTGCGGAGAAACTTGACGGTAGATACCGTCTACCGATGCGGGTGAGCTAACTTCCAAGGTTGCCGTTGTGCCACATGTGCTGAACGATTGGTGTAGTGCAGAGGGTCGGTGCTTAGGAGGGAGTAGTGGCTAGCTTACGTCAAAGGGAAACCGAGGTGTAGCAAGTCATTTTAGTTCTTTCCGCAAAGTACTAGACTACAAGTACATGATCGCTTGCATTCTTCCTACTGCGGATAGTTGCATTTCGCGACCGAGGCCTACGCCGTACGGTATGTGCCGTTGTCGATTGGCATTAGCGATGGAAGCGCCCGCTTAATCGACGTTGGCGCCTTGAATCATGAGAGCTTTATGACTATCTTGCAACTATTTACTTAGACGCTCTAGGCGCGGCGTGGCCATGGGTTGCAAGGTGGCATGGGTCGTCAAGGTGCGAACATGGCCCCATCGACCCCAAGAGCATGTAGACGTTGCTCAACCAGGACTACCGGACCACCCGCACTCTCGTATCAGTTGAAACATTGGGCGGCTTCCCCGCTACCTAGCCACCTACTCGGAGAAAAAACCTACCATGTTTTCCAAGATGCAGGCATGCCACGATGCGACTGGTGGGTAGACCCGCAGAATGCGAGGCATACTCCAAAGGCCCCGCCTTAACTGCACTTCTCGTTCAGCCTTGTCGTAGGTAGTATTGAGGGACCTCTTTGTAAGCTCCACAACCAAAAATAGTCGTGTGAGAAGATCGACAACGAAAAATGCGACTTTGACCAACTAGTAGGATAAGTAAGGTGCCGACAAACTTTAATAATATACGCGAGCGTTATGGTAAGGGTAGCTGGTACTCGGCCCCTTGCGGTCTTCGATTTTTCTCCGAAAGGCCATTTTCGGAGAAAAACCGAAGGGGGCCAAGTAAGACTCACAAAATGGGCTGCGCCCCCAACGGCTCCGCCACCACTACATAATGTTCAACGAGCAGACCACGCTTAAGCATCGCACACAATCGGATGGGTTACTTTGGTCAGAGCCTGCCTTGGAATGAAGGGACAAGACAGTCATCACTTGAGCTGGAGGAGGTCGAACGTCTTTTACTACTAACACAGCTACTGTTGGAAAGGTTTGTTTGGTCATCAACTCTGGTTAGGAAGGCGAGTAGAGATGCGTGCAATTTAATGGCTTCTTAGCAAGTGTTTCAGATGGGCGGTGAGGGCCCGTGATGATGGCGTGAAATGTGCGCAAATAAGTTAGTTTCCGGTAGGATTTTCGGATCAGGCTGATGATACAAAGATATTCCACTCGCACGAGAAGCCCCACTCCAGATTTAGGATGATTTGCAAACTAGCAAGTGATGCGAGCGCGATGGAACCGTTCGTATACAACGCTCTTGCTCGACAGAAAAATCGCTTCCGGCGCCAACCGATGGGGTGCAGCACTGCCATAGAAATCAATAATTACGCCGGACACAGGATTGGTTGAAGGTGCGCCCACTGTAAGCTTATGCCAAAACTCCGACGCAGACAGACTCGACACCTTCTCGAAGAATAATGTATGAACCGAACAGGGTAAGCGTATCGGAGATGGCTAAGAAGGATGGAAAATTCCTCGTCGGGATTTCGCGCAAGCTTCCCAGATAGGTAGCTCCTAGGATGAATGCGACCAGTTCGTCGCTCTGCCGTGATCATCAGTCGAGGGAACCATGAACCAGTGGTCAGGGTAGCTGTCGAGTACGTGCTGCAAGCACTCCATCTTACAAATCCAGTCAAAGGATCAATTATTCCCACTCCATGCTTGACTACCAATGTCCGCTGGTGTCTTGCGTACGAAGGGAACAAAGTGCAAGTGTGGTTGCTGGACAGTGCCGGTACCAGTGAAAAGCCGTGAGGTGTCAGAGACGGGACGCAGCCAAGGAGCAAGTCGAGGTGGCATAAGGCTGTAAGGGTTGTGGCGGAGGCGTACGGCTGTCTGCTGTCTGAAGAGGTACAGTATGTGGGAGCGATTGTGAGGTGGTACCGACAGGAATGGGGCGTGGAGCAAGTTGCAGGTACACGAAGCGTGGTAGGCCCGACTCTCCCGCGCCCGTGGTCCTCGGAAGAAAGACCGTTGAAACGCACGGTTCAGACCTTCCTTTCTGCGCCTCGTGTATTGTGATGTGAATAGATTTGATTAGTCGCAGTAGCGCGTCGGCTGCGGTAACCACACCGGGGTTAGCACTGTGGACAGCCTCGTCGACACTCGACACTACTAACCGCCGGACTACGGCAGCATGGCGTGCCATTCTTCCGCTTCCTGCGCGCCTGCGAACATGCAGGATGCAGGGTGGAGGCCGGGGAGAGGTTGCAACTTGCAAAAGGTGCAGAGTGGCAAAGGGCGTGCGAGATGCTTGGCCCTGATGCTGAGCTCTCGTGAGGTGAGAGGGCCGTTTACCCGTTCTAGTACGAGACACGCAGACACACATCACGACACTGCACATCCCGCCCGGGCGAGTGGGGGCGGCGACGAGCCTTGTTCGCTTCGCGGGTACAGGCTGCCGGAAGGAGCGTGGAAGAGGGCACAGGAAAAGAGCAGACGAAGAAAAAGAGAGGGGAGGCGCCGGCATGATTGGCTAAGCTGACATGGAGCCTTGCACCAGCGTGTGCTCCGCCTCTCGATGCGGGTACGGTCCAAAAATACCACCGAAAGAAGACGACGAGATGGTGGAGATGGACCCCTTCTCTCAGGCTCTCACCTCACTTCAGACGCGCGCAGGTGCCACGCGTGCCAGGCTCGCTAACGTCTCACGATATGCATTCTTTGCCTGGGGGAATCACTGGACCAGGTACCCGTCCGTGGTCTGTGGCCTGTGCCGGGGTCGTGTCGCCCGTTCCTGAAAGTTGAGGCACGCCTGGGAGAGCGACGAGCGTTGCGCTCGCGCGGGCCAGTGCAGTGAGGTTCGGGGATTTATGGCGGGAACCAAGAGTTTACCCACCAGCACTGACGATGAGCAGGACTCAGGAACGAGCAGGGAGCAGGGAGCAGGGAGCAGCGAGAGGGCTGGTCAGTGGCGGGGGCCGTGTTCCATGCACACGCACCGAAGCGGCCTAGCCCATGAGATCTCACGATACGTTCATGGAGTTTTGGCTCGGCAGCAGGGTGGGTGGGCATCGAGGCAGTGGGCGCTGCTGTCGTCGAGGCAAGGCGTCATGTAGGTAACTACACGATGGCTAAAATTGGACAGACTGAGATTTTGTATGCTGGCGCTTGCCCTCGTTAGCCTCGCCATCCATCTCTCCATCTACCGCTATCCGCCATTCTACCATGACGAGCCCAGTGGAAGCGGATGGATGGTGCATCGGCAGGCTCTAGAAGCCATGGTCTCAGACACATGGCAGTTCTAGAAGGAAGAAGGGTGTCACAACGGTGGGAAGAGCGATGAACAGGAGCAGATGTCGTGCAGCCTCGTCTTCGCGCACTTTGCGAACCCCAGCGCCAAAGGATTGCGCCGTCAGCATCACCACCGGCCAGCGTCCACTTGTATCGGCCCTACGCTACGCCCAGCTGCCCAAACCGGCAAAACGTGGGGCCCAGCATGCATGCGCAAGGGCCAGAGAACACACTTGCAGGCGGGGATGCACGGCCATGGCCCGTTTTGGCTCCCTGGCCTTCACGCCTGGGGGTGTTACCGCGCAACGTGCGCGCAAGGGCAGGGTGTCGACGCACATGGGTTGACAGGCCCCAGCCTGACCAGACTGATGGCTGCTTCGGTCCCACAGTCGCTCCATACATAAGGTCCCTCGACCTCAGCAGCCTGACAAGAGCTTCACGACAGGCTCCCTCATCCGTCACCACTCCCAGTCTCTTGATCGCCGCTGCTCGTCTCCCAAGATCGTCAGCCACTCGTCCCATATCGTCCACACAATGACATCTACCATGGACTTCAACCAACACACCTCGGAATGGCAGCCTCCGCTAACCCCTAACCAACCCATCCCACCCACTTCCACCCCTCGCCCGGCAACCACAGCACCCAAGTCTGCCAATGACCGGAGACCAAAGCTGCGTGCTTCATGCGATGCCTGTGCAGCCTCCAAGGTCAAGTGCAGCAAAGAGCACCCCCTCTGCGCTCGCTGCAGGGCCAACGGCTCACAGTGCGTCTATGGCGTGTCGAGGAAGCATGGCAAGCCAGGCCGCACGCGAAAGAGGAATCCGGATGGCACTCCCTTCATCAAGGCTTCCAAGCAGCGGCCCTCGCCAGACGGCAGCGAGTTCACCAAGTTCAGGGTCCGCCCTGAACCCATCGTCTTGTCGCGCGAAGCCACCCCATCGTCCAACTGGTCGCCCACACCCAGCTGGCCCGCCACGCCAGAGTTCGAGTTTGAGATGACGCCAGAACCCTTCTACCTGGAGCCGTCAGCTGACTTCAACTACATGGGGGACATGTCAGCTTACCTGCCCCTGCAGCCCGAGTTCGAAGCTTTTCAACCTATACAGCCTGAACTCACCTTCATCGACCCCTTCGCGCGGAAGCAGTCGGTCAAGCTCGATCTCCCGGATATCCAGGCCATCAGGGACTTTGCTGGTGTCGACACAGTCGCTCCCGTCGACTACTCGTTTGGCGGTAGCATGCCAGTAGGCACCGGCTTCCAGGCTCCCTCTTCCAACATCAATTCCCCCCGTAGCACCACTCCTCCTTCTAGCACCACTTCCACGCACAGCCCCAGAAGCACCCCCTCGTACAGTCAAAACCCGCTCCGCGTCAGTATTTCCATGCCTTCGCAGCACTGCTGCTACACGCTCGCCTACTCGACGCTCGAGAGCCTGCGCATCATCAACCCGCAGAATTCGACCGACGTCGAGCTCAAGACCCTCGACTCGGTACTTTCCATCACCAAGGAGGCGGTTGCAAATGTGCTCCAGCTCCTCAACTGCCCTTGCTCTTCTGACCCACACCTAGCCATGCTCTACTCGAGCATCACGTCCAAAATCTTGACCTGGTATCAAATTGCCGCGGGTTTTAAGCCCACGCAGCCGCCCTCGAGCCCGCCCTCGCTCAGCGGTGCCTCGTCGCCCTCTTCCTCGTCGACCTTCTCGTCCCCACTCCAGACGCCCTCGGCGGAGAACACGACGTTCAACATCGCGGTTCAGCCCATCACAATCGGGCTCTTTGAATTCGACGAGGAGATGCAGCAAACACTGCGACGGCAGGTGGTCCTCCGCGAGCTGCGCAAGTGTGGCACGCTCGTCGAGGCGTTAACGAACTGGGGCAATGCGTCCAAGACTCAACAGGCCGAATACCTGTACGATGTGCTCGGCGCGTGGCTCAAGACAGAGCTCTGCAAGACGCTGAGCGAGGTGGAGCGCGAGCAGATGGTTTAAAAGACTGCGGCGCTCCAGTAGATGGCTGAAGGAGCGCGACCAAGGAAGCTAGCTCGAAGGGCTTGGCTGTTGGTTCTTCTATTGTGAGCGACGCATTTTTGCATTGCATTTGCATTGGGCTGCGTTGCATCTTGCTTTTATCTTTGATATCCCTTTCATTATTTTGTACAGGTGGCATCTGTGTTGTTGCTGGGTATAGCGACGGCGCTTCTGCTCGCTCTGGCGCTTTCGCTCGCTTTTCCGAAGAGTTGGATTGCATGAACAAGGGCATTTTGTCTTATGAAAAGTCGCGATCTTGCGCCTGCCCTCTTTCGAGGGCACGTAAATAGCTGTAGATATGTAAAATACAAAGTGTATATAGCACGTTCTCGCCTCCGTGCCCCCGTGCTCGTGTCCACCTGTCTCGATTACCCGGCCTCACCTCGCTCGGGAGGAACAGGAACACGGAGGCGGGTGCTGCCTATGGAAGCTGTTGGCCATGATCAACCCGCCACCAAGCACTGCAACAATTCGTGAGGCCTTCAAAAAGTTGGGGTATGTGGCGTTAAATTACCTACCTACGGTAGAACGACAAAGGCTTTCTTTCATCTCGAATGATATTATATAAAAAAGTAGAGCTCTTTTGGTTAGAGTATAGTTACGATTTATATTACCTATCCTAGGGTAGCACATAGTACTTAGCCTTTTGTCCTGTGGATCTTGTAAAGGCCTCACGAAGTATCGCGCAACCTGGTGCCGCAGGCCCCAACCATTGTCAGCAATCTCCATAGCCACCAAGGCGATCGACTTCTTCCTGTCGCCTTCCGTCGCCTTTGTCGACTGTGTCTCCACCGCAAGCATCCAAGTCATCACCAAGCTTGTGAGCGGTTCGCGAAACGGGCGAAGTAGGTGCCGAATCAACCACCACCCTCGGAAAAGCTATGTGATCACGCAACAAGTTCACAAGCATCTACATTCTTTTTCAGTTAAACTTCGGGCGAAGTCACGGTAAAGTTCACATGAACCCTCAACATAAGGAGAGTCTAAGATCAGATAAAATCGAATAATGCGCTATGCTGTGCTAAGCTAAATCACCTCCACGTCCATTTTCCAACCTCCCATCACACCGAATATTGGACAATTTAAAACATTACAAAATACTAGTCTAAGTAGGATTCGTGGCATTGCGGTTTTGCAAACGCAAGAAATGCACGCGAGATGCTGGTTGATTAAGGAAAGTCATGCGAGAAATGGACGAGGTGCTGTATACCTCTGCGGGCATTCAAGGATGCCATGTATAAACGTCTAATAATGGGGATATGCGACATAGCCGGTGGGCTTCGGGCTGGGGGTTGGGTAGCCAGGCGTGCTAGAGGAGGAAGGCTCGGGTCCAACAACGTAACCGCTCGACGAAGCCGTAGGTCCTACGTGGTAAGAGCTGGACTCGTGCGTTGGGTACGGGACGTAGCCGGTGCCGCTGGGTACGCTGTACGAAGGCTTACCGATCGGCGGCTTAGGACCAGGGGTGTAGATTGAAGTCGGCTCAGAGGGAGGGGGGGTGTGGTAGCCGGGACCGCTGGGAGGTGTTACAGTAACAGTGAAGGTTGTCTTGCTGCCATGCTCGGTTATTGTATAGGTCTTAGTCTCACAGTTCTTGCAGGCCTCAGCTGGGACGTAGATGGTGACGGTGGAGGGGGCCGGGCATTCAGGAGCGCCATAGGTGACAACCGGAGGCTGGGGGTGAGGAGTGACCGAAGGGTAAGTGATATGGGTGGTCGTGTAGACGGTCGGATAGTACGAGGGCGTGAGGTAGGTAGAGTAGTAGGTCGAATAGCCGTCGTATCCTACCGGCGAAGAGACAGGGACCCAGGAATACGTCGTAGTGGTGATGGTCTGAGTCTCGGTGACTGGGGTCTCCGGAGTGTAAGGGGTGGGAGCGGGAGTTGGCTTGTGGTGGCATCCGCCCTTGCAGGAGGTGATGGTGATGGTACTGGTCGTCAAAGTAGTGATGACCTCAGTGCCATACGTCTTGGTAACTGGGCAGATAGTCTCAGTGGTATAGGTTGTGATGGTGTCGGTGGGAGGGGGCGGAAGATCAGTCGGGTATCCGCTATGCTCCGACTTCGAGGAACTGGGCGTGTATGTAGGATACCCAGAGTGTGAGCTGCTGATGGTGGGGTATCCACTGTGCTCTGAGTCGGAGGAACTGGGGGTGTATGTCGGGTAGCCAATATCTGACGAAGAGCTCGGAGTGGCATAGCCACTGGGGGTGTATGTCGGGTAGCCAATATCCGACGAAGAGCTCGGAGTGGCATAGTCACTGGACTCGGAAGAGGAGGCACTGGGTGTGCCGGTGGGATAACCCTCGGATGAAGACGGTGTGGGGGATGAGGATGCCCCGGTAGGGTATGGGTTGTATACTTGGTAGCCATCACGTCGGGGCATCTCGAAGGGGTTGGCGGTGGCAGCGCCAACAAGGGCAGCGACGGCAATGGAAGCTGACCGCATGTTGAGTGGGATTTTGACGCTGTTGTTGTTGTGGTCCTTGTATTATATATTGGATTAAGAGCGAGCGTCTGCTTGATAAAACGAGGATGCAAGCGAATGTGAACAGGAACTGTATTAGATATTGTTGTGTGATGAAGGAAATGCTTGGACGGCGAGGACAAGCTCCTTTATACTGATACGCCGTCCATCAGCTTCCACGGCGGCCCACAGACGTAGCGTCACATTTTGTCAGTGGCCCGGAGTCGCATTGCTCGCGAAATGGCGCTGAATGAGGCAACATCGATAGCGCGTGGGCAGGGCAGCTGAGAGGACCAGCCCTACTCAAATAACGTGGCGGGCGAGCCACGCTTCTAGCATGCCGGTCTGGTCTTGGGTGGGTCCTAGACGGTGTGGAAACGAGGGAAACGAGGGAAACGAGGCCATATTGGGCTGTGGTGGGAGACAGCCAACAAGATATTGGGAGAGTGGAGTGACGGAGGCGACGGCTCGGTGCCGCCTTGAACGTGGGCTACACTATGTTTAGACTTGCGCTTACCATAGTTGGCCTAGCTCTTTCCCCTTTCAGCTGCGCCGCACTGCAGGGTTGCATGCGCCGCTGTGCTGTGCAGCTCATCACGAACGAACCACTCCATAATCCATAATCATTTTCATTGTTGTCGAACGTCACATTTGGTCACAAGTCTCGCGCTCAAGCCACTGGTCTACGTAATCTTATGGCTTAATTTCAGTGCCACCGCTTATTCACCATACCAGATCATACGCCACAAGCAACCCTCGCGGCAAACCGACCGGTATCTACATCCAGCATCTGGAGCATAGTGTCACAAGTGTTAGCTCTAACGTACTGGAGGCCCCAGTATAGGCGCTTGTTGTCCTGCAGCTATAGCCTCTGTTACGTACTTCTGGCTCGTGTTGTGGAAGAGCGAGATCATGTACCGCGGCAGCGCCAATTTCTTCATCGCCATCGGACCCACATCGTGTCATCACCAATAATAGTACCATTTTGGCTCACATTCATACGTTGTCATTGTTATTATACAGCTGAGAATCATAGCAACGCCTAGCGCGGGCCATCACACTTATGAGATGACACCCGTCCGCACTGTCGCTTTCATGGATCTGCATTCACCACATATGAATCGATGCGCGAAAGCTACCGGGTGTCTACCCGCATTTCTCAGGCTTTGCTTCTGGCAATCGCGAGATTAGTTCTATGGAGAGAAGAGCACAAGAGCATATTGTCCCTAAGCTGTGCGCTGACGGTTGATGACTGACCTAACCTCGCTCATTTCAAGCTAGTCTTCACAGGCAAATTACCGACCAACAACCTTGAAAAGAAAGATAGTACGCTGCCGTCCAAGGAGCAACGCGCAGTGGATGTCATAACGCCACTTCCTTGCATCATTGGTCAAGGCTGGTCTTTCAATAAAAGCCACTTGATTCTAGATACGAGCTGCGTTAACGCCGTCCGGCACAACTGTCAGCAGCTGCGATGGGAACAGGAGCAGGAATGTCTGGATTTTTACTGCGAAAGCCGACCGTGTCGTGTTTGCGTTTTGGTTGTCTTAGAAATGTAGTTTCAACAATTCAAGGGACGTACCATTGAAAGAGATATAGGCGGATGCCCTTATATGTGGTGGATTCCTCGTCACTCTGTTAGACGTGTCACCAGGCCCGTGCAATTCCATAGCTAGATGGGCATAGCGAGAACTGCATGACCTAGCACTTCACTTCTGGTAGTAAATTATGCAGCGGGACTTTTGTTTAATACTATTACATTACTTATGCATGTAGAAGGTTAAACCATCGGGTGCCACATTGGTTTTTTTTTTGGCGACTAAGAGTTTGTCTAATAAAAAGAGTACGAATAATGTCAGTAGTCCCTCCTGCTGTTATGGACACAGAAAAGCATATTTCAAGGTGGCGACAAAAAGAGGGCAAGTGCAAATATAAAATTTGGATCGATTATTAAGTTAAAGCGGGTGACGTATTGAACGTCCACCCCTGTGATGCCCCTGGATGTATAAAACAGGGTTCGAAAGGAAGTGGTTTACAGGGTGAGTGGCTGTGAAGCTCTTCGTATTCCACCGATAAAGGCTAGACAACAGCGATTCAAAGGGAATCTCGACCACCTGTGGGAGATCTACCCTTTAAAGCCTGCTAGTAGGACTCTTTACCTTGATGTTTAGGCTGTCAAACAGCTTTTCTGGCTCAAGAAATGGACGCTCAACGTCCTAGTTAACCTTAGGCATCTAGCTCTCCATACTCGAATGTTACCCATGTTTTCTTCCAGGTATAGTAACGTGTTTGAATACGCTCTCTTCGGCATTTGTCCAAGATCACCTACCCGGGAGACCTTGGCACCAACCTTGGAAACACACCATTGACGTGGACATCCCAGAGAATCGGCATCGACATCATCTTGATACCAAGCTCCTCGAAGCCGGGCAACAGACACCTGCTCAGTGGGAGCGCACCCCTAAAAGAGTCTTGTTCTCGTGCTCATCTATAGCCCTCAAGCGCACAATCTGCTCGGCAACACCCTGCCGCTCAACCTGCACCACAGGGGCCGGCCCCAACTCCTCATCAGACTCGGCATCGAAGAGAAGCTCGAAATTAACAAGCTGCGCCTCAGCATTCCATTTCTCAAGCTGCTTCTGTGAAGCTTGGTACTCAGATGCCGTGTCGGCGAGGTTGCTGCCGCATCCACGACGAACAGGCCGCATGCGACGACCCGCGGAGTGCAAGTCGTACGCAGCGTGTATACCGCGCGTGGCCTCAATCGCCTCATCGTCCGTCAAAAGCTCGCTCTCTTCGACCACCTCAAATACAGCATCAATCTCGTCATCATCAGGCAGTAGCAAGACATAGCCATGGTCTTGCGGCATTCCCGCCCCACGCGCAGGGTGAACAGCATCGAAAATCAGAGGCTCGACGTTGAACTCGTTGTACTCGGTCAGTAAAGCTGTGTCGGTCTTGTCACTACCTTTGCCCTTGAACCAGCTTGAGGTAGGCTTTCGCGAGGAGGAGGAGGTGATGGTAGAAAACGCAGCACGAGGCATACCCTTAGAGCGCGCTTGAGGGTTGATCCTAGTGAGCGAGACAGGGAGAGAGAAACCCATAGTGCCGGCTATGAGATTTGTTCCGGACGTGAAGGTTCTGCACCTGCGGATCTCCCCTGTCAAAAGATGGACCAGATCTAGAGGGAATTGAGACGATTTGTGGAAGTAGATATGATGGAATCGTGGGTTAAGTAGTGAGAGGATACATTGTATAGCACGGTGTTATGTGCATTGTCAAGATGAATGTAACAAGGGACGATAATGCCAAAGTCAACAATGTTGGTCCCGAAGATAAAGAGAACAAGCATGGAGAAAGGGTGTGGGTAAATAGGTCGCGATATGCCTTTGTCGTAAAGACCAAGTCCAGCGTGATGAGGTAGGAAACTAGTCGAATGTTGCGACATGACATTAAGAGTCACAGGAGATCAGTTTGTAGGTGATGCCTTGTGCGTATTGTGTGTATCCTGGGGAAGCATAACCCCTGATATGTCCCCACGAATTTGGGTTGCATAGTAGTTGGCAGAGGCGGTAAGCCAAGTGGAAACCGCTTATTCCTGTGGGATCTATGGTCTAACATAGGATGTATCGTACAGCTCCTAAACTTCCCAAGTGCCTAGAACTTGTAGACTTGGTCTTTTGAATACCCTAAATCCTTCAGGTAACCCGTCAGGTCGCCCTGGTCCTGAGGGCTCTTCTTGCCGCCGCTGACGGCCTTGTACAGTCCCGGGGGACCGCAAACAAAGATCTTGATCTTGTCACCTTGCTTGGGCTCGGGAAAGACCGTCTTGAGAAGCTCTTTCGTCACGTAGCCTTTGCCACCATTCCAACCCTCGGGAGGGTTGTCCAAGACGTAGAAAGCCCGAAACCTTTGTGGGTAGGTGTTCTCGAGATGGTCCAGTTCCCGGCGTAGCAGTATGTCTGATTCACTGATGTTTCCAAAGACAAGCGTGACCTTGGTCTTGTCTTCGGGGTTCTTGAAGATGGCGTTCGCGACCTGCCACATGGGCGTGATGCCAGTGCCGCCAGCGACCATGGCGACGTGCTCACTAGAAGTTGGGGTGCGAAGTCAGCAAACGTCTCGCACGTTGTGCGTAAGAAAGCTTGCTCACTGTTTATTCGGACTCCACTGGTACTTTGGGATGGGACCCTTGATGTCGAGGCGCTGGCCAGGCTCCATATCGTGGAGGTGACTCGACATGGGGCCGTCCGGGTACTTCTTGATCAGGAACTCGACGGTGCCCTTTTGGTCCACATCGCTCACGGGCGTGTAGGGCCGGATGACGGGCTTCTGCATCTCGGGGCCCTTGTACTTTGTGATGACGGCAGCTGTGGCATCGTCAGCATGCGCTGGTGGGGGCGGGCGGGCGACAGCGTACAGGCGACGTGCAGGCCGCTCTCCATGTCCTCTTCGGGCAGCGCGAAGGTGAGCTTCTTGGTGTTGTGGTTGACCAGCTCCGACTTGTCCAGCTTGAGCGACAGGAAGCCCTGGTCACCACCCGTGAAGGCCGCCTTTGCGGCTGCGCCCGCCGAGGCGGGAACCTTCTGCGCCTCTGCTGAGGGCGGCGCGTCGCCGGACTGGCCGGTCGGGGCGCCACGGCGCATATAGAAGTAACCGCCCGAGACGGCGGCGAGGGCAATGCCCGTGTAGAGCAGCCCGTTCCTGCCGCCGCTCGCGGGCGCGTCGGACGCGTAACGGCGCACGTGCTGTGGGCGATGCTGGGTTAGCTATATGTGTGTGGTATGTAGGTGGTATGTATGTATGCGTGCCCGAAGGCGAGGGGGGAGGGACACGCACCCGCTGCAGCGTGTTGGCGGGCCGGAAGAGCGGTCGGGCGAACATGGCCGAAGAATTGGATGGTCGAGAGGGGTAGCAGGTGGGAACGGATGGGTGTAGGCGAGCGTGGTTTTTTTTGGTTGCAAGAGGCAGTGAAGCCGTTGAACTCTTCGAAGTTCGGGCCAAGCAAACGTCATTTATCCGACCGTGCCGAGTCTACCCACAAAAGTACCTGCCGCGGGACGGGCGGGGCGTGCCTGCCCAGGTGTTTGTCATCGCTCGTACCTTCCCGTCTTGTCCCGGTCACATGACCCATGGCATCCCGAGGTCCACATGTGCAGTATCCATGCATTCAAATGTTAGCATGTACACATACATATGTATGTAGCTATATACAGTACCAGGACAAAAGTCTGAGTACTGCGTGTTACCCCATGATAGGCAATACAATGGCTAATCGTACTCGATCTTTTGTCCACTAGCCGTATATCTAGAGAGGTGCTAAGCCAAGGTGGTGGTGCCGCGTCTGACTCTCCCAAGTATGGCTTCAGATCTTTCAACAATCCCATGCCACATCCTTCGTAGAGCCTACCACCATACACATATCAGGGTATTGAGAGCTGAGCGCGCATGGAAACCTCGCTCGTCTGGACGGCACCTGTTGTCATGCCTGCCTGTTCAAGGCTCGAACGGCATGGCGGGGTCGTTGGCCTAATGGGGACATAAGATGCGGCTCCGCAACCATGCCCGCAATGCCCTCGCTGGGTTGCCAGCCGTCGCGATGCCTCTTGTGGACCGATTTCATCGCCGGCGCCTGGTGTGCTGAGGGGTCTTCCGGTTTGTGGCCATCAGCCTATATATTGCTTTCCGGCACCATCACCTTTTGCTCTATAACCACGTCAGCTGCCATTCCCAAGCACCACACTCAACCTCCAAGCAAACCTCCGGCTCAGCACAATGGCGCCTTCACTCCACCCCTCAGTCGACAACGGCATCACGAAAGGCGACCCCAACTTTTCTGGAGGGAAGCTGTACTGCCACTGCGCAAACAACAAAGTCGAGGTCACCCTCTCCAGCAACGTCCTGCACAACCACGCCTGTGGCTGCTCCAAGTGCTGGAAACCATCGGGCGCGCTCTTCTCCGTCGTCGGCGTCGTTCCTGCCGACAAGCTTTCCGTAACCGCCAACAAACAGAAACTGCACATCATCGACTCCTCCGCCGCTATCCAGCGCAACGCCTGCAAAGAGTGCGGCGTGCATCTCTTCGGCCGCATCGTCAACGATCATCCGTTCAAGGGCCTGGACTTTGTGCACACGGAGCTTAGCCCTGTCAAGGGGTGGCAGGAGCCGCAATTTGCCGCTTTTGTAAGTAGTATAATCGAGCAGGGCTTCGAGCCCAAGGAGATGGATGGCGTGAGGGAGAAGTTCCATAGCGTGGGATTGCAGACATATGATGTTTTGAGCCCGGCCCTTATGGATGCGATTGCGACGTATACAGCGCAGAAGAACAAGGCGTCATCCAAGTTGTAGGCGGGTCTTGGGTTGGGGAGGCATATTTCAAAAACAGCTCGCTGCTGTATCTGACTTTATGGGTGGGCGTGGCTGTGGGTGCAGAGGTTGTGTAACAAAATCCTGCCGGGTTGGAGTTGAGCTATTATACACGGGGTATGCGTATATTTATACATATTCGTTGGCGAGTACCTTGTTGGATCAAATGGTAGTGGTAGAGCTTAGCTTGGTGCGCTAGCGCGTTGGCGGCAAACATCCTTCTTTTTCGCCCGAAGCTCACCTTTACCTACGTACTTATGGTGCTAGCAACTATGGTTTGCTATATTAGCTACTTATGTGGTAGTTCTTATAACTATGTGTGTGTTGTTAAATTATCTACCTAGGGGTAGAACGACAAAGGCTTTCATCTCAAATAACATGACAAAAAAAGCAGAGCCCCCTGCTTAGTCTTATAACTATATTCTTTTTAGATTATCATTCATTTTATTATACTACTTAGTATAGACCTTTCCACCATTGTGTCTTCTCTACTTCGAAAGAGCTAGTGAAGAATATCTTATCACTACTAGTTCCTACTAAGACATCGTACGTCCCTGCTTCTGAGATCCACATATCTCTCTCTTCATCCCAATGGCTTGTTGCAAGCTTCTTGTTTAACTCAACGCAAATCCGCACATCCTCTCCAGCTTCGAGAAAGACCTTCTTGAACCCCTTTAGCTCTTTCTCTGGTCGTGTTACAGATGCAACTTGTTGCCTGGCGTACACCTGTACCACTTCAGCACCGTCTCTAGGCCCAGTGTTTTTCACCTCAAGCATGACGTCAATTGTTTCTTCCTTCGAGGCTATCTGTAAGTCCCCGAGAGAGAAATGGGTGTACGAGAGGCCGTGACCAAACGGAAACAAGACGTCCTTTCTTGTCTTCTCGTAAAATCGGTACCCCACGTAGATATCCTCGCCATATAGCATTCTTCCTCTCTCACTTCGCTGATTTAGGAAAGCTGGATTGTCTTCGTTACGTATAGGAAAGCTCAATGGTAGCTTCCCACTGGGGTTAAAGTTGCCGAACAAAATGTCCGCAATTGCGTTGCCCGTCTCGATTCCTCCGAACCAGGCTTGTACAATTGCAGGAGTCTCGTTGACCCAAGGCATAGTGACCGGAGTTCCAGATTGGTTCACAACAACGACGTTGGAGTTAGCTTTCGCCACGGCAGATACCAGGGCGTTGGTGTGGCCTGGGAGATCCATGTCTGGTCTGTCGAACCCTTCAGACTCCCAATCACCACTTAGGCCTGTGCAGATCACGACCTGGTCGACATTCTCTGCCAACTCTACCGCCTTCCCGATCTCGACTTGTGGGTCCGTCTTCAGTGTCGCACCTACTCGTACTCCACCTCCTCGCATCGCTGTGGCACCCTTCTTCCTCACCGTCTGCGTGAAGCCCGATCCAAACTGTAGCAGGATTTTATACATCCTGCCCTGCTCCAAATGCTTCGAGGCACTTTCTTCGCGACAACCAGCGCCCATGAATGTCCCACCAAGCGTCTGTTTCGTGGCATTGTCAACAATAAGTTCCCCATCAACGAATACTCTGGCGGTCCCGCGCACTGAGCATCCAAAAAGATACTCTCCTGAGACCTCTGGTGCGAGAGTGCCCTCGAGGTCGATATAGAAGAGCTCGGGGTTGACATCTGGATGTGCATAATCCGCGAAGAACATGTCAGAAGCGTCAACGAATATTTCGTCTTTGTGCGTTCGCTCTTTCACTTTGGGTGGCTCGTTGTAGATTCTCGCAGTGAGACCTTTCCTTCCATCGAGGGTCTTTGTCAGGTTCGAGAGGAGTGGGAGTTGCTTGTATGCGTGCGCACCCAAGGTGTACTTGACATCTTCCACGACGGACGATATCCCTTCGAAAGGTGTGATGGCATAGTATGGTTTCAGATTTGCGGATCCCCCTCCGGAATACGCAGCGAATTTCGCGTTCGGACCCATGACAGCAATCGTCCTGTTTCGATCCAATGGCAGCATCTGGCGTTCATTCTTCAATAACACAATGCCGTCTCGTGCAACCTTGCGCGCAAATTCTGACGTTTCCGGTGCCTTCAGTTCTTTCTCCTCAGCATCTGCTGCTATCTTGAGTGGGCCACCCAGTGGCCTGCGGCACCCCACAGGGCTCGCCATTCTCCCCCGTTATCTACATGTTATACCTTGCAGAGCTACTGCTCCAGGACACGACTATGCGCTTTGGCTATGCTGACGACATATGCCTCTACAGCGCCTCCCACAGCCTCGACCTCAACGTTGAAATACTTGCTGAACAAGTCCGCAAGATCAACTTATATGGCGCGGACTATAAGATTGCTTTCTCACCAGACAAGCTCGAAATGATCCACCTTACAAGACAGAACGGGGACTACGCGCCGCCCTGCGCCGTCGACGATCACCTTACTATTCACCCAATCCTCCCTACAAGTGAGGTACCTGCACTGCGCTGGCTAGGCGTATGGTTCGATAGGAAGCTCACCTTTAAGACCTACGTGGCCATACGCGCCGCAAAGACAAGGGTTGTTGCCCACTATATCCGCAGCCTCGCTTGGATCAAACACGGCCCCCTACTGGGGTCTTTGCGCAAAGCGGTGATCTCCTGCGTCCTCCCCTGACTCCTGTACGGAGCGGAGGCCTGGTATGGAGGAAGAACCAAACCCTCTAGAATTATGCGCCAGTTAAAAGGCGCCGAAGTGAGCACCTGACTAGGTTGGCACATAGAAACACTTGATAAGGTCCTTAGGCAGGCATGTAGAGCTGTTGTTCCGGCCTACTGGACCACACCCACCACCGCTATCTTCAGGGACGCTGGACTCCCCTTAGCAGTAGTAGCCCTAGAAACCTGCAAGTTCCGCTTCGCAGCACACCTGCTAACGATTGACAAAAAGCACCCGCTAACTGCTAGGACTCACCTTCCTACAGTTAGAAGAGGCCGAGGCGCAGGCCTCCCACAGAGAGCCCGCACGAAGGTACAACAACTAGCACAGGTCTTCGACCCAGTACCCCGACCCGAATTCCGCGCCCCCCACTACTCCCCTGGGAGCCGCGACGACCCCACAGGCTATGTGAATAAGAAGGAAGCCGCCCGCCGCTTTAAGGAGTGGTGGGCCCTTCTCCCGCCAACTGCTATTACCGTCTTCTCCAACGGCTCTAAACAATGGCTTGACAGCGTTAAGCACGTCACATACGGCTACGCTATATACGAAGGGCAGACTCTCACCCTACAGGGCAACGGCTCCCTTAACCCCAGGTCCCACGTCTTTGATGCTGAAGCTGTAGGCGCGTGGCGAGGACTCTCACACACGCTCCGCACGCTGGCCTACTGGCTTAGACGCATATATATGTGCATAGATAGCACCTCTGTTATATGGTGCATTAGAGGCAACCCGTCCCCCTCCTTGTAGTGGGTGTTCGTTAGGTGCTAAGAGACAATTGAGAACCTGGACATTACTGTCTGGTGGTCCCCAGGACACTGCAATATAGAGGGAAACGAACGGGCAGACTAGCTAGCAGACAACGCGGCAAGGACCCCTAAACCTCCACACGGCATGGCAACTAAACCCACGGCCTCAGGCCTTAAGTCAGACGTTCGCGCCCTTACTAGGAGCGCAGAGATGGACTGGTGGCGCAAGCACACACCGCATCTGTCCAGGTGGTACCGTGTCCGTGCGCGTAATGCCCGGATTCGCGTAATGCCCGCGCAACACCAGAAGCGCTCTATCAGCGACCAGGCAATAGAACCACCCACAATCAATATTATCACGAGATTTTCCAGAGTAGCACTATATCGATGCTTGCGATCAATTTGCACTATCTATATCTATTAGGAAGCTTAACGTTGCGGCCGCGACGTGTAGATCTGGTTGGGGAAGTAGATGCGCCCTCTGAGGCCTCCCTATTATCTTAAGTATCAACAACACGTTTCTGACGCTTTCTGCTCTGTAGAGCTGGCTAAGAGGCCTTTCTCTTACCCTTTTGGGATAGTTGTAGAGCTTTTTCAGCGTCGCGGGCAGACTTCTGGGCAGCGCGCTGAGCTGCCTTTTCAGCCCTCTCTTTCTCCTTTGCCTCCCTAGCTACTTCTCGCGCAACACGCTTCTCCTGCTGGATTTTCTCCTTATATAGCTTAGCTGCCTTCTTCAGCTCTGCTGTCGCTGCTTTTTGAAGCTGCTGCTGCTTATCCTCCTGCTCCTTGATTGATTGACGAACACGTGCCTCCCTTACTTTCCTTGGTGACCATAAGATAGCCCTACTATGATAATCCTGGCGCTGTTGAAGGTCTAGAGCTTTGCTCTTCTTCCCACGCTTCTTCTTAATAGATAGCGCCTGCCTAAGCCCATCATTGTCATACTTAAGCAGCTCATTTTCAACAGATAGGTGGTGGAGTGATTAACAAAGCTTTTGTGTATCCTTGCTACTTTAATCACTCACTACAGAGCGTACAAGCCTATCCATCTTTCTCCAGTCATGATCACTAAACCCTGATGAGGAGCTATCGCCTGATTCTTAATCCTGGGTAAACCTATTAAGGATAGGATCAGGATCAGGTGGCGATATGCCTGTGGCTCTAAAAGAGCTGAGGATAGTTGATTCCTTAAAGGAGACCTTCCACGCGTTCCAGAATAGGGGGAAGAAGTCGCCTTTGGTGATAGAAACCAGGCCCTGGCTTCTATGGAGATATCTTGATAGCTCTGCTGAGTAGGCTGTTGATAGAGGCTTAAACATCGCAACGTTAAGAGGCTGAAGCGTATGAGTTGAATGAGGAGGCAGGATAGCAAGGAGGATCCTATGCTGATCACAGTAGTTGATAAAGTCCATAGTGATGTGGGATCTATGGCCATCTACGATTAAGAGTTGATATAATCGGCGAGTCTTCTCTTTTGTGCAGCGATTAAATACCTGTTCAAGCCAGGCAAGCCAAATATCGTTGTTCATCCAGCCAGAGGGTGATGAGGTGATAAAGACTTCTTGTTCTCCTGCCTTAATATCCTCTACCTAGCTTGATTGGATGCCCTTGTTTGCAGCCTCATAGATGAGGCTTGGCGGCAGAGCTAATCCATCAGCGCAGATACATGCTAGGAGCGTAATCCATGCGCGATTGCCATCCTGGAGCGATGCCCTAACCTCCTTCTTCTCCCACATTCGTCTGCTGAATATTCGTTTTGATCTACCCACGATACCGATCAGGAAGCCTTTTTCGTCCATATTGTAGATATGACAAGGATCTATCTGATACTAATCGATCTTGCTGTGTAGGAGGTTGAAATAGAGGCGATATTTATCCTCTGAATCAGCTTTGTGGCGATTGCTGTCCATGCCAACTATCCATTGCGAGATAAGCTGAATGCTGTGTCGGTTAATAAAGCGGGTAACCCAGCTCTCGCTGACTAGCTCCTTTGCTATAGTAGAGGCGAAGTTCTGTATCATCTCTCGAGTGGGAGGTATATGTCTCTCTGTGAGTCCTTTGATATATTGTACGAGCTCCTGCTCTTGCTGTAGGTTGAGTTTCAGCTGGTTGATATTCTTGACCTGCCTGGGGCGCGTTACCCCTCGATGCCTTCGACCCAACGTAGATCGTTTAAGCCTATGCCTAGCAGCAACTTCTGTATATGAAAAATCTTCTCCTGGTTCTCGCGATTCTATCTCATCAATCGCAGCCTGATATGGATCCATAATGGTGGAGTTATCGCGTGCTGAAGTTAGGGTGTTTTGGTGTTGCGCGGGCATTACGCGAATCCGGGCATTACGCGCACGGACACGGTACATGCAGTGGGACCTCAAGTATCGCCCTGCAAAACAGCTAAAGGAGCTCACCCTCCAACGACCGACGCTTGCAAAGCTACTGTCCATGCGCACCCGCTATGGACACTACGCTTGGTACTACAAGAAGTTCAAACACGACGACGCAGTCACGGGATGCTCCTGCGGGGCAGACTTTGCGCTAGACCACATAGTCCACTGCCCACGAGCGGTCTGGAAGTTCCGCTACTGGCTGAAACGACCCCCTCTCCCTCCTAGCACCACACGGGAGGGCGTTGAATACTTAAAGACCCTTGAGCCTGAAGATTTTCAACTCTTGCTAGAGCTTGCCAACCCTACTGACACTAACAAATAAATGTTGGTTCTATGGACTGCCTACTAAGCTACAGATGCTGGCGGGCGCGACAATAACCTGGGACAGCTCCTCCGGCGTCGACTCTGTCTGAGCTCCCAGCAGGGGTGCCTCTTATCCTGACATCTTGCCACACGAGGCAACCTCCCCTACGCTCTCCTACTCTCCTTACCTCTCCTTACTGTCTACACGATCCTTACCTTTCCTATACTAGTTTTACGCTAAGGTCTTGGCACTTTTTAATATAGCTTTGGGGCAGCTGAAGCTGCCCCTGCTTTGGATTGTTATATGTATAATAGCTACACCCCGACATCTCAGCCTATAGGCATGAAGACACGGATTCAGCCCCCGCACGGAGGGGGGCAGACTCTTACGAGCCGCTGCAAGAGACGGCAATAGCTTATAGCATGAATCGCCTTTACCATCTGGCTGGCCCCAGATGGCTACTCGGCGCGTCCCCATGCCCCATGGGAGGCTAGAACCTAGGTTCCTGGACGTTAATCAATACTACTACTACTACTACTACTATCTTGAGTGGCGCCGTTCGCTCGATGAGCTTGAGCATGTTTCTCACTCGATCATCGATGTCGTATTCGGTCAATTTGCGACTGCCTAGAGAGACCGTGATGTTGGGTCCACGTAACCTTGGTGGGCCTGGCATCTCTAGATCCAGTCCCGCGGAGACTGATTCTGTAGCTGAATATACCCCGAACCTAAAAGGGTCGATTAGCAAATGCGTTACTCAGAAATCGTACTATCGTCAGACCGACCAGTCACTCATGATGAATCCATCAAACCCCCACTCTTCCCTCAGCACACTAGTGAGCAACCGCTTGTTCTCGCTCACATGTAACCCATTGATCTTATTGTAAGAAGACATGAGCGCCCAAGGTCGCGCCTCACGTATAGCAATAGCGAAAGGCGCAAGATATATCTCCCTCAAGGCACGTTCCGAAACCACACAATTGACCGCTTGACGTTCGTGTTCCATATCATTGCACACGAAGTGCTTGATGCAAGCAGATACACCTGTTTCTTGAATTCCTTTAATGACCGCGGCGGCTATTAGTCCGCTTAACACGGGATCTTCGCTGAAGCTCTCAAATCCTCGGCCACCCAGAGGTGATCGCTGCATGTTCACCGTCGGACCAAGCAGGACGTGCGCTCCCTTTGCGATTGTCTCTCGTCCCATGAATTTGCCTGCGTGCTGCAGAAGCGGTTGGTCCCATGTCGCACCCATACTGGTTCCGCATGGCAAACAAGCTGCACGCACACCGTTGAAGAATCTGATTCCTCGTGGTCCATTGGGGCCGTCTGTGAGTCGGAGGGATGGGATGTTTAGCCTTGGGATATCTCGTGTATGCCAGAAGTCCTTGCCTTGAGCTGTCAATATATTTATGTTTCACCACTATCGGTGACGGTGCGCAAACTTACCAGAAAGTAGTGTGATCTTCTCATCCAGCGTGAGTTGTGCGATCAGCTCTTCGATATCAAAACCGACTGCATGTATTGTGTGATCTCCCATGTTGACAGATGTTACCAGATTGTAGCATGAGTCGAGATGATCAAACAGTAGAATTACTTTCTTGAAGACGGTGGTGTCCGCCGAGGCCCGGAAACTGTGTGGTGGGTCTCGGAAGGTTACCGTCTCACCAATCGGAGGCATTCCATACCCTAGGTGCCTGCCATCCGATTTGTCGGCTCTGGCAAGAGACACTTTCGCTGCAGCTGTTCGAGACTACAACCCCGAGATAGTTCCGCCAAGATGAATTTCCAATGACAACAGCTGAAGTACAAAAGAGCGGAAAACAAGTTGAGAATATTATCACTACATTATTCTCCCTTTTCGCTATCACATTTCAGCATACAGCGGTCATGACTTGGGACCGACTCATCCAATTCAAGGGCGAAGACGGAGACCTCCACTAGGGCAACCCAATCGTCTCATCTCCTTCGGAACTCGAGAGCTTTATTGCCAATGGCCAGCTCAGAGCTTACGAACTCGCGGGACCAGACATCACCTCTCTCAAGCCCACTGGCCTGGAGCTCGTAGTGAAAGAATTGACTGGCCCACTCACACCGTCCGATGTCCCTATAGTACGCTGTATTGGCCTCAACATCCAAGAAGGCGATCGCAAGCCTCCACCTTACCCATCCGTCTTCATCAAAGGCTCGTCGACGATCGCATCATGGAATTCCGATGTGTCCGTTCCCACGATCGTACATCCCACTGATAAGTTGGATTATGAAGGGGAGATGTGCATCGTCCTCGGAAAGACTGGGGTCAACATCACCATAGACAAGGTGGAAGATCACATTCTCAGATACACCGTCGGGAACGACGTCAGTGCGCGAAAATGGCAGCGTGATCCGACTTTCGCCGGCGGGGTGCCCCAGTGGTGCTTAGCGAAGGGTTTCGATGGATGGTGTCCTGTCGGTCCAATGCTTGTCAGTCCTAAAAAATTGGGATTAGCAGACAAGCAGAGCTTGAAGACCTGGGTTAATGGAGAATTGAGACAGGACAGCGATACGAGCGATTTGCTGTTCGGTGTTAAAGAGATTGTGCAGTTTGTTAGTCAAGGGACGACCCTGGAGGCGGGGAGCGTGATCATGACGGGTACGCCAGCGGGCGTGGCCATGGGAATGAAGGAACCAAAATACCTCAAAAACGGTGACGTTGTGGCGATTGAGATCGGCGCGTTGGGAACAATCAGGAATAAGATGGTATTTGTAGGCGATCAGGGACAACCCTAAGATAGAGTATCCATATTGTCCCTTGGTGAAACCTGTGTAACGCAAAATACACCGGACCTGAGCCGGGGAACCAGAGCGTTGAATTGTGTATATAAGGTTTCTATCGCTCATTACAGATGAAAGTTCATACTCAACATCCTTCACTGTTTACATTGCTTCTGCCGCACACCATGACTGCAAGAGTCTCTAAAGGAAGCTGCCTGTGTGGCAGCATTTCCTTCTCTCTACATTCCGAACCCAACAAGATCCTTTCCTGCTACTGCACAGATTGCGTCAAGAACTCGGGAGCACCATATCAGATTGTATGATATACACGGGTCTCAAGTAATCTCCCTGCTCATATTTATTCAGATGGCAATGTTCCAAACAGACAGAATCATCCTGAAGGACCCGCGAAGACTACTCAAGATTTATACCGTTAACGAAGGAACAGCTAGCGGTTTCCCGAAAGAGAAGCACTTTTGTGGAAGGTGTGGATGTGCACTATGGACTGCACCGTTGAAGTACGAAGGCAAAGTCCGAATGGTGCGAATTGCATTGGTCGAAGATGGGTAAACTAACACTACTCTATCGCTCAGATTGATCGGATCGCGCGAAGAGACGATATCGCTAGGCTCGACAAGTTCAAACCGGCAATGGAGATATTCAAGCCGAATGGTTCAGAGACCACCTAGAAAATGCAGGGTTCCGGCCTCCAGCGGTACAGTGAACATAGACGTGCGGGAAGCCTGATTCGGAGCGATCCGGGAGCACCCCTAGAAGCGCGCCACTGACCGGTTTGTCCTTCGGAGCCGACCCGGAACCCCGAGTGCAACCTACAAGTGGGGACAAGGTTTCAACAACGAAATGCGGGGTTTATTCTGGGCCTTTAGAATCAACTTGTTGTCCTGTATTCAGTGCGCGCTTCGAAAGGAAGTACACAGCCAGCTCGAAGTCGTAGCACTTCTCAGTGACCGGACTGCCTGCTTTGTTCTGAAATCGTCATACAACAATGTCTCCCCATAAAGCCGAGTCAAAAGAAACGGCAGCCTATCTGTCCACCCTCGCTCCAAAAAATGTCGCGCCTTTATGGACAGTCATGTCCGCGATGGTCCCACCAGCGCCGAATCCCAAAGCCGCCGTCGCAGCATGGAAGTACAGCGACATCCGCCCTCTCCTTTTAGAGGCTGGCCGTCTGGTCGCCGCTGAGGAGGCTGAGCGCAGAGTCCTCATGCTTGTGAACCCCAACATGCAAGCGCCGTACACCACGGACACGATATACGCCGGCTTACAACTCATTTTACCAGGCGAAATCGCGCCTGCCCACCGACACACAGCGTTTGCACTGAGATTTATCGTGGAGGGCGAGAGGGGATTTACGGCGGTTGGCGGGAGGAAAGTCGTGATGCGACGAGGTGATGTGATTTTGACGCCAAGTTGGGAATGGCACGATCACGGGCATGACGGTACGCCTGACAGCCTTCAAGCCCGACTGTTGACGTTCTAACCGTAGTAGGTGACGGCCCGATGATATGGCTTGACGGATTGGATCTGCCTCTTTACCAAGCTTTTCCGACGAACTTCGCAGAGATGTATCAAGAAGAGAGATACCCAAGCGAGTGAGGAATCCCAGGAACACAAACAATGCACCAGACACTGACTGTTCAATAGAGAAGTAAAAGCAGCTAGCGACATCCAAATTGGATGGAAAGAAGTCCAAAAGGACCTCGACTCCCAACTGGGATCTCACGCCTTCTACCAGTACCGAAATGCCTCAGGTGGTCCACTATCTCGGACGATGGGTGGTCAAGCCGAGCGCGTCGATGCTGGAGCCCGATCCCCTCCTATACGCGAGAGCTGTTCATTTGTATACCATTGTTTCGAGGGTTCGGGCAAAACCGAGCTGACATTGGCGAATGGTGAGACGAAGACAGTGCAGTGGACTCAAGGGGACACTTTTGTAGTACCAGCGTGGACAGAAAGAGTGCATGAAAGCGCTGACCGCAGCTATCTGTTTGCGGTAAATGATTCGCCATTACTGAACAACTTGGGCATGTATCGCAGGGAGGCATAATTAGCATCAAGTACGGTTACAGGTGGTGTTCATAGACTAGTTGCGTCAATGGGAAGACTATTGAGCCAATCCAAGCCATTAGTCGGCCACCAAGCGTCGAGGAAAGCATCTTCGTTGAATATACCTTCATAGTCATCCGGAATGTGAATATCCGACAATTGACTCAGGTCCATTGAGATGGCAGCTGTATCAGATTGTGGCGGGAGATCTCGCGCTCCGTGGTTCCATATATCTGTTAGCTTCATACATAAAATAGGCAACTTCGTCATTTAAGGTGGGGTTTACTAGTTGTATCATGAATGCATTGGTCTTTTGCGGATTTTAGCATCAACAAACAGCGATTTGCGAAAGTACGGTTACTCTTTCGTATATGCCAAAGACACTCCAGGCATTGACGCCAGGAAACTTCGAGTGAATCTGTGTGCTAACTACCAGTATCGCGAAGTCTTAGAGTCAATATAATGGCCAGTATTACTGTTCCAGCTGTATACAAATCTGTGCTAATTGTTAGTGTCAATTGTTGCAGTGGGTAGTATCAAATATGCATACAGAAGACACTATACCACCAAGGGGGTGGGTTTCCCCCGTGTCTCTCTGTGTAGATAATGTTGATGAGCTCTTGTGCAGCACTAATGCAAGAGGAGATGCATCCTTGCGGCATGCTATTTTGGAGCTTCGTCTTTTTGCTGCTGACACCCCGGCATTGCGCGAGAGGTACTATCGTTGGACGAAAAGATAGAATTTGTAGGTATAGAAATCTGCAACGAAGTGTTATAGCCTGGCGTACATAAACAAGCTCTTGTTCGTTGGAGTGACCTTCACTTCGCCGCAGGTGATCAGGAAGCTCATCTGCCCAACAACCCAGACGGTGATCGATCAGTTGGACTTGGGTAAATCGCTCGAGCAAGGTCATTTGTTCGTTAGGTATCAACTACCAGCACTAGAACTAGGCATAGGCGACCTGTCCAACCAACTGTTATATCCGCGCACCATCGTAAGCGACAACATAAAGATGAAGTCTGATAAACCATGCGATCGTTACATTTTCCTTTAGGCAGTCGACTAAAGATGGGCACATATCGTGCATCTGGAAGACACGGTCCCAGTTGAAGTCTCACAATCTGTAAAAGGCTAAGTCAACTATGAACAGGTGTGAATGAATGATAGTAAGACTTGTACACGACGGCAATCGTCCCGTAAAAAATACCACAAAATATTGAAGGATAAAGGCAAGGGCCCAGGGTTCTCTGGAATAGTTGACGGTTTGAAGAGGGCACCACAGCATAAAAAAGTAGCGGCTCCATGTACCGAAGTCACTGAACTTCTATTCTCTATTCTCTATTCTCTATCTAGCCACAAATTTTTGATTAAGATCTTTCTGTACTAATTTTGTCTGTTGGACAATTCATAACTCTTATCAATGTGAGCTCCCGAACGGAGAAAACAAGTGATGGATCACTCCTAGAAGAGAAAGAGCTTACTTATGACCAAGCCACGCCAAGCCGACCCCCACCCACTTCTCACCACAACGTCCCACGCTGCCATCCCATGTGTTTCTCTCTTGAGTCTCTTTCCGTCTCCCTGCCGAACAACCAAACATGAAACGCAAAGGCGCTACGTGGTCCGACAGCCAATTGGTGGAACTACTCGCTGTGGGTTTCGAAACAATGGCCTTCTCAGATTGCGAGCCTCCCAATTTCGCTTCGCGCACCCGCTCTCCGCTCTCCACGCGCATCTGTAGCCGCCACCACGCCCGAAGAGGCCGACTTCCCGCTCCACGGCTTGAGGCTACGCCGGACACAGCAACCGCTAGATACCCTCTCGGCATGGCGCAACGCCTGTCATTCCGATCCCACAGACTGCCCCGTCAACCTCCTGCGCCGGCAGCACTTGCTTGAGATCACTTGGAATTGAGGGACCGGCAATCCTTGAAGGCCGAAGATCATGCAGCCTCGCCGTATAAAAGTTTCCTTGTCTCTTCTTCCTTTCTCTCCTTCACAGGCAAGTCCTATCGGCTGACGTTCCTTCCCTCAACTACTTTTGCTTTTTTCCACCGCATTCTTTCATTCGTTCATTCGACGTGATCCGGGATCACTTACCTTTCACAATGTTCTCCAAGACGCTCCTTGCCTCCTCCCTCGTCGCTGCTGTGTCAGCTCACCAGAACTTCCACCAATTCTGGGTCAATGGCGAGACCCCGGGATATCACGCCGGTATTCGGATGCCGCCGTCCAACAGCCCTGTCGAGGACGTCACAAGCAACGACATGGCCTGCAACGTCGGTGGCAGCACCGTTCCCTCCGGTGTCGACACCGTGGCCGCAAGCGAAGGCGACACGATCAAGGTGCAGTGGGATCAGTCCGGCCACCCCGGCCCCATCACCCACTTTCTGTTTGGCCCTGTCGACGATGCGAGTCAGGCAACTGGTATCGGCTCCTGGTTCAAGATCGATGAGCTCGACTACGTCGATGGCAAGTGGGCCAACGAGATTATGGGTGCGAACAACATGACGCACGAGTTCGCGCTTCCAACTGGTCTGCCCAGCGGAGAGTACCTTCTCCGCTCGGAGATGCTTGCGCTTCACGGCGCGCAGACCGTCGGAGGGGCCCAGTTTTACATCGGCTGCGCGCAGCTCAAGATTACTGGCACGGGTAGCACTGGATCTTGCGGTCCGACTATCGAGCTTCCGGGCGCATATGACGCAAAGGACGCCAACATCTACATTCCCAACGTCTACAACGGCTTCGATGCTACGACCTACACTGCCCCTGGTGGACCGGTCGCGAGCTGCGACGGATCTGGCTCAAGCGCACCTGTCGTGTCCTCGCCGTCCAACAGCACAGGACCATCGTCCACTGCTGCTGCCGCTATTTCAAGCTCCCTTCCCGCTGCTACCAGTGCCGCTGCCGTCTCCACTGCCACAGACGTTGCTTCCAGTACCGCTGCCCTCCCGACCGCTGCTCCGATTGGCAACTCCTCATACTCAGCGCTACCCAGCGTTGCCCTTCCTAGCACCTTTTTGACCTCGATCATTGCGACCCCGTCAAATACCACTATTCCCTCGGCACCAGGGTCCACCGGCGTTTCTGGCGATGTTGTGAAGAAGTACGGTCAGTGTGGTGGCAGCAATTGGACTGGCGCCACGTCGTGCGAGAGCGGTTCGACCTGCACCGTGCAAAACGCGTACTACTCGCAGTGCATCTAAGAGCGAAGCTGTAATGGGCGCGCATTGTGCCGCTTAGCGTGTCCATCTGCGTGATGCAGAACTATCTTGTATATATTCTACTTTTCACCATGTATAAAATTTACCTGCACGTTTCAATGTTTAGTCTTTGCACTTCTTCATCTGTGAATACGTCTTTGAGGACCCACGCTTTACCAAAAAAGGGTGTCTATACATCTCCGTCTGCTCCATGGTGGTGAGTTTGCGACGTTTCCAACGCGCTTTCTCCACCACAAGTGGCCGCTTCAGTGTCTACCCGAAAAGTCATTACTAACCATCGATGCCATGGCTGCGCGAAAGAAGTAATAGGATATAAGTTGCAGAAGCAAATCACTGCCGAAAACCATCATTCAGTCATTCATATCCATTTATAGTCAATTCAACCTTTCACAGATTATGAGCATGCTGCGAATGTGTCTCAGCATAGAATTGGAAAGGAAAGCATATGTCTACTTAGTTACAACTTACAAACATGATGTGCGGGTGGGCATGCATGCCTCAGGAATAATGGTCGTTACATTAAAACCTTGGAAGGGCAGTCACCATGTGGAGCGCCAAGGATATACTCCCTTCTGTGAGACGAGGCTTCTCCGAATGCAAACAAATCTTTAAAAGCTTAAGCAGGCTATAGCCAGATATGAACAATATAATGAACGAATGTAAACATTGACTACGAATACACTTGAAAATGAGGGTGTCCACAGCGATATCTATCCCGCTTTCCAAGTTACAGGACAATGATGTCATACTTATACCCCTCGCTATTTGGCCCCCAACGCGCCAAAAATGCCCAAGAGTGAAAGATTGACTCTTCCCATCCCTAGCTAATTAATTTCTATCACCATAGTATATAACACAAAGCAGCTTTGTTCACCTAAAATCAATACCCAGAGACTGTACGCTTTATTGTAGTATACGCGTAGATCATACCCAGGTGGTCAGATCAAGTAATTAAGCGGGTTTCTCCTTCAGGAGCAATTTTTTGGCTGTTCCATAGATCGCAATGACTCAAGTCTGGCCAATATTCATCTTCTTCTTTCTCCATGGATAGTGTACTAACGCAGCGATAATTCAATTATTGTTTAGCAACGTCACATACCCCCTACCATCTTCCAACGTCTATTAAAGCACAAAGAAATCGACAGCCCGAAATATCCAAGTCTAGTCAAAAATACAGGTAACAATACAGCCCCGCGCGCATCTTTAATCATAAAACCCCAACACCTTATTCGCTTGATTAAGCACTTCCCTCTCTCCTACCGTCAACCCCTCCGCATCGCTATCCCACTCCAGCAAGCCCATCGCCCTCCTCCCATCCTCGCCCACCACCCGCTCGAATTCCTCTACCATTACCCGACCCACATGCTCTGCCTCTCCCACGCCACCCCCAAAGTCTGGACTCGGAACACCGCGGACGAATTTGTCGCGCTGCCGCAAAAGGTAGCGCGCATTGCCTTCGGTCAGTGGACACGCAGGAATGTAGAGGACAGAGGAGTCGGAAGTTCCAGCGTGCGTCTTGTCAACGCTGTGAATGGTGTCACAGTGCCAGGCTACGTAGTCACCCGGGCGCACGGTTGGCACGGGGATCATGGACTGCTGAAGGTTGAGATGCGGATGGAGGAGGTGCGAAAGCTCCTGACCATGGCCGGGCGTGGCGCCTTGGATCCAGGAGCTCGGGTTGTGGTCCATCTCCCAGTTGTCGCTGGACAGGAACTCGGATGTGTTGGTCACATGCTCGGAAGCGGTTTGCGCGCCTGGTTCGACGCCCTTTTTCGGCGAGAAGAAGGGGCGGAGCAGGTAGTAGGCTGTTGCCTTGGCGAGGAGCGGGTTCACGAGTAGTGTGCCCTCTCCCGGTCCCGTGTTTGACAGTGATAGCCAGCCCTGGAACATGCGGAAGGCGGTTGCAGCGCCCACGCCCTGGTGCAAGTCGGCCACGACAGGCAGTCTGCAGCTCGATTCCCAAGGGTCAAAGTCCTCCCATCGGCCCTGCCAGACGGCGTCGTATACCTTGCCTAGACCGTACCCGCGCTCGTCCCAGCGCTCTACACTTCCTCCGTCTGCGTGTGGGCCCGGGGCGAATGTCGAGTCGCCGGGCAGGCGCACACGGAGGCGGTCGGCGTAGCTTACGGGGTGATGAGTTGATATGGGTGTCTCCTGACTGGCGGCGTGCCAGTAGGACACGAGGAAGCGCTGCGTCTTGAGCATAGTGGGGTGGCCGCGGGCGAGGAGTTGGGTGCGTGACCAATACAGTTCGAAGACCTGGGGATTCTCTGGAGGAAATGCTGGGGGCTATCAGGGCACCAGTCCACAGGTTGAAGGTTTTCACATGTCCGGATGCGTGACACGTACCTTTCGTCTGCGGGTTTGTCTTGATATACTCCCTCAGATGTTCCTTCCATTCCAACGCCTCCTGCTCGTCCACGACGCCTCTGACAACCGCCACACCCCGCTTCCTAAGCTCCTCGCTGAACTCTTTGGGCGCACTGTCGATATCTTTGAAGGCAATCTCCGGGATGATCTTCGAGCCCTTCTGCACAATGAGGGGTATCTCTTCCTTCAGGTCCTCGAGCAACCGCTCCCAGGACTTCCGTACGGCATCCTCGTTGCCTTTGATCAGGCGAGCCTTGAGATGCGCGTACTCGGAGGCGAGTGGTGCAAAGCTCTGGCCGGACAGTGAGACAAAAGCATCAGAGATATCGCCTGCGCGCTTGGATACAGCTTCGCTCGTTACGGTGCGCGTATGAGGCAGCGCCCGCATGGCTGGGGACCGGACGGTTCGCAGAATGGAGAACATGGTGGATAGCGGACTCCTGCTGTTGCTTTAGAGCCCCAAACCCTCCCATGATATACAGACGACAAGCAGCAAATAACATGTACTCGAGCGATTTGATATGGTAGTACCTAAGTTAAGCTCTGTCGGAACACCAGCTTGAGACGGAAAGGTGTCCGCCTTCACCGCTAAGCCCAATTGGGTCACTGCGGGGAGACGACCATTGATGTCAACATGTGCATTGTTGTACGGAGAGGTTTCGGACCATGTAGGTGGATTGGACGCATTTGAATAGAAATTGCACGGCACATTGCCTGCCTACATGGTGTATGTCTGCAGTTGTTGCCGTGTGTTGTCCACTGAAGTGGGCCACTTCGTGTACCCCGCCGCACTGCACCACACCACCAGAGAAGCAGGCAGAATCGACGGCCCGCACAGCCATTCACCGCCTTCGCCTTTACGAGGTATTGTGGCAGAATGGAGCTTGAAAATGTGGGCACCAGCATGCACATGAGCAAGCAGCGGCGCTCAAGGCCGTAGAGAGTGCACCAGCGGCCCAATGGCATCATCGTCAGGTGGGAAAAGTTCGTCTTGCATCTGCACAAGGCGATGGAACCTGTACAGCTTGCCTCTCCTGTCTTAGGGCCTTGAAAAATCAAGGCCTTGGACGCATCGAAGGCGGCACGGGTAGAAGGCGCTCCGCACCCTAGCTTCGCCTGCGGTCGTGGTATATGTAGCTCAGTTGCCCGTATGCGCCTCTTCGATAGCATACTGATTTGCTCCAGATTTTCCTTGTGCATCTCACGGATACTTGCACGACCATGTCGGACTCATACCTGCCCAAAGACTTCAAGTGGGGCTTCGCAACAGCCTGGTTCGTGTCTCCAGTAGCTTTTTGATCCCCAAGTCCCCCGCTGCAGCAAGCTTCAACTCACTAAAATGCATATCTAGCTACCAGATCGAGGGATCACCCCACGCCGACGGAAAAGGTGACAGCATTTGGGATGTCTTTTCTCACATGCCCGGAAAGGTCTGGGACGGAACCTCGGGTGACGTGGCCTGTGACTCGTATAACCGTACCGCAGAAGACATCGAGTTGTTGAAGTCCACTGGTGCAAACAGCTACCGTTTCTCACTCTCGTGGTCCCGTATAATCCCCTTGGGCGGACGCAACGACCCCGTCAATGAGCAGGGCCTCCAACACTACCTCAAATTCGTGCATGACCTGCACGCCGCAGGCATCGAGCCACTGGTCACGCTCTTGCATTGGGACCTGCCCGACGGGCTGTACAAGCGATATGGCGGTTATCTGAACAAAGAAGAGTTCGCCAAGGACTTTGAGAACTATGCGCGAGTCTGCTTCAAAGCTTTTGGCTCAAAAGTCAAGTTCTGGATCACCTTCAACGAGCCCTGGTGCAGTTCGATCCTTGGCCACAATATTGCTTGCCATGCACCGGGACGGAGCAGCGATCGAAGCAAGAGCGCCGAAGGTGATAGCAGTACGGAGCCCTGGATCGTAGGACACTCGTTGCTGATTGCACATGGCGCGGCGGTGAAGGCGTATCGTGACGACTTCAAACAACATGATGGTGGCCAGATCGGCATAACCCTGAACGGTAAGTAAGCAATCAATGGACTATAGTGCGTCGCAAAACTTTATCCATCCTGCTGCGGTCAGCCACTCATGCAACACCCGCACGAAGCGAAGCGAGCATGTTCGAACAAATGTGTAACACGCAATATGAGCTGACGACGCATCCTGCAGGAGATTACGCAGAACCGTGGGATGCGAATGATCCCCTCGATGTCGAAGCAGCTAACCGCAAACTCGAATTCACCTACGGATGGTTTGCCGATCCGGTGTACTATGGTAGGTACCCCGACTCGATGCGCAAGCAACTGGGCAGCAGGTTGCCAGAGTTCATGCCAGAAGAAGTTGCTTTGGTGAAAGGCAGCAATGACTTCTTTGGCATAAACACTTACGGCGACAACTACATCAGGCACAAGGAAGGCGAGATTGACATCAATGACTATTATGGACACCTAGAAGTGCTGGACCAAAACAAAGCCGGTGAATGGATCGGCCCAGAGACGGAGTCTGCCTGGCTCAGACCCAATCCCCGCGGCTTCAGGAGTCTGCTGAATTGGCTGAACAAGAGATACGGGGGACCGACCTTCTACGTGACCGAAAATGGAACCAGTGTAAAGGGCGAGAACGACCTGCCACGCGAAGAAATTCTAAACGATGAGTTCCGCTGTTGGTTCTTCCGAGGGTACATTGCGGCGTTGGCAGACGCACACACAAAGGACGGTGTGGATGTTCGAGGCTACACAGCATGGAGTCTCTTGGAGTACGTATCTTCATTCCCTTTTGCTGTCTTCACTAACGCCACGGCCATACAGTAACTTCGAATGGCACGAAGGATATCGAACACGGTTCGGTGTCACTTATGTTGACTACGAAGGTGGTCAGAAGCGATACCCCAAGAAGAGTGCGCGTGAAGTAGGCCAGATCTTCGGCAAGTTCATCAGAAAGGAGTAATTCTTGCACTGTTGGACGCGTCGAGCGAATGGACCCAGGGATAAGATTGCAAAAGAAGGTTCCATGGCATTTCCAGAAGGCTTTGGCGTATGATCATCTTGGCACGCTCCGTGGAGTGCCTTGAATGTACCTGCGGCAGTGGGCATGACGCGAGACATGGCGCAGGATCGGCCTTCACTGGGGAAATGGCGCCAGCATCGTTCTCCCTCGATCGTGCTTGCTTCGAGAAGAGAGGACTAGAGAGGAATTGCAGTAATTCAATAGACTGATAGACCAACAACGGCCACGACCCACTCCGCGCACCTGCTCTTGCCTTGTCACGTCACCTTGAGGCTTGCGATTTCATGGCGGGCGGGTGACGACATACGACCATGCCGCATCCCCCCGCAACTGCCCCTCTTCTTGCTAGTGTGTCGGAGATGAGAGGTCCACCAGAGTAGGTAGGTTTGCCTCACTCGACTTTTTAAGGTTCATGGCATGAAGAGTGATCAACCCCTTTTCTTTCAAATACCCACCTCAGGCGCCAGAGATGATCGCTTAGTACCTTCTAGACTCGAGCTAGAAGCTCATAGTAGATCTTGTGGCACACCATTCGTCGGCTGATGTCTGGTACTAATGACTCGTTAGCCGCCACCAAGGCCCTGACCCGCTGTCGTGTTACCTCAAGGTCAAACCTTAAATGCAAGCCAGCATGGCAGCCCTGCCGAGCCATGTGTTTCAGAGCTGACCTCGTGGTTTGGATGACGGCGCAACCAGGTACTGGTGCTCAGCCGTCGATGTACTGCGAGCTGCGTTCGGACAACCTCACACCTAGACAGAAAGAAGGCTCGACGGATGCTTGCGAGCCTGGACCATTATGGCATAATGATACAGACCAGATTGTCGGATGGCTGGGATGGCTGCCCAGCTGGGTGTTGTATTGCGGGCTGCTTCTGACAAAACAGGACGAGCATCACCAATACCTTGGCAATCGACGGCCGGCCCCACCGGCGAGTACTACAATAGTCGCGGATACGGTAGTGTGCGGTGTACCTCCCACTAGAAGGAGCGAAGAACCACACACAGTTCACAAGGCGTTCGCTCCGAAGCTAGAGGGAGAGTTTGGCGTCGGAGTGACGGGGCAGGTACGCGCTCTAAGCGCCATGAGAGGCCAACGGTAGGGGACTGGTGGTGTATGTGGGGCGGTCCCAAGGGAGGGATGTTGTCACTTGTGGTGTCATGGGCAGACTGTTGAGGTCAGGGCAGCGTGTGCGGAGGAAGGCGCAACGGCGGGTGTGACGCCATGGTGCAAAGTCGAAAAGCCAGGCATGCTCAGGGTCGCAGTGCCATCATGGCCCGTCTCCCTACGGTGACGCTACCTACCTGCTCGTGCCCCACATCCATGGACATGTGCGAGGGCGCGTTTGCGGACGAGAAAGATGCATGTCGCACGGTAGCGTGTTTCAAGAAGGCCAAAATGTGAGCCAGAAGGAGCACCCGGGTGCGGCCTCGGCAAATGGCGACACTTGTTTCGGACGGCCAAGGAGATTTCGAAGCCAGGAGGCCCGAGGGTCATGGTGTTGATCTGTGAAGCGCTCGAGATGAAGAAGTCGGTGAGTGCATTGTCGGACGATCCGACAGCAGCCTCATTGCCGCTGGGCAAGTGTGCAGTCGCCAAAGTGGCCCTTTTCTGGCCGGGGCGCCCAGCTCGCATCACGAAGCGGTCTGTGTTAGCACAGCAGCACACCAAAAGGACAGGTTACGCGACCGCGTTTGGCGTTCAGAGTCGCAGAGGACGGCGAGAGGACGTGATTGTGGTGGCAGGGGGTGTGAGAAAAAATCAACGCCTCGTCTCCTTTTGGGGACGCTGGCAGCGGGCGGTGAGTGGCTGGCCTGTGCGTGCAGTGTGGTGGGGGTCGGAGCAAATCAGACATGTCATAGTGCGCTTTGGGCGGAGATGGGTACAGGCGGCGTACATGGAGAAGGCGGGCGGCGCGCTCGGCGACGAGACCAGTATCCGCAATACCGAGAGCGACGAGAGTGCTCGTCGGAGGGGGAAGCCGCGAGCAATGGCATGGCATGATGATGGGCTGGTGGCGGACGCCCTCGCAGCCGATTGCGGCACTCGCTAACCGCTCCAGGCGGAAGGACTGCCAAGGCGGAGGCGCGCTTGGGCCCCGGCCCCGTTTCGTCGCGCTGCATGGCCATGGCCATGGCCGTGTTCCTGACCCAGGGCAAAGGCCGGCACCGGCGGCAGCGCGCAACGCCAGACGAGACGAGCAGCAGGCCGCCATCGAGCGCTGGCGGATGCAGACGAGCGCGAGTTGGTGCTGAGCTGAGGGGCCGCCGAGCATTTGCATTTCGAATTCTGAACCTTGGGAAGGCGCGCAGCCCCGAAGGCGTTTAGCGGCAGGCACCATCGCTGATCCATGGATCCCTGCCGGCCACGTGCGGCCGTGCCCGGGTCGGTAGCAGCCATTCCATTCTCTCCGCCCCTTCTCCCCTCGGTGCTTCTCCTGTTCAACAAGCCGTGCCAGCTCGTCCTGGCAGCCTCGCCGCCTCGCCGCCTCGACAGCGCGACAGCTCCTCGCCAGCCGTTCACTGCCTGTGCGAGCTCGCTTCGCCGCCGGCCCACGCGGCCGTCCTGCTGCTCCCTCTCTCGCATCTCCCGCGCGCTGCCGTCCAGGTCTGGTCATCGCGGCCCTGCGCGGAGCGGTCAATCGCCTTGCCGCCGCCATTGGCCCGCCAGCCATGGCTTCCTCTCTTCCTCTTCTCTCTGCTTGTGCCAAAGGGGAAGTGGGCCGAGCGATCCGCCGTCGCCGGCGTGGTATAGCGGCATAGCGGCATAGCGCGCAGAGAGACGCCGCGCCGCATCGCGCCCTGCCCTCGCCCGCATCCACATGGCAACGCCGCCTTCTAGTGACCATCGCGAAGCCCTCGCTGCGCAGCGAGCCTCCGTCCATTTCTGATACGCCCGCCGGCACGCATCGCCGGAAGCCGAATCGGACGGCGCTGGGGTCCGCTCTGAAAAGGCTTTGTCAACGGCGCCTTGATGCCTTGAAGGCTTGCGCCACGTCGCTCGTCTCCAAACTCTGTCTGGTTTCACTCCTGCATTTTCCCCGCAAGCCGCACGTGTGCTCACCACCGACCGCCTGGGTCTCTTCCCAGGCTCCGTCTAGGGTCGCTGGCAGCTAGCGGCGCAAAGCCACCAGCCAGGGTCCCTTCGCATGCGAGGCCTATCCTTACAGAGATCCTGTTATAGCCCTCGACCCTGCCGGGTCACTGCGCTCTGGTTATCTCTGCACGCCCACCTACCTATACCTGTTCCCTTTGCTTACGTGCCCATTGTAATTTCTGCTCCAAATCGCCATTGCTACCCTACCACCTACTGATCCGAGACCCCTTTAACCGTGCTCTCCGCACGCGGCACACCCCAAACCCGCCAGTTCGCCGTGTCATTCAGGAAACCCTCCTCATCTTACGCACGGGAGCTTCTGCAAGCTTGGTCCTGTGCTGCCCGAGCCGCCGTCACAACAACCGCACACTGCCTTTAACCCTCGCCCGCCCCCGCGGATCCCCATGACTTCAGTAATCCACTATCGAGACCCGATTGCATACCGTGGCGACCTCATGAACACAAACTATGTTCCACCACACATGGCGAACCTCAACCGATCGCCCACGTATGACGACCAGTCGTCTGGTTCCGAGAGGAAATCCTCTACCCCCGGAGCCAAGAAACGGCCCTCGAGAGCTGGCACGCGCAGCGTCACCACCCTGACTGCCGCACAGCTGGAGCGTAAGAGGGCCAACGACCGAGAGGCCCAGCGGGCCATTCGCCAGAGAACAAAGGATCACATCGAAGGCCTTGAGCGCCAGGTGCGCGACCTGATGGCACAAAGTGGCACCAACAGTTCGACCAAGATGATGGAGCTAATGCGGCGGAATGAGGAGCTGGAGCAGGAAAATGCTGTGCTCAGAGCCCGACTGTCGCATGCCGTGCAAGCGTTGGGTATGCCGGAAGGCTCAGGTACGTCAGCCGACACGTTATTGTTTTGCAGCACAGAGCATCGGCTCTGTGGGTGGTGGCATCATTTCTGCTTTTTGTCGTTTGTCCGTTAGCTGTCAGGATAACCGGGCATTTGCTTCTTCCGTCCCGCCCCTTCGTTTACCTTGGTTCCTTTGTTTGTTCAGGCGGCACGTGGCTTCTCAGCCTGCGCTTGAACCTGGCCATCGTGGACAAAGCTGACCCGTTCATTAGCACACACCATCCCCGGGCCAGAGTCCACTGGCTTGATTGCTGCCACGGGCGGAGCTCCCTCGCCGAGTGACCGAATTCAAATCCTCAGCCAGCCACGTCGATCCTCGACCAGCACAGCGAGGAGCGTTCATTCAGTACCAGAAATTACAACGACCCCTGTCTCTCAACCCCCGCATTGGCAACAACCACAGCCGCAGCAGCAACAGCACCCTCAGCACGCCTATTCCCCCAATGTACCTTCACCGCATATCGAGCACTCGCCAACAAATTGGAGCTCTCATCCATCCGCGCATCCTCAACACCACTCGGTATCCCTCTCGGTGCAGGATCCCTCCTTGCACGCCGGTAACTCTGGGAACTTGTCATATCCCGACTCGTACGCTTTGGACAACAACGCCAGGGCCATGTCTTACCCTCTGGAAGGCACGCCGCTCGTCACGTCTCAGTCCATGCAGTTGGGAGGTTACAGCACGCCAACCTCAAACCCATTGCCACACACATCAGAATACCATAGGCATATGAGCGTGCCGATGAATGCAGGCCCGCCTGCAGGACATCCTCCACATCCACATGCGTACTCCAGTTCTGGACACCACGGGTATGTGCCTCAAGCCAGCCACCCGGGGGATATGCATATGATGGCACAGGCTCCGCACCCTCAGCCTCACATGATGAACGAGCAGGGCCAGATGATGTATCACGTCCCACCACATATGAAGGTAGAGCACTGAACGCGAGATACCTCCTTCCGCTCGTATCGGTGCCTTGAACCGCGTCCGGCCCAGTGGAGACGAGGCGGTGAAGAGCTCCAACTTGGCGGTGGCGCTTTGGCAGTGAACTCGTTGGATTACACTGCATAACCTGCACAGGCGGAACACCCAGGCGCACCCCGGTCATAAACCGACACCAATTGCGCTCGCAAAAGCATCGTAGAAAGGGCCGTTTTCGTTCAAACTGCGCGAAGCGACTTATTCCAGCCCCGTGTATCCCGGATGATGACAACCCATCTCGTCCCCGGACCGGCTCCTGTGTAGTACGCAGAACAATCCACCACCAGGTCACCATCGATGCAGCCCACTCGAATATTTTCGCCGAATAAAAAATATTGAGGCCACTCGCATCTCCTACTCAGAGCCATAGCCTACCGGAATGATCTCACTGGACTGCATATCCTTGGGATGCAATTTGCGCAATATGGCAGAAACTAGGTAGCGAGAACGCGCAGACAACCACGAAGCTTGCCTTGCATCGCTAAGGCGGGGCATTTCGGCATGCTCCGTGCCTGGGGTTCTGTGATCCAAGCAAGCCTCTACAGTAGAAATCTTCTCGTTGCCTCTCGTCGAGCCTTTTGGTGGCAAGCCTCTCTTGGCTAGCACTTCCCGTTACGGATGCCTAAAACCGCCAAAGCACCGAAGGATAGCACCGAAGCACAGACTCTCGATACGAATTACGCAAGATCTCCAATCGAGCCGGAGTCTTCGTCCAGCGCTAGTGGAAAGTCTTTCGAATATGACTTGGCAAGGCAATCCCTGTGTTCCATCGCTTTACTTGCTCCTCGTAGTAGGAAACAGGGCTGCTCAAGGCGCCAGACTATTCACTACACCGCATCTTCATAGAACAATAATCAAACCTCATAGCTAATTACATCGGCAATTACTGGGGCTCAAATTCAACCCCATGCTTCTCCACAGTCGCTGCCTGTTGCGCCCGAATTTGCGCCAATAGCTTGGGATACTGCGGGAAGAGTTAGTCCAGCACAAGGCATCGAGAGGGCGACCTGATCGCTTCCATCAATCAAGAGGGATCCGACGACTTACCCATCGTTCTCCAACATCCGGATGCGATTTTATGCGGTTCATCAGCGTGGCTTCGCCCAAGTGTTCCCATCTACCTTTGACGAACGTGAACTCGACGTCGTCCCTGCGTGCTTTGCGAGCCTCGTCTCTCAGCTTCAATACTTCGTTGGGTACATCCATGGCCTCAAATTGGGCATCGTAGCTTACTCCCTGGAAGAAGGGCACCGAGTATCTGGCCTCTTCACCCTTCCTTGGGCTGAGGACACGGTGCGTGGTGGAAGCACAGACGCCACCAGTCAGTGCCTCCATTCCTTGGCCGATGGCTACTACAAGAGTGCCGGCAATGGGCTTGCAGTCCACCCACTCGCCTCGCGCGTTCTGTGCTTGAAGTCCTAGCTGGTCGCTTGCTTGCAGTAGGTACGAGGTCAGCATGCTGTCCTTGTGCGGACCGACGCCCTGTCTCTTCGTTTCCCACTTCTTCTTCTCCATCTCGCTAGCGCCTGCCGTCAGATCTGGGATATCGACTTCAGGGTATTTTACAATCTTGAGTTTGTGCTGCTGGTTCTCGTCGAAAAAGTCATCGAAGGCTTCTGGGGGGAGCCCAATGGCTTCGGCGATCAGGCTGGTGAAGAGCATGGAGATCTGCGACATGCGTTGCATGTAGTCCTCGAACACGGATCGGAAGGTGGGGAGATAGGTGGTAGAGGGCCATTGGTTCGGAGCCAGAAGGTTGTGATATAGAGGCGCTCCGGGTTTTGGAAGCGGTTGGGGGGTCGACAAGTCGAGCTGTTCGCGGTGGTCGATGTTCAGCGCCGTCGTTTCGTTGTCGAGCTTTTGGGATGGTCAGCACGAATACCTCTGGAGAACGACTACGTCTGCACTACACTAATAATGCAAAGAGGGGGAGAGAGGGCAGTAATGGTAGGGGCGGATTTCGATTTTCGTCGCAGTGTTTACGAGTATATGTTTGATCCGAAGATACCCAATCTCTCGTTGGTCTTTGTCTTTTGACGGCGTTGGGACACGAAATGACCGGGTACTCTGGACGGGCGATTGGTTTTGGGCGGTACGTAGCCATGTTTTGATATGTTGATGCGTTTCCTCTGTTTCTCGTCTCATCATCGCATGTCTTTTTTACTTTTATCAGGATTTTGTATGCAGGACCTTTGTAATGCTCTGGGTATCCTGTCGCATATTCCGTCGTCTCTTTTTTTTAGAGTCGCATACCGCATCCGCGAGGATTCTCATGGCTTCCTTGTTCATAGACAATTAAGAACGTTTTTTTTTCTCGATTCATCCTCCCATCATGGCTCGTACGCTTGCTCGCTTTTCAACCAAACTAAAAGAAAATATAAAAACAAAAACAGAAAGAGAAAAAGATTTCATCACTTACCCTACTCCACCCAAGAAAGCTCTTCTCATTCTTCATCTCGATCCTCTCCTTCTCCCGTAGCGGTAGTTTCTCGAAGAAGTCGCGACATTCGGCGATGACTTGTTGGACCAGGGTGTCGGGCAGGCCGGTCTCGCTGAGGTATAAGAAGCCGACGTGGAGGAGGGCGGTGCGGAGGTGGGTGAGGAAGATGGGTTTTGTGGTGGGGTCGAGGGCCTGGGAGAGGGGGAGGATGGGGAGGGTTGTGAAGGATTGGGGTTGGGGTGTGGGCATGCTGTTGGGTTGGAATGTAGGGATGCGGCGTTTTGATCGAGGTTCGTTCGTTGTAGCAAGAGGCGGGGAGGGAGGATTGGGCAAGCGAGAATGGGTAGACGAGGCGAGGGTGTGGTTTGAGATGAGATGAGATGAGATGAAGTGAAGAAGAAGAAGGTGTACCGTGGACCCGGGGTAGTTTGGCTTTTCTAATGGAAGCCTGGTCGGTTCCCTGCGATGTGTTTACGGGTTGGGGGCGGTCGCCGACTAGATAGCAGGCTGGTATGTAGGTCAGGTAGAAACGGTACGGTACGGAACGGTGCGGGGTGGGACGGTCGGATTGCCGTATTTGAGCCGCGGATGGCGTCATTCGGCTAGTCGCGAGGGGAATGTATGGGGTGGGGTATACATCCCACTCGCAGGGTCCATGTCATATGTGCATACATACAACGGGGTATGCAACTCGCGAGTTTAACTTGGAAGAGGCCTTTGCGGATAGCGGTAGAGGGTGATTTGTAGAGGGAGTTTTGCGTTGCTTATTCGTAGCGCGCCAGCCATTTGAAAGCTAGGCCTATGGCGGCGAGTTTGAGCGTGGTGATGAGGACGATGGAACATGCTTCGAGGAGGAACATGGCGGGCATGCGTCGTTCTTTTGGACTGGGAATGGAATAGTATGGTATGGTATGGTATGGTATGGTGCGCTGGTGGTTTTCTAACAAGATGTACACGCTCCCCCTTCTATATAAACACAGCCCAGCTACTAACAAGCCTCCCGTTGCCCGACAAACCAACTGCACAGCGCACGCGACCCCCGGACTATTCAAAGCTCACGCGCGATGCGGTCATGAGGGGAGGAGATGACTAAAGTCCACACGTGCGACTTTGCAGTTGGTCACCGCAGGCGTTTGGGTAGACGTCGCTGCGGCACGGGATTGGACGGCGCCGGGGAAAAGGCCTGGAGCACACATGTATGGATCCATGGATTGTGGGGGTGCACGTGGCGGGCGGGCTTCCAAGGTTGACACCTCGGCAGCGCGCTTACTCTCACGCGACTACAAGTGTTACCCCACGCATTGATTGATTTAGAACAAAGCCCGAGTCCGGGGAGAATGAGGCTGATGGACAGGACATGTGTGCAGAGTTGGTGGTGACACGTGGATGCTCAGCCATCTCACCATGCAAGTATACGACCATCTAGTTACCATTACCATCCATTTCGCATCCTTTGGCATCCCACACCTACGATGACGTAACCTACGTCAATGACAACCCCGACCCCCATCCATCGCCAAAAACGGCCCAGCCTACTGTAACCCCCAGCTTACTCGTAAAATCCTCCGACCTACATACACGGCATGCATACCTAGTCTACGGAGGTCTTTTTTTGTCGCCCGTCAGATCTCTAAACGGACATGCATGCGTGTCTGTGTGTACCTGCAGCCTGGTTACACACATGCGAAGTCCGTTTTGCCGTGGTGGCGGAAGGGGACGTGCACGGGTACCCAAACATAAGGGCCGCCCGGCGGGTATAAGGCTATAAGCGCGGGTATTTGGGATGCGATGCAGCGGTACATATGTACCTACCTATGTCGGTACGGTACGGTATAGCATGCCCATCTTATCATGACTATGCGAGACATACATGGCATGCATGTTGTGCATAGGAACAACTCGGTATCTGAAGGAAGGAATTAGGCCTCAGATCTGGGTTGTAGGAGCATACATACTGAGGTAGATTATAGAGTATAGATTCGCTCCATGCTACTCTAAATTCACTTTCTCCTCTTTTAGACCCTTCTACGTCACTGTCCTATTTACTCTTACCGGAGAAAATACTTTGTTGCCATATCAAGAGATCCCACCCATCAATGTAAGCAAGACTGAAGAGTGTAGAATACAAATGGAATGATCATTGTTCCAGCGGAGAAAAACCATGGTATGAGATATCACATTGTGGAGATAAGGAAATAGTTTTCATCGCTCTAGAATATATGCTGTCATGAAAGACAATTGCCCAATAAAAAGACGGTCAACCACCATCTACGAATGCACCTCATTACCCACATACAGCGACATCCACCTGCTAGCCTTCGCGCCGTTCTACTGCCCCTTTACAGCATAGAAGTCGTAACAGTCGTAACTCGTGACGCTGGATTCGACTCATCGCTTCTCGCGCGGGTAATAGGCAGGTTGCCCCTCCAGAGACTCACCTACACCCGTCGTGTAGCTAGGGGGCGCAATGTTGCCGAATCCAACTTGAGAAGCGGGGCCCGCATTCTCGCCTGGAGGCACACCCGTGTTGCTGACGCCCTTTTTGAGATCCGTAGGGTTGATGACGCCGCCGTCGCCGCCGCCAACGATGACGTTCTGTTCGACACCCTTCTTATCGCGTACCTTGCCGACAACCATACCCTTGGCAACTGATGTGATGATGGCTCTTCGAGAGACACCCGTTACGTCGATATAGACAAGACCAACGTTCTTCACGCCGCCCGCCAATTGGTTGGCAAGTCCACCGGCTTCGTCGCCGTACCTGTGTCCAATAGCGGCACTGGCTGCGGTGCCACTGTGGGTCAGCAGGGTTTTACCGCCGTGTGCAATGCCGTCGGCAACAGTAGAGAAGGCTATCAACGACTTGTTGAGCAGGCCGGGCTTGTAGTCGGGGTTCGGTGTGCCGTCAGGTAGCAGAGCTTTCGATTTCCTCGGAGCCTTGCCTACCGCTCCGGCGGTGAAGTTCTGCGCGTGTTTTGTGATAGAGCCGACTGTCTTTGCGGAGAGGCCAGCGACGCTAGTTGTGAATGTATTGATCTTACGGACGCGGTCGTGTGTCGTCGTGTTGAAGACGAGGGGCTTGTCGTTGGGCTTCGTCTTGTTCATGAAGGTCTCGGCGCCCGAAATCAAGGCATTGCTAATGTAGCTGGAGCCAGTCACGATGAGGCGAGAAGCGGCGGCCGAGTTCTGCACGATGCTGGAGTTCTTGTAGGCGGGCAAGCGAGCCATGCCGAGGTAGTCCTCCGACACGGGCTGGACCTTGATGCGCTTGCCGTCAGGTGATACGATAATCTCGACAGGGTCTATGTCCATGTCAGTACAAAAAGATTTATGAAAATGACAGCACTCACTCTTTGATCCAGCCTTCAACTTTGAATCTTCGATAATCTGGGCACCCTGGGCCAGCTCGCCCACGACGCTGCCGTTGTCTTCGTCGACAAGCACAATCTCGCCGGTCTTGCCTGTGCCCGCATATCCCTCACCCGGCGCGTAGTCGGCGGGGTTGTATGGCTTCGCGGCGCCCTTTTCGGACACGTGCGGGGCCTGGGCGCGCTCGAGGAAGGCGGTGCACTGTGCAAGAATGGTCTCGAAGGTATCAACGTCCTCCTGGGTGACGGTGCCAGGGCCAGTGCCGAGGGAGGGGAACTCGATGCGCGTGAAAGCGCCGCTGTCGGGACCGAGATCCCATCGCGGGATGAGGTAGCTGCGCGGCGGCTGGTGGTAGATTTGCGTCGTCGCAGGGAGCGGGAGGTCGAGCTCGGGCGGCAGGTTGAGGTGCAGGTAGAAGTCCTCCTCGGCCGCTTCATTCTGGCCGTGCACGTTGCTGAGGTTGGCAAAGGGCGAGTTTGTGGGCACCATCAGCAGCGACAGCGTCTGGGCGCCCGAGGGCGTGAGGGGCTGCTCCTCGCCATTCTGGAGGTGGTAGGCGCGGATGCCCCCGATCGAGTACAGGAGTCGTGGATCGCCGTGGCTCATGGCGGCGGCGTGTTCTGTGTTCTGTGTTCTGTGGACCGGGTAGTGTGTAATGGGACCAAGGTCGAGATATCGTGTGTTGGCTACACAACTTTGTCCAGCGGTTAGGAATTGCAGCTGGCGGGGTATCTGCAGCTAGGGACGGTGGCTGCGAGGGGCGGGCGGGGCGGCGGTGTTAAATACTGCGGGGGCGCGTCTGAGAGGTTCGCGTGCGAGGAGGAAGGGGGCAGTGTAGTTTCAAGGGCCTTTTGCCTGTGGCCTGCTGATGTCTTCGACGCTGCAACTGGGAATGTCGCGCGCTTAGCTTTCCCCTACGTCGCGGTCAGCGATACGGCGGTGCACAGCCGCAGGTGGCGCACCAGCTACCCCTCACTGCTCATTCGTCCGCGTTCGACTTCCAGGCAGCGGCACCGCCACTCGTGCTAAAGCCACTGGATTGACTCTGGACGCCAATCAAATGGGAAGACATGTTTTGGGGTAGACCGCCTAGGGTTCAAGATTCAAGAATAAGAAGGGTCAAGTTCATCAAGGCGTGTTAGACTACCAAATGTGGAAAGTTCCTGCTCAGTGACGTCCAAGCTCAGCCCCACAATATCGTCTGGCCATCAAGGTGTGCTCAGTATGCTGAGGTTTTCAAGCTCAGTACCTCCTTCCGTAACCCTCCTCTCCATATCCCGAGCCACCACCATAGCCTCCAGAGCCGTACTGCTGCCTGCGCTCGCCGTATTCGTCCTCAGCGGGCGGGCCTCCAGCGCCATAAGAGTCGCCCCCGTCGTAACCGTACTGCTCTTGACGACCATATCCAGATGGCTCTTGACCGTATCCAGATGGCTCTTGACGACCATATTGCGACTGCTCCTGGCGGTCGTATTGGGATCCATATCCCGAGGATTCTTGACGCCCATAGCCAGAACTCTCCTGCCGTCCAGAGCTGTACGAGTCGCCGCCATAGCCAGAACTCTCTTGTCGTCCAGAGCTGTACGAGTCGCCGCCATAGCCGGACGATTCTTCACGGCCGTATCCAGAACGCTGCTCGCGACCGTATCCTCCGCTCTCCTCGCCGTACCTCCTTTCTTCGCCGTAACCGCCGCTCTCGTGTGACTTGTACTCCCCTGAACGACGCTTGTAAGTATCATCACCAGAGTCTTCGTCACCACTACCGTGCTTCCTACGCCTCTTCTCCTCTTTTTCACGCCTCTTTCGCTCCTTTTTTTGGCGCTTCTCGTAGTCGTCTTCATCGCCAGACTCTTCAGAATCGGAATCCTTACCGTGATCACTGCCATATTTCCTAGTAAATAGTCAGCTAATGCCTACATTAGAGAGCGTCTGGGGCATCGTACTTCTTCTCTTGATGATGGTACTCTCCTTGACGACCAAAGCCTTCGCGCGTCTCCTCGGACTGCCATTGATTGCCGCTTTCATAGCGGCGCTCCTCGTGACGCTCATAGCCTCCTGACCCGCCGTAGCTGGAGGTCTCGACACGCTGTTGGTAACCATAAGACCCACCACTCGCGTCTTGCTCTTGGCGAGAATACTCCTCACGCCGACCACCACCAGGGTACTGCGTCTGCTGGTACTCTGCGTGTCCATAACGCTCAGAATCGTCGCGGGAGCTCTTCTTGTGGTGGCCAGACTCGGAGTAAGACTGGGTGTACGAACCATCGTCACCGTATTCGTGGCTCTTCTTGCTCTTCTTTTCATCGCCCCCAAAAGCATCTCCGAGAAGAGATCCACCGATTCCACCAACAAGACCTCCGACAAGACCGCCTAGAGCACCACCACCCAAGGCTTCACTAGCAAGTTCGCCAGCTTGGTTACTGACTTGCTGAACCTGAGTGTTGCCTCCACCCTTACCGTCACCGCCAATGATACCCGAGAAGTCGTTAGCCATGCCCATGGGCTTGCAGCAGCCATGACCAGAGTCTGGTGGGCCTTTATGGTTTCTTCCTGCTTGAACACCGTCTCGATCAAGCCTCTCACGCATGTCATCTTGATCACGGATGCCCTGCCACCAATTCTCGACTGTTGCGAACATGATCTCGCGGCATCTCCGGACGTCATTGTCAGGATGATCGCGCTGGGCGGGATGATGGAAAACTCCCTGGATGATGCGGTCGATTGTTGACTCTGGGTCCGCCTCCCCATCCCAGCAACTAACAATTTGTGGGATCGCCCATTTCAACACCTCCGAAGCAATGCTTCCAGCTGGGGCGTTCAATACGTTGCTGAAATGATCCTTGGAGAGCATGCTGTGAGTCGGGTCGGTTGAATCGTCGTCATTGAAAACAATGTGCTGCTTTTCACGCGAGCTAGCAATGACTTCGCTAGAACCAGTTTCGAGCTCAGTCTTTACCTGGTCGAGGATGGGCATGACATAGGGCGCTAGGAGACTGAAGACGAAGATGTTGACCTGGTCTTGGAGCTGCTCAATAATCTCCGGTAGCATGGGGATCTTCTCGATGAACTCATTGATGGACTGCATAATCTCATCATGGAACTCCATGATGGGGTAGACTTGTTCCACGAGTTCACCGATCTGCTGAGTGAACTCCTCAGGCTCCTTCGGGCTGATCTGCATATTGTTCATTTTGGCGGACTGTGCGTTTTCCTCGAGCTCATCGGCTTTGCTGGCTTGGTCCTTGTCGCCAAAGATGCCATCAGGCAGCTTGCTCAGCAAGTCCTTGATCGCACTCTTGTTCTGCTTGCGGTCGGCATCGCTGATGGCGCCTTCAAGTTCCTGAAGCTCGGATTGGGTGGCTTTATCCGAGATCTCTCCGCACACGGAATGTAAGAAATCGACTCCACCAAATGTCCCAGTAACGACTGGGTATACGGGGTGGTTGACGCCTTCGATGCGAAATCGAGCATTCTGGCCGACATGAGGGAAGACGTTACGCTCACCCATCTCTATCAAAGCAAGCTCAGTGTAGTTGGAATGGGCAGAAAAGTCCTCCAAGCAGTGCGTAGCTGTACCAAGGAGCCGCAGTGCTTCGTAGAAATCCTCTCCACGCCCGCCAGAGCGTCGACCGAGGTCGATGCAGCGACGAAGCAGGTCGCGCACCATGCCAGCCGATGTTGTGATGCCCATGTCTTCTGACGCAATGTAGTTCTTCAGGCCAGTTCGCTCGTCGATGCTCAACTCACGCTGTTCGTCGACGGGCCCCCGTAGTCGGCGATCGTAGTCTCTCGCATCGAGGTTGTCGGCGTAGTCCTGTGATGGTCAGTAAACGCCTCGCCTATACAAGGCCCATACGTACCTTTGGATTGTCGATGTGCTCCTCGGGACGGTAGCAGCCCAGTCTCTCCCTGGTAACCTCGAACTCCTTGGTGCCATAGCCGAAGCTCAAGAAGCCCAGGACCCAGAGCAGGATCCGGATTGCCTCTGCCGACACCATCTTGACGGTGCCGACATCGACGGCCTGAGAGTAATCCCTGAGCCAGTTGCCAAAGTACACCCTCTTGACATCCATCTTGCTAAACTTCTTGCCTGTCCTTCCCGAGATGAGTAGCGTAAGCAGGGTATCCTCAATGTCCCCATGGCGCCAGTTCAGCCCCTCAATTTTGCTCAAGCTCGCAATATTGCCAGCGCCGAATGCCGCTGTCGGCCGCGCCCAAAGAACAAGTAGTATGAGGAATGGCAGCCACATATCGCCGAGTGCGAGTTGGCGAGGCATGCTGCAGGTGGGGTAGCGGACCTGCCTTCAAGCCGTGCAAAGTTTGGTGAGGCGCTGTGGAGTTCAGCTCAAAGTGATGTAGAATAAAGTGTGCGAGTATGCAAAGGTCGCTGTTGTCCTGAGAGGGCGGAGACACGCGTAGAGGGTCAGCTTGTTGTTGTGCGTTGACGCAATGTCTGTTTCAGCTTCAAATCACCCCGCCATCGCACGTGCCAAGCGCGTGACATAAGGGAGGGGTGACCCAGCCACTGCTTTCCGCCACAAATTTTCGAAGGATTCTGGGATCGCCAGGCGCATCCATTCTTGTTCGGACTTCACGAAAGCATTTTTCAAGATTGTCTTGAACCCTGGACTGACGTCGGACTTGGCTCCACTACTAGACCTGTCGAACCTCAAAATAAGGCGGGCCAAACCTTGCGTCAACCTCAATCAAATAGATAAATTTACAATCATCACGTGGAAATTGACCACCTGCCCAGGTGGGCACCTTGGAGATACTGAAAATGAAGCTCAATCCGAGTGTTTAGAACACCTTGATGAGAATCTACTAAATTGCTCAACGCGGAGAGAGTTTGCTCCCCAAAAGCGCGATACCTGGGTAGAATACGACCGCTGTGCTTCCGGACGGCTGGGGCAATGGCTTAGCCATCTTCCAAACCTATATGCGATACCCCAGTAAAGCTAATCACGATAACGCCCCATACCGCCCACAAATTTCTCGCCAGCTCGGCCCTGATTCAAGCCACTTGGACATGGCAGAACTGCCCCTCCGTTGAACCCCAATTTTGCATTTCAGCCTGTCCGCCCAGGGAATCATTGCTTCACGACCCGTCCGAGCGAGCTACCCGTGCCCCGACCGCACTGCTGCACCTCTTCAAAAGCGGCTCCAGCGTTACATGTGGTCTTGATGTACCGTTGGCAGCAAGTATCCGCTAATCGGCGTCTTGATGCAATAGGGAGGACGCTGCAAGGAGGCACGTCGAAGAGCCGATGAGGCGGGGACGGGGTTTGCGGGATAACTCGGGCAGGACGCCGTTACACCGGTAAGGCATGCTGGGAATGTGATCGGCCGCACACATGACAGACATCGGAGATGAAATTGAGTGTACAGAATCAAGCGCCATGTTGGGTGCCATTAGAAGACGGGTGCTACCACGGATACTTACTTTGACATGTCAGTGACAGTCGCACTTGCGAAGCGCAAGAGTAAAGTGTATTCGCTGTAGGTCTTCGATGCAGACCCGTTGAGTACTTTGTTGAGTTTTACACAGTGCACAGTTTGAAGTTGACGATTGCGCGTCATGCTTCGGCTCCCCACTGTGGTTGATCCCAATCGCGCCCTTTTTTTTTACGTACTTTGGCTGTTGAACCTTGGTTGTGCTTGCTGTTAAGTCTCATAATCTGTAAAAGGTTAGGTCGACTATAAACGGATATGAATGAAAAATGTATTCGCTGTCTCCTGCATACACAGTATGACAGGGATGGCCTGACCGTGTGATTCCCGCTGTAAGTAACGGTAACCGTGATGTCAAAAAGTTGTGGCAGAACGCCAATCCACGTTTCTGTGAGACGCCTATTTAGGCCCTGAGGGAACCCTTTCTGAAAATGCGCTGTTGCGTCAGGACCACTTGGTACTACCATAGACCCGTAATGCACTGCAACGTGACTTCTGTCCGACGGTGGGGAATGCATCCTGTATCACCTTCGCCAAAAGAACACATGCGCTAACGCTTGCCTACATTTTGACAGGAGGTACAAAGGTTCGCGAGGCGCAGAATGACATGCACGTCGGCTGACCAATTGATCGAATTCCTTCTTTTGCAACAAGTGGATCTGTCGTATTCCACAGCGTTGCTCCAGTTCTGCAGGTGACAACGAAGCAGAGCGCTTCTGGCGTACGACGCATTCCAGGAAGGGAAAATTTTGCTGTCTTGGTAGCGCACAGTAGAGCTAGTCGTTCAAAGGGAACATTATACAAGGAACGTCCAGAAGCTTGGGTAGACAAATTCGTCCTCAAAGATGCGCCTGACCTGTTCCAGCACGAAGGACTCCACCTTGCCGACATTCTTGAGGACCTGCCTGCCGTCGCCCCTACCTCCGATCTCGCTCTCGACTTTGATATGCTCCAGTAGCCCACCGACGCGTGGATGTTGTGCAAGTGGACGTTCCTGCCTCTGCACTTCTGTCTGAACAGAGTCAAGGCTGGTTTCGCCGCCGATTAGTGCATCAGCATCGTCGGGAGAGAGAAAGCAGAAGTGGGCCCGCTTTTTTATGTACGCCAGGATAGCAACTCCATCAAAGGTTAGCCCGGTGATGTTTAGCTTCAAAGGTATGCCGACGAAGCTTGGCATTGGGTAGTCTAGCAGAATTTCTGCCGTCAGAGACATTTTGATATCGCCGGAATACAGCACATGCGACACGACCTGGACGTCTTCGGGGCTCTTCTCTCGCATACGAGGAGGTGACGGGGATGGTGTTCTGTCGTACCTATCCTCAGACGAGTGGCCTGAGGCAGCAGCCAGCGAGTTACTCCGTTCTGGATCGTGTTGGTGTTGGGATGACGGACGCGTAGTGGGGTCCGGGTTCGACTGCGGGGTCAATGTGAGGGAATTCATCGAAGCCGCATGGCGGAGACGCATGTTAGTCGGCGTGGAGGGTCGGACATTGGCAAAGTCAGGCCAACCCTGGAGCTGCGCTCCAGCTACAGCAGCCAGAGGAGTCGTGGTCCCAGAAAGACCAGCGCCGAGCGGAAGATGGAAGTAGTTGATGTTGGAAGTGCCGCCAGGAATGCCGGGCGTTGAAACCCTTGGGAGAAAAGGGCTTCCCAATTGTTCGACCGGTGTCAGCGTGGTCCGAAGGCCGGGGGCTCTCGCGTTTCCAAACGGCGGCGCTAGGCGTGACCGATCCACTGAAGCCTGTTCGACGCCCGACGGTCCTCTGGCCGCGTCTCTACGCCGCTCCTCTGAAGTGCGGACAGGATGGTCGCTGGCGACCCCTTTGTCGTCAGCTGCCGCGTCGCCATGCTCGTCCTCATCTGGATAGTCTTCGTCCTCCTCGTAAAAGTCAGGAAGTGGGTCGCAGATGTCTTTGATCTCGATTTCTGGTGGGACGCTTCCAAAGTCGAACGAATGGACGTGGACGGAGCGGATGAAACGCGGCAGCGTCACCAGCTGAAATCGGTCATGGATGAAGGCGCGGATGGTCTCTGCCCGCGCAGAGCCGTCTGAGCCGCCCGTCAACGTATCCCAATTGATATCAATCGACATCGAGGGTCGGCACGGTGGTTGTGGGTAAATTGGAAGCAGAAGTCACGCTTACCGTTCGGTGCCAAGAGCTAAGGTGAGCCGAGCACGGAAAGTGCGCTCGGCGGCCACTGCCATCCGATCCGTCCTACACCAACACTGTAATCCACACAACCATGATCATAATGATGATACTAATAATAATTGTCGTTCGCCCAACTTTGCCTGCTGCATGCAGTCAGAACCACGACACCACGGATATGAGAGCATTGTTGCTGTGTCGTTGGTTACAGCGCACGTCACGAAACATGTTTATTCCAAGCGCGTTGATGCGCTCTTCGCGTACGAGTCTCGAGAAACGAGCTTCTAAACCCACCTGAAATAGAAACTCAAGCAGAGCCGCATGGCGTCGCTGCATGCTCGATCATGCATGCCATGCAAAACATCGCTTCTGCAGAATCGTCACAAGCCAGCACTCATACGAGCAAGCGAACAAGGCGTGGAAAAAGCGACCGGGAACTTGGCGGCAGAAGTCCTGCATACACGGTAAGGCAAATATGTAAACGACCACTGGACAAGGGTCACGGTGAGGGCGGTAAGTGTGCGCGTCCAAGTCCACAGCTGCTCAGGCAAAATACGCCCAAAATATACAGAGACCAAGGACATTGGTTTCCATACAGTGTCTTCACCCATGCACAGACAGCCTCTCCGGAGCTAATTGAACACCGTACGGATAGGATCCACTCACTATGGACGGACAGTTCCAGGATTGATTAAAGTGGCCCTGGGGACAATTTGCAGGGCTGTGAGTAACCGAATGCGGAAGTTACACTATATCGATCGCGAATATACTCTCATACTCGGCTATATGGAGATCACCTCTATGCCATATACAGAGGCACGCCGCCCTCGCCGCAGTGTCGCATAAAGGCGTGCACGATTGCCTTCGGTTCGCGTTGCTTTGGCCTGGAGTGGATGGCCTCCGGACTCAGGTCAGAAAGGCTGCATGTGCTAGCAGTTGAACAGCCATCGGCAGCGCATAGCAGGCCGGGGTGTTCACCGTTGTGTGGCCTACGGGTCGGCCCTAGGCATTGCGGGAGGATCACGGGGGGTAAGACGAGGCCCGTCTGATTGCGCAGCCATGCTGTGATTTCCTGGTTGGATGTTACGCCGGCTTCCAGGCCGTGTCCGTGCAGCAAGGTGGGATATGCCACCATGACATAGTCACTTATCGCGGCCCATCACCCCACTCCTCACTGGACACCATATCAGTTGCCTGGCTTGAAAAGGGCCATGTTGGGCTGATGTGAAAACTATCAACGACAAATAAGGATGGCTTGGCGCCTGGTTGACTCCAGAACTGCTCGAAACTGGTTTTGAGGTATGCCGTTATTAGCTGTGTAGCGATGAGCCGGGTACAGGTCCTGTACAGTAGACGCGGTAGCTTTGCCGTACCGATTGGCGAGAAACGGTGCTGCATCCGCGCCCTGTAAACATTCGTCACCGACAAGCAGATCATCAGCAGGTGATTGGCTTGCTTGCAGCAAGGGGGTACTTCAATGTCGTGGGGTGCAAGAGAGCTGGTGAAGAGGAGGCGCGCCTTGCGGATACAGTTCGGGATGCTGCCGCAGGCGCCCATGCATTAATTGAAGACGCTTTTCTGTCTGAAATCCCTCCCGATGCCCCGCCTTGGCGACACGCAGCCCGTGTCGAAACATGTCGCAAGTAAGAAAATAAAGCCCAAGGATTAAGGCAGCCGATTCGCCCATGTGCCCACGGTCCGAAAACAGGGACGTGGAGAGAGGCACAAATACTGTGAAGAGAGAACGCGTAGAGTAATACAAGACGTCAAGTGCGATGCAAGAACCGGACCCAAGTTCAAAACGCCAGACTCACGATGGTCCCAGGCCCCCGTGGATCCCAATGCCCCGCCCAACGCCTGCGCTTCTGTCTCCGTGACGCCGTGAAATGCAGCCTGCGGGCTGGCGAGCTGTGAGGCTCTCAGCAAGCCCGAGGTCTAGAAGGTCGAGCTACGCGCGCTGCATGGAAGCGCAGGCTGCGTGCTCGGTAGGGCACCCTTTGGCGTGCCACCGGCCGCCATAGGGATGTGGTCCGGATAAAGTCTGCGGTGGCACGCTGGAGACAGCTGTCAGAGAGGGTGTCACCAGGTGTGATGGGGGCGGCGCGTACCTCTTAGTGGTCACAGCGATCACACTTTTCGTCGTGCTTGACGTTCTTGGTCTTGTTCTCGCCGCAGTTGGTACTTCGCGATGTGGCGCAGGGAGCCTTCTCGGAGACAACGTGACCGCACGCATAGATGTGCGTGACTCGCGTGCACATGGTGGTGGTGAACGACTGACAACGGGCGAGCCGGCGTGAGGCCGGAGGCGGGGGGTGGGAGCGTGATTGGTGGGGCACACGCGTGTCTTGCTGCTGCGACAAAGGGTGCAGCTGACGAACGGTGGGCGCAGGCCGGGCGGCGGCGGCGGGATGGAAGAGGAATGGGGGCGGAGGGCTGGCGGAGAGGTAGGATGACAGTAGGCACCAGCGGCAGGTCCTGGAGAGGGCGGCGATGTGCGAGGGCAAGGCGGAGGCAGAGTGGCAGAGCTGGCGGATGGGGGGGACGTGGGGTGTTTTATAACGGAGGCATCGACAGCGCCGCGAGAGAAGACGGCCCTCTTTCGCACTCGCTGTTAGATTGCTGCCGCTTTGCGGCGGACGGCCGCGACACTCTTGTACACAGCCGTTGGCACTTGTTCCGTGCGCGGGAGCGAAGGTCGCGCAGCAGAGGCGGCCAGGGTGGCCCCGGACGGGCCAGGGCATCCCTGGCGGCGCGACTGTTGGCCAAATAGCCAATAGCTTGAACAGGCCCCCGTCTGCGCCCGCAGCGTGTTGCAGGTTGCAGTGATGCGATGCGCACAAGGGCTGCGTCGTGTGCCTCTGGTGCCCGCCCATTCCCACGCGCCTTGGGCTTCGCGCACCTGTCTCGATGATTAGCCGGCGCCAGACAGACGCCATGGGCAGTCCCAGCGGCCCCCCAGAGCCATCCCCGGTCGTCGTCGTCGTCGTCGTCGTCGTCGTCAACCGTCGACTCTCCTGGCACGGCCAGTCCATCAGCCCTGCGCGCTGGTACCTGCCGTTGGGTGTGTGTGTGCGTCTGTGTGAGTGAGTGAGTGTGTGTGTGTGCGTGTCTGTACCCGCACGAGTAACGTGTGCCAGACAGAGCGCGCCGTTGCTGGAGAGAGTATTGACGGCTCCCAGCCTCGGGTGCCCGCAGGCCCTTCTCGTACTGTATGTATCCCCAAGAGCCCCGTCTGCCGTTTGTCGATGTCGTCTTGTACAAACGACACAGTCCACTACAGCTCCCCCGGCTCGCGCTGCGATCCCGGCGCCGCACACATGGCACCCCGGTCGGGCTGCGGCCTCTTTTCGAGCCGGCCGACACGACGTGGGCATGCGCAAGCGTGCTCTCCATCAGACTTGCACCAACAAACGGCCGCCCTTGCACTGGCGCCCAGTGACGAGAGACAACGGATGGCGCGAGGCGTGATGGCCAGGCGGAAGAAACCGTCCCAACCACCATGGAAGTAGGAAATTGCAACTCCAAGTCCCAACCGTCCATCCGTCGAATCGAGTCGTGCGTCCCGCTATCGACTTCTACTCGCGGATGGTCCGTTGTGTTTTCTCAGCAAGAAGCCATTGCTGGTGAGAGGGCAGATGCTCGTGGCCGCCACGACGAACCATTCTCGCCAGTCCACAGAGCTCTCAGCTCGGGCGCACCAGCACGCTTGGGCGCGACCATGCATGTACCGTCACTAGCTCAGAGCAACGAGCTGTCACTTTTCAACGGCAGGCCGCCATACCTTTCACGGTGCTAGCTCGTCGGCCCGGACGTCGATCCCTCGGTAGAATTTAGAATTTCGCAATGCTGCGTGGGTGAAGCGACGGCGGGCGCGGGCAGGCAGGACAAACGACGCCGTCGGCCTCGGCTCGTCGTGGCGTTCCGCCTTATCAAACTGTCGTCTCACCGCCCAGTTATCATTTGACGCCTTGTTGGCCGTTACTTTGGAGCTACCCGCAGCCGTTGCCGCCACCATCCGCTGTATCAGGCCAGGACCCAGCCGCGAACTTACTTTGAACGCCGAAATGCCTGCATTGGGCTGGAATTCGCCGAGCTGCAAAAGCTCTTCTCTGGGTCCGTCATCCTATTCCTTGCGGCTATACTTCTGCAGATACTTTGGGCTCCATGTCGGATCCCGTTTAGGTAGGCTCGAGCCATGTTTGATCGCCACACCTCCCCGTAGATCCACGTCGTCTGATTGCGCATAATGCGGGGTACCGAGTAGGTATGGACGTACGTACAGCCATTTTGAGCAGTTACCTAGGTAACATCTAACGAAGGAATGCTTGTTTCTGTCACCTTCTGTGTGTATATGCTTCGGACTTGCCAGATAAGACCAGACTCCGCGACCTGTAACTCTGCAGTTCAAAAGAGCTCTGGCGAAACCATCCTTCGTCATCATTCTAGCAGTCGAAATAATCGAGGCCTCCCATGCGGGAGCGAACTGCGGATCCACCCGAAAGTCAGTTCTTGTTTCCACGTCGAAGATGAAATAGCCTCTCGTATCGTCACGTTCACATTTTTCATCCATCTCTTCCTTGTGCCGTGCCTAATTTTGGCGGCCTATACATCCTGTTTTCTACCTTGACTCACATCGCTTATCGTCAATGGGCGCCTTGTGCGATGCCTCTTTCGAATCGAATTCAGCTCCTGGCGAAGGGAAGTGACCGGCATCGAGAAGCCTATTCGACATTGGGGCTTGTTGGTTCTGATGCACTACCTTTCAGGCGCAATGCGTCTCGATAGAGGAATCGCATATCAATGTCACGAGCGAGGCCAGCAATACCAGCACATTCGACTATAGTGATCATCCAGCTCTGAGCAAGTTAAAGAGAATGTTTGGGGATTGCTCAACAAGCAGCGATTCCCTCGCGTCTGCTGAATCCTCCTGTCCACCAGAGAAAAGCTAGGGCTCTTCCGAAAGGAACGCTCGCTCTCTTGGCGCGACCATACGATGCAATATCAAATAGTGGTGCCCGAATCCTAATAGTTTCCCTCCATGATACGGATAGCCTCATCTTCCACTTGGACCGTGTTGCCGCAGCGGTACCTCCCGTTCTACACAACGGCAGATCCCGCTCGAACCCCACCTGTTGCCTGGACACTGGGTTGAGTGGCGCACGGGATGGTTGTTCGTCTTGATGTACATCGCGAGGACCTGCATGGCTTGCCGGGTCATTGGTCCGGTACAGAGTTGGAACCATACAGCCCTCTTCCAACCAGTCCCTTGTCGGTCTCGTAGAAACACTATAGATGGTTCCTAGCGCGTGTTACTCGGCTCCTTCGATACGAAAACGTGGGCGCGGGGTCCTGCAAGGCTGACAGAATATGCGCAATTCGAATTCTCGCACGAGCACCCCGCGGTTCGTATGTACCGTATGTAGGGCACACTGCACACTGCGTCGAAACCAACATGCGCTTGTCTCTGCAAGCTAGTATGTAGTGTGTATTTGCGTACTGCGCAGGCAACCGCGCGTCACGTTATTGTCGTTAACTTTGGTACCCGTGGACCATGGTACAGCTTGTGATCGACTCCATTATGAGGGGCTGATTTTCACATGCTCTCCCCGAACGGCCGCTAAACCTGTCTTACTACTTTACCTTGTTTCAAAGCGTTTTTCTAGCACCCCTATAACTTTCTATAACAGCGTTATACCGTGTACCGAGAGTGCGCGAAGTCTTCTTTCAGGTAGTGTGTATTTGCATATAGGATTACTACCTAGGCACGTGCTAGGTACTCTACCTAGGTGCTGCTCTGCTGTGCCAAGCTTTGGAAGCGGTATGGCGATCGCAGATGCACCTTCACTATTCGGTGTCACAGACATGGCTAACGCACTGGTGCCATTCCGCGCCTAATAGCTTGGAGTGGGAATATGCCCGTGCGGCCGCATGTAAAGCAATATCAAGTTAGTATGGCGTGTTAAATTAATCTACCTAGGGGTAGGACAACAAAGGCTTTTATCTTAAATAACATGACAAAAAAAAGGCAGAGCCCCCTGCTTAGTAAACAAAAAGAGCGTAAAAGGTAGTCACAAAAAAAGCGCATCGAGTTAGTATAATGTACTTAACGATGAGAGTTCCTTGTGATGACATAGTATTTGGGTCATATAAGGCCTATCCATCTCCAACATAATTTTAGAAGGCTAAGTACCTAGATCTAACATATAAAAGCCTAACTACTATCTGCTTACAATGCACTACGGGCTAATAAGATAATTATATAGGCTAGAGTTAGAATAGTATTACTCTTATGTTGTCTATTTTAGAGTCTAGAAAATAGACACCGCGTAAAGCGTATGTGGCATTAATAATATAGCGCGTAAAAAGTGTCTTTTAAGAAAAGTCTAGAGTTTTTAGTTAAGTTTATATTTATAGTAGATTTAGTTTTATTTCTATACTTAAACTATATATAACTAGTAGTATAGCTGTATATATTTCTAACTATATATAGTTAGATTTTAGAAATGCCTTACTAGACAGGATTTGTACGTAAAATAATATTATTATTATTTAGCTATTTTATTTACTAGATACTTACTATATAATTATATAGTATTGCTACTATTACTTAGACTATTACTAATAATAATAGATAGTAACTATAGTGTTAAAATATATATATAGATTATATTAAATTAAAAACTATATAGTAATAATACTAAAAAGTAGTATACACATCTAGTAAATAATTTACTAGTTTTATTAATTAGAAATTTTTTAGCACCTTTCTAAAATTTAATAGTGCTACTTATTATAGCTAAACTTTATTCTACTAGTAATAGTTATATATAGGTATACTAGTTACCTTACTAATATTTTATAGTTAAGCTTAATAGTTTATATTAAGCTATTTATATATATATATTATTAAATTATATTAGAAAAAATTTAAGTACGCGTGCGTATTTATAGTACCTAGGCGGCTCTATATATATTTACGCACTAAAAGCGCTTTAAGCGCACCTATAATACTACTTTTTTTAGTGTATATATATATAAAATTGTATAAGAATATATACCTATACTACTAGTGTATCTAGAGTACCTAGGGTACCTATAGCATCTATACTATTAAAATAATACTAATTAATTAGTAAATAAAGCTCTTTAATTAGCTAGAATTTAAAAAAAGCTTAGTAAGCTACTTAGTAAGCTTTTTAAAAAGATTTCTTAAAGTATAAAGTTAAAGTCTCTTACTAAATAGTAATTACTAGTTTATAAAGAATTAATAGTTAGAATTAAAATAATAGTTAATTAAACTCTATAGATAAGATATTATATAGAGATTCTAGTAATTACCCACGCCTATAATATAGTAGACGCATAATAGGCGTGAGAAGTTAGGCCTAATTAGGACTAGCGCTAGAGATAAGGCATTATCTCTAGTTTATCTCTAGTTTATCTCTAGCCTATTCTAAGACCGCGCATTAATCTATTACACTACTTTCTCTCTAAAAAGAGTAGTTCTATTACTCTAGTATCTATATAGATACTATATATATTATATAGTTATATATAATATAATTATAACTTATATATTAGGCTATTTTAAAGTTTATACTTATAATTAGTAATATTACTAATTTATATATAAAATACTATTATTAAGCATAATTATTATTATTAGACGAAACTACTATTATTAGGCAAAACTATTATATAGTTCCTAATATATAGATAGTTTCTAACTTATAGATAACTCTTAATATATAAGTAACTTATTTATATATATTATTATAAGCGTCTAGGCTATATTATATAAGGGCGTAATTAGTGTCTAATAAGTAGTAGAGGCATTCTTTCTATAACTATGCCTTAGTGCTAGTAGGAAAGGATATAAATACTTACTACGCGACTATTATATTACCCTTAAAGGTTACTAGTTTGCTTATTCTTAGTAATAATATATTCTATTTACTAGTAAGTGTTATAAACTTTTAGTGTAATAGGATAGATAGATAAGACTTATGCTAATCTACTATAAGATCTAATAGTATAATAAGATTTATATAGGGTTTTTATAATAAGTTGTTTAGTCCTACTAAGTAATCTTTCTATTTGATCTTATATTAAAGTAGACCCTTATAGTTATATAGTAATAGATATTTAAGATTATAGTTAATCTAGGCGTCTAGAATAGCTTTAATATTATAGTCTAAGTTATCTTACACGTTAGAATCTATATTAATAGATTTCTCTAGAATAGATATTTAACTATTAAGCGGCAAGTCCTTATAAAGATGTAGTAACTAAGAATAAAAGATAGTATAAATATAGCTATTAGAAGGCAAGTTAATATAATAAGCTATATTATTAATTAATTTAATTATAATAAAGGACCCATAGTTCTTATAATTAAGTAACTAGCTAGGACGAGATGTATAAGCATAGTGAAAATTAACTATAACTTTGTTACCTATATTAAATATTATAGCTAGTTAGTGTTTATTATTAGTATATTCTACTTACTTAGCTTAAGCCTATTTAAGACTCTTATAAAAGTTATTATATAACTAATTAAGATGCTCTATAAATTAGTCTGCCATTGTATAGTCTGCCTTAGCTAGGACAGTAAACTTTATATTACTATTATATAGTAATAGTAGCTATAGACCTAAGTAGGGTTTATAATCTTTAGTAGCAAAAAAAAAGTTATACTAGTACTTACGCTTATTATAAAGTTAGTAATAAACTTAGCTATAGACAAAAGAGAAGCCTAGTTGTCTTATTTATAATTAATAAACGCTTATAGATATTACTTAAAAAAGGCATTTGCGTTCTTAGTTTGTCTATCTATCTTAGAATAATATAGTATAGATAACTTAGGTTTTATACTAACGCGTTAATATAAATATTTTTAAAAGTATAAAGTAAACTAAGCGCCTCTATCTAAGATAATACTGTTGGAGTATTCTTCTTTATACTAGATATATTTAATAAATGTATAGATAAGCGTATCTACTTATAAATTAGTAACTAAAATAAATTTCTTTTTTTTACTTAGCTAGTCTATAATAATAAGTATATACTTATAAGTGCAACTATTATCCTTATAGGACGGAAGTTTAGTAATATAATTAATAGATATAGAAGTCTAGTATTTGTTAGATATAGGTAGCAAATATAATAGTTCTTACTTTTTATCTTAATAAGTCTTTGTGCGGCAATAAAGTAAGTAGGCTTTAATATATTATACTATATTACTTATTATATTAGGCCAAAAGTACTAATATATTAACTTTATATAACTCTTATATTTTCTTCTATATCTACTATATAGTAACTTATAGACGTGGTTAATTACTTATATATAAAGCCTAAGAATATCTAGAATATAAATCTTACTATAGATATAGAGCAGATTGCTATAAATCTAATAGTTACTTAACTTTAGTTAAATGTCTCTGCGTATAAGTTTATAAGGAATCCTTTATTATCTATCTTTATAAGGATACTATAGAAGTTATTATATTGTATATAAGATAACTACTAGTTAGAATTTAAATATAAGATAATAGCAATACTTATATAAGGTAGGTACGTAGGAGACTATATATATAGCCTTTTTAGAACTTTGCTTACTAATTGCGCTAGTCCTAAAAGGGTAATATAATATAAGTAAGGGGTCCGCACCTTAGATTAGTAATACTATTCCTCCCCTTTTTAGTAGTAACTCTAGTACTACTAAGATTCTTTTTAACTATATATTAATTTCTATATAACTATATACAATTTCTATATAACTATTACGCTCTATTATGTGCTATTATGCTCTGTCTTATTCTATTTTTAATTATTATAACTATTATAGTAATTTAATAGTAATTACTATAAATTTAATCTAACTTATTAATATCTATTAGTATTATCTAACTTATTAACGTGTATTAGTGTTATTATGTTAAAATAACTATTATTACTAGGGTTGTTGTTGTGTAAGATAATACAAGCTACCTTGCTAAGAAAATTACTATAGGGAAGGTTCCTAGGGGGACTACTATCTATTACTAACTTAAGGCCTATATCTATTTATTTCTAGATATCTAAGTAGGCGTCTATAATAAGAATAGCGACAATAAAACACGTAATAAAGTCCTAATATATAATAAGCTTATTAAAGTTATATAGTATAGCAGCAGAAGGAATAACTACTATTATTATAATAATTTTATTAGAAACCTCTTAGTCGCAAAAAAACAAACTATAGCATAGTAGGCTTCTTTAAATTCTTAGCGTAGAAACTAGCAATAAGTTAAGAGTAATTAAGTAGGTTATAGTAAGACTCCTAGGTAGGATTATTAAAGCTATCCTATATAACCTTATATTCTATAACGCTGTAGTTAGGCGCGTATAGGTTCTTCTTTAACTTATTTAAATAATAGGTAAGTATTATCTTTACCTTATATTCTTTCTTAGTGTGCTTATCTAGTGATATACTATCCTTATTATTTATTTAACTATTAAGTAGTTGCTTATTATATAAGTGTAATAACTATAGGTAGAAAATATTATATAAATAGCCTATTTTCTTAGGTAAGCTAAGCTTATATACTATATTATTAATAACTTATATAATATAAAAGAGTTCTCTATTCTTATAATTAAGCAAAGAGCTAGGCCTCTTAGTCTTAAGATTGCGCGCTTTATATTAGCGTACTTAGTCTACTTAACTTATGCCTATTATAGATTATTGCGCAAAAAATTACGCAAGTAGTTAAGGAAGTTAACAAAGTTATCTGTGTATTAATAGTCTATATAGGTGAGTACTATAAGTAGTTACTTACTAGTATTCCTAATTACTAACTTAATATTATATATTTGCGCAGGTTCTGTACTATTGCGTGGTAAGTAGCCCTTAGTAGCAATAAAAAGTACTATACTAGTTAATTTACTAACTAATAAGTTAGTAATAAACTCTACTATAGGTAGGTATAGAGCCTAGTTATCCTATTAGTAGTTAATGTATACGCGTAAGTACTCCTTTAATATAGTGTTAGTAACCTCTATCTAACTATTAGTCTTAGAATACTAGCTAGTAAATAATTATAGCTTTGTACTAATGCGTTTATAAAGTTATTTCTAGAAGTAAAATATAAACTATTAGCTGTAGTTACTAATAATATTCTCTAAGAAACTCTTCTTACACTAGATATATATAATAAAAGTCTCTATAACTGCCTACGCTATAATCTTAACTATAGGAATAAACATTTTCTTTTTACTAAGCTAGTTTATAATAACTATAATAGCTATATAGGTCTTATTATTGTTATAATAAAGTAGTAAGCTAATAATAAAGTCTATTAAGATTAATTTCTAATAATAGTCTAGGATTAGTAGTAGATATAATAAACTATATTTAGTATTATAGTATAGTTTGCTATAGTAGTAAGATATATAAGCGTATATATAATAGGTAATAGTGTATATTATATATATCTAATAATACTAGTAACTAACATACTTATAAGTTTTTTTATAACTAATATATCTAGTAGTAACGCTATTATAGGCCTACTTAAGAATATATATATAGAGTTTTTTATTATTAGATATATATAGCTAATCCTTAATATATAGCAGTCCTTTATTTAGATAATAGCTAGTAATTTTAATTCTAAGTCTTTACTTAAGGAGCTTTTCTAGCAAATATTAGGCTTTAGTTCTAATGGCAGCAATAATATTCTAAACTATCTTATTAGCAGCGTAGGCTGTCTTAATATCCTTAAGTAATTATACTATCTCTTTAGTCTTTATTATAGTTGTAGCAATAGGATTATTATTATTAGTAGTAAGTTTAGTAGTATAGTATAATATAGCTGCAAGCTATAGACTAGAGTAGCAACTCTTATTTAATAAAGTATAGGTAGTAGTAACTATATAGTGTAACCCTTTGCCTTTAAAGATTTTTAGGCATAGAACTATCTAGACTTAGTGTTATTAGCGGGTGTTATTATTGCCTTTAGATAAGTTGCCTAGATAGCGCATTAAGGCATTAGGCTTTATATCTTATTTTCTAGAATAGTAACAAATGCAAAAGTTAAACTTAGCTAGAAATTCTACCTATTGCGCTTATTATTAGTTAAGCTATTTACTAGTTATAAAATACTATAAAGCTAAGTAATTAGTGACAATATTAATTAGATTCTAGGTCTCTAATAATTTAGATCTTTATTCTTTAAAGACTTGTACTATAGCTAGTAGTTTTTTATTATAGATCTTATAATTGCATTCTATAGAATTTATTTTATATAATAGGTAAGTAATAAGTTATAATATATCTTAATTGTTCTTTTTTAATAGGACTACAATAGTAATAAAATTAGAAGCGTCTGTTTCTAACTAGATTTCCTTATCTAGGTTAAAGTATACTAAAATAGGCGTAGTTATAATGGCCTACTTAAGTGCGTTAAAAGTAGTTGTAGTAAAAGAGTCTAGTTTAATAGGCTAGTCTTTTAATACGTTACCTTTTGTAAGGTTAGTTAATAGTTAGGCAATCTAACTAAATTCTTTAATAAATTGTTAGTAGAAATTTATAAAACTAAGAAAAGCCTCTATATTCTTAAGTAACTATAGTAGCTGCTAGTTATAAACTGCCTAAACCTTGTTAGGGTCCATTTTAATACTCTTAGTAATTAGAATAATCCCTAGATACTTAATCTTCTTAACTTTGAATTAACACTTATTAATATTTAGGTATAGACTAGCTTATCTAAGTTTATTAACCACAGCTTATATGTGTTTAATATAATTCTTTTTAGTTTTATTATATATAAGTATATTGTCTAAATAAGCTATATAGAAGTTATCTAAGTGCTATTATAGCGTTTTGTTAATATATATTTAGAAAGTATTAAAAGCTCTAGTAAGTCTAAATAGTATAATAGTGTACTTATAAAGCCTATATTATATAAGGACCGCTATTTTTTCATTATTATCTTTCTTAACGCGTAACATATTCTATCAGTAGCCCGGACAGATTAGTCCGCCGAACAGTTTTTCTTGGCAACTTCGAGGTCCCTCATAACTCATTATAGAACACCACTAACGTTACTTTATAGTGACTCATAATAACCTACTATAACTTACAATATACTAAGTTACTATTTAATCTACTTTTTACATCGTGCAGCCTCTTTGCGCGGCTGCTGCAGCCGCGCAAAGCTAAGGAGTCTTTCTTGGCAGTACGAACTTACAATAAGACTCCCTATAATATACGATATATTATCTACCATACTATACGTAGGCAATATATAGTATACTTATTATGATTCGTAGTGAAGTATACTATATCTTAAGTAGTACTTTATCTAATTTTTAGTTACTGAGTGCGTACTATTGCAAGATGAAGTTAACCCGTTATTTTTGGCCTTATAGTAACCTATAATAAAATCACTCTGATTTACTATTAACACTATCTGAAAATAAGCCGCTAAGGGTAACATCTAACTCCTTCTCTATCTCTTTATCTATCTGACAGATCCTTGCGTTGTGCCCAGGCTCTCCGCACCTCCCACAGCGGCGTTGTGTTAAGGGACCTGCCTCTCCCTCACCACTACCTCGCGCCCTTTTCAACAACTTCACCCTAATAGAAGGGCTTTCTACTCCCAAATCTACTCCCTGAGCAAAGCCTAGCGTCCTACCTTTCTGAATGCGCTTTCTTTTACGCGTTTTTCGCTTCGTTAGAACCTTAATTTGCTCCTTAAGTTCCTTAATGCGGGTCTCTTGAAGTACACTATGGTAGAGCATAAGTTTAGCACCTTTTATAAGCTGTGAGTAGCTCGATTTAGCATTAGGTAGAGACTGAATAAAAGAGTTGCGTACGAGCTTTGACTGGGATCTAAACTTGAGGGTATTACTTAGGGTCCTGGCTTGCCATAGTGTATCCGGTGGGGTACCCTAAGGTGGAGTGTGAATACGCACATTAAGGCGATCTACTACTACTAACGCATCTAAAGGAATAAGCCTAGAGGCCTTAAAGGCTTTCTTGCAGTTTTCTAGTATAAACACATTAAAAAACGCGTCGCAAAAGGCTAGTAGGAAGCCCTCTTTGTCAATATAAAAGACGCGTCGGCGCGCTAAGTCCCGTACGCGCTAGGAGTACTTTAGCTTTAGTGGCGCGAAACAGACTACATTAAGCGGCTGGAGGATATGAGATAAGTGCGCTGGTATACAGAGTGTTAGGATCTTCTATTCCAGACAATAATCCTTAAAATTCTGGGAGTGGTGGCTCTTATAGCTGTCTAGAATAAGTAGCCTCTATAACCCTACTATGCGCGGCCTTATATACGCGTTAAAGTGCTTTAACTACGCGACTCTAAGCTTATTGTTGGTCTAGCTAGTCTTAGAGACTAAGAACTTCTAATCGCAGGGGATACTAGTCTCCTTATACCACGCTGAGATGTAGACTCGCCCTTTATAGATAATAAAGGGTGGGGCAGCATACCTAGTAGCGCAAATACTCTAAATTACTATAACCTACTTGCGGTTGCCTAGCTAAACAAGCGTAGGTTAAGAATATCTTTCTAACCTAGTTACAACCTTTATTAAGCCAATAACTCTTATCTAGAAGCCTGTCTTATTAAAGTTATAGATGTCTTTATTCTGCACTTTATACTTGGCTTTTGTGTCCTCTACTAGCTAAAACCACGCGTTTATAACCTCTAGGTCTTCCTATTATATCCTCTATTAGTCCTTCGCTTAATTAAAAGCTATTTTAAGCTTAGGTACGCGCTTTACAAAGCGCTAAGCCTAGCATTGTTCTATAGGATCTCTATACTGCGTAGCTAGCAGTTTGTTGGCTATATCTTCCACCTTACCTAGCTAGGGTGCAAATCCTCCCGAATCTAGGTTGAGGATATACTGTATGAGCGTTTACTCTTTAGTTATAGTAAGCTTTGCCATGCCTAATCGTATATTTGCTTAGGCGATAATTCCGTTAATTTAATTACTTAGTGTAGACTTTGGGATATTATATGCTGTAGCAGCGCGTCGCAGGCTTGAAATTTGCTTATTCTAATAGGTGTGAAGGGCAAGCTTAATTCTGCCTTCTTAATTAGATGATAACGCGTTGTGTTGTTGAGACATTATAATTTATAGTGAAGTGTTGTGGTCTTAGCAAAAACTGTCTGGCGGACTAATCTATCCGGGCTACTAATAGAATATATTATATTATTAAAACCTATAATAATATCTATAATAGATATAAATCTTATCTTATTTATACGCACTAGCGTATTCTTTAATAATAGTAGCGCGTTGCAATTACGTTTTATTATAGTGTTAATTATATAATAGTTAACGCAAACGCGTAATTTACCTCCTAGTTTTTTAATAACAAGAATAGAAGACACGTACTAAGACGTGCTTATTTATAAGAACTCTTTTACAGTTATTTTATTAATATACTTCTTAATTACTATAGTCTCTAGTTGTGTAAGACTATATATATATATAGTTATAGAGCTTTGTTGTTAATAAGGTTAATAGCATAGTTAACTCTAGTGCGATAGGAAGGTAACTTATTAGCCTCCTTTAGGTTAAAATAATAAGACCTGTCTTATAACTATATAGGTAATAATTGCCTTATCTTCTTTACTATTTAGGGCTTATTAGACAACTTTTTTATAAACTTGTTATAGTCTATCTAACTATATATAGCAAGTCCTATAGTAGCGCAGAATATCTGCGTATTGCAATTACCTATTATTAGGTTAGGTAGTTAACTTAGCTAGTCCTAGTTATAAGCCTCTAGCTAAGTAACAAAGTCTAGATTATAGATTGCTATTAGATAAGCTGCTTAGCTAGTAATTAGACTAATATTCTTGCAAGTTATAGGTTATAATAAACGAGTAGGTAGCTTATTATAGTATATAGTTTTAGGTAGTGTATTTTTAAGGCAATAAACTAGGCAATAGTATATATTAAATATTATAGATTAGTTGCGTAATTCTAGTTGTGAGTTATAAGTAAGCATCTAATCTATATTAAGAATAATATTAAAAACGCTAATATTAGTAATAAAATATATTATAGTACTAGTGTAAGTACTATATTATATTATAAGGTTTATAGCTTAACTAATCTTATCTATAACTTTGCTATTTGCAAGATATAGAGTAATTAGGTTATTAATATTATATAGTTTTAGCTAGTGTTAGTTAATATATAAAGGACTAACAAAACTTACGCTACCTTTAGTATTAGTTAGCTATTATGCTTTTGCTCATTTTTAAGGTACAGCTAGTTTAACTAAATAAGTAAATTAGAGTTATCTAGCTTTATTTAGCTAGTCTATATCTATTGTAAAGATTTGCTATATATGCTATAAGTCAAGACCTAATTCTATATCTAACTTAAACTCTTTAATCTTTTATTAAACTGCTGCAAGGTTCTATTATATATGCTGTTATTGTCGCTCTATTGCGCGATTTTGCTCTAGAGCTACTAAAAATATAACTTATTCTCTTTCTTATAGTCCTAGCTATAATAAATATCTATTTAGCTATTAGTAATATTATTATACTTAGGTAGCTTATAGCAGAAACTATTATATCTATATATCTTATATAGTTAGTTAGGGTTTATCTAAATAGCGTCGATACTATACGTCTTTATAATTAATAGTGCCTAAGAGAATACTATAAAGATACTTAATATCCTTTACTAGTATAATAGTATTACTATAATAAGTAGTAGTTATATCTATTACTTAATATCTAGTAACGCTATGCTTAAAATAAGCTTTAGCTTTAGCTAATAAATCTTGTTTGCGTAATATACGCCTATAGTTATTGCACCTAGTAGACTTATTTATATATAGGGCGGATAAAGTAGTATACATAGTAGTATTAGATCTAGTTATAGTTATATTTATTATATAAGCTTTTAAGCAGTTATGCGTAGTTGCAAAGGCTCTTAAATAGCCTAAGGCAGATTTATAACTAAGATATTCTATATATAGCACGCGTTCTATATAGAAAGTAAAAGATTCTCTAAGGATAGATAATATATTAGTAGCTTAAATAACGTAACTATATATAAATTAGTGGGCCTAACTTATAAGCAAGTAGTTAGGCATATTAAAATAGTTAATAACTGCTATAAATCGCGCATGCTAGTCTATAAGAGTCTCTCTAGATCCTTAGGCTAGGGTATTACCTATAATCTTTTCTTAGGTGTCTAGTAGTTTATTTTCTAATAAATAGATCTTATTAAGATAGTTAAGGATATTAGCTATAGTTGTGGCAGTCTTAAAGTGTGGGTATAATAGGGTCTAGGCACGCCCCTTAAGTTGGCTTTGCAAATATATAATATATAACTACTTATTAGGTAAAGTTTATAGTTTATCTATTAATATAATATGCTAATATTTATAATTGTCCTTATCTTTATCTTTACTAGTAAAGGGATCTACCTTAGGTATTTAGATATATAAATATTAAGAATCTGCTATAAGTCTAAGTAATAGAATTACTTTATAGAATAGTAATAGACAAGTCTATTATTATATATAACTAGTATAGCTTATAGCCTACAGGTTATATTATAAGTCTAGAGTAAGAAAAAAACGTATATAATTAAGTAATAGATTATTTACTAGGGTATAGCGAACTTTAATATTAGGAAGTTACTCTATAAAGAGGATAGGCTAATTAGAATCTCTAAACTATTGCGCGTTATAAGGTTAACCCTACTATATAGTATATATAGGCAATTATTCCCTAAGCTTAGTAATATAGGTGTAAGCTATATTTAATTTCTATTAAATTGTATACTCTACTTTTATTAATTATAAGAAGTAGTTCTCTAAGTCTTAATAGTTAACACGTAGGACGTAGTTATCTAACAATTAACCTTAAAGCTCCCTAAGTTATTACTATAGAGTTATATAATAGGTAGTAGGGATCTTAGATCTTCTAAGAGCAATAAAGTCCTTCTTTAATAACTTATAATATATCTGTAGCTAGATATTATCTTATTCCGCTATCTTAAGGAGTCCTTATATAATAATATATAATCCTCTAATATCTTAACTTGGTCTAACTTTATTATAAACTATTACTTTAATATCTTATAGCTAGCCTTAAGTTATTTAAACTCTTATAACTTAGTCTAATTATCTTCTAATTTGTTAGTAATTTGTTGTACAGTTATTAATAGTAACGTAATAATATTCTACTAAAACTTAGATTTCTAGTTAATAGCATTAATAAACTATATATATTCTTAAACTTTAACTTTGTCTAGCTGTAAACTATCCTTTACACTAGTAATACTAACGCGGAGTTTATAATCTAGAATATTGCTATTAGTATTAGTAATATTAGTAAAGTATATATACTTAGGAAATTAGTAAGTAGTAAGCTAGCACAATCTTATTAGTTATATATTATAGTTAGACAATTAGATAGGTTAATAAAAAGGTTGCCTTTATTAAAAGGTTTGCCTTTATTAGAAGTTTTATCTTTATTATTATTATTATTATTATCTACAAAAGCTTTATTATAATCTTTAGATTAAAGAAGTTTCTTTTTAAAAGTAACTTTGCGCTTATTGTGTGATTGCTTTATCTCTAGTAAGTTGTTATCTAACTTATTCTAATCTATAGGTAGAGTACCCTAAGTAGTACTCTACTAAGTTAGGACCTTTAGCTAAGACATAGTAATAATAAAGTCGCAGAACTTCTTATAAAAACTAGTGTTGTTATTATTATTTTTCTAGCTTAGTTTCGCTATCTTGTCTACTATATATAATAGGTTCGTCTCTTAGTAAGTATACAATTTAAGTTAAAAGTTAAGGGTTAAGATCGTAAGCTATAAGCATAGTAGGGTATTATAGTTAATTGTAGTAGGTAGGTTTTTATACGCAGTATTATAACTAGCCTATATATAACTATAAAAGATAGTAATAAGATATAAAACTCTAAGGCTTTGTACACTAATATTAGACTCTCTAGGCTTTTACTAAATTAGATAAGACTTATTAGAATTACTATAAGGTCTTAAGACTTTTAACTACGCAAAGTAAGCGTGCCTAAGGACTAGAGTTACTACTATACTACACTAGAGTAATTTACTAGAGGTGTAGATCTTACTAACTTAACTTATAACTATACTTTAGGCTATAAGTTATCTAGGTTATTACTATTTACTATTATTATAGAGGTCTTATATATTTATCTACTACTATTATAGAGATTCTATATATTATTACTATTTACTATTATTATAGAGGTTCTATATATTATTACTATTTGCCATTATTGTAAAGGTCTTGTATATTATAAGTAATAAAGAAGACATTATAGTTAGAGACGTTACTATTATTAGTAGTTAATAATATTAACGTTTTCTTATCTCTTATTAGTAAGTTAAATAGGATTACTATAATTTATAGTAACTTATAATAAGTTTAATAGATAGTTATAACTATATATAGCTTATCTAAGTAAGCTAGTCCTATAATTGTTATAATAACTAAATTTACTTATTAGTAAGCTATTCTTATAACTACTATAATAATTACTATATATAAGACTTAGTAAGCCTATAAATTATTATAGAGATCCATAATACTTATAAGTAAGTTACTCTCCTAAAAACTTATTTAGGTAGTGCTAGAGAGCTAATATCTCACAAGATATAACCTATATACTGCTAAAAAAGGCAATAGCTATTCTTTATCTTCTACTACACCTATTATTAATAGGTAATCTATAGGTAAGCATTATTATTACTACTATTAGTTATATTAGCAATGCTTTAGAGAAGGCATCTATACTTCTAATACGTAAGGTACTTAAGGGCGTAAGGACCTACCCACTATATCTATTAATAGGCATTATAAATAACACCCTAAAGATAGGCTATAGATAGTTAAGCCGCAGCTTAATAATTGCTATTATAGTGTAAGGGCACTATAGGAGTTATTATATTATATATAAGATAACTAGTAGTTAGGATCTAAATATAAGATAATAGTAATACCTATATAAAGTAGGTACGTAGAGAGGCTATATACGTAGCCTCGATTAGGACCTCGCTTACTAATTACGCTAGTTCTAAAAGAGTAATATAATGTAAGTAAGAGGTTCGCATTTTAGATTACTAATAGTCTTAAATAGCTTTTATTATTAATATTAGATCTCTATTCTATAGGTATATTTTATATATTTTTTATATTAGCTCTAATATACTAAGTGTTACGAGCGTGAATATAATGAGGTTAGTAAGAACTAATAGTTACGCGCGGAGTACCTGCACGAGACACAGTGATAAGTTAGCAAGTCACGTGACGAATTACTACAATTAGGGTAATTAGGCGAATTACTATAATTATAGTAATTAGGGTAATTAGGCAGATTATTATAATTATAGTAATTAGGGTAATTAGGCGAATTACTATAATTATAGTAATTAGGATAATTAGGCGAATTACTACAATTATAGTAATTATAGTAAGTCTATAGAAAATTAGAACTATATAGATCTAGGGAATCTTCTTAGTTTTAAATCTTTAAAGTTAACTTTATAATAGTACAATCTCCTATATAGATTAGTGCTAGTTATTCTATTTTATTTAGAATTAGAAGAGCCTTATTAAATATCTTTATTATATAGAGATTCTAACTAAGGTTAAGTCCGCACTATATATAGAGAGGAGTAAAATAAAAGGCACTAAAACCTAGTACCTAGTATATAGTGGTAGTAACAAAATATATATAAAATAATAATAATTTTATTATTAACTTTCTTTATAGTAGTATTATTAATAGTAGTTAATAAATAGTCTACTATCTAGCATAACTAAATCACATGTTATCTCTTAACTAGTAGACTGTTAAAGAGCCGTAGTGGACCTATACGGAGTTATAACTGCGGAAGCAGTGTGGGCGATAGGATGCTTAACTATAGTTTAGTTATTGCGTTCGCGACCTAGTAGTAGCACAACTATAGTTTGCTGTACGCATAGCATATAAAGTCTACCTACTCTTATAATATTGGCAATGCCTAGTACACTAAATCTTTATCTTTAATATATAACTACTACTACTATATTTTAAATTTAGCTCTTTATCTATTATATTTAGCAATATAATAATATTCTAGTAGCCTAACTACACCACTTCTTCTACACAGTGTAGCACAGCTATAGTAGAATTCTAAGAGTATATAGAGGATTAGCTGGGCAAAGTTAAGGATAATCTCTAGAGATTTAGTAATCTTGTACGGCAAGTAGGGTTGTTAAAGGGGCCTCTTAATCTTAACATCTTTAATAATATCTAGTCCTAGCTATTTAGGCCCTATTAGCTAGTTCTATAACTCTGGATCCTAGAGTGCAAAGCACTCCTTTAGTACCTAGATAGAGGGTTAGGTTGGGCGTTTATACTGCAATAATAGGACAAAGTAAAGGCGTTACTAGAAAAGCTTAAAGATAAGGACTGGCAAAGTAAAGGCATAGGGCGGCTGCTAGATAATAAGTAGTAGTTCCTTAGGGACTGTAGAAGTTTAAAAGCACAGCTGTGGCGTAAGAAGCTTATAGATATAGTGGCAATTATCTAGGGTGCTGTTAAGGTGGGGGACCGCGACTGAGCGATAAGGGTGAGGGTGAGTGGTGGCGGCGGAAGCACAGGGGAGATAGGCGGTAGTGAGATTCTGGGGGGGGCGGAATATAGCTCGCTGATTGCGAGAGGAGATCTACTATAGGAGAGAGTTAATAAAATAGTTAGGTTAGTTGCTATTATAATTATTATTATTATTATTGCAGCGAAAAATATTGTTAAAGAAATTATTAATTATGTACAACAGTGGTTAGTCAAATAGCCGGCTCGGGATTACATAACATCACGGATTAATCCTAGGAGAGAATAGAAGAGCCTTATATAAAACTATTAATATCTTACTTAATTCTTCCTAAAGCCTACTAGCACAGCTACCTTAGAGTTACCTTACCTCTCCTAACCTAAATTAGAATAAGGTACGTAACCCTATATAAACACTTTAACTACCTAATAAATTTTAAGAAAATAGTTAATATACTATAATAACACCCGCGAGTAACTAAGCACTATTAAGTGGTGGCTTAGTAGTAATACCTACTAGTAGTAGCGCTAGTAAACTAACTATAAACACAGCTATAGTAATAGTAACGTAAGCTAAACAAATTTAATAGTTAGAGGCTTAAGTGTTAGAGCTTTTAGTAGTTATTATAGTATATTAGTTAGTAGATTAAGAGAAGACTATAAGGCTGTCTATAGAAAAATATAGTAGAGGAAAGAGACTTAAGAAGTTTCTTACTAATATAGAACTATACTGCTAGTATAATTTAGATTTGTTTCCTATAAAATAAGACAAGGTCCTTATAGCTAGCTTGCACCTTAAGGAAAGGGTAGCTAAGTAGCTTTAACTACTAGTAAACAACTTTATTAGTATAGACAAGGTTAGCGATATAAAAGTAAGACTAAACTAGTATTTAAAATATAGTAAGACTTTAAAGAATAAATAAGAATTATATTTAAGAAAGTTAATATGGAATAATGAGCTAAATAATAGATTTAGTAGTTATAATAAATAATATTAGTTAGCAAGTATACTTTAGAGTTTAGGTAACTATAATCTAAGATTAAGTAGGATAATACAGTATTAAAGGCAGCCTTCTATTATAGGCTAAAGAATAGTATAAAGGACACATTACTACTCTATAATAAACTAGACAACTTAAGTAAGTTAATTAAGATTACAGTATGTATTAATAACTATCTCTATAAGAAAGTGTAGGAAAAGAAGTATAGTAAAGCTAAAATAATTACTAAGCTAAAGGAGGAACCTAAGATAAGGTAATACTATAATAAGGATAGAGATATTATTATAGCTAGTAAGGTCTAGAAAAAGAGAGGATCTTTAGTAAAGAAGAACACGCCTAAGAAACTACAGAATAATAATAGCTTATTAAAAGAGGAAAGATAGAGGCGCTATAATAACTACGCATGTCTAGGATGTGGCAAATAAGGTTATTTTAAGCGGAACTGCTCTAACAAATTAAGAATTAGTAGGGCAGGAGCTGTTAGAATGAGCATAATATAGGTTAGAAAGGCCACGCTATTACTAGACCTAATACCTAAATATAAGGAACTAGATTAAATCTAGTGTTATAAATAGCTATACTAAACACACGCTAAGCAAAAATTATAGGTAACACAATAACTAGAATATAAAGATTACTTTATTATTACAGAAGCAGATTGCAAAAAGGCGCTAGTAGAATATAGAAACTTTAGACTATACTATATATATTACCCTTAATAATAGAAATAGAAGTATAAATCTATAGAATAGTTTTAATACTATAATAACGTCTATAAGATGCACTAGAAGTATAAGCACACAACAGATTACTAGCTAGTTAGACTAGAGGATAAAGACTATAAGTAAAAAGTCTATATAAGTATTAAGTGCAACGTACAGCACAATATTAACTTTTATAATAAATTAGTATAGATATTATGTAATAAGAAGCGCTGTATAAAGAATATTGCCAAATATAAAGAAGTAGCGTTAGATAGATATAGAAAAGGACACATAATAATAAATCCTATAGACTATTTAGTGTTTATATGCTAACACTATTAGGCATATAATAATAGCAACAAATAAGAGAAAATGCAGATACTAGAGGCATAACAACGCTTTCTTAACTAATACTATAAAGTTAGTATAGGGTCTTATGCAGACAAACTATAAATAAAATACTATAATAATAAATGTGCATATTACTAAGGCATAAAGGAATAAGCAGAATGCTTTTTGCCTAATATAGCTCTTAAGGAGCAGCAATACGCAACACTCTTATGGGTGGGATGCTATAATAATAGGTGTTAGATACACCTTAGTAATAAGTAGAATATAGGATAGTTTCTAAGAGGCCTAAAGCTAATAAAAAACTAGGACGCTCTTATTAATAGGGTTACGCTAGTAAGAGCAAATTAATAACCTTTTATAAAGTACACTATAATACTTAGACACGCCTAAAGGTAGATATACTTATATAATGATATAAGATTTGCGCGCTTATAGATAGTGGCGCTAAGTAGACCTTTATATCACTATAGGTAGTAGAATAATATAATATACTATACTAGAATAAGCTAGAACCTATAAAGGTTGTACTTATAGATAACACACTACTAAAATATAGGAATAGTATGATACGCCTTAAAACCTAAGAGGTATTACTAGAGCTTGCTAGATTAGAGGATTAATAACGAATTAACATTATAGATCTTAGAGAAGAAGATATATTAATAGGATATAATTAGCTTAGGAAGCATAATCCTACTATTAATTAGTAGAATAGAATATTATAAAGCTAATAGCCTGTAAAAAAGGTTACTTTGTAATAAAGATTAGAATAAAGGGAATCTATAAAGCAGGTTGCTTTAGACTATAACTTATAATTAAGTCTAACAATTTATAGTACACCCTAGCTAGATAGAATTAGTAAGATATTAATAATAAAGATTATGCGTATATACTAGAAAGACTCCTAAAGAGTAGAAGTTATTTAGGTATAATAAGTTGCAACTATAAAGGATAAACTACAACCTAATATACCTTGGGATTATAAGAAATATTGCGAGCTCTTTAAAGAGTATAGGAGTAATAATCTACTAGAGCACTAGGAGTGGAATTATAAGATTTACCTAGAGGAAGAAGCGAAGCTTAAGCCTAGATATATATACTAGCTATTAGATAGCTAGTAGAAAGAGCTAAAGGCGTATATTAACAAGAATTTTGCAAGAGGATTTATATAATAGAGTGGAAGCTTAATAGTCTTACTAATTCTATTTATACTAAAAAAGAATAGTAAGCTAAGACTTTGTGTAGATTATAGATAGCTAAACAACACTATAAAAAAGAACTAATACTTCCTGCCTCTTATCTAAGAACTTATATATTAACTCTAGGAAGTTAAGTAGATTATAAAATTTAATATCTGCAAAGGATACTACTAAATACAAATTATAAAAGAATTTAAATAGCTTATAGCCTTTAAAACACAATATAGCTTAGTTAAATATATAGTTATGCCTTTTGGATTAATAAATACGCTAGCGATATTTTAGATAGTTATTAACAAGGCACTATATAAATATTTAGATAATATATTAGTGTACTTTAAGAGATCGCTTAAGGAGTATATAGAACATATAAAGAAGGTGCTTAATAGGCTAAAGTAGTATAGATTACTTTTATAGCTAGAAAAGTGTAAATTCCACGTTATATAAACTAGATACCTTAGATTTATTATTAGATAAGATAGCATTACTATAGACCTATAGAAAGTCACAGCTATATAGAACTAGCTAGTTTCTAAGATAGTTAAGGACGTGTAATCCTTTCTAGGATTTGCGAACTTCTACTAAAAGTTTATAATAGGATACTTAAAAACTATAGCGCTACTTATAGAAGTAACTAAGAAGAAGAAAGGATTCTCCTAGGGCTAGGAATAATAGGCAGTTTTTAAGAAGCTAAAGAGACTATTTATTATAGTACTACTACTATAGATGCGAAATCTAATATAACTAATATAGATAAAAACAAATATATTAGACTATGCCTTAGGAGCTGTGCTTATATAGCAGGGCGAAGATAGGAAATAGAGACTAATATTCTATTATTCTAGAGAGTTCTTAGAAGCAAAACTTAACTACAACGTTTACAATAAGAAACTATTAGCAATAATAGACTTCTTTAAATAATAGAAACTATAGCTTATAGAAGCTTAACTAATAATAGGTTAGATAGGCAGAAATAATAGTAAATTATAATTTTAAAATCTACTATTGCCTAGGATTGTTAAATAGGATAGCAGACGCCCTTAGCCAAAGATTGGACCTTAAGAAGACAGACTAACCTAAGATATACAATGCGGTTTTATAAAAGAAAATAGATAGGACTCTTTAGTACAACTAACTACAATTAGTAAAAGTGGTAATATTCTAATATAAAGGACTATAAGTTAAGGATTCTTAGGAATACTCCTTACTAAGCTAGGAATAATAAGAATAGTACAATCTAGACTAATGGAGATAACACGCCACAAAGGATTAAGATACTAGGTAATATGGCTAAGACTTTAATTAAATTACAATATAAGTTAAAGGACTAGGGACATCTAGGTATTAACAAAACAACTTAACAAATTTAACTAAAATATAATATTTTACACGTATATAATAAGGTAAAGAAAGTTATAGACAACTGCTTAGTATGTGCAAAGAATAAGCCTAAGAGATATAAGTCCTATAAGTTATTATAATCCTTAATACTATCTACGCAACTATAAATTAGTGTTATAATAGACTTTATAGTAAAGCTCCTAATATTAGTAGAACCTAGATCTGGATAACTATATAACTTAGTACTACTAATCGTTAATTAATTAACTAAGTAGGCATACTTTATATCTACAAATAAGTCTATAATAGTAGAAGGCATAGCTTATAAGATTATAAGGACTCTTATTGCTAATTATAGACTACTAGAGGAATTTATTATAGATTGTAATAAACTGTTTATATCTAAGTACTAGAAAACATTACTAGTAATACTAGAGGTTATTTGTAAGCTCGCGACAACAGCTTACACTTAAATAGATAGATAGAATAAATTAACTAGATACTAGAATAGTACCTAAGAATATATATTAACAAGTTGTAGGACAACTAGGTTAAATTACTACTAACAGTATAATTAGTATACAATAGTGTAAGATCTAGTATAATAAGACGCTTACTATATTACGCAAACTAGAGATATGAGCTAATTGCTTATTAAGATCTAAAAGATATTAAGAGCCTTTTAGTATTAGCTAATAAGAAGGCTTAGCTTATATATAAGCTACACAACAATTTAAGCAAATAAATTGCTTAATAAAACCTTACAACAGTTAGATAAGCAAATAAAAATAGGCTTAAGAGACTAATTCTAAAAGGGAGGGATAAAATTCTCTTGTTACAAAGAAATCTAAAAACTAAGCAACTATCTAAGAAACTTAATTACCTCTAAGTAGAACTATTTAAAATCCTAGAGGAATAAGAACTAGTAAACTATAAGCAAAAGTTACTAAAGAAATCCTATATATATCCTACCTTTTATAAATTACTCCTTAAACTCACACTACTAGACGCCAAAATTAAAACACAACTTAAACTTAAAGATAAGGAGTATAAGGTTAAAGAGGTTAGGGACCTATAGAAGTTTAGATGTTAGTGGAAGTACCTAGTTAAGTGAAAAGAATAGCCTACTAGTTAAAACACATAGAAATCTATTAAGAATATAGAAGAATACTAGTAGCTAGTAAAGTAGTATTATTAGAGAACGCAGAAACTATATCTAGAGGAGGTAATAGACTACTAACAAACTGCTTAATAGTGTTAAGTAAAGTTTACAATATGGGCGAAAACTCTACTAAGGCATTAGCGCTAAAATAGTTAACTAAGAGATTATTAAGCTTCCTAGCAGCTTCTATCTCTAACACTAAATAGATAGCCTTTTTACAAGCACGTTCCTTAGCTTACTATAGTATCTTCTTATTCTATAGGAGCTATATAAGAATAGCTAAGAGAGTCTTTTTATTCTCCTCTACCTTCTATAAGTACTTTTCCTAAGTTTAGTTAAGAGACTCCTAAAGTAGGTTAGTATAGGGACGCCTAAGGCGTATGCACTTAAAATAATAAAGGGAAGAAGAATTAGCTATAGCTAAGCAATTAAGACCCTAAAGAAAACAATAATTATAAGGGATAGGCATAAGCATGCTACTATAAGTAACTTTAGCTGTAAGACAAAGATGATTATAAGTTAGCATAAAAGAATCCCTAGGTATTATTAGAATATAGGATAAGAATAAAAGATTAAGTGTAGTTAATACCTATAAATAAGGAAGAGCGCACCTTTATATTTAGGAAACCCTAAGCAGCACAGTAAGAATAAGAGTATTAGGATAATAATCTTAAGAGGGGGGCAAGCGTTATAAGCGTAGACATAGTAAGGTTAGTAAGGACTAATAGTTATGCGTAGGGTACTCATATAAGACATAGTAATAAGTTAGCAAGTTACGTAACAAATTACTACGATTAGGGTAATTAGGCAAATTACTACAATTATAGTAATTAGAGTAATTAGGCAGATTGCTATAATTATAGTAATTAGGGTAATTAGGCAGATTACTATAATTATAGTAATTAGGGTAATTAAGCGAATTACTGTAATTATAGTAATTATAGTAAGTCTATAGAAAATTAGGACTATATAGATCTAGGAGATATTCTTAGTTTTAAATCTTTATAGTTAACTTTATAATAGTATAATCTCCTATATAGATTAGTGCTAGTTATTCTATCTTATTTAGAATTAGAAGAGCCTTATAGAAGACTATTAATATCTCACTTAATTCCTCCTAAAGCCTACTAGCATAGCCACCTTAGAGTTACCTTACCTCTCCTAACCCGGATTAGGATAAGGTACGTAACCCCGTATTAACACTAAGCGTCTCTATAGGCAATAGGTTGCGCGTAGGTTTATTTATAAATAGCTTAGCAAAAGGCTTAGTAGGTAGCTTAGTAAGAAATTTAGTGCGCAGCTCTATAGGAGGCTTATTAAAAGGACCTATATAATCTATTTCTAGAGAATAAAATTTATCTATTTTAATATTAGCGTCGCTTACACTAGTTGTGGTAGGTTAATTAAGTAGTGTAGAGTTATTATTAGACTAACTTTCTTTATTATTAAACAAATAATTAGATCAATATTTTCCTCCTCCCCCTAGCGTAGTTATAGTAATAATACTAAGTGCTATTTTTTAGTAATATTATCTCTTTTAGTATTATTATATATATCCTACGCTACTAAAATAATACTCTATATAGTATATAGTATTATAATCTCTACTAGGTAAATAGTATAATATACTCTAGCATTCTATATACTTATTATATATATAATGCATACTCTAGAGTTTACCTAATATAGTTTAATAAAAACTTACTACTACTATTATTATCTAGAATTATTAATACCTTATAGAAGATTATCTAAGCATTATATTAAAGAGTTTAGCTTTGTGTTCTATATATCTAGATAGTAGGTAATTTAGAAATTAAACTCTAAGAGAAACTTAGCTAGCGTATTTATCTATAATTAAGACGCTTATTTGTTATAAATGTTTAGAGCGCTTAATAGTCTAATAGCACCCTAATAAGGTCTTAGGTACTAGTAAGTTTAAAGCGCTATTTTTTAAAGGCTTAAATAATAGTAAGTAGTTTCTTATTATATATCTTATAATTGCACTCTACTAGAGTTATCTTATATAATAGAAAGGTAATAGATTAAAGGACTCTATTATATATTTATAATAGGACTACAGTATAGATAAAATCTAATGTGTTAGTCTCTAGCTAGGTTTCTAGATTAGAGTTAAAGTGTAATAGTACTTAGCTATTAGTATTGCTAAAAGTAGACTTTAACTTATTAAATATCTATAAAACTTTAAATCTAGATAGTAAAGGAAACTTCTTATACGCGACGTCCTTTATTAACTTAGTTAATAGCTTAGCTAGATATAAGAAGCCTTTAATAAATTAGTAGTAGAAATTAGCAAATTCTAAAAAAGCTTAAATATTCTTTATATAGCGTAGTATAGGCTAGTAAAGTACTATTTTAACCTTTTTAGAATTTGTTTCTATACTATTAGTTATAAAAATAAGCCCTAGATACTTTACCTAAGTAACTTTATATTTGCACTTAGTAGGATCTAGATATAAGCCTATGTCCTTAAGCTTAGTAAGCACCTTTAGCACATACTCCTTATACTTATCTTTATATTTACTATATATAAGGATATTATCTAAATAGGCTGTGTAAAAGTTATTTAGGTATTTCTATAATATTTTATTAATAAATATTTAAAAGGTGCTAGGCATATTATATAAACTAAAAGACATAATAATATATTTATAAAGTCTATACTGTGTTATAAATACTATCTTCTTCTTATTACCTTTTTTAATGTAAATAGTATTAAAAGTAGTAACTATATTAACTAAAAATATAATAAACACCTTAGGTATACGCGCAAGAGTTTTTTTAATAAATAGTAGAGCGTTTTAATTTTTTTAGTAATAGCGTTTAGCTAGTAGTAGTTAATGCAGATATAAAGTCTGCCTTCTAGCTTTTTAATAACTAGTATAGAAGTGGCCTATAGCAATATGCTAGATCTAATAAAACCTTTTCCTAATATTTTATTAATATATTTCTTAATTACTTTAGTCTTAGTATATTAAAGATCTTCGTCGTGTAGAGATTCTAATCAAGGTCGAGTCCGCACTATACACAGAGAGAAGTAAAATAGGAGGCACTTAAACCTAGTATCTAGTACACAGTAGTAGTAACAAAATATATATTAGTCTTAGTATATATTAGTTTATAAATCTTAAGGTATAAAATAGTTATAGTTAAATTAATATTAATAGCGTAGTTAACTCTATTATATTATAGGGGTATAGTATTTGTCTTAGTTATACTAAAGACTTACTTAACTTTATTTTATATAAATTTAGGAACTATCTTATATAGTTTTTTATCTAACCTTAGTACCTAATTTAATTTATTAATATATTTGTTAAAATTCTCCTTAGTTATAGTAGTAGCAAGCCTAGAGAATGTGTTTTTAAACGCGCTAGGCGTCCTATTTTAGTTAGGTAGTTAATTTAATAAGTCCTAATAATAAGGTTTAACCTATACTATATTGTCTAGATTATAGGTGGCGGATTATACTACGATATACGCACTAATTAGATAGATATTATTAACTAAGGATGTCTTTTACAATTTATTTTTAGACAGCCTATTATAGTAAATAGTTTTAGGTTATCTATAGTAGAGATAATTAATCTAATAGTAGTTAGATTTAAACTCTATTAACTATAAATTGCTAAACTATATAATAGGTTTATAATAGTCCATCTAGTTTATTCTAAGAATAATATTATAATTTCTAATATCTTCTTCCCCAGGGTTAATCCGTGATGTCACGTGATCCTAGGCCAGCTGTTTAACCAACCACTATGTTACGTAATTAATAATTTCTTTAACAATATTTTTTACTATAATAACAACAATAATAATTATAATAGCAACTAATCTAACTATTTTATTACTTTTCTATAGTAGATCTCCTCTTGCAACTAGCGAGCTGTATACTACTCCCTAGGACCTTACTACTACCTATCTTCTTTATGCTCCTCTTACTGCCGCTTACCCTTACCTTTATTACACTACTATCCTTACTCCTTATTATTCTTATACGTCTATAAGATTTTAACTACTGCTAGAAGCTTCTCCTACTATAGCTACGCGCTCGCGCTTTAGCAACGTATAAGGAATACTCTTTTCTTCTCTAATAGTTGCCTACTACTATGTCTTAGTCTGTCCTCTAGCCTTATTAATAATATAATAGTAAGGAGCTATTATTATTATATAAATATTACTATATTATTGCTTAGGCCTTTATATAAAAGGATAGTCTTACACTTAAGAATTTAGAGTTATATAAAGATAGCATATAGCCTAAATAAATTATTAGTTATAACCTCTAGAATAGTGTAATTAATCTAGTCCTCTAGCAGATCTGCCTTAACTATATTTTATAGTAGGTAGGCTAGATAGCTAATATTGCCTAGCTAGTTGTCTATGCTAGTTTTAAATTCTCTAGTAGTCGTCTAACTGTAGGTATTAGATAACTTAATTTTAGGATGCTAGAAAGCTAGCTTACCGCATATATTAAAGAGTTAGATTTAAAAGACTTAATATTATATATATTAAAGGAAAAGAATTTTTAGATATTACAAATATTATAAGAGTAGGCAGACTTATATAATGTGCATATAGCGAACTATAGTTGCAACTCTACGTAGCTTTACTATAGCTCTCTAATAGTCTACTAGTTAAGAGATAATATATAACTTAGTTATACTAGATAGTAGACTATTTATTAACTACTATTAATAATACTATTATACAGAATGCTAATAACAAAATTATTATTATTTTGTGTATATTTTGTTACTACTACTATATACTAGATACTAGGTTATAGTGCCTTCTATTTTACTCCTCTTTGTATATAGTGCAGACTCGACCTTAGTTAGAATCTCTACACGATAAAGATCTTTAATAATTTCTAATATCTATAGTATAGTATAAGATAGTTAAAGTATAGCTACTATATTTAAGTACTACGTCTACTACTTTAGTAAGTCTTATAACCTCCCCTCTATTAGCTAATACTAGTTATATTAGTTTGCTAGTTTTTATAATTATATACCTATATTACTTTATCTAATATTAGTTAATAAAATATGCGCTTACTCTAGTATCTAAAAAAGTAGTTATTTTATACTATTCCTAGGGTATGTAAACTTAACTAGGGAATATTAATTAACTAGTTATATTTAAGGACTTATTATCTAGGGCTGTAGCTAAGATCTAGTAGCCACTATTATATATTTATATAAAAGAAATAGCAAGCATAGTAGTAGCTTTAAACTAGTTGCAACTTAGTTAAAGCTAGTCTAATATTTATTTTGCGCTACGCTAATCTAGCTCTTACGTATAGTTTTATATAGAAGCTTCTAGTTTTCTAATTTAATAATAAAGTTATCTTTGTTAACTTTTTTGCTATTATAGGACTTATTTTCTATTTTAGATTTCTTTGCTTATATTACTTGTAGCGCGGCTATTAAAGCTAAAATATTACTAGAGGTGATAACTAGCCTATTGCAATAAGGTGCTTAGGGATTATATTATTAATAATTATCTTTACTATACTTAAAATACAACTTAAGCTGTGCTAATATCTTGCACTTTTTATCTATTTATCTATATGTCACTTAACTAGTATTTTGCTTACTTAAAGTACTATATAGTTTTATAGCTATTTTAGTAGTATATATAAATAAACTACTTATTATAGCTTTTACTTTAGAAGTAGCAGTATACTATTATTATTTATTAATATCGCTAGCGTCTTTTAAGTATTAAGTAAGAGAGTCTTTATCTCTTTTATAAATATTTTTAGTATTAGTAATAGACTAGTTTATAAGTTTCTAGGCGTAATTAATTATTATTAAATTAGATATATAAATAAAGTTGCGTATATCTATAAACTAGATTTTCTATACTATAAAGAACTTACTAGATTTTTATTTTAATAGCTATAATAGGTCTACTAACTTATTTAATACCTTAGTAATTTTGTCTATTATAGTATATCTATAGAATTTATCTAACGCATTAGTATATTCTATAAAGTAGGTAGAATATAGGTTCTTAACTAAAGTCTACACATTATTCTTAATATAATTTATAAAATACACAAGCCGCTAATTCTTATTATTATATATAAGGGTGCACTTATTTATAGCTAGGCAATACTACCTCTTATAGTCTATATCTTCTTTACTATTAAACTTTTCTAAATTAGATATTTTAGTAATATATTAACTACTACTACAAATAGCAGCAGAAGTAGTAGTAGTAGAGGAGGCTCTAGGGATATATAGTTTACAAAACTTAGTATAACAATTATAATAATTATTATAATTGCTATTATTAACGCGCTTAGTGCAATTAGTTTATTTAGGATACTTAGTTATAGATTATATAAATAATACATAAAATAGGCTATAGTTATAATAAGGGGAACTAGCGTATAATAGTTAGACATTACGTTAGAAAGAAGACTAATATAATATTTAAACGTCTCTATAACTATTAGTATTATAGTCTAAAATAGTATAACTATAAAAGTTTAGTTTGTACCGCTGCACTTTCTAGATAAGATTAATAATCTTATTTTATTTATCTTACTTTAGTTAGTTATAATTATATTAAAGCTTATTAAATTTATAGGTAGCCTTATTACAGTCTAACTAATAACTGCGTAATATTTACTATTTAGCTTTCCACTTTATATAAAGATTAGCAGCCTCTTAGTTATATTTATTAGTATTTATAGTAGCCTACTCTAAGTCGTTTTATAAAATCTTAATAATTTATTATTTATTAAAGACTTTATTAGTCTCCTCGCCTAACTAAAGTTAAAGCTAACTATTTCCCTTCTAGACTTCTATAAGATCTGCCTTAACTTTCTTAAGCTTATTTTATAGTTGCGCATCCTTATTATTATTCTTATAAGTCTTATAGAGCTATTTATATTACTTGAACTTATAAATAGTAATTACAAATTATTACACAAAATTAGGAGCGCCTAAAATAGACTAAATTTTCTAGATTTTTAAATTATTATCTATAGCTTAAGTAGTATTACGCAGAACTATAAAAAGTACTAGAATATTAAAAATCTAGTTATAAAGGCCCTCTTTAACTTACTTAAGTAAACTATTACTATTAGTAATAATATTATTTATAGTTATGTTGTACTTAGTAGAGTTTAAGCTATTAGTCTTAGAAAAGTTGTAGCCTAACTAAAATATAAAGCTAGAATTATTAAGAAAATTAGTCTTATTATTATACTCTTATAATATTACCTATACTTTTCTATTCTCTTTTATCTTAAAAAAGTAATATAGAAAAGTAGATATTTATTTTTAATATAAGTAATCTCTAGCCTAGTGTTAAGTATCTCTAGATTAATATATTCTAGTATTATAAGCATAGTATTAATCTAACTACTACTAGTTACTAAAGTAGTATAAATAGCATTACAAAACTAACTAAGGTCTTTAGCGTAGCACTATCTAGAGACGCTAAAAACTAAGCCCTAACTCTAAGTCTATATTTTATTCTTACTAATAGTCTATAACTATAAAGATTATTATAGTTAATATATAAGGGTGCTAAGTATAAGCAGGTTAAAAAGGTAAGATTCGAGCTAGGGTACATATATACGTACGTACGGAGTCTATATACAGGGCGCGCTAGTGGCCAAATTAGGCACTAGCGTCGGATTTTACGGAGATAGCCAGGTGGCCCCAAATAGCCTAGTAATACTACCTCCTCCTCCATAAGGCTTTGTTTTAAAGCTTTTAACTTAACTAAGGTTGTCTAGTAATTATAATAAATCTATACAAAGTTTAGCAAACTTCGTTTTTTTTTAGCCTAGGTATTATAAAATAAGAAAAAGTCGTAAAATTATAGAGATGTGTATAGTAAAGCGTATATAGTAGGTGCGTATAGTAGTTAACACACACACTAAGCGTTAATAAGTTGCCTATTATAATATCTAATTTGTATAGAGATTGGCTATATAATAGATAGCACTATAGGTAGTAAGGTACTAAGAAGCGTATAATTAATTAGGGGCCTATATATACAAAACACTGTAAAACGCATAATTAACTAGGGCCTATACGCACAAAATACTATAAAAACACTATAAAATAGCGTACCTTTTTAACACCTTTTTAACGTCCTCTTAATATACTAATATTTATAGCATTAGTTTAGAAAACTAGGAAAGCTATAGCGTAAGCCTAAGTTAAATAGAAAGCTGCCTATTAACTTATTTATTTATATAGGAATTTGGCGGGTAATAAATAGTATCTTAGGTAATAGGTCACTACTTGTAGTTAAAGTAGTTAACTAAGTTAGCTAAGTTAACTAAGTACACCTCTAAGTTAACAGAACGTATAAAGTTAGCTAAGTACACTAAGAAGGTAGCAAAGATATTAAATTATGCTAAGGACGTTAGCAAGGCTACATAATAAGTATACGTGCCCATAAATTTATTTAATTATATAGAGATTTAGCTAGCATTTAATAAAAACCTAGGCTAGAAGGCATTTAATAAAGCAAGCGACTTAGTATTATTATTAATAGGTACTAGGGCTCGCACAGGCTTAATATAAGTATTATCGTCAAAGTTAGAGTTATATATAGCAGGGTACCTACTAGCGTAAAAGTATAGAAGAGCTTAGAGAGCTTAGGTTATCTTATTATATAGTAATTTGATAGGTAGAAGATAATACTAGCTTTAGATCTACTCTAATCGCTCTACTTAGCGTTAACTACATTAGTAAAACTTATATTTAAAGTTATTAAAGTTGTATAGTAGTAAAGGCTAGGTAGTAGCTTATAGCAGAAATATTAATTTATATAAAGATTTAGCTAGCAATAAATACTAAACACGCCACGTAAGGCTCTTAAGCTTCTTACCTAAGGCTCTTATAGTAAAAGCGTTAGCAAAGCTAGCAAGCTAGTAGAGTTAATATACAACATTAGCTTTAATACTTACTAGTAAGGGTAAGCCTAAGCTAACAAAGCTAGCTAAAGACTTAATTTTTATATTAGTTATTAAGCTAGCAAAGCTTATAATTAATATAAAGTTACTAGTTAAGCTAGCAAAGCTTATATTAATAGTATTAACTATTAAGCTAGCAGAGCTTATAGGGTAAGTAGGCGCTTAGATTCTAGTAAGCCGCCTTACAAAGGTAAGCCTATCACTACTATAGTAGTTACTATAAAGTCGCAAACTTTATAACCACTATAATAGTTACTTACTTATAAAGTAAGCCACACTTATATAGCCTTTTACTAAGGGCTCCGCGTATCCACAGCCTATTAAACTAAAGTATACAATACCTATTAGTAGGTTACCCTCCTAGAAGCCTACTAAGTAGTACTAGAGAGTAATATTATTAGCGTCTATATTAAGTACATTACTATCTTGCTCTTTATATAAGGTAAGTTAGGCCTCCTTCTAATTAACCTAAGTAATCTAGCCTACTAGACACCATAGCAGTAGTAAGATTATTAGTAGGTAATCTCCTATAAGGAGAGCTTAAATAGTATAAGAATACTAAGTATAAGTAAGTTAAAAAAGTAAGATTTAAACTAGAGTATATATATACGTACGTACAGAGTCTATATACAGGGCGCGCTAGTGGCCAAATTAGGCACTAGCGTCGAATTTTACAAAGATAGCCAGGTGGCTCCAAATAGCCTAGTTATATATTATAATAAGCTATAACGCAAATAGTAGACTAATTTTTACTTATTTACTATAATATTTCGCTTATATTATATAGACTAGGTTATTATTTCTATATACTAGTACTAAAGGTTAACTCCTTTTACTAGTGCAGTGTTTATCTTCTAGTTAACTATAATATATTATTAACTAGGCCTAGGCGTTTTATCTACCTACTAGACTTCTAATATAGATCTAGTTCTTATCTACTAAATAGTACCCTAGTATCCTTATAATATTTAATAAATATATTAATATGCTAGCAAGTGTATAGTCTATTTATTAGCTTAATACTAACTTTTTTAGATTACTAAGTCTAATAAAATATATATAGGGCATAAAGAGAGACATAATATAGTATAAAGAATTAATAGTTAGAGTTAAGATAATAGTTAATTAAACTCTATAGGTAAGATATTATATAAGAATCTTAGTAATTACCTACGCCTATAATATAGTGGACGCACAATAGGCATAGGGCGTTAGGCCTAATTAGAACTAGCGCTAGAGATAAGGCGTTATCTCTAGTTTATCTCTAGTTTATTTCTAGTCTACTCTAAGGTCGCGTATTAATCTATTATAAGTTAATATAATAGTACTAATTACTAGCATATTATATAGAACTTCTACCTAATTCTAAATTCTAGATTTTATAGGTTTAAAAATAGAAAAATATAGTTCTATAATTATTTAAAAGAATTAGATTAGGCGAAAATTAGTAGCTTAGTAAAAATACTATTTTAAAAAGTATAAACTTTAATAACTTTTTAACTACTTTATTTTTATTAAAACTTTTTCAAAATTTTATATACTATATTATTAGTACTATATATTTATATAATAATATTACGTAATATATATAATAACTAGCAAGGGTTATAGTGCCTCCTATTTTACTCCTCTCTATATATAGTGCGGACTCGACCTTGGTTAGAATCTTCACACGACAAAGATCTTTAATAATAACTAGTAAAATAAAGAGTTTTTTATTAATTACTAACTAATTATATAATAAAAATAGTATTTTTAAATTAAATAATTAAAGACTAGTATTTCCTCTATAAATCTATTAAAATATTAAAATTATAGCTTTAAAAAAATTACTTAGTTAGACTATTTATACATATTTATATAAATCTATATATATTTACGCATCTCTAAGTATTTTTGTGCTAGCAAATTGCCTATATAAAAATACACATAGATACGCATATCTGCGTATAGTTAAATAGCCTTTCTAAAAAAAAATTTCTAATATATCTACCTAGGGGTAAAATAATAAAGGCTTTCATCTTAAATAATATAATAAAACAAGCAAAGCCCTCTACTTAGTAACTAAAAAGAGTATAAAAAAGTAAAGCTATTTATAAAACTATTTATTAAAGGGCCTAAAGCACTAAATAGCTAGTTAGTTTTTAGCCTTATTATAAGTATTCTTATATCTAGTTTAGTCTTTAGTTAGTATTAGTATAGTATTTATTTATATAATAAAGTAGTTAAAGTAAATATAATAATAGTTTATTTAGTAATAGTAAAAGTAAAAGATAGCTTTAATAGAGTAGTGCTAGAAATAAAAATTAATATTATAAATAAGGCTAGAATTATAGTTAGTATTAGTAGTATAGCTATAATAAAATAGAGGCTATATAGTAGAGTTAATATTAGTTTTACTATAGGTTATATAATATATATATAGTGTGTAGTAAAGAATCTATTTTTACTAGTAATTAGAGTATATAATAGGTATTTTATACTAGTAGTATTAGCTAAGTAAAGAGCTATTAAATTAGCTATTAAAGTTAATTTTAGGTAAGTTTTAGAAGAATAAAGAGAGCTAAGCGATTCTTACCTACCTACCTTTTTAATAGTTAATATTATTACCACGTTATTATATAGTATATAGATTTCTAGAAAGGTGCTTTTTATATATAGAATTTAAATTTTCTTAAATTTTCTTCCTATTTCCTTATGTTATTAAGATGTAGGTAGTTAAAGCAATCCTCTAATTTTTAAAATTGTCTCCTAATTTTCGAAAACGCACGGGCTATCTGCTTTTAGTACTATTTAATAAAAGATTAGATAAAAGTAACTATCTGCATCTTAATAACGTAAAGAAATAGCAAGAAAATTTAAGAAAATTTAAATTCTATATATAAAAAAGTATCTTTTTAGGAATCTATATGCTATATAATAACGTGGTGATAATGTTAACTTTAGGTGGGTGGTGGGCGAATTTTAGAGGGGTGCCAAGAAATCCCTCGATTAACGGAACTAGCAGATTAGAAATAGGTTATTAAATATGTATTGTACATACAAATTTGGGTGAGTAAGCTATTCTCTGATTCTCTGAGCCCTAGCTGTATATAGTAAGGGATGCGTGCCGCGCAGCAGATTGATGCGTGCCAGGTTGGTGAACTAATCGGGTGGCTGATGATGATGGCTGCCTGGACGACGGGCTGGACGTCCGGCAGCCACCACATTGTCGGAGATGATCAAAGCGGCGAAAGTGTTGGGACAACGGTTATCGCCAAGTGTGTGCCGTTTGAACTTGGGTGGATGTCGTGATGGTCATGCTAAGATCAAGTCCGCTCTCTGAAGATGTCATTTGCAGCGAGTATGCGTGCTTGTTCCTTGGATATCTTCTAGGTCACTTGTGCGAACTATCTTCTAGTAAAATCCCAAGCCAAAGGTTTTCTTAATAGCTGTGCCCGTGATAGATCAGCTTCTCAGGCAGTCAAACTGATTCGAGTGCTTTGCTCGTACTGACGTAATTCAACAAAGAACGCGCACGAAGCCAGGCCCCCGAGGTCCTGGGAGATGCTCTCAACATACACAATGTAGACGCAGGGAGCCTACAAGCTGATCATTTGGTACCGTAGGATCATATAGCGGAGATGAGTACTGTCAGGACGTTGGAGCTTGTGGAACCGTCTGCACAGTGTGCTCGAGGGGCAGAACGCACCCGGCTTACCCTTTCCGGAACAGCCACGGCTCACACTAGAGCGAGCCGAGGCTGCGTCTCCGAACCAACATTTGAAAGAAGACGAAGCTCGTCATCGAAACAGAGAAAAGAAGCACGAGGGGCAAACCTCGACGGGTATTTCTCATCATCGAATTCTCGATCTCCCGATATGACAGAGGTGGGATCCGCAATGCCACGCTAGCACGCCGCCACAGCTCATACTGACGAGCACTTCTCGATGCTCGACATCATCAAAATGACTATTAGTTAATCCATGTGGAGAGCGCGTCCGAAAACGTGTCGAACGAACCGCTATGGGTGTCTATCCGAGCGATCGCGTGGCCACGCTTCAGACTCGATCGCGGCAAGTGTCGTGGTGTTGATACTGCCTTCACCAGCTTTGACGTCATGACGACGACTTCAACAATACTCTTTATATGCCGACCCCGCCACATCCAAATACAAGAGCGTTGATTCAGTCGAAGCTCAGCCAATTCTTGTTTTCTGAAACTGCCACACTCTTCAATTGATCGCAAATTGAAATCATGGCCTCTTCTATCCTGTCGCAGGCCTCTGAAAAGGTTCAAGAAGTGACCGGCGCAAAGTCACAGAAGGTCGCCGACCTGGCGAAAGACACGAAGGATGTGCACGACAAGAACTGGAGGATCACATCCGACTGGGGTACAAAGCAGTCAAACACAGATGACTGGCTGAAGGTATCTTCCGAGGATAAGACTGGCCCCCAGTTGTTGGAGGACGGCTTCGGTCGTGAGAAGGTATGTTGCCACCAATTCCCGTTCCGTTCTTTCAGGAAATAGCCCACGGTAGGCAGTTACGGTACCGTTCTAGCAGCATTGCTGTTATTCATCCGGGGTAACAGCTGGGATCTTTCAACTAGCTGCAGGCTGATTGCTGCCGGCTATTCTTTGAATATGCGGCCTGAGTACATGACCTTAGGCGTTACAACTGCTAACTTTACCAGATCCACCGCTTCGATCATGAGCGTATCCCAGAACGTGTAGTACATGCCCGAGGCGCGGGCGCCCACGGAAAGTTCACCTTGTTTGAGTCGGCTGCAGATGTCACATCGGCTGGTGTGCTCACAGACACTTCTCGCGAGACACCTGTTTTCCTTCGATTCTCCACTGTGCTTGGTAGCCGTGGCTCAGCAGATACCGTGCGCGATGTGCGCGGTTTCGCCGTCAAGTTTTACACCGAGGAAGGCAACTGGGACATTGTTGGAAACAATATCCCGGTCTTCTTCATCCAAGACGCCATGAAGTTTCCAGATGTCATTCACGCAGGAAAGCCGGAGCCTCACAATGAGATCCCACAGGTATGTCAACTCGGCGTCTGAAGGCAATCGGTGCTAATTCGCGTAGGCACAATCCGCACACAACAACTTCTGGGACTTCCAATTCATGCATCCCGAGGCTACCCATATGTTCATGTGGACTATGTCTGATCGAGCCATTCCCCGATCGTACCGTATGATGCAGGGGTTCGGTGTCAACACCTACACACTTATGAATGACAAAGGCGAGAGACATTTTGTCAAGTTCATCTTCACTCCTGAGCTGGGTGTTCACAGCTTCGTCTGGGACGAGGCCTTGAAGATTGCGGGGCAGGATCCCGACTTTCATCGTAAGGATCTTTGGACCGCCATTGAGAGTGGCGCGTATCCCAAGTGGAAGTTTGGTATTCAGGTCATTCCCGAATCAAAGGAGCACGACTTCGAATTTGACATTCTCGATGGTACCAAGGTCTGGCTGGAAGAGCTGGTACCAATCCGGTACATTGGTCAACTCGAGCTCAACAGGAACGTCGACGAGTACTTCACACAGACAGAGCAGGTTGCCTTCTGCACAAGTCACATCGTACCCGGCATTGGATTCAGTGATGATCCTCTTTTGCAGGGCCGCAATTTCTCTTACCAAGATACTCAGTTGAGCCGCCTTGGCATTAACTGGGAGGAACTGCCTATAAACAAACCCGTCTGTCCTGTTATGAACCACAACCGCGACGGTGCTATGCGGCACACCATCACCAAGGGAACAGTCAACTACTGGCCCAACCGTTTCCAGGCCGTTCCTCCCGCCACCAAGGAGGAGGGTGGTTACCTTGACTATCCGGAGAAGATTGCTGGTATTAAGGCACGCATGAAGAGCAATAAGTTCAAGGAGCACAAGAACCAGGCTGAGCTCTTCTACAACTCGCTTTCCGCGCCCGAGAAGACTCACGTCATGAACGCGCTGGCTTTCGAGCTGGACCACTGCGATGACCCCGTTGTCTACGAACGCTTGACATCGCGACTTGCCGAGATCGATCTCGACCTCGCACAGTCAGTTGCCGAAATGGTCGGCGGCGAAATGCCAAAGGAGCAGTCCCGCCCCAAACACAACAAGAAGGCAAAGGGTCTTTCGCAACTCGACTATGCTCCCGAGAAGCCTACTATTGCTACTCGCATGGTTGCTATCCTCATCGCGGACGGATACGACGCTGTGGCATACAACGGCATCAAGGCCGCTCTCACGGCTGCCGGTGCTCTGCCCTTCACCATTTCCCCACGCCGCAACAAGATCTTTGCCGCCGGCGAAGACAAGTCCACCGGCAAAGGCGTCACCGCGGACCACCACCTCGAGGGCATGCGCTCCACCATGTTCGACAGCGTCTTCGTACCCGGTGGCGGCGACTCCGTCTCGACGCTCCGCAAGAACGGACGCGCAGTCCACTGGGTGCGTGAAGCCTTTGGACATCTCAAAGCCATCGGCGCGACAGGCGAAGGTGTGCAATTCGTGCGTGACGCCGTCGACATACCTGGCATGTCATTCTCGACCTCTGGCGATGTCGTTGATAGCTACGGTGTTGTGACTGCGTCACAAGTCACTCCGAGCAGCTTCAAGGAGGCGGTGCAGATGGCAAAGGGCGCAAAGGACTTTTTGGATGCGTATACGTTTGCTATTTCGCAGCACAAGAACTTCGATAGGGAGACGGAGGGGCTGAATGCTATGGTTGCCTACTAGGCGGGTAGTGAGTTTGTGGGAGGAGTGGAGAAGGTGTATGGACTCGATACGATATGGATACCAGAAGATGATAAGATATATCTTCAGCAAATGAATAAATGAATGAATGAATGAATGCATTGCATACTAATTCGGGTTGTTATGTATGCATGCGTTGTCGCCTTGTTGCTTAACACATTTTGAGATTGAGAGAACCCTCATAATACCTATCACTCGGTCCACGTATATACCTGACTATGTCTCTCCTACCAGTTGCCGCACAGATCCTCCATCCCTACTCCTCTCCATGCCATCATCATCACCCTTCGCCCTGATGACACATGTAGTTAGTTTAGGAGATATTGCTGGGAGTTATTCTAGGATAAAAAAGTAGTGTAAGTATGTATGTATGTATGTATGCGTAATACATAATAACCTGATCTCGTAATACATGTGAGATGAAAACGGACCAAACTTGCATCTACGTCCCGATTCTTCCAGTGTTGGGGGCCCGTCAGCCACCGCTTGATAGGTATGAACTTGCTCACGTTATTCCGCGCTTTCAACCAGACAAACTTCGCGCACTTTCGGCGCACGGTCTAACTCGAAAAAGCGTTCGCATTGGTGACTACAATACAGTCTCATGTCGAGTAATCAAAAAGAAAACCAGAGAAGAAAAATGATCGCCTTGGTATCTGAGGTTCCCGCAACGCCTCGCCATGCTCGTCCTGACGCGCATATACACATGTAAGAAAAAAAAAAGAGAAGCACAACGCCTGGAGTCGCCGCTACTGAACCAGGTGGAGTGAAGGAAAACCAGCGACCGCTGTTGCCATCACCGCGAGAATAGACACGAGGGAACAGGATGTCGTCCAACCAGCCCAACCCCGATGCCAGAAGTGACCTTTTATGCCCGCCCACGGGAAAAGAGCATACAGACATTCCATTTGCCCCTCATTGACTGGCCCCCAAAATCCTCAAGAACGTGCAATCTCAGCATATACGACGTGTAGACGCATACGCGGCCCAGATGCTTGAACGCCGCAGAACCTATTGATACTGATACGGTACACCTGCAGGCGGTGGTCCGATTCCGGGTTTGCCTCCCGTCGCAGCTGGAGGTCCGCCCATGTTGTATCCTTGTTGCGGCGGTGGTGCTCCGGCTCCGTCGCCCAGCTGCGCCTGCACATCAGGCCGGTACTTGATGTCCTGCCAGAAGTTACAGATGTGGCAGCCAACTTCCTTGTAGGGTTTCAGGCTGAAGGGGATGACGGGGACGAAGCAGAAGGTAAACCATTCCCAGCGTTTCATGGGGCGGGCGGAGTGGTTGCCGCAGTTTTGGCATTGGAAGGTGAGGTTTTCGCCGCCCTTGAGGCGGGAGGAGAAGGCTGAGTGGCAGCGTTAGCTTGTGGGTAGGTGGTTGCGCTGGTGGTAGAGTGGGAGTGTGGGAGCAAGGGAAGGGCAGAAAGAACTTACTATGCGTTCCGCACGTGAAGAAGAAGAACATTGCTGCGACTTGTCGGTCGGTTTAGCGCTCAGCGGCGTGCTCCAGATGTCGCGAGTTGTGGCCCGTGATTGTCGAGGGCGGTCGTAGGCGTGCGGCGAGTGCGAGCGCTTCGAAGGGTCGTTGAAGGGTGTTGGGATAGTCGTGCGATAGAACTACGCGTTGTGGAGGAGGTGAGACGGGGTGGGAAGGTGCTGTGGAGTGATTCAAGTGTCGCGGCATTGTGGCAAGAGCGCGGGTGTCATATGTGAATCGGTGGGTGCATTGGCGTTGCTTGGTCCAAGCGTGGTTCGTCATGCCCACGCACGCCAGCTCAGCCACCACCGAAGACGAAGACAGTAGTGGCGCCATATCTGGGCCAGGCTCTCTTTGTGTCGCATACACACACATACAATATTGATAGAAGAAAGCAGTGCAAACGTAACGTATCCGGAATGTGGTATATGATTCATCCTATTACGAGTACATGCCTGCCGGTAGACACCTTTTGGAAAAGAGACTCGTATCAGTCATATCGAGAAACGCCCTACGTAAGCCAGCCACTACATTGCTCCCTGCCCATCGCCGGAAGACGTCGCCTTCAGTGGTAAGAAACCCCGGTGCGGTAACACGTCCTATAGCCTGGGATTGGTGAGAGGTTGATCCTGAGTTATGCGAATGAGGTTCAAAGCAGAGGGGAGCCCAGAGTCCAATGTGGCCGGCTGTGGAGTCCATGGCCATGTTTGCTTACTGTGTCTTGAAGAGCAGGATGGCGCAGTGTCCGAGGTAGAAATAGATGAAGTGTTTGGTCTCTGTTGAGAATTAGATTTGGCAAACATAGTTGACCAAGTTGATGCCGCATACCATGGGTCACGAAGCTGCCGAAGTTCCTTCCTACGATGCAATGCCAGGTCGCACCCTTGCGGCTATCGAACTGGGTGGTGTTAGCCTGAATGCATGCAGGAATCTACTAGCGTAGGTGTACCTCTTTCTTGATGTATTGCGCGATGTCCTGGCGAACATTAGCTGGTCTGAGTTCGTAATCTACAGCGGTGATCGGGGCGCACCTTTTCGATGGTGAACTGCCCCATGGCGGACTGGGCTGCAGGCCGACGTCAGTAACTCAGGCGCCCATGCCATCGAGGGGGCTCCCTACCAACTTCGATTGCCTCCTGCTGCATCTCGTCGCTCTACAAGCCTTGCTATCAGTGAATCTGAAGTGACGTGCTGGGCAGACCTGGTACCATGTCTGCAGACTTGATCTGCGCTGTGCACGTGTTAGCGGTCCATCCACGGATTGCATGCATGATGCACAGGGTCGAGAGCTATGTACCGGCCGCCGTGCCCGTGTCCGTGCCTTCTTGCTTGATCGCGGGAGCGTCCTTCTCGCTTGCCATGGTGAGATCACTGAGTGAGAGGATGGAATGGAGGTGTGGGTTGATCTAGCTAGCTGACTAGGCGCGTGGTCTCTGCAGCACTCCAGGGTCGACGACGTGTGTTACAGTGTTGATGTCGCAGGGCTGGCGCCTCAGAACCGCGGCCTTGGCGCGCTCGCTTAGGCCGCTAGGTAGAAAAATCGGTTGTCCACCAGCCGCGGTGACTTTCACCCTTCACACGCCCACAGCAATGGAGACGTCGCGCATCTTCGTCCGTGGCCTGCCGCCCAAATTCTCAGAGGACGATGTCCGCAAGCACTTCGCCAAGTTTCCCGTCACCGACGTGAAGTACTTCCCCGCCCGCCGCATTGGCTACATCGGATACAAAACGCCCGAAGATGCGTCCAAAGCGATCAAATACTTCAACAAGTCCTTCATTCGCATGTCCAAGATATTTGCCGAGGTCGCTAGGCCTGTGAGTCTACAAGCGGCAACACGTGGATTTGAACTTACGTCTGCCCCAGATCTCTGACCAGGAGCTTCCTAAGTCGCGGCGGCAACAGAAATTCGAACGATCCACCGCGGGTAACGGCGGCTACGTACCGTCATCCAAGAAAAATAGCCTCAAACGGAAGCGAGACGGCGAAGAGCAAGATCCCAAGCTCAAAGAGTTTCTCGACGTCATGCAGATTCCTTCTAAGAATAAAGTGTGGGCGAACGAAGCGGCACAACTCGACTCACACATCACACCGGCTGTGCAGTTGAACGAAGAGAACGTTGCTCCCGAAGGGGAAAGCGATGACGAGTACCAGGTTCTCGCCAAGAAGCCCAAGACCATGCAGCAGGAGCCGTTGCTCCACGCCAAGCCTGCAACACAAGTAGCAACGGCCGACCAACAAGCGAAGCAAACTCAGCGGGCGGAAGAAGATGCGACCGAAGAGCTTCCCGATGCTCCTGCAGACGAAGCGGGCCCTCTATCGGATGCTGACTGGCTTCGATCGCGGACGAACAGAGTCCTCGATCTTGTAGAAGACGATGAAGTTATACCGCCACGGGTGATAGACGCACAAGATGAAAAATTGGAAGACAATGGTCTGGAAGCTGAACAGGTCCAGCCCGAGGCAGAGACCGTGGATCAAGACGTGGAGGCAGGCGCTGCACCGTCAGAAGAGGATAAAGTCCGCCAAACTGGCCGGCTGTTTCTGAGAAACCTTCATTACGATGTTACAGAGGACAATTTACGCGATCAATTCGCAAAGTACGGCGCGCTTGAAGAGGTAAGCTGCATTTCGCTTACTTTTCTACTTTCGCTATGATGTACATCCAAGATAGGGACAACTGATGCATCTCGCAAATGAGGTTGACCGGGAGAGTATTTTAGTAGATATTTCTCTTATCTGAAATTGGCGAACTGCCTCCGCTGCTCAATTCTTAGCCACCCCTAGGGACCGTTGCTAACAATTTAAAGGTACACGTACCGACGAAGAAGATCGACGGAAAAGGCAAAGGATTTGCTTTTGTGCAATTCGAGGATGCGGACCATGCTGTCGAAGCCTTCCGTAAGAATGACGGTACAATATTTCAAGGACGATTACTGCACATAATCTCTGGGAAAGCGAAGCGGAACGATGCACTTGACGAGTTTGCTATTTCCAAGTTACCACTGAAAAAAAAAAAAGAGGTTCTCAGAAAGAAAAATGCATCCTTGTCAACCTTTAACTGGAACTCGCTGTACCTGAACAGCGACGCTGTGCTCTCCACGGTCGCGGAACGTCTGAACATCAGCAAAGCTGAGCTATTGGATCCCACGTCTTCCGATGCTGCGGTGAAGCAAGCTCACGCTGAAACGCACATCATCCAGGAGACCAAGGGTTACTTCGCGAAACAAGGCGTGGATCTTGAGGCGTTCAAGAAGAGTCGCAAAGGCGATACTGCTATCCTCGTCAAAAACATACCGCACGGAGTGAAGGAGGCCGAGATACGGGATTTGTTTAAAGAGCATGGTACTATCAACAAATTTCTCATGCCTCCTGCAGGCATGACTGCCATAGTCGAATTCGCAACTGCGCCGCAAGCTAAGTCTGCATTCATGTCCCTCTCATACAGGAAAATCAAAGACTCCATCCTATACCTCGAAAAGGCACCTAAAGACCTTTTCAAGGAGGGGCAAATTAGCGCAGTTACACAGACTACGACCCCCAACCTGCCTGGTGCGAAACTTTCTGCCCAGGACTTGCTTGAGGAAGAATCGGAGTCAGCCAACACGGTCACACTCCACGTGAAGAATCTGAACTTTTCCACGACAACTCAAAAGTTGTCCGAGACGTTCAAGCCATTGGCTGGGTTTCGTAGCGCTGTTGTTCGCACCAAGACCGATCCAAAGCGGGGAGTGCTTTCGCTTGGGTATGGATTTGTGGATTTTAGTAGTTCCGAGACTGCTTCTGCTGCATTGCGGGCTATGAATGGTTACAGCCTCGAAGGACATTCATTGAACATCCAAGCCGCGCATAGAGGTGCCGATGCTGCTGAAGAGCGACGGAAAGACGACGCTGCGAAGAAGGCGACCGGTACCAAGATTCTAATCAAGAACTTGCCTTTCGAGGCTACTGTGAGTACCCCTTATTCAATACGTGTGCACGTTCTGACTGGCACCTAGAAAAAGGACGTTCGGGCGCTGTTCGCCCCTTACGGATCCCTGCGCTCGGTCAGGGTCCCGAAGAAATTCGATTCTTCTTCGCGAGGATTCGCTTTCGCTGAGTTCTCAACGAAACGCGATGCCGCCAACGCGATGAACCAACTCCGCGGCACACATTTGCTCGGGAGACACCTCGTGCTTACTTTCGCGGAGGCCGAGGCAGACGATCCGGAGAAGGAGTTGGAGAAAATGCAACAAAAGGTTGGATCGCAGGCAAACAAAGTCGCGCTCCAACGTTTGACGTCAGGCGGACGGAAAAAGTTTAACGTTGCAGGCACCGACGATCTAGACGAAGCTTAGCCAGCGATCGTGTCCTGGTAAAGTTCTGCGGCGCGACACCAAAAGGTCCCTTGGGCCACCCCTTGCTCTCATGACTAAGGACGCGCGGCTTTCATGCCCGCCCTTCCGCTCTATACTTAAGACATCAGCGTCACGTCCCCTTGGCATCACGACTTGAAATTTCGCTATCCGCGACAGGAGATCTTGCTGCCTACACAGGCCTGAATCAAACGCATGGCCACCACACCGCGTTGCTGCCTTGCTCCCTATGTCTTAGGCGCGAAAGACATCCGTCTATCTCGCGAGCTGCTGTCGCGCTTGTGACGTTGATTTTGTTTACCGTCTGCTGACATTCTTCAACCTCAGAGCATTCCCGTGCCTCATCTCCCTCGCACAAAATACGTGACGGGTTGCTCCAATCATTTGATATGCTGGGCAGTCGGCAGTTGCCTATGCCCTTGCTCGCCTTGCTAATCACGACCAATTCAGAATGTTATCATTCCGTTCAGTAGAAAACTCGTGGGCTGTAATTATACAGGCGACAAGCGAAATGGTCCTGTCGACGCTTGACTCTCTATAGCGTGTTAGCCTAATTTCAACTCGACGTTATGTCACCACAGCGACAGGTCCATCTTGGTGGTAACCCACTGTGCCTTGGAGAGGCGAATCCTGCCCTGGCTGGCCGTCTAGACTCGCTGTATATCACCACTTTATCTTCTCCTACATTGCTCGCCACCCTCCGTGCATTCTCTCCAGTCATTCTTTTGCTCCAACGCTCTACGTTCCTTCCCCTCAGACATTCTTAGGTTTCCATTCTTTTATCGGCGCAGGCATTCCCTCCGGCTATGGAAATGCATCACCGTTCATGCGTGCTCCCCTCCAATGCTCCTGCCCTACCGCAGCCTGATACTTCCGTACCGAGCCGTGTGTTGCAGGAGCGATCTGCGAACAGACGGCGTGGCTATTCCGAGGGACCTTCCTCATGGAAACGCCCGTATTCACCACTCGAAAATGGCTACACTATGTACTCAGGCCGGCTAGGGGACAATCTCGCAGCTCAATTCAATGGTGACAAGTCTGAAGCTCAAGTTGAATTTGAAACGAAAAGGCTGCTGAAGTTGGTGAAGAACTGTGATAAATACAAAAAGTATCGTGAGCGTCAAAAGACGGACAAGACGCAGAAATGGCCAGACCATCTTGAGGAAGCCTTTTTCAGAGGTAAGTGACTCCCCGTCTCTTGGTTGGTCGGGTTTGCGCTTATCACTCCTAGGCCTTGTACGATACCCACCTGTGGGTCGCTCAAAGTACAAGAAAGATGGGCAGGATCGCGGCCGAAATGAGATGGTGGCAGACTCCATCGAGAGGGATACAGGCGAGCTTTGTGGCCGGAAGAAAGTTTCAAGCCATATTCAGGTTATTAAGAAGCTCTGTGAAGACCAGCCGCACAGTAAGTAGGCGAACGGAGTAACACTAGATGTTGCTGACGAAAGCAGTCCTGGTATACATGGCCACAGAGGACATGGGAGGTCGGCGCAGTCGACACAGCGACTCACATTTCAGTCGACATCGACATGCAGCCTACTCCAAACATATTCAGTCTCAAGCTGGATCGGCTCTAAATCAGAGCTTCGGGCAATTACCATCTTCGTTCGCTCTTGCAAAGCTCCAGTTAGACCATGTCAAGTCTCCGTTTACGGTAGCGGATTTCGCCATGTTTGTCGAAGTGGCTAAACGGCACATTCACTTGACCCAACTTAATAGCAACTCGCGACACGGGGATCTCAACGTAACTGACAGAATGTCGTGGCACAAGCAATATCCCGAATTCAAATTCCACGACGTAGACGAGTTCGAGCATCATCCTGTCCTTCTTTGCGACGCTTCCATCAAGATCGTAACAATAGAACGACCTGCCGATGCCGAGCTCAGCATTACTTTCGATCTGCGATCCCAGATCGATCTCGACTTCTATGAGGGGCTGGAATGTCGAACGCGCTTCTTCGAGAATGGCGAGCCTGCGGATCAGCTCGACTCAAGTCGGAAACAAATTGGGCAGACACGTACTTCGGCAGAATTTTACAAGGACCATGGGGGCCTCATGCGTGTTAAGTTTGGTTCCCAGTTTTGGGCTCATCAGTTGCAGAGATTGGGACATTTGCTTGCGAAAGCGGCAGCCGAGGAAGAGCAGCAAGCACGTACACGATATGAGACGATTGTTCGGAAGGAGCTGCAGCATATGACTGCTGCGCAGGAGATCTATGGTTACCAACAGGGAGGAAAGAAACGCTTATTGACAATACTATGGCGCTTCAGTCAGACACGAACGAGCGATGAGGCGGGACGTATGACGTGGCGCGTTGTTAACTTTGGGCAGCCAGAGGAGAAGAGGTGGATAAAGGAAGAGGAGCTGGAGGAAATCAGGAACGCGAGGGAGTTAGTACCTACGAACAGCTCGTCCATGTCGATGCTTTCGATGTCGACATCGGCACAATCGATGTATTCGACTCTCCCGATAGACTTCCACCACTCATTCGCGCAACACCCGCCACAGCTGGACCTTGATACACTTGCAATGGAAGGCATACCATCCGACTTCTCGAACCCGAATTCAGCCACGGCACCTAGCCTCGCGACAGACTACTCGCAGACACAGTGCTCTCTCCCTTCGCTATCCCACTCACACGGCACGGTAGTGTCTCAAAGCCAAGATTTCCACGATACGAACGACTTCGACTTTCATGGTGGCCACATCACCATCTCCGGCTGTCTCGAACCCGCCATCAACCTTGGCGCCTACGAGACGTACAACTCTCCGCTCCACTCACACGGCACTACCCTGCCCAACCTCTCCTCCATTACAGGCCTCGACCCCTCGGCGCACCATCTACACGACCATGCCTTTTCGGACTTGTCTTCCTTTGGCGTCAGCATGCCTGCCAACTGCTACGCTACAAAGCCGTCGTGGCACCACCCGAGCCTCATTTCGCACCTCGAGAGCGCGGCGGAGCAGTATGGGATAGATGATCTGATGGGGCATGGGGATGAAGGGGGGATGGCGGGACTAAGTGATGCGGGTGGGTTATGGAAGTTGCCAGGTGGGTTTGGGGAGGACACTGGGGTTGGGGCTGATGGGGGGAGGAGAGATAGCAAGGTTGGAGATGGGAGTGTTGGGATTGATTTTGGAGGGGAGAGGAGGGAGGATAGGTTTAGGGGGTTTGTGTAGGGGGTGAGAAAGGGGGGTTGTGACATGATGCTGCTTTACGATGTTATGATTGAGTGATTTTTCGATTGGATGTTTATGGTGTGTTAGCCTTTGCTGGGGTAGGATGCTTTGGATTAATGGAATGGTAATGGAGTGAAGTTTTGAGATGGCTTGTTGTTGTTGCTGGATGGGTGCGTCGGGGGCTTGCTTGGGAAAGCAATGACGTGTATGCTGAGTGCGTGATCTACTGCCCTCATTGCCAACATGTTTTGCCCGTGCAACGTTGCCCTACAAATTTGTTCCTGTGCTCGAATATGCAGTTTGCCGCCCTTGGTTCTGCTTGCCTCGTTTGGGTCTCCCTCGCAGTGGCTGTCTGAATCTATGCAATCGCTGTGCGCAAGTACCCTGATTATATCCATGTCGCAAAATATAAAGGCAAGCTTTGTTTCCTATTAGCGGGTATGGTGGAATGACGCCGACGGTGTCTCAAGCTTGGATGTTGGTTGTAGAACATGGCGAAGGCCCGGGTGACATGTGGTCGCCGGGCAAGGTGAGAGTCAGCGGAAGGGGTGAAGTTTGTCTCGCGCCCGCGCTGGTCTCATACTCAAACTCACCGTCGCACTCATGCGCCGCGACACAAACGCAATCAAGCGCCCACGCGCCGTCTCTTCCACGCGCGCTTTGCTTACTACTACATACATGGAGTAACTCCCAGAAACGCTAAACTAAACGCGTACATGATTTGTCCTGCTGGACAAACCAAACGCGTCTGCCACCCGTGGACCCGACATCGCGCAATCACATGAGGCGCTAATCTCCCATGCATGGATATCCCCACTCAAGCGCAACCCGCCCGCCAAACGGCCCCCGCCATAGCTGCACATCTTCTGCAGTATTTAATCGGGCCTGCTTCTGCTCCTCGTCTTGCCAATTCTGTTGGCGATTCCACCTCGGAGCTGTGACTGAGTACTAGCGCGTTCGAGGCCAGCTTACAAAGCGAGGACGATAGCACGACGGCAACGCGTAGGACGGGCAAGATGGCGACGATGGAGATGGATACGCAGACTGCAGCCGTGCCGCTGATGCACAGCCCCGAGAACAACAACAACGCGGGCTGGATTCTCAGCATGGAAGAGTTCATGGCCTCGCGGGCTCAAGGTGCCGCGGCCGAAGAAGGCCAGGCTGCTGCTGGTGCCCCGCAGCCGCGCGCCGTGTCCGCCCGCTCCTCCAAATACACAGTCCTGCTGAACGAAAAGTACCAAGCGTTCGGCATTCCGCGGCCCCATTTCGTCTTCTCGGGGAGCAGCGAGGAAGGGTGGGGCGCTACGACGCAGTTTCTCGGGCAGGAGTTGGTGGTCGAGTGCGGTTGTGGGAGCAAGCAGGAGGCGAAGGAGCGGCTGAGCGAGAAGGCGTTGGGCGTCATTCTCGAGTTGGAGAAAGAGGGTACATTGAGGTTGGCGCCGCGGACGAAGAAGGAGAAGAAGAGTGAAGGGGGTGTGGAGGGCAAGGTTGAGCAGGTGGATAAGGAGCCGGATGTCAACTATATTGGGCAGTTGATCGGTATGTATATCTTTTCTCTCTGTGTACCTCGACGTCTTGCTAACTAGACTGCGATACCAAGAATTCCAACTCGCGACCGCTTCCCCCCAGCCCGTCTACACCGACTACCAACTCGGCCAATCCTTCTCCTGCGAACTCACCATCGACGGCCTCGATCAACCCTTCGGCGGCCGCACCACGTACTTTCCTTCGAAAAAGGGCGCCCGGAAAAACGCCGCCCGCTGCGCCGTCGAGCACTTCCAAGCGCAGAAGCTCTGGCCCGACACCTTCACCGACCTCGGCGGCATCAAGAAGAAGAAGAAGAAGAACACAGACGCCCAACCCCAGCAGCTTGCTTCCCATCCCGACGACCCAGACCCCCCAACGAGCCCCTCCTCCTACGCCCAACGCGCCGCAACCCTCGCCACGCAACTCTCCCTCGGCACCCCCGAATGGCGCTTCTCATCGCCCGTGCCCGCCATGGCTCCCGGCTTCCACACGGTGTCATGCTACTTCAAGAACGGGGGGTCGCACGAGGGCCCCATCGGCGAAGTGCGGCACGTCTTTGGCAAGAAGAAGGCGAAAGAGGAGTGTGCGCGGTTGACGTTGCAGTACTTGGTGGGCGTCAGGGAGAAGCGGGTTGAGTATGGGAGGAGGATGATGGGGGGTGTGGTTGGCGGGGAGGCGGTGGTGCATGCGGGTGTGGATGTGGGACTGTTTACGGAGGGGGGTGGGGAGGTGGAGGCGGGTGAGAGTAGTGAGGGTGAGGGTGTGGCGTTTGTGGATGCTGTGGAGAGGGTTTAGGTGGTTGTGTTGGGGGGGGGGGGGGGGGGGATGCGTGGATTTGGCTTGCCTTGATGGATTGATTCATGGATTGATGGATTGGAAGGCATAGACAGGCGTTTGGCTAAGACGCAGCATACGACATGACATGACGCGACATGACACAACACGAACTAGATGCCACAAATACCCTCGGCGACTATCTCACAGTCGGTGAGATGATAGTCTGGGCAATCAACGGAGACCTACACTAGTGTAGTCATCATAGATTCCTGCCTCGTACATGCAATGCAACACATGAGCTCCATACAGTACTAGGACAAGCGAGACGAAGGCTAACTGTACCCAGAAGTTTTGTCCTATAGCTAGCTATAGACAATCCTCTTCTCTCTCCCTCTTGCGCCGCCATGTCAGATTAGGAATTCCCACGCACCGAAACCCCTCCTCTACCATTCCCCCCTCCCCCTCAACTCGTCTGTTAGTAAGACAACAATCAAGAACAAGAACCTAATGATGGACACCTACCTCTATAATATACACCACTCCCAATCCCAACCCGAACCCGAACCCCCTTCACACCCCTCCACCACAAGCACACACACACACATACAAGCAAAGACAAACCACGAAATTTTGAACTTTTCTATTCAAAATTTACATTTTCCCCACTACCTCTCCTTTCCCTTCCTTTGCTTCCTTCCTCGTCGCCCTGCCCCACCCCACCGGCGCCAATCAAAACCCACGATATGATATGATTGATCTACGCACATGCCACGCCACGCCACGCCACGCCACGCTACGCCCCAAGACGATATAAAAAACAAGAGAGGCTAATAGCTACAAAGGCCGTTGCAAAAAAAAGAGAAGACTGACTCTGAGAAAAGGAGGACCGTCCGTTGATCTCCCATGTCCGTCGTGCAGATCCAATCCCACTTTTAGAACAAAGAGAACCAGGAAAGGAAAAGGAAAAGGCAAGGGAGAAAGAACCGTGGGGAAGCGAGCGAGCGAGCGAGGGCAGGACACAGAGGATGGAGAGGTAGGTACAAAAGACGCCAAGCAGGCACGCACGTATGCATCACCCCCCCTACCCGCGCACAATATGCCGTTTCCCCTTCCTGGCCACAAGCCAGCGGAGCCGCACAGGACCAAGCAACCCTACCACGCTACCGTTAATCCACAAGGAAAACGAACATGTGACGGGAGCGAAGAAGAAAAAAAAGAGTCTAGGCAGCAGCAGCGCCCTCGCTCTTGCGCTTACTCCGCTCGCGCTTCTTCGTCGCCTTTTCCTCGCCCTCCGCTTCGCCATTGCGCGTGGCGCGTCCGGTCTTCGCCTTCTTCTTCGGGTCGTCGGGCGAGGGTTCTTTGGCAGCTGGAGCGGGGGCAATGGCCTGTGGTTTCTCCTTCTTCTTCTTGTCTTTTTTCTCGGCTGCCGTGTTGGCGAGCGGTACTTGGGTGGATGGACGGGCGTTGGACGGTAGAGGGACGGGCGTTTGAGCCGGGGCGCTGGACACGGGCGCGCTGATGCCATTCACTTGGGGTGTAGCCGTTATCTTCTGGCGCTTGTTGGCGCGGGGGGTCTTGCTATTCGCAGTGGGCGGAGGAGTCGGCGCCTTGACGGGGGAGGGCTCGTCGTCGTCCGAGTCGGACTCGATGTCTGAATCGAGGGCACCGGCTTCGACTTCGGCTTCGTCAGAGACCTCTTCTTCGACTGGCTCCTCGGGGATGGGGATCCCGCCCAAGCCGGCTTTGTAGGCGGCCATATCCTTGTTGTATTGCTCCATGGAGTCGCGGTACGAAGCCTTCCAGACCTGCGCGAAGGTTAGGAGTGAAGTGATAGGGGGGGAAGACAATGTCGACTTACGTTCTTGTCTTCCTCGGACATCTCGTTCCAGCGCTTGTTGACCTCGAGGTTGATAGCATTTGGCTCCAACTTTGCGCCGGGCGGCAACTCGTTCTCCAAATCCTTCCTCACGACAGGGCGGGCGCTCTGGGCATACAAGAAGGCGGCGGTAAGAGGACGCTTCGGCTGATTGGGGTCTTTCTCCTTCTTCTCACGCTTGCGCTTCTTGCCCTTGCCAGTATCAGCATCGGTAGCGGCAGGGGCAGCGGCAGTGGTAGCGGCAGCAGCAGCAGCCTGTGACACATTGTTGATGGCAAAATTGGCCGCGGCCGCCACCTCAGCAATGTTGTCGGGCAATTGGAGGCTCTCGGCAGCGCCCTCCTCTCCAGCAAGGACCGAGGACGTGTGCTTGATGTAGGCATTCATCAACTCGTTGACGCCGCTCTGGACGTGGGCGAGGCCCTTTTGCAGATTGGAGAGCGCCATGATGACCTGGGCAAAGGTAAGCTGCTGGACCTCATCTTGCTTGGTGGGCCTCTGGGATGCGACGCGACGCGGTGACGACCTGGGCGGGCGCGGCAGCAGAGACTTCAATGGCGCCATGGTGCGGGCGCGTCGAAGTCGCGATCAAGGACATGTGGAAGAATAGCGCCCAAAGCGCGTCGTGGCGACGAAAAAGCACGACACGCGGCCGAGCGCGAGCTTGTGCAGCGTCGCATCGCATCGCATCGCATCGCGGCGAGGATGGATAGAGGCAGGCGCGTGTCGTTGCACCAGACGAACAACATAAACGAAACAAGGCGTTACTTACCGTGTCGCGCGTGCGCGTATAATGCTCCACCGAGATCATGAGCTCGACTTCTTTTTCTTTGCCCCTGGCCATGGCGACGGTGGTGCGCGATGGAAGATGGAACTTGTGGGTTGATGGGCGCAAAGTACAGGCGGTGGGCGAGGTGGGTGGGCAGCGTTGGGGGGGTTGGGGCGCTGGCGAGGACGCCGCTTGCACCGAGAGGCGCTATTACAGCGGGCTGCTGCTCGCCAAACTCGGGCACCTGAGCCCCCCAAAACAGGCTGTTTGCCGCGGCTACGCTGCTTTTTGGGCCTGCGTGTCCCCTGGGGACGTACCTTCTACTGCCTCTGGCGGCTGCCGGCTGCCCGCTGAGTGCACCCCAGCTGCACTGAGCAATTGGCGTTGCTGGGCCTGCAACAGCAGCCTGGCACGGCTGCACGCCCCGCCTAGCAAAGAGGCGCATTGCCCGCCCATCCGCCGCTCACTTTGGTGCGTCCCCTCCCTGCGTTGGGGACGCCTTCGCCTGTTGGTTCGGGGCACTGAGGTTCGCGAACTTATTCAAATTGCATGTCAAATATTCAAACCTTCATTCCGTCCTTCTTCCCTGCATTTCGCATCTGAGCCATCTACACACTTTAACACGCTTGGAACTCGTCTTCAATACACAAAGTAAGCTTGTGTCAACGGCAAGCTCTCCGCTGGCTCTGCCGTGCACACCATGCCATCCGCCTCGACTGTATACCTTTCCGGGTCCACCTTCATCTTCGGCCGCGTGTCGTTAAACTTCATATCCTTTTTTCCAATCTTCCTGCACTTCTTGACTGCTTCCACCCGCTTCCTCAGCCCGTACGAGTCCACAACGCCAGACGAGATCGATGCTTGCGAGACAAATGTGATGCTGCTCTGTGGTACCAGTGGCGCAAACATGGGTCGCATGAAGATGGGCTCGACCGTTGGGATCGACGCATTCGGATCACCCTGTGCATGTCAGTCTGCGTCAAATCAGAGAGTACGAGTCGTGCTGACCATCTGGGCGTACGAGCAAAACCCGCTCTTGATCACGAGTGTCGGCTTTACGCCAAAATTCTTCGGGTTCCAGAGGACTAGATCCGCAACTTTACCAACCTCGATACTGCCGATGAGATGGCCCATTCCTTGGGCAATCGCTGGGTTGATGGTGTACTTGCTGATGTATCTCTTCACTCGGAAATTGTCGGCATCGCTGCCCTCGTCTTCCTTCAAAGCGCCCCGCTGGACCTTGTTCTTGTGAGCAGTGTTCCAAGTACGCAGAATAACCTCGCCGCAGCGCCCCATGGCCTGGGAGTCCGAAGACATCATCGAAATGGCTCCCAGGTCATGTAGGACGTCTTCTGCAGCGATTGTCTCGGCACGAATTCGCGATTCGGCAAAGGCCACATCTTCAGCTATGTTGCGGGACAGGTGATGGCAGACCATAAGCATGTCGAGATGTTCGTCGAGTGTATTCTTCGTGTACGGTCGGGTAGGATTCGTAGACGAAGGGAGCACGTTGTCGTGCTCTACGATGCTTATGATGTCCGGCGCATGCCCTCCTCCGGCGCCTTCGGTGTGGTAAGTATGGATGGTCCGGTTTTTGAACGCCTGAATCGTCTGTTCCACGAAGCCAGACTCGTTCAAAGTGTCGGTATGGATGAGCGTCTGGATATCATACTCGTCGCAAACGGTAAGACACGCATCAATTGCTGCTGGCGTGCTGCCCCAATCTTCGTGTAGTTTCAGCCCACAGGCGCCGGCTTCAGCTTGCTGCTGCAGAGGCAGCATTTCAGCATCGTTTCCTTTTCCCGTGATGCCATAGTTGAGCGGTAGCTCGTCTATGGCCTGGAGCATCTGCCGTATGTGCGTCTTTCCGGGCGTGCATGTGGTCGCATTGGTGCCAGTACTTCACAAATCAGCGAACCATCGAGGAATACCAAGATTGACAAACCTGGGTCCTGTTCCGCCCCCAAGCATGGTAGTGATCCCAGAAGCGATGGCCTCGTATGCCTGCTGGGGACAGATGAGATGGATATGAGTATCTAAACCACCTGCAGTGACAATGTCGTGCTCCCCAGCAATGACATCCGTACAGTTTCCGATCACAAGGTCAGGGTCTACACCGTCCATGACATCTGGATTTCCAGCTTTGCCTATGCCTGTGATTATGCCATTTTTGATACCAATATCAGCCTTGTAGATACCCGACCAGTCGACGATTAGTGCGTTTGTGATCACGGTATCCAAGCACTCGTTGTCAGATCTCCCGCCGGCTTGACCCATGCCTTCTCTCAGGGTCTTTCCGCCTCCAAATGAACACTCATCGCCATATTTGGTCATGTCCTTTTCGACCTTGATCCACAAGTCTGTGGCGCCAAGTCGTACCAGATCGCCTGTGGTAGGTCCAAACATGCTGATGTACGCTTGCCGCTCCATAGTGCAAATGTCGATATGCGCCGCATCGCCCAGCGGCTCAGGTTCGTGCAAGAAGCCTCCAGCCTTGATGTTCTCCAGAATCTTGTTCGCAATGGACGCATCCTCGATGAAGCCCGAAGCAATCTGGTTCCCGCCTTTGATGATCTTGTTTCCAGCTATCTGTACCAACGTGACAGTCCGGGTGTCGCCGGGCTCGAAGCGGACCGAGGTCCCCGCTGGAATGTCGAGGCGGTAGCCGTGAGTTCGTATGCGGTCGAACTGGAGCTGAGGATTCGTTTCAACGAAGTGGTAGTGCGAACCGACCTGCATGTTCAGTCCCTGCAGCAGCCTGCGACGTCATAATGCCATACCTGGATGGGCCTATCTCCGGTGCTCTTGACCTTGAGCCGGATTCTCTTCCTTCCCTCGTTCAACTTGATCGTGCCCGCAGCGCCCTTGACTGCCACAATAGCGCCAGGCTGTTTGATGCTCTCGTACACGTCCGGTTCGGGCAGCGGAAACATGTCGTTCGAAGGAACCGGGAGGAAAGAGCCGTATAGGGCTTTCTCGAGATCGCCATCGTCGGAGCTGATGGGGTGGTGGACTGTGACGAGATACGTGCCGGTCGGGAAGGTGCCCTCGACCATCAGCTCGGCGAGCGTTGACACGACCGAGGGGAGGACATGGCGGCGACCGAGCATGGTGGTGCCGATGGCCATGAGGTCCGCGACCGTGTGGTTGCCATCGCGGATAAGCTGCAGACGCTCAGTACCATGGAGACGCGTTGCTTGGAGCACATACTTCTTGGAGGTTGTTCGCGATCAGCGCCTGGCAGCGTCAGTGCTAATCCAACTTGCAGAGCGGTTCCACGCACAGTAGCCTCGGCGTGGTTGAGCTTCACGCCGCGGGCCAGGCGACGTTGGGCGAGCAGGCCCAGCTGAGAGATGACGAGCTTGTCGAGCTGTCCGCAACGCGTTAGCGAGGGGCATCGGGGTCATGGGCACGCCCCGCATCGACCAGGCCAAGCCACGCACCTCCTTCGGACACAGCTGCATCCTGGCTCCTGAGTACGGTCGTGTCACTTGAGAGGGCAGAGTCGTGTTTGCACCATCAACACATCGCACCCGGTTCTACGTACGCCGTGGAAAGCTGCATTCCATGGCTCGCAATGCCCGATCTCTGTGGCCCGCCACGTGGGGGTAGCCAGCCCTGATAACGAGCGATAAGGCAGCTAACAGCCTAAAACCATCACTCATCCCCCGTGCTCCCCCCCCCCCCCCAGGGCCGGCCGTCCGTCATCACGCGGCCCACCGACTGGCTCCTAACTTGACACTTGACCCTGCCGGGACGCCACCTAGAACGTCTGCTGCGACCTTCTGAGCGCTGAGCGCTAGGTGAAAGGGAAGGTTGTCGCAGAGAGCGCCTCCTAATAAACGTATAGAACCCTCGTGGCTGCTTAGCTGACCTGGATTTGACATGCAGTCCTGAGCCTCTCTTCATTCTCTGTCTACCTACAAGAGCGCCGGCGTACACATTCATCTTGTTTTCTCACACGCTGCTACTACTACTACTGCAGGTTTCTGTCATGCACGAACCTGTCTTTCTATTAACACGCCCCAAATCTGTTACTCGTCGACTCTGGCATACCACGGACATAGTCTGGACTGGGGCTTGAACGCCATCTTACACTCGGCTTAGGTGGCTGTTGCGCTAGCAGACCCTGTATCAGAAGTTAGAACACCTTGGCCACCGCACCTCCTAGTAGGTCCAGATGAGTTCATGGCTGCGACGTTTGCGTGGAGACCATGACGACCATGATGAACATGGCGAGGCCGAGGGCGCACTTCCAAGCCAGCCAGAACGTAGTAGAGCAAAGTTACGGCATAGACACGTGGAACACGAGTCAAAGGATCCAAACGCTCCTGTCAAACGACTGCAACTGCACCAGAAATGTTTGTATGAGCGGACGCTGCCTGGAAATGCCTTCGTCTCGGCCCATGTAAACCGCTTGCAACACGGATATTACCAGAGCAAAGCTATACACGAAGGGACCCTGAAGAACGTATACTTCGTCTCTGTGCACTTCGTCTTCCATCCTCAAGACCACCATTACCATCGCTTCCGAGCGGCAACAATCAAGGTGTCTGTGCATGGCAACTCCAACCCAGCCTCCCATACTAAAAGGCGGTGGTACAAGCATCCGCGCTCGAGTCCACGAATCTTGAAGCATGCCCCCGAACTTATGTTTGGAGCGGTTTCGCCTGAAAACCTGCAGTGGAACTTCAATCTGTCGAGCTCACTGGGCGTCTCACAGGCGCCTCTGAGTGCTTCCCTAAACCCTAGCGGTGGCGTTAAGAAGACTTATCGAGTCTACGACATGATGAGCATACAAGGGTCTCTGAGAGTACTCAAAAGCCCATGGGGTTCTGACTTCGACGTGGACGACGCCATGGCCGTCTGGACCCTCGAAGAGAATTTGACCCAACGCTCAGGACTACCTCGCGAGTTCGATTTTGTAATGCTCGTTCATAAGCCCGACGACGTAAAGAAAGTCCATCTGAGCATAGACGTGGATGCTACCATTAGCTCCTGGCACGGCGATTACCCAGAGTGGTACACCAATCTGTCTAGATATCTGCCAAACATCGATTACACACTGGATATGGACACGGAGGTTGGGCAACGCTTCTTGCCAGAGAAACATATTGGAAAAGGCTTCAATTTTGCGGACTTGCCTCGGGCTCTCGATCAGTACGTGAATATGCCCGGGACCATGTATCCAACCAAGGATACAGTATCGAATGGGCCGAGAAGGGGTGAGGAAGAACGGAGAAGGTACCGCGACTACGAGCCTGGCATCAACAACAAGAATACAACGGCAGCTACACCTGACACTCTAAATGTCAAAGTGACACTAGAACACAGCAGTCCTCGCTCTTCCTTACTTGGCGGCCAAGATCCCGAAAGACAGCATTCAATTCGGCGGAGAAGATCACGCTCGGAACTCAAGGAGTATGGAATCCAACAAGCTCCGCACGCACTTGCAAGAGATGCGCTGAAAGAGAACGAAAGTACACGAAACCGTGGTGCAGCATCCTCGAGGGCAAAGGGCACACAGACTGGAGTCAACGGGTAGGCTTAACCTCACTGGCCACATGGATGCAACCGTGAGAGAAGCCACAATATGTGAGCACAGGAAGAATGTAGCTTTGTGCAGGTATGTGGTGCAATATCAGCATTAGTTAGCCTTGGTATTATTAATCCTGGGGTAACACATTGTACTCAAACTTTCATCCTAGTTTTTACTATGTTTGCATACGTTGGAAGTAATTGGACAGATAGGTAGCGTATCTTAGATACATTCGGAGGCTCATTAGGGCATGCGTATTTGTATTGCTGTATACTCTAGAGTACTAGTTTGTATAGATAGCTCTTATAATTACTTATTTCGAGACTTTTTCTATAGCTGTTAAGTACACTTGGCCTCGGTATTACTTATTTCAGGGGTAATATTGTACTCAAACTTCTGTCCCAGTACTGTACTACAAGATACATCATGGCCAACAACCGACATCCCCATTGGGGAATGACGATGCCTTACGCTATGGCACTATTGACTGCAGTGTCAGCCACCCAGAACCCCTCAAAGCGCATTCGAAACAAACTCACAGCTCTGTTTATTTCATGGACACAAATCAAACTATCAAATCTTCAAAGCTACATCGTCCGCTTCAGAACAGCTAAAGAATCTTGACGTGAATGTCAACCTCGTTGAATCCAAGAGACTATTTTGCTCTCGGTTTAACACGTAGGAAACACTGCGGCTATGTTATATTTGCATATGACTAGGTTACTTGGGTTTATACTAATTCCTATACTGAATAGTTGGAATTTGGGGGAACTCTGAAGCGCAATATGACAAATCTTCGCCAGATTCCGACCAGGACATTGTGAAGATTAAGCAAGAGGTTGCGGACATACACAAGAAGGTCGACGCGCTTGTTGCGCGCGTGGACAAATTGGTCACCGAGAAGGATATCAGGATGGGTTGCAGTGCACCTGAATACGAGTGAAGCGGGCTGAAGAGGGAATGAACGAAACGGTTCAAGTGGCAGAATACCACCACAGTAATATACATGTGTGTTACCCCGGGATAAGCGATACGAAGGCCAACTGTATTCAATTTTTTGTATTTCTGATATCCACGGCGCACCCTCATGCAAAGCTAGACCTTCAATAGCTCCTCGAAGAGAGTCACACGAGTTATACGCACTGTAACTTCATGCATGTCGGTCTTCCACAACGTTGAGCCGCTCCGACACAGCATTATGCAGGTACAGTGCCACGCATACCACCGACAGCTGACGGCCAAGAACTGGCTTATTACACAGAGAACTATTTCAATGACGCGAACTAGAATCGATAGATAGGTCGTCAGTTCCTAGCCTTCGCTAGTTGGATGGGAACCCGACGCGTCGGCGCCGTCGAAGAGCGCTGGAAGAAATTACCAAGTTAGTGCAACGCTCTTGAGTATGTGGTCGTAATACCTTCTAGCATGCACGACTTTGCCGCACAGCATGGACTCCTATTCCTGCTGGCCCCTTTTAGCTAAATCTCCAAAGAGCCTCTTCCAGCTGCAGGTCTCGACATGGCCGTCGTCACCAGCTGAAGCCAGACCTGGCGCCATTCCCAACCCCCACTGCTCGCGACCCCCTCGCACAAGGCTTCGGAAGTGGCAGATTGGCTCGAGAAGCCAGTTGACGACCCCGGTCCCAGATGGAAACGAGATGACGAGCATGAGAAAGCGGGCGCTGGAGAGCGATCAGTGGGCGAGCGTCGCTGGCGCATCAGCCTGCGTCGCGCTCGCAGGCGTCTTCTGCCGGCTGATTGGCTGCCCGCCGACGGGTCTAGCCAGGGCCTTGTTAAAACCACAACCACACACGTTGCTGCATCGCGTCCTGCTCTCACACACTCGAGGCGACGCGGATGCGGTGGAATGGGCGGGGCTCGCGCGGCGTGGCGTCTGTTTTTCTCTTCGGCTTCTGTGCGAGGCTCTTTCCTTGTGTTCATGGGGATGTTGGTGCTTCCTTCCTCTCAGAGCGTGGTGCTTGGTGCTTTCCTCGTGTGTACGGCGAGCTTGTAGCTGCTTCCTTGTTCTGCTTTGCATCGGACATTTCTCTACCTCTCGCTTTTAATCGTAATATTGACGCCTTTCTTTCTACATCTGTGTCCCGTCCCATCTGCCCAGCTTCAAACCCGCCGCAACGAATACCCATAGAGGCCTTCCAATCCCTCGGCCACTCTCGCAACGTCACACTCCGCAGCGGAAGGATACTCGAGGACCGAGAAGTGGAGCCAACTTGAAAAGAGACAGCAAAGAAGCGTATCTCGGAGGGCTCAGCGGGGAGTGGGATCAGACAACAAAGGTACATGGGTCCGGCAATGGGAGAGACACGTCCTAAAAAGAGAAGCAACGCAGTGTAAGCTAACAAGGAACCCTCCACAGGCTACCCGCTCGCCAACGGGCGATATGCGCATGGCTTGGGCGCCGCAATGTCCCTGTTCGATATAGCCCTTCACCGAATTATCCAGGAGGACATTGAGAGGGGCATTCCGAGGTGACGGCGGGTCTCATGAAAATGTACGGCGGTGAAGGCGGCAAGGCAGCAGGCATGGCGTCAATTTCTCATTCACTGCAAATGCGTGCGGTTGATCCGAGGACGCCTCTTCACTCCCCGAATCACTCGGTCCACAGCTCTACCTCTTCCCGTCTCTCTCTCCGCAACCTCACCCTCCACGAGTACCGCAAACAACAAAACTCGCCCGCGTCACAATCCACCCCGCCCGGCAAGACTCTACGGAGGAAGGCCGCCGCGTCTGGGTTGAACGACGTCGAACGCGTCCCGTCAGTTTCACAGACGCCGCTCTCTGCGCGTCGGCCAGCGCCTCGTCCCTTGCACCTTGCTCACCCTGTAAGTAAAGCTGTCGCTCTCAACCCATACTCCCAAGCCTGCCCACCTTCAGCACGGAGATGCGCTCGGTAGATTTGGCGACAAGATCTCTATCTACCTCTGTCATATCCAAATGCAAGACCTTCAGCTGATATATAGCCTGGGGCAGACGCATCAAGTAGTCTCCCATCAGCCGCTTCCGCCATCTCCCCCGCACCAGCAGCACGAACTGTCGCCGGAGAAGCTGATTCGGCCACAAACCGACGAACCGTACGGGTCATACAGCTCAGCTGTTAAAGTACGTGAGTTCAAGCCGATCAAAAGGCTGCCCAAACCGCTGTCCGCAACCCTCCCTGTCCCTGCCCCTTCCCCTCTTGCATCCGTGACTTCGGCGCATCCGCGTCTATCGCCTCTTCGGACGACGTGTTTCCCGTCTTTCGAGAATTCGGTTTCCGTCGATTCACACACAACTCCTTCGACTTTCTCGCTCTCACGATTCCCAAGGCCTCCGAACTTAATTGACCCTTCACTTTCGCCGCCACGCGACGAACATGAACCGCCGCGTTTAAACGTCGCTAGCTTCTCGTCGACTGCACCCGCGACACCGCCTGCTACGCCGGCAGTTATCCACTATCGCGGTGCTTCTTTCGACCTCGTTAATCCACACAGTTCGCTTGTACTGGAAAACATCGTGACACCGTCACGCGACCTCGAGTCCACCGATTACGTGTTATTGGGCTCGTCAGACGACGGCTTTGGGGTTTCAGAGGTAGTCGTATTGCCCCAGCATGGTGGAAGAGGCTAACAATGTTAGATGGCCCCGAAACGTCCACTTTATAATGACCTGTCGTCCGCTTATTCCTCTATAATCAGGAGGCATGGCGACGAGTACCCTCCACCGGTGAATTATGAAATGCCCCTTCCGCCAACTCCTGTTGCCCAGAGTCCTGGCTCTTCTTCGTATGGTTCACCGTTCCAGAGCCCGGAGTCAGATCTGGCCAGTTCGCCGGTGTCGGTCGGCAAACGCGCCAATGAGTCTCGCTTTTCCTTAAAGCAGCTCACCAGGTCGCTCACTAAGAAATTGGTTAAACCTCACGAAAGGACACAAGACCAAGAGTTGCAAGATCTATCGGATGCGCGCGTCAGGCTTGCCTCGGCAAGTTTCGAGGGCGATTTCCCGCGGCCACTTGAACGAAGCTACCGTGCAGTAACCCCCAAGTCGTCACTCTTGCCTGACGAACCTCCCACGCCAGGCTTGCCGCCTCACTCTACGACGAGTCAACGAAGTTCAACTATATCATCCGAGCAACCTCTTAATTCCACGCAGCGATTCCATTCTACTCTCGCCTCTATGGTACCCGACGATCCATCTAGCCAGCTCGGGCGGGCATCTCCCCCGCGTCTGTTTGTTCCAGAAGGGGATCTTTCGACGAGGCCGTACTACGATGATCTTGATTCGATATATCCTAGCTCCTCCGTCTATACGGGCGACGATCGCCGGCAGTCGAACTACCCACCAAGCCGTTCTAGTAACGTGCAAAGCAACCCTTACTGGCGCATGAGTGGAGGTGCAGACGTGCTCGCCAACGAATACATATCTCAAACTGGATATGAGTACCCAAGCTCTCGACGTACGAGTCGTCGCGCATCCAGGACGCTTGAACAAGAGATGTTCCATCGCTCGCTGAAACAGGGAACCGATAAGACCGACACAATCAGCAAGTTTATCGACGAATATAAGATGGCCGGAAGCTCTGATGCTTCTCAACCAATGCTTGATAAATCAGGAGAAGTGCACGCCGAATACCTATCTTCTCCATCAGATGTTCTCGATGGCCCGATGCAAACTGAACGCCCTGATAGCACTTTTGACCAATTCGAGTTCGACTTTGCTCAACACAACATGAGCAGCCATGATGAGGTAGCAAGCCTACCTGTGCAGGCAGGTCGTGTCGGAAAGCTTGCGATAGCAACGAATCCAGGTTCACCACCTTCGATACCGGCTCCATTAGCACCAGCTTTCGAATACGATGACAACGTTGACTCACCAAAGCGGCCCGACTCCTCCAAGATGTTTCCCAAATTCTCATCGTATGGAGACACTCGACAACTCCTTCAGCTTTCCCAACAGGTCGTTGGGGGCGCTCTTTCTGCCCAGCCGGTCGTTGGAGAGGCTATTCCTGGACAACCCATGTTAGAATCCTCGTCTTCTTACTCCCAACCCGAAACTCAATCAAACAAGTACATCCCTCAGGAGGCGTTGGAGCAAGCAGAAGAAATTTTTGAGAATGCTGGTAGTCAACAACGGACTGAAGCCATTCCGGCTATATGGGCAAGACGAAGCTCCGGCCATTTGCTGCGCAATAGAAGCAACGAAGACTTGGACCAAGATCAAGCACAGCACGATCAAGAGGAAATTTCTGAGTTAATTGGATATGAGGACGAACCAGAGGAGATCTCAGAGCTGGCTGAATATGAGAACGAAATGGATAATGCTGATTGGGAAACCGTGGCAAATGGCAGCCAGCGCGATTTCCGAGCCTCCCTTGGCGACAGCATCGCCGACTACAGTAGCTCTGAAGACAGCCATTCTAGCCGAGACAGCATGGGGTTCTCAGGCTCCTTCCCGGCCTGGGAAGAGCCACCTCTTGCGTCTGGAACCTTTCCGTATCGACACCCACAACCAATGGCTTCCCATTCTAACCCGTTTCACTCGTCTCCTCTACCGATGCTCACCAGTCCTAGTGGACGCTCAGCTCCTGAGTATGGACATACTGGCCCTGTTACATCTAGCCCGCTGCCATCATCGACTGTTCCCGCGTTCCACGGATGGAATAACAGCGGTGTCGGTCTCCAGCAAGAACCTCATTCTTTCACGCCTTGGGTTAATCCCTACGCTTTCAGTGACAAAGAGACACAGGAATTACTCGCATCGGGGCCCAACGAAGATATTATGTATCAAGCCGAAGCAGAAGACGCGGGTCGAAACCAGGCATATGGGTCTCAAGCTGACTCTAGTTCACCGCATTCTGGCGATCTCATTGTCCCTATGGTAGCCACCCCGAATGGCGGTCACGACAGTCACGGTCTGTGTCGTGAGAATACCTTCGAGAAACTCACTGTTCTTGGGCCTAAAGGAAATTTGACCGGCACCCCTCGAGGCACGGGTATGTACGAAGCCGGCAGCAGTGTGGCCGACAACAGCAGCCGTGGAGCTAGGTTTGGCCAAAGCCAATCTCCCGATGAATCGGACTTTTCAGCTTTCAGGTCTTCTGCCAGTCGAAGTGTTATCATACGTGGCGGTAGGCCTAGCTTCGTCGCCTCTAGTAGGGCTTCAATCTTCAGCTATGATAGCCCTGACTTGGATACATTGCCAGGACGGACTGGCAGTGTGAACCGCATTGTCCCGCCCCTAACGATTCCGTCTTCTGATTCGTATTCGCGAACCCCTTCGCGGGCGCCATTGTCCTCACAGCCGAATCCAGAATCACCCTTTGCGGATCCTACTCCCCGCGGCAGTCGGGTTTCACTACGATCTCCAATTACACCCCACCGATCACGCCGAACTAGCCGTGCGGCCGTTACTGGGCAGACAAAGCTACGGCAGATGGTGCTTGCGCCGGATACAGAGAGTTCCTCGTCGTCGGGTCACAGTACAAACGCGTCTCGCCGTTTTGGAACTGCTGATAGCGGGCGCCCATCCACGAGCAACACCCACACGCCTCTGAGATTCCATGCCAGCCGGGTGTCAATGGGAAGAGTTCGTGCTAACATGCGTTCTCCCCATCTGCTCTGTCCTGAGCGTGCCACCGATCCTGATGAAGAGGAGCAGAGGTTGAAGATGTCCTGGGCCATCTTTGCGTTGTTCTGCATATTTCCGCCGGCACTCATCTTGTATCGTTGGATGGGAGACCTTGTGATTGTCAATGTGACCAGCGGTCGCCTTACGCATGTGTCATCGACCCCGAAGAGGGTTGCGCTTGGTGCCGGTATAACTGTTAATGTCGGTATTACCGCCGCAATCCTTCTATCGATCCTAATTCCATATGCTGCTGGGTCATTGTGAAGGAGCGCAACGGATGGTCAGTGGTAAGTACACAAATACCGTGTATAGTATGACTACTAACATTATCAGGCACCTACCGTTTTGTTTTTAAGAAGCTCTAATTTTCCCTTACTATGCTTCGTGGAGTTTAACGAAAAACGATTTCCAACTTTATCGCAGCACAGCGCTTCATGCACGGGTGTTTGGTGCGAAGAACCTACGTCTGATGATGGGGAACACTCAAAAGGCGTAAGTATTTCATGCTGCGTGCGCATCCGATTTGCGTTCTTCCCGACTATCAGATGGTCTCACATGCTTCGAGTTTTCTTTTGTGGAGATTTTGCATTGAGTCGGCGTTGCATTTGTGGACGGCAAAATAATTGAAGAGTGTTTACCTCCAGGGCAGTCACGGCTGATGGTTGCTTAATTGGCACTGAAGGAGCCCGGAGTTTCTGGAGGACTCATATCTTGACGGGGTTTGCGCTTGGCTTTCTAGCACCTGAGCGTGCATATACTTTCTTCTGTCTTGTTATACTATGCTGGCTAGGTTTCGGCAGCGGTCCTGGAAGTTGGACACTTTATCAAAGCGAATCTTTAGGCGTCCCGCCGTCGAATGGTCGTAGGTATTGTGCAGCTGGAGGAGACGTCCGGATCAATTACATAATTCACACTTTGGTGCTCGTTCGCCCCTAATTGGACGTTTGAGAGTAATACATGAAGTTCAGAGTTTCTCTTCAGTCTCCGTTTTGTTGATTTGGTGTTTGGGAGGGTGGCATGACTGGTATGTTGTGATGGTCATGGTGTTGAGGGGCACGCTTTATTTGGCAAGAATAGCCGGGATGCCGGGCGCAACTCAAATGCTGTCATCGGCCCGGCCTCCATGATAACTACCAGACCGATCATGCCTTCATCCTGCCTTGAGCCGCCCTGAGCCACCTTTCTCTGTGCAAGGCGTCAATCTATCTTGGACTCTCTATTTTCTCTCAAATTCTTGCTGCCAACATGTCATCTCTCCTCAAACAATCCGTCAAGCTCGCCCTCGTCCAGCTCGCCTGCACCGCCGATAAAGCACACAACCTCTCACACGCCCGTACAAAAGTCCTCGAGGCGACCAAGAGCGGCGCAAAGATCGTTGTCCTCCCCGAATGCTTCAACAGTCCCTACGGCACAAAGTACTTTCCCCAGTACGCTGAGACGCTGCTCCCAAGCCCGCCGACCGAAGCACAATCGCCCACCTTCCACGCGCTATCCAAACTCGCAAAAGAAGCAAACGCATATATCGTCGGCGGCAGCATACCCGAGCTGGTGCAAGAGAAGGAAGACAAAGACGGAAAGGAGGGCAAGAAGAAGTGGTACAACACCAACCTGACATTTGCGCCGAGCGGAGAGCTGCTCGCAACGCACAGGAAAGTGCACCTCTTCGACATCGACATACCGGGCAAGATCAAATTCAAAGAAAGCGACGTGCTCAGCCCCGGCAACAAGATCACACTCGTCGACCTCCCGGAATACGGAAAGATTGCAATAGCAATCTGCTACGATATCCGCTTCCCTGAGCTCGCCACCATCGCGGCGCGTCGCGGCGCTTTTCTCTTGCTCTACCCGGGCGCCTTCAATCTCACGACGGGCGCGCTGCACTGGGAGTTGCAGGCGAGAGCCAGAGCGGTGGATAACCAGGTGTATGTGGGACTCTGTAGTCCGAGTCGGGATATGAAGGCGGACTACAATGCTTGGGGACACAGTATGATTGTGGATCCTAATGCGGAGGTCATGGGGGAGTTGGGGGAGGAGGAGGGGATTGTTGTGAAAGAGTTGAAGGGAGAGAGGATCGAGGAGGTGCGGAAGGGGATTCCGATTTATACACAGCGGCGATTCGATGTATATCCCGATGTTAGTGAGGGAGGGAAGTTTAAGGAATGAGAGCTTGTATCGAAGAACATGCAGGCATGCGGGTACAGAATATACTGAGTACTTCCTCAAGAGTATAATACACTCTTATACATATGAGATGAGTTTACGTCCAGAACTTGCCTTATCACTGATGGTAAGGCTGTAGGGCCACCTTGCGAGGATAGCGTTAAGGGCATTGCGTTGCTCTTTAATGTAGTCCTTATCTTTCCTCCCTTGTGTGCCTTCTATTTTTGTGAGAGATAGTGCTATAGTTTAGATAGGTATCCTTACTAGCTTAATCCTCTAAGATCTAAAGGTGCAGCTGTAGTAGCTAGAGCTTTTTAAGGAGCTTATTATCCTTATTGTTGCTAATAATCTTACTCCTCTACTTATAGTATTTCTATAATTTAAAAGGAAGCTTTCTAAGTTAGTTGTAGCTGTTGCGCGTTTTTATGTAAAAGCTAACCGCCTTAGTGGTAGTAATAATAGGAGGACCTATGTTAAGGATAGAATTAAGGTACTAAAGTACAGATCTTAGGTAGTACAAAGGGCTATTTATTGCCTACAGCGATTCTGCTATTTTCGCCACCCTTTAGAGCTCTATAGTTAAATAGTAACTCTAAGGTCACTGTCCTATAGTTTAATTGTTCTGCAGCTGTTATGTGATTAGCCCTTTACTAATTATGCGCGTTATGCTTTGGCTCCCCACTATAGTTAATCCTAATCGCGCCCTTTTTTTTTTCTTTTTTTTTACGTACTTTAGCTGTTGAACCTTGGTTGTGCTTGCTATTAAGTCTCATAATCTGTAAAAGGTTAGGTCGACTATAAACGGATATGAATAAATAAATAAATAAACGTCCAGAACTTGACGGGGGCAGACTATTAAGGCTTGGCGTACTGTGTCCGTGCACTCAACGCCCGGATTCAGTCAACGCCCCGCTGAACACCATAGCAGCTTAACTAAAATAAGGCTGCAGAGCCACACAAAATCGCTATTATTACAAGATTTTGTAGTAGAGTACTATTTTAATGCTTGCGATTCACCTGTGCTACTTATATTTACTTGGAAGCTTAACGTTGCGGCCGTGCCGCGTGGTCTTGGGTGGAGCTGCTGATGCAGCACCTGAAGCCTCCTAAGTAGTTATAGTATTAACTACGCGTTTCTAACGCTTGTTGCTCTGTATAGATGGCTGCGAGGCCTTTCTCTTACCCTTTTAGGTAGATTATAGAGCTTTTGCATCGTCGCGAGCTTCTCTCTGGCGAGCACGCTCTGCTGCCTTCTCAGCCTTCTCCTTCTCCTTAGCTACCTTAGCTGCCTCCCTCGCCACACGCTTCTCCTCTGCAATTTTCTCCTTGCATAGCTTAGCTGCCTTCTTCAACTCAGCCTTCTCAGCTTTTTGAAGCTTCTGCTCCTTCTCCTCTTGTTCCTTTACAGACTGACGTACGCGAGCCTCCCTAACCTTCCTTAGTGACCAGAAAACCGCCCCCCCATAGTACTCTTGACGTTGTTGCAGATCTAGAGGTTTTCCCTTCTTCTTGTGCTTCTTTTTCGTAGTAAGAGCCTCTCTTAACCTAGCAATCTTATGGTGAAGTAACTTATTTTGAACTGAGATGTGGTGGAGTGAGCGGCTAAGCTTCTGCGCGTCCTTACTACTCTGATCTTCTACTGCGGATCGTACAAGGCGGTCTAGTTTACGCCAGTTAGATCCGCTAAGTACTGATATAGAGCTCTCTTGCGATTCCTGCTCATCTAGGGTAGTGTTGGTGAACCTTTTAAGTATAACCTCTAGGTTGAATGGTGATATGCCTGTTGCTTCAAAAGACTTAAGTATCGTCTCCTCCTTAAAAGAGCTCGTCCAGGCCTCCCAGAATAGAGGGAAGAAGTCCCCTTTCTTAATAGGGAGGAGTCCCTGGCTCTGGTGGAGGTGATCTGATAGCTCCTTTGAGTACGCAGTTGATAGAGGCTTAAATAGAACCACATTAAGTGGCTAAAGCGTGTGGGTTGAATGAGGGGGGAAGATGGCTAGGAGTATCCTGTTACGGTCGCAATAGTCGATAAAATCCATAGTAACGTGAGATCTATGGCTATTAAGGATAAGTAACCAGTAAGACCGTCGAGCTTTTGCCTTGGTGTAGCGATCAAACACCTGTTTAAGCCAGGCAAGGCCAATATTGTTGTTTGTCCAGCCTAAAGGCGACAAGGAAATATGTACTAAGTGCTCTCCTGCCTTAATATCCTCTACCTAGCTTAATTGTATAGCCTTGTTGGTAGCCTAATAGATAAGGCTTAGCGGCAAGGCTGATCTATTAGCGCAAACACACGCTAGGAGGGTAATCCATTTACAAGAGCCATCTTGGAGAGATGCTATAACCTCCTTATTCTCCCACATTCGTCTGCTGAACACTCGTTTTGATCGGCTAGTGATACCAATTAAGAAGCCTTTTTTATCCATATTATACGTGTGACGAGGCTCGATGTCATATTCCTTGATTTTGGCACCCAGGAGATCAAAATACAGGCTGTATTTATCCCCTGAGTCGGCTTGGTGGCGATTGCTGTCCATACCAGCTGCCCATCGAGAGATCAGATGGATGTTGTGTCAGTTGATGAAGCGAGTACCCTGCCGAGACAGTCCATGCAACGCGACAGTCAATGCAACACTTTTTACTAGGAAAATCAAGAAAAATAAAGATTTTTAAAGACTTATTACTCTATAACTATAATATATTATTAAAAACTTCTAATATATTTAATACTTTAAATTTTATTCTCTATATTACTAGAATTTTACTTCTTTTTAATATTATAGTTTTTAATTATTTATAAAAAACTAGTAAAATCTATAATTTTAAAATTAAAAGTAATAATTATTTAGTAAGGAAGTATAGTATATAGAGTATCTTTAATATAGAAGTTATTTAGATTTAAAATATAACTAAGTAGTTAGATTATATACTACTTTTTTTTCTATATATTTTTAATATAGATAGATTAACTTATTAAATATATTATAAATCTAAAAAACTTCTATATTAAAGATACTCTATATACTATACTTCCTTACTAAATAATTATTACTTTTTAATTTTAAAATTATAGATTTTACTAGTTTTTATAAATAATTAAAAACTATAATATTAAAAAGAAGTAAAATTCTAGTAATATAGAGAATAAAATTTAAAGTATTAAATATATTAGAAGTTTTTAATAATATATTATAGTTATAGAGTAATAAGTCTTTAAAAATCTCTATTTTTCTTGATTTTCCTAGTAAAAAGTGTTGCATTGACTGTCGCGTTGCATGGACTGTCTCGGCAGGGTACCGTGTCCGTGCGCGTAATGCCCGGATTCGCGTAATGCCCGCGCAACACCAAAACACCCTAACTTCAGCACGCGATAACTCCACCATTATGGATCCATATCAGGCTGCGATTGATGAGATAGAATCGCGAGAACCAGGAGAAGATTTTTCATATACAGAAGTTGCTGCTAGGCATGGGCTTGAACAATCTACGTTGGGTCGAAGGCATCGAGGGGTAACGCGCCCCAGGCAGGTCAAGAATATCAACCAGCTGAAACTCAACCTACAGCAAGAGCAGGAGCTCGTACAATATATCAAAGGACTCACAGAGAGACATATACCTCCCACTCGAGAGATGATACAGAACTTCGCCTCTACCATAGCAAAGGAGCCAGTCAGCGAGAGCTGGGTTACCCGCTTTATCAACCGACACAGCATTCAGCTTATCTCGCAATAGACAGTCGGCATGGACAGCAATCGCCACAAAGCTAATTCAGAGGATAAATATCGCCTCTATTTCAACCTCCTACACAGCAAGATCGATCAGTATCAGATAGATCCTCGTCATATCTACAATATGGACGAAAAAGGCTTCCTGATCGGTATCGTGGGTAGATCAAAACGAATATTCAGCAGACGAATATGGGAGAAGAAGGAGGTTAGGGCATCGCTCCAGGATGGCAATCGCGCATAGATTACGCTCCTAGCATGTATCTGCGCTAATGGATCAGCTCTGTCGCCAAGCCTCATCTATAAGGCTGCAAACAAGGGCATCCAATCAAGCTGGGTAGAGGATATTAAGGCAGGAGAACAAGAAGTCTTTATCACCTCATCACCCTCTAGCTGGACAAACAACGATATTAGGCTTGCCTGGCTTAAACAGGTATTTGATCGCTGCACAAAAGAGAAGACTCGCCAATCATATCAACTCTTAATCGTAGATGGCCATGGATCCCACATCACTATGGACTTTATCGACTACTGTGATCAGCATAGGATCCTCCTTGCTATCCTGCCTCCTCATTCAACTCATACGCTTCAGCCTCTCGACGTTGCGATGTTTAAGCCTCTATCAACAGCCTACTTAGCAGAGCTATCAAGATATCTCCATAGAAGCCAGGGCCTGGTTTCTATCACCAAAGGCGACTTCTTCCCCTATTCTGGAACGCGTGGAAGGTCTCCTTCAAGGAATCAACTATCCTCAGCTCTTTTAGAGCCACAGGCATATCGCCACCTGATCCTGATCCTATCCTTAATAGGTTTACCCAGGATCAAGAATCAGGCGATAGCTCCTCATCAGGGTTTAGTGATCATGACTGGAGAAAGATGGATAGGCTTGTACGCTCTGCAGTGAGTGATCAAAGTAGCAAGGATACACAAAAGCTTCGTCAATCACTCCACCACCTATCTGTTGAAAATGAGCTGCTTAAGCATAACAACGATAGGCTTAGGCAGGCGCTATCTATCAAGAAGAAGCGTGGGAAGAAGAGCAAAGCTCTAGACCTTCAACAGCGCCAGGATTATCATAGTAGGGCTATCTTATGGTCACCAAGGAAAGTAAGGGAGGCACGTGTTCGTCAATCAATCAAGGAGCAGGAGGATAAGCAGCAGCAGCTTCAAAAAGCAGCGACAGCAGAGCTAAAGAAGGCAGCTAAGCTATATAAGGAGAAAATCCAGCAGGAGAAGCGTGTTGCGCGAGAAGTAGCTAGGGAGGCAAAGGAGAAAGAGAGGGCTGAAAAGGCAGCTCAGCGCGCTGCCCAGAAGTCTGCCCGCGACGCTGAAAAAGCTCTACAACTATCCCAAAAGGGTAAGAGAAAGGCCTCTCAGCCAGCTCTACAGAGCAGAAAGCGTCAGAAACGTGTTGTTGATGCTCAAGATAATAGGGAGGCCTCAGAGGGCGCATCTACTTCCCCAACCAGATCTACACGTCGCGGCCGCAACGTCAAGCTTCCTAATAGATATAGATAGTGCAAATTGATCGCAAGCATCGATATAGTGCTACTCTGGAAAATCTCGTGATAATATTGATTGTGGGTGGTTCTATTGCCTGGTCGCTGATAGAGCGCTTCTGGTGTTGCGCGGGCATTACGCGAATCCGGGCATTACGCGCACGGACACGGTAACCCAGCTCTCGCTCACTAGCTCCTTGGCTATTGTTGACGCGAAATTTCGTATCATCTCTCTTGTGGGTGGCAAGTGACGCGCTGTAAGCCCTTCAATGTATTGTACAAGCTCCTGCTCTTGTTGGGGACTGAGTTTCCGTCGGTTAAACCCCGCAGTTGCACGCGTCGTTTGAATCGCTTGGTGCCTTCGCGACAGCGTACTTCGATCAACGCCATGCTTGCTAGCGATCTTAGTATAAGAGAAAGATTCTTCTGACCTTAGCGATTCTATTTCTTTAATTGCAGCCTCAATTGAGCTCATATTGGTGGCGTTATGGCGTGTTGAAATTTGGGGTGGTTTGCGTTCAGCGGGGCGTTGACTGAATCCGGGCGTTGAGTGCACGGACACAGTACACCATAACTTCCAAACCTTCGCACCGATATCTACACGTGCCCCCACGCAATATTCCAGAGAAGTTCCAAGCCATCCAATGATTTCATCGTCATAAAGCATGAGGAATACTCTCTAGTTAGGGTATTACAAGGCTACTGCAACGTATATTATTCCCATCCCGACCCCGCGCGACGGAATCGAATTTCTCCGCCTCCAACCCGCAACGAGAGATATTCCTGCTTGGCCCGTGGAGCACAGTAGACGGCTTGAGACGTAGACGAGAGAACATGCGCTTCTTCGATGATGGCGAGGCCCTGCCGAAGAGAGCGGCGGCCCGGTCCAGCCGGGACTTTCTGCGCCCTAGGATGATATATTGACGGCCTACTATATAGACTGCAGACAGGTTCAGTACTTTAATCGTTCCCTGTACATAGCAAATTATCCGGCAAAGTATGAAGTTGAGCCTTTGCTTTGGGAGACTTGTGCTGGGGTTGCTGCCGCTTGGTGTTGCTGCACGGGGGTTGAGTGGGAGGCCGCGCGATTTCATTATCCAAGAAGAGCGCGCGCTTCAGGATATCGTATGTCTGTCTTTTTTTCTTTATTTGCGTTATCCGGGTTTTTAACGTGGGCGTTTAGGTTACTTGGGATGAGCACTCGCTGTTTGTGCATGGGAAGCGGGTTAATTTTTGGGGTGGAGAGTTTCATCCTTTTCGGTGGGTTTGCTGCATCTCCCTAATTTATCAGATTATCAGGATTGATCGTGTTAAAGGTTACCAGTGCCGAGTCTTTGGTTGGACGTATTCCAGAAGATCAGAGCGCTAGGGTATAATGGTGTGTCATTGTATTCAGCGTGGGTGCTGCATGAACCGAAGCCTGGAGAGTTCAGTGCGGAGGGCTTGTTTGATTGGGAGCCGTATTTCGAGGCTGCGAAGAAGGCTGGTGTTTATCTTGTCGCTGTGAGTACACCCATTATCCGGCAATTGTGACTTGTTTTGATCACGAATGCAGCGCCCTGGACCCTACATCAACGCGGAAGTACATGGCGGCGGCTTTCCTGGATGGTTGCAGCGCATCAAGGGAGATTTGCGCACGCCGGATGCCGACTACCAGGCAGCTTCGAAACACTACATCGAATCCATTACGCCGATCCTTGCGAAAGCCCAGATCACCAATGGCGGTCCTATCATCCTCTTCCAGCCCGAGAATGAGTATTCAGCAGCCCAGAACAACGTCACCTTCCCGGACGCGGATTACATGAACGGTCTCATAAAACAGTTCAGAGATCTCGGTATCGTCGTGCCGTTCATCAACAATGTCGCCTGGCCTAGCGGCATCAATGCACCAGGAACGGATGCACCAGTCGATATCTATGGACATAACGCGTATCCGCTTGGGATGAACTGTTCGGATCCGAAGAATTGGGCTGATGGTGCGCTTCCTACCGATTGGAGGCAATTGCATTTGGAGCAGAGCCCGAACACGCCGTATCTGCTTGTCGAGTATCAAGGCGGAGCTTTCCAACCATGGGGTGGTGATGGTTTTGAGAAGTGTGCCGAGTTCATCAACGAAGAGTTTGAGCGTGTCTTCTACAAGAATAACATTGCAGTTGGCGCAACAATCAGCAATTTTTACATGGTATGTACAGTCAGAGGACAAAAGCTTAAGTACAGTTGACCTTGGTATCATTGATCCTGGGGTAACACATTGTACTCAGACTCTTGTCCTAGTATTGTAAAACGACGCGTTTGGATCTAAGCTTGCTGACTTGAATTAGACGTTCGGGGGGACAAACTGGGGAAACCTTGGTCACGCAGATGGATATACCTCGTACGATTACGGCGCTGCAATCACTGAAGAACGCCAGGTTCATCGCGAAAAGTATAGCGAGGCGAAACTTATTGCTAATTTTGTTACTGCTTCAGGGGACGCACTTGCCTCTGCGACGCCAGGATTCAGCACAGCAGGAGTATACACAGACACTAATGCTGTTACTGTGACTCCACTGATGGGAAACAAGACGAACTTTTATGTTACACGGTATGTGCGTTTCTGAATATGGTACGACCCTTGTGCTAATAAGGATAGTCAAACGAAGTACAACTCTCTGGATTCGGTATCGTACAAGCTCAGGTTGCCAACAAGCGCCGGTAACATCACCATCCCACAACTTGGTGGTAAGCTCTCCTTGAACGGTCGCGACAGCAAGATCCACGTCACAGACTACCAAGTCGGCGACTACAATATCTTGTATTCATCGGCTGAGATCTTCTCTTGGAAGAAGCACGGTTCCAGGACGACTCTTGTCGTATACGGAGGCCCCAATGAACGGCACGAGCTAGCTGTCTCCAAAACCAACGGAGCCACCTCTGTTGAGGGTTCAGGAGCCAAGCTCTCCAATCGTAACCAGAACACGATTCTTCACTGGGAGTCCAGCCCAAACCGAAGGGTTGTGCGGATAGGTTCGGGCCTCTACATCATCATTTTGGATCGAAACTCTGCATACGACTACTGGACCGTGAGCACATCGGAGGGTAGCTATCCCCACGAACTCACACCGTCGTCAGAACTCATTATCAAGGCTGGCTACCTGGTTCGTACTGCGTCTATCTCAGACGGAAAAGTGCATATCACAGGAGACATCAACGCGACCACAACTGTCGAGGTCGTAGCAGGCGCACACGAAAAGATCAATGGTCTCTCATTCAATGGCGAAGATCTAAAGACGACCCGCGACCGCAACGGCTTTTTGAAAGCCCGCATCGAATTCTCAGCCCCCACGATCAAGTTACCTGACTTGAACGCTTTGGAATGGAAGTACGTCGACACTCTGCCCGAGCTGCAACCTTCCTACGACGACTCGGCTTGGCCAGATGCTGACCATACCGAAACGAACAACACGTACTGGCCACTGACCACGCCGACCGTGCTCTGGGGAGCAGAATACGGGTTCCACGCAGGCTCACTGATAACGCGCGGCCACTTCATCGCCACTGGGAACGAGACCGTGATCCACCTCAACGTCTCCGGCGGCTCTGGTTTTGCCTTCTCCGCATGGGTCAACAGTACCTTCATCGGGTCCTGGGACGGAGCCGGCGACGTGCGAATCGCAAACCTCACATTGGACGTACCGCAACTGACCCGCGGAAAGCCGTACGTCTTAACCGTTCTCACCGACCACATGGGCCACAACGGAAACTGGTTCGTAGGCTACAACGAGATGAAGACGCCCCGCGGCATCATCGGGTACTCCTTCCCCGGCCACACGGCAGCACATGCACCCTTGAGCACAAAGTCCACCTCCCGCCTAAGCGCAAACAGCACATCCCGCGGCCCCGACGGCATAACATGGAAAATCACCGGCAACCTAGGCGGCGAGACGTTCCACGGCAGCGTCCGCGGCCCCCTCAACGAAGGCGCCCTCTGGGCCGAAAGAAACGGCTTCCATCTCCCATCGGCGCCCACCTCGTCCTGGACACCCAGCTCGGGCCCTACATCCCGCCTCGCCAGACCAGGCGTAGCCTTCTACCGCGCGACATTCACCCTCGACATCCCCTCCGACTGGGACGTCCCGCTCTCCTTCGTCTTCCACGGCGACGCCTTCACGGGCAAAGGGAAAGGCTGGAGAGCTCAGCTCTGGGTCAACGGGTACCAGTTTGGTAAGTTTGCGAATGGGATGGGGCCGCAGAGGAGGTTTCCTGTTCTGGAGGGGGTGTTGGATTATAGGGGGGTGAATACAGTGGCGGTTAGTGTGTGGGCGTTGGGGGAGGGTGGGGCGAAGCCGGAGGGTTTTGAGATTGTGAGTGGGATGGGGGTGTGGAGGGGGTATGGGGAGGTGGGGTTGGCGCCTATGGAGGGGTGGGCGGAGAGGGCGGGGGCGTATTGAGGGACGATTGAGGAGTGTGGAGTGGGCTTGATTGGAGGATGGGTTTGAGCGAGGTACTACATACAGTACTAGGACTACAATTTGAGTACGATTTGTTCCACCAGGATTGGCAATACAAAGGTTAATTGTACTCGAACTTTTGTCCTGTGACTGTATGTGGTGAGGTATAGTAGTGGGGTTAGATGGGTTTTTAGAGAAGGTACGTACCCAAGTTATGATCGGGTCATGGTCGAAGCTGTCTAGATTTGTCAGTTACGGCTTTGACGATGCATGTGTGTGTGCGCGCGTGCGTGCGTGGTTGGGACGTTTGGAAGCTACCTAGGTGCGCGAAATGGGATAAAGGTGCGTAATGACAGCGAAACTTATATCGTGCTGAGTTCATCGAGGACATGCTGTCCCATGATTATTACAATCTTTGAACATTGAGCGAGTCTGACTAGATTCCAGTATCAACTGGTCGTCGTTCCCAGTCGTTCTGAGCGGGACTCTACCCTACGATATACGTGAAATGCATGTGCTGTAAAGTATGACAAGGGCAAGCGGATCGGAGTTAGGGCATCACAAGCGAGCGGTACATGCTGCGGAGGTGGTGTAGTCGCCGAGATGGACATATACGGCAGGGCACGTACTCATGTCGATCACCAAGCCCGCAAGACCTAATCTGAAATTGAAATATATACTTGTTCATCCGAAATCGACCTATGCACATGCACAGCACGGTATCAAGTCACACCTATTAAAGGAAATACCGCCACCGCAATCTCAATATTGGAAAGCCTGCCGGCCGTGCGAGGGTATCTCTCGAGGTATCATGAACGGACGTGAACCAGGCAAGTGATGCGGATGCTAACCAACACCTTCGCTATCACTTTCTTTCTACTACAAACAAAACTTTCCCTAGCTGTGGGATAAAGGCCTCCTTCTGACGGGGGACTGACACCCTTGGCTGCCCTGAAACATGTTGCAGCTGCCACTACCCCTCCCGTTGTTTCACATGAATTTTTTTTCTCTGGTGACGTGTGACCCGGAGTTTATATGCGCCTGTACATGCTTCCACGGGCCGACGATTGCCATTGTTCCTTATGCTGTATGAGGTCGGAAGTCTCCTTGTCGACGTCGGCTTGGTACTGGTCGTACTCGCGGCGGCCGGCGCGGCGTTGCTTGATGCAGCAAAATGCTATGATGGCCGCGAGTATCGCCACACTACCCACAATGGAGGCGATGATAGCGATCTTGGCTGTTTGCGATAGCGCGTTCCATTTACCCGAGACACCGCGGGGTTTCTCGATCTCTTGCAAGACAGGGGATTTTTCGCCGTCACTGGGTACGTTAGCCGCTGTGTATCAACATCCAGTTTGCGACATGACTTACGCGAGCTTGATAACCTTTACCTTCTGCCAGTCACCCGTTTCGTCCATGTCGTCCCACGAGTACTCCTTGGCGGTAGTGTAGTCCTGCACATAGACGTTCTTGATCGTCATGGTGTAAGGGCCCTTGGTGAAGTCGGTCGGGCCTCCCGCCCATTCTACAGTGCCCTCGCTGTTGTTGTCTACATCGCCACCGGCCCAGACACCCAGACGAACGTTCATTGGGGTCTGAGGGTAATTCTTGCCGCCCCAGGCCTCTTCGGGCTTGAGTTCGCGTACCATTTTATCGTCGATCCACCACTGGATGCGATCCTTGGTCCAGTCGATGGTGTAGTTGTGGTAGGCCTCTTGTGGTGGGTCCATTTCAAAGTCCTTGCCGCGTGTGTAATCGGTAAGGTTGCCCTTGCCAAAGTAGTTGGTGAGTGCGTGTGTCGTGTTGGTCCCAAGGAACTCCCAGTCAATCTCGTCCAAGCACTCGGACTGTAGAATAGCGCTGGACACAATGCCCTGTCCGGGTGCGGCTCTCATGACGACCTCCAGGCGGCCAAAGAATATGTAGAAAGAAGATTGAATGTTAGGTGCGTCTCCTTGGTAAGCCACAGTCAGGGACGTGTAGTTGTTCTTCGTCTCCACCTTGCCCTGGTTCTTCTTGAGCCAGACATCGGAATTAAAGGAATCGCCGAAATCGAAGGTGACATTGCCTCCGAGAGCATCCATATTGGGACATCCTGTGGTGTTGAGAGGGTTGCAATCGGTATGCGTCTGGGCCAATGCGGCAGGGAGCAAGGTGGCGAGGAGAGCGAGGGTGGAAAGAGCGGACGTATACATGGTGGGCGTTGGATGGCAATTATGGATTCGAAGAAGTGTGCACCGTGGTAAGGAGTGTTTGTGCGTTGCCAGCAGCCGCACGGGTTGGGGTGTGCGTAAGGATTGACTGTGTGGTTAGTGAGTGAATGAGTGAATGGGTGAATGAGTGAATGAGTGACAGAGTATGCCCGAGGGGAGAGAGAGATCTCTAAGAGCAGGGGTGCGTTTTGAGACAAGCCACAGCGACCTCGGGCAGATTAAGGAGGCATTTCCAGCTTGGCCCAAGCGCGCACCGATGTCCTCCAAGGCCTTGGATCCAGCATCGCCAACCGTTTGTGCCATGGCGCAATAGACGCTGTGGTTGTGGTATCCGCTTCCTGGCCGGTTTGCTGCCGTTTGCGCGCGCGCTCTAGTCGACACACAGTCGAGCGAAAGAATCTATTCACGGCGACTGGGGCGCTAACCGCGCGCACAACAACAGCGACCTGCAGGTACGGCCCCGTACAGGGGACGGGAGGCTTGCGGTAGGAAATCAAGCTTTTGGTGTGAAACGCTAGGCAAGAGCCGTCCGCCACACCCACCACGGACCCTCGCGCGGGACTCGGACACCACAGATCTCAGGCCAACTGCACTCAAACAACCGAACTTGTGTCCAGTAGCTGTAAGCTTGTCCTGCCAACGACATGGTGAAAGGAATCGTGGCAGGAGTTTCGCATCTGCGATTTATCAAAAGAGCTCAGATGGCGATGGTCATGGACGTTCATCAAGGTAAAACGTGGCTTGGAGCGTCGATGCTCGCAAGGACACAATACTACAATAGGCAGGTGGCGAACTATATGTATGAAGGCGTATCACACCTCGGCAGATCGGGTAACACGTGACACTGGCAGAACCTTGGAAACTAGAAACTCCCTGTTGCAACTTGCACACCGAATGTGCGCAGCCGATGGTTTCGATCATTTGAGCAAGCGATGATGGTGCGGCTGTGGCGCCGAAAGGTGGCTGGCTGAGCACGGACGACCACATCGGAACGTCACCCCGTTGTCACCTCCCCCACTCAGCACCTGTGACTTCATTCCGAGTTCCCTTGACATTTTCACTTGAATCTTGTAGTAGCAGTGTACAGCTCTACTCCGAAAGCGAAAGCTCCCTCGTCCCCAGCATAGGATGCACCACACGCCCTCCAGCTTAGTCACAGGCTCCCGACCCTTCGTCCCACCTTGAGCGCTCGCCGACCAGACCATCAATCACTCCGACACCACAATGACCAGCCCGCAACTCGAACCGATCGTCGACAGCCTGCCCACTCCACCGGCATCCTCCGTTGCACCCTCGGTCCACGGGCCGCCGCTTCCACGACCGCGTAGGCATCCGCTCCATCCTGGCGGCCCGAAAGAGGCAGCTCTTATCAACTATCTCGATAACGCGCTTCTGAATATAAACAAGCGCGTAACGAACAGACACGTGTCTAAGCCGCTCGGGCGCGAGTTGGAAGGATACAGACATTCTTTCGCCCATGTCGCAAAGGATATTGATGCTCTGGTGGATGTAGTTTGGGTGAGCGGATCGCGTAAGTTACCCTGCTCTCATGGTCGCCTGCGCAAAGCCTTGAGTAAGATGTTGATCCGAGCCGTGTACAGCGAACATCCAACTCCCCTATCTTATCAGCATGGCCTTTACAACTACAGACTACCTTCTGCAATTTCCACCCTCGCCTGGCCCTACGCTCGACCTTTTCTACAAATTTGACTCGGCCCTCTGCGCGCTTCTCACCGGCCGCGACCCTGAAACGAACGACCCGCTCCCCGGCTACACGAACAATCGCTCCGTCTCCACGACCGACAAGGTGCGTTTGAAAGGTGTTGTGGAGCATGCTAGGACAACTGTTGCAAAGGTCCTGGCCGGGGCGGGCAGTGAGAGGGCTTCGGACGTCGAAGCGAGCAAGAGCGGGACGGAGAGTGAAGATGATAGGTTCGTGAAATTCGAGGGATTTGAAAATAACGACGATGACGACGACGAGGATGAGGAGAGGAGCATCTCAGGAGTTTTTGAGAGAACGTTGATGGAGTTAGGCGATGTGCTTGGGGGTGAGCCGATTGGGATTATAACAGACGTCATGGAAGACGTCCGGAGACGAACTCAGATCGAACTCTCCGCAGATGATCTCTACAAAGACGCGCGTTCTAATGAAAGGAGGGCTTAACTATGAGAGGCGTGCTTCGTGCGGAAGCTTGCTACGCGTGGAAGAAAAGATCAAACAGTACTAGGACAAAAGTTTGACTACAATGTGTTACCCCGGGATAAGTGATGCAAAGGCCAACTGCACTCAAGCTTGTGTCCAGTAGCTGTAGAGCAAATGGCCAGTACGATGTAGGTACAGTTCTCATTGTCTCGCAATTATGTGTTTTTTCAATCAATCGTCTATTTCCTCGATGGTACATTAAGAACTCGAACACTGTACATACAACATAGTATCCCATGGCATCATGAAGACATACACTACACGTAGAGCTTCTGATTGCACGGTTCTTGGCTGCCGTCGGTTTCTGTAGGCGTGGCGGTTGCTGGGCCACTGGTCTTCCGCTCTTTCTTAAAAGGAAAGCACGGCGTTTGACGTCACGCGCACACGCACATCGCTCGAAAATTTCGAGAGCGCGTTGTCAAACGCTGATCCGCAAGACATTGCAACTTCCTCAATTCCTCGTTTCTAACGTTGCTTTTACAGAGCGCGACTCGATTGTGTTACTAGAGCGCCTCTAACACGGTGACAGAACGGACCTCGACAACAAGATTGCTCAAACGACGAGGACAAACGGTCATTCTCGATGCCGTCGCTGTACGGCGCGGGCGTCAGCGTCCGTCTGGCCGCGCAGCCACTTGCTGATTCGCTCACTCCCACGATTGTCTTCAAGAAGGGCTATATGGCAGCTCAGCAATGCGACGCGGCGGAGAAAGCGTTACGGGAGAGCACCAACGCGTTTCTCGACGAGGAACGCGTGCAATTCCCCGGTGACGACGGCAATTTTGCTGTCAATTGGCTCGGTGGGGTACCTTTCATGCAGGTGGTGGTTAGACGGAACCCTTCCGAGAACGCTGCGAAGCTTGATGAGCTGAGACGCAAGCTGGTTCTTAGTGATGGAGATACGACGTCGGTGGAGAATGGACGATCTTCGCTGGGGATGTCGACGAGGAGTGGACGCACGCTTTCTTCTACCGATGCTGAGAGCGATCAGAGTACACCGGCTCGACTCTTCCAGGGACGTCGTCCCTCTAGCCTAACAACCGTATCTCCTCCACATGGTCGCTCAACAGCAAGTGCCACCTTGTCTCCACTAGCCGCCAGGTCTGACTGCTTGCCACAGGATGTCAGCTCAGAGCCTAAAGCGCTCATCCTCCACGTTATGCTCACCGATAAGACCTTCTTCCACAATCCGTTTCAGAACAGTCCGCAACATCTGAAGATTGACGTTTTCTTCAACGGCCAGCTCTCTAGCTGCGTACTTGTGCACACGCACGATATTCGTTCCCACGTCAAATCACTGGATCAGATCTTTGCGGGTACACGCGTGGATTACATGGCGGAGCGACCCTGGGTTATATATGTGCAGGGCGAAACTTCTAGGATGCGTCCTCGTGCGGCGAAAGATGATGGTGTACAGGGCCGCTGGACACAGATCTGCAAAACTTTGATGAGCGAGGCAAAGGACCGGGGCTATAATGAACACGGCGAGAGGCCACCGACTGCAGCATATCTTCATGAGCTCGCGGGCATGCATATGCCTAATGGTGTTAAGGACATGCAGAACGCAGGCGGCAGAACTTTTGGCGTAATCGACGTGATCGTGACGGTTGGAAGCGGCAAGAAAGTCCAGTCAAATGGCACGGCGTATCAGAAAACGCCGACAAGATTGGTAGACGAAAGGTATGATTACGAAATGGAAGGGGAGGCTGACCTTGCGATGACGAATGGCGGACTGTTTTCCACCGCGGACAGAGAGGCAGGTGCGATGCACTTCAACGAGAAAGAGATATTCGTTCCTGATCAACTGGATAAAGGCGAATCACCTGGCTTTGAGTTCCTGTCGAGCGCGCCAGCATCGGCAAGTCTTCCGCATACACGATTGCCGCCTCCGTCACTGCCCCCGGCCTTCCATAACCCTTTCACCCGCACTCATATCCCACCATTACCGCCGCTAGGGTATTCCACTTCTTTCTTCTATTCGTCTTCTCCGACACCAAACCCGGGCTTCGCTGCAGCTGATGTCTCCCGTATTGGAGGCCAGGTGGGCAAGAGACGGTACTCCGAATACGTTGCTCCGGTCGAAGACAGTCGGCAGTCACAGTCTCTGCGGCCATCATATCCGTCCGCGCACGCTCCGTCCATTCCTACGGCAACTGTGAGTCGCCGTGGGATGCGTGATACAAGCGTCGATCGCCCAAACACCCATGGTCCGCAACCATATCGACCTAGTTCAGAGTTCAACGTCAATCAGTATGACGGTTTTGTGCATGCGAATTCGTACCAGCTTCCTTATGCCGATATGATGGCAGGGTTAGAATTTGACGGACCTACGTCTATTCCACTTCGACATAGTTCGCCAGGTCAGCTCACCCTACGTTCGTTCAATCCAACGCCAACAAAGGTCGTGCCAAGCATGATGAGCAACAGTCCTTTGGAGTCCAGCCCATATCAGGGACCGAGGCTACCGGCCAGCCAAGGTAATAGAGTCTCATTTGGATCTGTAAATGTTACTTCGTACAATCCGGCGGCACCTCCGAAAGCTGCTCCAGCAGGTCTCGGCATATCAAGTGCAGGTAGCTTCAGTCGGCCAGGAAGTGTGGTCAGTAGCTCACCGCTGTTACATACAGGCCCAGCATCAATCCAACCAGCATCATGTGCGGTTGGGCACAATCCAGTAGCGTTTCCAAAAGCTACTCCGCCAGATATGAACGGACCTGGTGCAGGCGGCTCTAGTCAGCCAGGGAATGTGTTCCATAGCTCGCCGCTTTCACAGCCAGGCCGGCGATCGATTCAAGCTGGACTATATGCAACTAATCACAACCCAGTAGCATCTCCGAAAGCTGCTTCAGCAGATCATGATAAATCTGGTGTTGGAGGCTTCAATCGACCAGGAAATGTGTTCGGCAGCTCACCAATCCAACAGCTTAGCCCAAGATCACTCCAAGCAGGATTATATGCGATAGAGCCGTGCCTGCGGCCGCCTAATAGGCCTTCGGACGGACCGCCACCACCAGTGGGATATTTCAAAGTGACCGAAAAGGCGAAGACGGCCCTTTCAAATATAGCTAGCTCTTCGAGTGAGAAACCCTCCGAGCCTGGCCATGTTGTGCGACGTCTTGTGATCAATGGAAAGGATGGAACCCCCATCGTTGATCATCGTTGGGAGATACCGAAGCGCTTCTTGACAAAGAATGCATCTAACAAAGCAGACTCGACCGGCACGCCGCTCACTCGCTCCCCTGTTAAGGCACCTCGCGCATTTCCCGACTTGGTTGATTATGCTGAGTCGTTTGCTGTAAGGCGTCGGAAGAGCAGGACGGTCCATGTGTTGGCGACTCCACCGGCCACATCGCCAAACACAGCTGTTGATCCAGACAAGCCTCTGGCTCCGAACAAGGCGAAACGAGATTCGGTTCATGAAAGACCACCTGCAGCTGCGCTTGCGAAATCTGCCGCATTCTTTCCGGCACTGGCCTCAAACCCATCTGACAGAACTCGAGACATCGAAAAGACCACGGTTCCGACTAAATTTTCTTCTATGGAATCAAGCGCTATGCGGCACCGAACGATATCTAGCGGTATCCTTGGAGTGCAAGGACCCAAAGCAGCAATGTTCGTTCTCGACAACCCCGAGGAGCTCCTGAGAAAGGGCACGAAGACTCGAACCCATTCTCGCTCACTTTCGCCGACCAAGTTGCCAACTGAGGCGACTACCGGGCCTGTTAAGGCGATAGTAGCTCGTACCGTAGACGAACCGATTGACACTGGAGGGCTTGATACGGATTTGAGCTCGCCACTTTCAAGTTTGTCCAATTCACCCCAGCTGTCAGCTACAGGACAAACGAATACAGACAACGACGTTGACATGTCATATATTCCAGCAGCAGGATCTTTGTTGAATGCGCCGACAGCGCCTATTGACCGTACGCCGTCTATTCAGCCGCATTCTTCGGCTACCTCGTCTGTTTCAGCCACCGCAGCAACAGGTAACATTTCCCAGGAAATGGCTGTTCATACCCCCGAGCCACCGAAGAAAAAGCGCGGGTTGGGATCAACTCCCTCATCGCGTGTCCGTCCTACACGCAGCCCGGACCGACTCAGCGCCACAGATAACCCGCCCCTAAACGAGAACTGCGTGATCCAGTACGCAGTTAGCGAGAAAGCAGGAGGAGCACTAAGGCAGGTCAAATGTGAGAAGCAAGGCGTATTTACGGAGGAGAGTGTCGTCGTGGGCATGAGGTTCTTTGTGCCCGGTTGAGGCACTGCATGGGACAAGACGCCAGAGGGGGGATGTTTACAAATGAGTGTGGAAAAGGCATTGCTTGTAAAACATGGGCATGCTGTACCGGAGGCGAGGAGAAGGGTGAGCGTAATGGCGTGTTGTGGGGCGGAAAAGTGTAATCATGTACGATACTGAGTCGGAAGCTAAGATGTAAGCTGTCATGGATGGGGTAACTGGCTGGACGCTTTTATTAAAGCGAAAAGTGAAATGAAAAGATTAAACAATAAAGGCTTTTAATGGAAATGCAACCGATAACTTGGTGTCAAATAAAAGCGCTCAATATATCTTCGTCCTGTGTCTACATGTCTATGTCATCAGATTGTGGTTTGTCGATGCATGTGCATTGAGCGGTAGGTGCTTATCCGTGGGACTATTATCACTGAGATAGCTAGCTTGTTTGTTTGTCCAGGGTGTGGAATGTAAGTGCCGTACCGCAGTAATGTACATGTACTCTGAGTTTTTTTTTTTTTTTTTTTTTGAAGGGATATGTGCACTTCGGTGTTTGAACAGGCTGGCGGAGAGAGAGAGAGAGATAGTGTAATACGAAGAGAATCTCATATGATAGCGAAATCAAACACACGCTCGTCTGCAAGAAAGAAGTCATCAACTCTATTTGACATGTTTCCGGATTATCTGCATCATCACGCTCATTACCCACAACTCATATCCCCATCGCTTATCCTGACACCCACCGACGACCGCCGTCCAAGCCGAGGGAAAAAAAACTGGTTACACGAACTAGTATGGTATGGCATGGTATCTTCCCTTCCCTTCCCTCCCTTCTCTCCATATATTCCCGCCCGGATCAAACCAAAGACCCAAGTAGATCCACGAGATCCACAGGTACGTGCGTGCCTGCCTGATAAACTCCCCCCACGCAATGCATGCACGCAGAAAGAAATTACAAAACCCAGGTCCAAAGCCATCTACTCTCACACAGGCTTGGCTTCTTCCAAATTCAAGCATGAGACGGACGGGACCGCCCGGATGGAGAGAGACTGAGCATACGAAGATGTGCCTTTCTTTTTTTTTTTGTTTTTTTTGGCTTCACTTGGGGAAACAACGACGACGATGATGACGACGACGACGACGAAGCCCTACCCCATCCCAGGATACGACGGCCCCGTATTCGCGTTTCCCGCAGCGGGCGGACTCGGATTCCCCAGCTCGGCCACCGCAGGCGGCGAAGGCCCCCCATCCAGCTCCGCCATCTCAGGCACATTGTTGTGCGGCCCGCCCATTGCCCCGTGGCCCGGCGGCGGCGGACGATAAGGTATGTACCCTGCGGCACCTCCCCAAGCGGCTCCGTCCGCAGACGGCTGCTGTGCATGGCCTGGCGCCCAATGGGTGTGATTCGCATCGGGGGAGTAACCTGGCGGCGCGCTGCCCCAACTATCCTGCGGTGCCGGCGCATGTCCATTGCCTCCCCCCACGCCCACGAGATGCGGTGCCAGCGGCGTAGTCCCCGGCGCGAACCCACCTCCCGAATCCATCTCCGCCTTGCCCGGGATCATGGAGACCGGTCGCTCGGGACCGACGCCCTGCCCGCCGCCGAGTTCAGGGACGTTTGGATCGGGAGCCTCGTATTTTGCGGCGGTGCCGCTGCCGCCGTTGGCGTTGCTGTGGAGTTTTGCGTTGCCGGCGAAGTCGGGGGATGCGCTGCCGGTGGTGTAGGGGTCGGGGGTTTCGCTGTAGGGAGGGGTGCGCTTTTGGTGGGAGCGTTTGCGGAGGAGCCAGGCGAGGATGGCGACGAGGGCGAGGCCGAGGGGGATGCCGACGGCGCAGCCGACGATGAGGGGGATGTTGGAGGTGCTTTCTGATGAGGGGGTGGGGGAGTCTGTCGCTGTCGAGGTTGAAGAGGCGGCGGGCTGGAGGGTGGTGGTTATGATGAGGGTGGTCGGACCGGCGGTGCCAGTGGATACGGTGGTTGAGACGGATGTCACTGGTGGTGGTGGATCCGTTGCACTTGCGCTTGTGCTGGGGACCGAATCTTTGGTTGCGGAGGCGGAGGTTGATGTCGAGGGTGGTGCCGTTAAAGAGGGCGAGTCGTCGTCATCGTCGCCGCCGACCGCTTTTCCCGTGATAGATGCGAGGTTCGGCGCGGTTGATCCTGTTCTTGAGCCTGCTGTGCCATATGCCACGCCGTCTTGTAGCGCGAAGAACGGTCGCGGCTCGGGGCTTTCCTGGCAGCAGTTTACATTCACTCTGTCGGCATTGCAGCACCATTGGTCGTCGTGATTTGAGCATTGAGTGACAGCTTCGGCGCCGGCGGCATTCATATCTTGACAGTGTTAACGGAGCGTTTACCTGCTGCTGGACGATGCCAACATACCATACGTGCACAAGTTGGACGGGCACCCCTCCGACTCCCAGTCCTCGTCCGTACAGCTGTACCTCCCCCATAGCTTATCAGGGTCGTAATAGCAGAGGCCATTGTCCATGCACTCCCACTTGTCGGGGCAGCACGCCGAGCCTTCTGCTGAGGAGCACGGTTTTTCTCCAGGTGCTTCTCTCCCATTCGGGTAATCTGGTGTTGTCAGTCAGGCTGCGCACCGCTTCATGTCGCGAACACTTACAGCATTTCTGCGCGAGCGCGACCTGCTGCGCCATCAGGGCGACGGCAGCAGCACGCAAGAACGAGTGCCGCGATGAATGTAGCGTGGTAATCGCAATCCGTAGATGGTCGTAGACCTCACTCCCACGCAACAGCAAGTGAGAGAGAAAAAACCAGCAGTCCCACCCAAAAGAAAACGGAACAGGGAGAGCAAGCAACGACCAGAACCAGGAACCGCGCACGCGCAGCTCCACGGCACAATTGCGCAACCCCCGTTCGTTTGCTGCTCTTCCCTGTGTCTCTCACCCTGCCCCAAGCGATGCCACTCAGGCTCCAGGCGCCTGCCCAAAGAGAGCAACCCATATTGGCCGTGACCTCATGCACAAGCCACGCCAAACCCAAAAGACGCCTGACGTCCGTTTCACTAGGCGGGAACCGCAGATCATCAGGCCGGATTCCGCAGACCGTCTCCCTGCTAGGTAGCCTGTGGCCTGGTAAACCATACGTGCATCAAACGTGACGTTTGACCGGGAAGAGAAAACTTGCACGCTGGTGACGCAGTCGTGCGAACGTCCACTGAGCGGAGAGCCCGCGTTCGTTCGTGCGCAGGATAAAATCGAATGAATGGATGGATGAATGAAGGAGTGAATGGCATGCTTCGAAAACCGGCCTTGGCAGAATGGCCACAATGGGCATCTCGCACCGACAAGCCATCGACACAGAAAGAAAATAGCGCACTGTCCCTGTCCATCTACCTCTTGGCCAATCATTCTCGCCCAGGAACCATCTGGTAAGCCAACCACCACAAGTACCAAGACCAAAAAGCTCCGCGGCGACATCTATCTATCCATTTAGATCATCAGCGTGCTCAAACCAACTCGGAGACCTTGCCAAACACCAATTCCGAACGGTAGCGCGCGTTAGAAGACGCCGCGTGGAGGCATTTGCTATGCCATCCGTTGGATCGCCGCCGCCGCCGCCGCCTCCTTCAAACGCCTAGCGAGGCTTTCTTCTGATACCCGAGAGGAGCGATGCACCATCTGCGCCGCCTCCCCACAGCCGATGAGACGTTACAGGACGCTGGATGGAGATGTGGGTGTGGTTTGTTGAAGGAGATTGATGCGTGGGTGGGTGGCGGTGCAAGTGGCGGTGCAAGTGGCGCTCCCACATAGCATCGAGATCCGACGACGATGAAGATCGACGTGGTGAGGCAAAAGGCAAGAGACAAGAGGCAAATGCGCTGACGACGCATAAGCGACATGCATTTGCACTCAAGTCCAACTGAATAACCTTCTCGTAGTATATATACTTTGCCCAGCCGAAGTGAAATTGTCTACCTAGGTCTGTCGGAAGAAGATAATACTAATCGTCCATCCTACTCTCACTGTATGCCAAAGGAACGCTGTTTCAATTTAAACCCCAAAGGAAAACACACCCTCACTTACACACCTACCCTCCTCTCGCAGCCCGCCTCATCATCATAATCCGTTGCTGCCTAGCCGCTGCATCATCCCCACCCCCCATTTCCTTCTTCCCGCTCCTCCACTCCTCCGTTTTCGTATTGTCCATCTCCGCAACCAGCACCCGAATCTGATGCCTCACGACCTTGAGCAACAAATTATCGCTCAGCGCCACTGGGATCTCCACCGTAGGAACAGTGTGCCTCTTCTTGATGTCTGGCTCGGATTTGGCCTTCTTGTCGGCTTGCTTCTTCGCATCGACGACGGGCTTGCCGCATTTATCGCACCTGGACGCGCAGACGCATACCTCCTCTCTAGCATCAGCGGCCGAGGCCGAAGACGGCGCCGCCCCAGCGGCCGCATCTTCCGGCGCAGAATCCGCCTCTTCCGCCTCGACGATTTCGAAATCGTCGCCCTTCCACCCCCTCACCAACCCCAGAAGACTCATAACAAACAACTCCTTCAAATACGCGAAGCTGAACCCCTCCGTCAGCCCAGCTATAACCTTGCACAACGCCTCGGGAAACTCCAGCCCCTCGTTGCGCCGCAGCAGCTTCTGCCGCCAGTACTCCGCATACAGCGTCCGTTCGGTTTCCCCAGGGAGTTTGAAGTGGTACTTGCGGTCGAAGCGGCTGGGACGCTTCGCAATCGCCGGGTCCAGCCTGTCGAGGTGATTAGTAGACCCGAGCATGAGGATGCCGTCGTTGGACTCGAGGCCGTCGACTTCATTAAGGAAGTACGACCGGATGTTGTCGTCGACGAGGGAGTCGAGGTCTTCGAAGATGAGGAGGCACGGCGCGCATCGCCGTGCTTGCTGGAAGATCTGCCGGATCGAATATTGCTCTGTGTTGCACTTTGTTTCGAAGCTTTTGACGTAGAGGCTGGACACTTGGTCGTGACGGGCGTAGAGGCTGTTGATGAGCGCTTTTATCGAGACCGTCTTCCCGTTGCCCGGCACGCCGTGGAGGATAATGCCGCGCTTCCAGGGGACGGCGTACTGTCCGTAGAGCGCCTGGTTGTCGAAGAAGCCCTGCACGTCTTGGATGAGACCCTGCTTCATGTCTGGATCGAGGATCACATCGGACCAGGAAGAGCCTTCGACGGCTTTCCAGAGCTCCCTTGATTTCTCCCAGTAGCCGTTGTCGAAGACCCAGATCTCTTCGTGGAGGACCGAAGTCCATTTGCCAGCCGCGAGGATGAGCGCATCGCTATCGGTGCAGTGTCCGTCGATGATGTTGGGATTGGTGTTGTCGGTGCCGCGTTCGTGGAGGATGTAGAAGCAGCGGACGGGGATTTGAAGGGGGTCGCGGTAGACGAGATGGTAGACGAGGAAGTATTTCCCTTCCCACTCATATGAGAACCTAACGCGGTTGTTAGTCCTCGTTATTCTAGTATGGAGCATTAGGATGGGGAGACGTACCTGGCGAAATGATAGTCGTCGTTCAGTGTCCCGGGATGCGTCTTCTTCTCAACGCCACTGCCTACAGGCTTCCACTCTCGAGTTGCATTGAATCTTTCCTCATGGCCATCGTGGACAGCCTTAGCCTTACCCGCAGACGCAAACTCTAGAAGTGAGCAAGACGCCGCATCGACGACAGTGACGTGGTAGTCCGGGTAATAAGCACGGATGTTGTTCAAGACCGATTGCTTAGTCTCAACACGCTCAGCGCTGGTAAGCTCTTGGAAGCGTCCAAAGACATCGGTGTCGCTTCGAACAGTGTCGGCAATAAGATCGTTCGAACTAGACATGATCAAGGCCAACGAAATCGAATGGTGTCACGGTAGGACCAAGTGGCAAAAAGGTGATAGACCGAACCGATGCCTTCATGAACTGAGGCGACACCCCTTCTTTATATACCCTCTTTCGAGGACAAGCGGCCGCCCCCGGACCAAAAGTACACTAGAGCTCTAGCACCCAAAGCAAACGGTGTATGTGTGTGAGTACTAGCCGTAGGTAGCATTACATTACCTTCTAGGCAGCGACCTGATCAGCACCCACCCAATCAATAACTGGTGGAACTGGGATTAAACGAGGTGAGTGAGTGGGGATCTAAGTGGGGTAATGCTGCTTGTAACCATGATGTGAAAGCCTCCGTTACCGCTAATAGGTTGAGGTAGGAGACTCGACGCAGTTCTGCGGCACACGCAAGGGTGCCCTTGTACGCTACCCCAACCCCTGCCCCTGTTGCACGCACACATTTTGCAAGACATTGGCTATAGTTCGCGGCTTCCCGAACATCTCCGCGCTTTAGCTCCATGTACAATTCATCCAAATGTTCCCCGCAGCATTTAGGGCGTGGCCACGACGGCCCAGTCCCACGGTGCCGTTAAGTGGCGCTAACCCGCATCCGGGTCGTACTTTCCTGGTACTAAGGCTATCTTCACAAGGCTGAGGCTCTCTTCGTATTTGCGGTCGACGACGTTGGCACATTTTCCTTTTCAAGCCAAGACGGGCAACAGAGCCTCATCATTTAATCCACTGGGCGTGTCACATGAGGGGCTGTTGGTACGCCCCGAGCTGCAAACGGCCGCCGATACGTACCGTCAATATAACAATGCCATGGGGAAGCGAATGCTACGTCTTGTTCAAACTGATTCAGGCTACGAGCTTGAGCCTCATCACTCCACAAGGGGTGTTGGGATGTGCGTTCATGCAAAGGTTTCATTGGTATCTGATCGAACACTCCCTCGCATTCCAGCAAAAGGGACCCATCTCATAAGCATGCAAGCCCGACACTCATGCTACCGAGCAGGCTGCAGCCGTCCAAGCCATCAACTACCAATATCCCGTGCACATGCATTCGAATCGTAAGAGGTCGTAATGTGCAGTGCTCCGTCTAGTGGGAATTCATTGGGCCCATCGAGTCATTCGTAGTGCTGCTTCGCTCCTTGTTCTGTGTCCTGTTAGTACGTGACTTCTTAAGAAGACCAAAGCCGAGACGTGGGTGCGGATCGTTGTGGGTCTAGGAAGAAGAAGGAGGAGGGGGTAACGTACGTCGGTCTCCTGGACCGAGCCCTTCTCCAAAATAGCCTTGACCACATCCTCCTCCTTGTGCGTGCCGAACTCGTTCTCTAGTGCAGCATTGCTTGCTGTGTCGAGGATGCCCTGGGTGCCTTGCCTGGTCTCCGAGTTAGCGCCTTGTCCATCCCATGTAGCCTGCCCCGCACCCAGCCGAGCCGCAAGGCTGCAACCGAGGTGAGCTTGAAGGCGCAGAGAGCTTACTTGTGTGTGATGAAGACCTTCCAGCCGTCCACGACCTGGGCCAGTGGCACCGAAGAGTCCTCTTTCCACCTCTTCACCGCATCGATGCTGTCGACGAAGACGATGAAGTCCTCCTCCTTACCCTTGTAGTGCACCTTGGTCTGGCCGTCGTTTCCGCGCATGTTTGCGATGTGTGTATATGGAGAGTTTTTGGTGGGATGTATCGAGCGTTGAGAGTCGTGGTGATGCAGCTGTAGTCGTGAGGAAGCGTAGCGCGGGAGCGTGGTGTGCTTTTGTAGCTCGTGTGAGCTCTCAGCGGGGCATGTGGTACGTCATTGCCAAGACCCACCCTTCGCCCACATTCTCTTGCATCCCCCCCTCGGTCGGGCACGTTGCAAAATGCAGGATTGCCAAGTTTCTCCGTGTATCAGATTACTGATGACGCTATTCTCATACAAGTATCTCTAGTTTATCCAATATAATCGCTTGCTGCCTCCTGGCCGTCGCCTGGCTGATGACCAGTGACGTCATCGGTACTTGACAACCCAAAGCGGAGCAAACGCTCAGTACCGGTGACTGCGGGTGTGCCTTGCAGCAGAGACCTATGATCTGCATGTGCCCGTTGTGGGCTGTTGCGATTGCAGCCATACTTCCCTAGAATGGCCTCTCAATTCGAGCAAGAATAGCCCAGGTCGTTGCATCGTGACAATCCTCCATGATCCTCATTTTGCGTCCCGTATGTAAAACGTTGCCAAAAGACAAGCTGATCCAAGTGTCCCAACCATGACTTCAATCCAACTCTAGCTTCTCCATCCATCCCATATCATACCCAAAACTTGAAGATCCTGCTTTTGCTCTTCAAAAACTTCTTCCCTGGCGGCGGTGAACTGACCAAGTCGTCTCGTCGTGCTCCGCGATCTCGAGTGTTTCTTTTCCACTTTCCATTCTCCTGGTTCTTGGCCGGTTCCATTACGTTTTCGACATGATGCAATGCTGCAGCATGGGATGACGCCGAAATATTTCTACTTTCAACACGACTGCTGCCGTCCGTTCGAGGGAGACTAATAAGATGCGACGAAAGACGCCGTGCACTTTTCGGTCTCCTGGGTATACTCTTCTCGCTCCCACGTTCGGTACTTGTGGTTCGGTGTGCGAGGTGCCGACGGCGGCTGGAGGGCCTGATGTCCTGAAGCTCAAAGTCCGTAGGCAGGAATGCAGCGGGTGCATTGTCGAAGTCGACGACAGCCGGTGCCGGTCTGGGGTCTTCTATTGTATGTCTACGTAGATTCCCGTGCGATATCTTATGCGCTTTACTGCTATTGGAGTCTTCCGAACGTGTGTTGCTCATGTTGGAGAAGCTAGGCGAGCGCCGAGAGAAATTGCTCGCGATGCTGGCCATGCTGAGTTTCCGCATCACTGAATTCGCTGATGCGCGGATCTGATTTTCGACCCTTCGATTACCCATGCCAGGGAAAGGTAAAACATCCTTCGTCCAAACGTCTTCCAACGCTGTTTCAAGGCGAATCCTCTCAACCCTCCGCGGAGCTAAAGTAGGCACATGAGTTGAAGACATGTGCGACTGCGACCGAGTAACCAAGTTCGGCGCAAATGGGGGCGGCGGCTCTGGCGACTTTTGTGCCTGGGTGTTCTTGATGATGACTTGCGTCAAGTGTGTTTTCGAGCCGAGCGTTGCGGCGCGATGAACCGACATGCGCCGCACCAGGCTGTCTGCATGTCCAAAAACAGGTCCTATTGATTTGATATCCAAGGATAAGGATGAGAACATGTCTTGCATAGTTGACTGTCCTTCGACAAAGTCATGCGTTTCGCATACAATACGTTGGCGAAGCTGTTTCTTCCAGACTTCTTCCTCCGGAGAAGAGCAGGCGCTCAAGGTTATTTCATGTAAACGGTGCCCGTGTTCGAACACTAACTTCCACGAGTGCGGTGCGGTATGACATTGAATTCCTTACTTGGTTAGCAGGTAATTTGCCAAGACCAGGAAAACATCCTTACCCCGACCGTTATCTGTTTCCTCGACGCTTCCATTAGCGAGCGCAATAGAGGCCACTACGCTGTACGGCGTAAAAATTCGACCTGCGTTCGCAAGGACAAGGCAAGACTTGTACAAGACACACACCATGTACTGGCCCTTTACGCGATCAGGTGTTTGGTAAGCCACATGCAGTACACCACAGACGAGGACATGGCCGAGCAACCGAAAGATGAGTGCCCTGGAAATTGTCTGTTTTCTTCAGTCGAGCTCTCGGAACAAGTGCAGCTGACATACCTGTTCTTGAAACATCAAGCGATCTTGTAGTTGCCAAGTTATTTCTATCAGTCGCCGAGTTTTGGGATCATCTTTCGCTTTGTTGACCTCACGAATCGTCTCTTGCAGCCGGAACAGCGCCTTCTCAACTTCACCATGCGCTTCGGGGTCATCGTAGACCGGCGTCTGACGGCAAAGATCGCCAAACAAGAGTGGATACTTGCACACCCTTTGAATCGGCTGGAAAAATGGCTCAGCATGGTAGACTGAGTGTAGGGTAGGTACGTACCTTGATGAGCATGTCCGGAAAGCTCAGAGCTTTTCGACTACAGGTCATGCGATTATTTTCCGAAGCGACAACCTTAGACAGAGCTTCGACTCCTCGCTCGTATTCGTGCCAGCCATACAATCCCTTACAGGTCGGGGTGAGATCCTGCGACATGGTAGTCCAGTGGGCACCATATTCCTCGTAGGCAAAGAAGCGTTTCATCTGTGAAAAGGTCAGTGAATCAATATGAACACCAAGCCCACCTGTACTAACATGTTTATTGAAGATCTTAGCAATACCCCCAACAGTTGTTGTATCCGTCACAAAACCTTGTGGTCGTCGGTCGGGCGATCGTCCAATATCTAATGAACGCCTCAGCTTTTGAGTAATCTTGTGTTCAGCAAAGCGTCCGGGCATTAGATCTGCGCTGTGGAAGCGAATATGTTTCGCTTTTGTCACCGGATATGTCTCCTGATGCGCGCTTTGAGTAAAATCTGCTTGAGGAACTACTTGATGAAGCTCAGCGAGCAAGTCTTCATGCAGTTGCAAAATCTGAGAGATATTCTGTTGGATGGATGTTCGAGTCTGGGCTGGTAATGCGGGAATGCCGCTTAGGATCATGAAATAGTCCTATCTAAAATCAGCGCCCACTTGGTTTGTACAGAGTTAGGAACTGCAGCTTGCATTGACCAAGACCTTGAGGTCGGAAATGTAGCTCTCCTCTGTGGAAATGAGCTCTTCGACAATCTTGCGACGCTGTGCAGATCGTAGCCAGGCGCCCTCGTCCATGATTGTCCCCAAAGCTCCACCATGGCTTTCTGTTGATCTTCGCGCCTCTGAGTAGTGACTACTCCTTTTCCCAAGACGAACTTTGTCTGGCAGACCGCCTGCATCCGAACGAGGAGCAATGCTTGCGCTAGCTATAGTAATCGATGCAGATCCCATCGCTGTTACGTAACCCATAGATGAAGACATCGACTCTGATAACCGCCGCACCGTTGCAATTGGGACGGCTGGCGGAAACAGCATTGCGTCATTGTCCATACTCTCGACCGCTAGAGTAGGCTCTCCGGTAAGATGACTTTTGCGCCTGTGGATATGCCGACGTCTCAGGGTACTCATCCACCGACGAAAAGGTTGCGGAGTGGCATCATCCACCATAGGTGCTGCTGATTCCTCATGAGGCTCGCTCGCTGTGTTGTCAGACCAGCGTCCTCCTGGAAGTGGAGTATGGATAGCATCATAGAGATTGAAGAATTCCGTATCATCATCGGTGTTACTATCAATTGCCATAGGCTCGGGTGAGCTCGGGTCACTCTCAGGGAGTTCGGTCTCTTGTACCGGCGATCTCGCTCGCCTCGAATATGGGTTAGAAGGGTTCACAATGCGCGAGAACGACGGCGCTGGACGGTCAAGGCCGCAGCTCCGCTTCCGTGGCACATTCTCGATCGAGCTGGCGTGGGTATCGTGTTCTTGCTTTGCTGGGACTAAATCCAGCAGGGAACGAGCACCGAGCGGTGGTGTATTCTCTGCTCCTCGGAGCCAGTCGGCCGCTGTGTTCGAGCCAAGGGAGTAGAGGGAACATGCTGATGGATTTCGAGCCGTGATATCGCGGAGCGCGCCGAGGGTGACATCCTTGAGTGGAGAGCATGGAGCGAGATAGGGATTGTCGCTGAAGGAACGTTTGAGAGGGCTGTGGGGCCGGAGGGACAGCACGTAGGCCATTTCGCAATTGACAGTGGTTATCGTTCAGGCACTACTGCATAGATGGAGTAGGGGAGTCCGCCGCGGCATGGAAGATAAATATTACTTGGATGCCAAAGTCGCTGGCTAAAGGAAAGGCGAGTGGGCTGGAGGAGCCTTGGAAATGGCCTACACGACAGTACGATAACGGCTGCGAAGGGAAAGAGGGTGGTCTGAAAGCTAAGGAAAGCGCATAGTAACAGTATGGCGCATGCTTGCGAAGCTCGAGAGGGGAGAGCGGCAGGCAAGGGCTGTCGCGTGCCTGGGTACAGGCGCGACGCTGCTGGAGAGACGCAGAGTCACGTTCAATGAGAAGTCTCGGAGGTCGCAGCATTTCCATTGCGTGGGAGCACTTACGAGGGCAGTCGCCACAGGGTTCCTGCCCTCAGCAATGGTCCCTCATTTTGACGTCTGTGAACCATTGTTGCCAAAGGTGCAACACTGAACAGTGCCCCTTCACGGCAAGGGTCGCATGCTGCCCTTACGCGTCTGTCGTCAAGGCAGGGAATTCACAAGCTCAGATGAAGATGTGCGACGTCCCCGCGTCAGTGAATGGGATCGTTGGAGGCGCGAAGGCGCGTCTGAAAAGGGCAGGCGCTAGTCGCACCCCCTCCAACCCCGCCCGCCTCACACTGAGATATCAGATTCCACTTGCCACAGAAACCGCACCCCATCCTCATGGGATTGCACATGGACGACCTGCACGCGCCCACGGTCGCCTCGGGCCCGACCTCCGCGGGCTACTCGAATGGCGTACCCAAAGAACAGCTGTCGTTACAGGAGCTCATAGCGGACAAGGACCGCGTCGAGGCAGAGCTCAAGGCCTTGGGGCAAGTGCTGGATTCCGTATGCACCCTGTCCTAGTCCATGTTCGCCAGTTGATATTGACGGTTGGACATAGCACGGCGTCACCATGAACACCACCCTGACCACGTTTGACGGCTTCCCACGCGCAGACGTCGATGTACCCCAGAGTACGACGCACGGTCGACGCAGAAGAAGAAGAAGAAGCGCTGATCGGTCGAACAGTTCGGACAACGCGCGCACGCATAATACGGCTGAAGAATGACTACAAAGAACTCATGTCACGGATCGAGAAGGGCCTACACGAGCACCATGCGCGGCTTCAGGAGGAGCGCGGCCAAAGCAATGCTGCCCTCTCCAGTGAAGTGTCTGGGTCAGGCAGCGCTGCTCCAGCCACCCTCGAAGCGCCCTTCGCCAAAGTGAACAACGTTGTGGCAGGCAGTCCGGCAGAGGCAGCAGGCTTGAAGGTGGACGACAGTATAACCAAGTTCGGATGGGTAGATTGGACAAATCACGACAAGCTGGCTCGGCTCACCCAGGTGGTTTCGCAAAATGAAGGGGTGAGTAATACCACAGAATCGACGCCGGATACCCAAGATTCGCGAGGCTTCGGGCTGCCCGTCATGCGGTCGCTGCGTGGACAACGCTAACGGGCTACAGCTCCCCATCATCGTGAAGGCGCTGCGGCCCAGTGCTGCAGGCCCGGCGGAATCAGTAGAGGTGCAGCTCACCCCGCGGCGCAATTGGGGCGGCAGAGGCATGCTGGGGTGCAACTTGTTGCCATTGTAGTCATCTGGCTCTGGGCATGATAGCGCGTTGGTGGAGTTGCTGCATGGATTGGAGTTTGGGTGACGGGGCATGATATCCCGGCGTTTGCACTGCTTCATAATGAAGTCTAAAAATCGCAGCCTGAAAGGAATCATATATTTTGGTCATAGGCTGCTCTGTCAACTCAACACTTCTGTGAAATGCTTGCGGCCTGCCTGTCTTGCTGCTGCCTGTGAAGCGACCTTCGGCTGACTAACCCACCTCACCGCCCGGGCCGCTTGGCCAACTCACCTAGGCCATAAAAACATCGCCCTCTGCTTGCCCCACGACACCGCAATCCCTCAGCCCCTCGCTCCCCACTTCGACATATAAGGTACGCTCGCAGCCCGCCGATCTACCCTGCCATATCTCAACCTCGAGCCGGCGCCGGTATCTGACCTGCTGCAGTTTTTGCGCAACCACAACAACCCCGCCACAACAAACCGCGAACCATGGCTGAAGCCGCGGCATCAGGCAGCGTCCCCACCTTCAAGCTTGTGCTTGTCGGTGACGGCGGCACCGGAAAGGTAAGTCGCAACCTTCTCTATCGCGCTCTGCATGTGCCGTGCGAGGCCAGGCAGAGATGAGAAGTGCGGGCTCGCTGTCGAGAGAGCTAGGTAACTAACGATTGTTGGCAGACCACCTTCGTCAAGCGCCATTTGACTGGTGAGTTCGAGAAGAAGTACATTGCGACGCTGGGTGTCGAAGTCCACCCCCTCGGTTTCACCACGGTACGTTCCCCCATATACTGTGCGCTTAGGACAGCCTACTGACCGAAGGCAGAACTTGGGACAGATCCAGTTCGATGTGTGGGACACCGCCGGCCAGGAGAAGTTCGGCGGTCTCCGTGATGGATACTACATCAACGGACAGTGCGGTATCATCATGTTCGATGTCACCTCGCGCATCACCTACAAGAACGTCCCCAACTGGCACCGTAAGTCATGCACCTCGGTAAGCGCATAGCACTGCTGACCAAGCACAGGTGACCTCGTCCGTGTTTGCGAGAACATCCCGATTGTCCTTACCGGCAACAAGGTTGACGTGAAGGAGCGCAAGGTGAAGGCCAAGGCTATCACCTTCCACCGAAAGAAGAACCTTCAATACTATGACATCTCGGCTAAGTCGAACTACAACTTCGAGAAGCCCTTCCTCTGGCTTGCCCGAAAACTCGTCGGCAACCAGACCTTGGTATGCCTTCCTGTTCCTCACTTGTTGCTTGCCTGAGCTAATATATGTCTAGGAATTCGTCGCTGCCCCCGCCTTGGCTCCTCCGGAGGTCCAGGTCGACCAGGCCGTGCTCGAGCAGTACCAGAAGGAGATGGCGGACGCTGCGCAGATGCCTCTGCCTGACGAGGAGGACACCGACTTGTAGATACGGTCTTCAAACACGCCTCTACAGCACCACGAGGCTGTCTGAGCGTAGCGACGGGTACATGACATGAATACAGGCATCTAGCGATCTGGGATAGTGGATGGGTAGCATCATGCGTTCGGACATTTTTAGTCGAAATTGGGACTAGATGGAGGACTTGGAGGATGGGTGGAGCTTTTTTTCCATTATGAAACGCTGGATTAGCTGGCGTTTCCGATGAACAACAATTAGAGGCTCGGGAGAGCATCTCCCTAGATCCCACTGCTTTCAGGACTGCATGTCGTGTGCCCGTATGCATGCCCAGGTGTGTACAGCGCTTCGGAGTCTGCGAAAAGTTTTCCACTCCCCCGCCTGCCTTTTACGTCATAGGCGAATTGTAGCCACCTGCCCCGCTCCACCACGACGGTACCTGCTCGTTCGAGGCGGGCGGGCGCATCCAAGAGAACTCAATAAACTCGGGGACAAGTCAACTAGATAGCCCCTGCAAAAAATGGTATATAATATCTAATATGACCGGTCTCGACCGAGACCCACAGGCACTTCACAGTCAGATCACATGTTCGCTTTCAGATGTATTCACATGGTCCACGGGTATATATCTCACAGAGCTGGTACGCAGAAAAAAAGGTTATAGCTAGATTTTCTTTTACTATAGTATAGTTGCGGGATGCAGCTTTGTCACCAAAAAAAAATCCAATATAACATTTTATTCTTTTTTTTAAATTCTCTCATTAACGTACAAACAATCGAACTAACTTTAAGCGGTGGGTGGAGTGTACAATCCTTCCGTGGCCGTGGACCGCCGCCGCCGCCGCCGCCACATGATAATAGAAAGCATGTGAGCTTTCCACCTCCCATGGTGTTGAGAACTATGATCAAGAAGACTTCGCGCACTCTCGGTACACGGTATAACGCTGTTATGGAAAGCTGTAGGTGTTGAGGACAGTGTAGTATTGTTTGTTGAGCATCGTTATTATCGTGGCTGCTGTGAGATGAGGAAAGGGACATGGGAATGGACATGGAAACGATAGTAGAGGAGATTTGGTATCGTAGATCAAGGGGTTTTAGGGTGACATGGTAGATGTACAAAGGTTTTGAAGGTTGTGCAAGCCTAAACCAAAAAAGAAGAACAAGAAAAAGTAAGAAAAAATCGCAGCATCATGCAACGTCTCATGATTTGAGCATCCTATGCGAGTTCGTCAGTCAGCCACAGAGCAACAGTGTTATAGTGATGGGGTCCAGGACTTACGGTGCGAGAAGCTGGTTGTATTGCTGGACAGGCACCGTGGCACCGTCTTCGATGACGTTGCGGATCACGTCGTCCTGTGCGATGTTGTTCCAGAGATGGATGCTCATAGCCTTCTTGCTGTTGAAGAGCGTGTGTGCTACGCCGCGCACTTGGCCTAGGACTACGTGCGCGATGTTCCACGTGTTGGAGTACTGCTGTAGCGTCCCGACGTCGAGGCGGATCGACTGCTTGATGATGTCGTCTTGGCCGTCGGGCACGAGGAAGGACCAATACGAGAGATGGACGACCGAGGCCATGACTACCACGCACGTGAAGAAAGGTGTGTGGTAGACTAGCGGGCCGGGCAGTTTGATCAGACTGGAGATGTTCTCGGCAGAGGTCAGACACTTTGCGGTGTGGATTTCGCGTGTCTGCGTTGGGAGGAGCACTTGGCCTGGTTGCACGCAGATGTTTACGTTCTCCACCTTGCCGAAGCCGAGACTGGAGCGCGGGCGGTGCAGCATGATGGTGCTTCCGGCGTTGACCATGTGTGCTTGGAAGAGTACCTCGTCGATGTGCCCGTGGTTGTTGACGATCTCAAGCTTAGAGGCGGGGAGGTGCAGACGCCAGTTCACAAGGTAGGAGTCTACCACGTCGACGGCATGGTATTCGAACTGGCTGTCGAGACGCGCAACTTCGAACACTTTGCCCAGGATGCGCATTGCATCGATGAGGTAGGTAAAGGACGAGAAGGTTATTTCTTCGCAGGCGAAGGCTGATTCGTCATAGTCCTGGAGTGTGTGGGGGTATGGGATTTGCTTGCATGGGGTTAGCACATATTATATAAGTGCAGTATGATAGGACCCACAGGTAGGTCAACCATTGGAGAGACACGAAAGAAGGCGGAAGGAATGTATGGAGAAAAAAAAGCGATAGTATCTCTTCAAGCGCGCAGTTATGCGTCCAAGAGTTTGCAAGTAAGAAGTTCGAACCGCACTCACCCCTGAGAAGTATTGTTCATCCTCGCAAGGTAGAGGGACGTCGGTAGCGACGTCCTTCAGCCGGAACTGGACGCCTGGGTTGACAGCTGTCAACATCCCGTTGACCGTGTACGTTGACCACCAAGTTCGTCTCCAGCTCTCTTCCAGGATTCTGTCATTGTTCCCATTTACGATGGCGAAATCCATGCGGTTCATTCCAATCTCCAGCGTCAAAGAATGCACCATCTGAAAGATCTGAGCCGACCTGGGGACTTCGTTGTTTGCATGAAGCCCAATAGAGTACAGTAATAGCGCCTGGACGGAATACCCATCTCTTGGAAATTGGCCGCTATCAATGGTCCGGTTCAATGCTTCTCGGTACATGTCTGTCGGCATCTCGGCAAGGTAAAACGATCCGAGATACTGTACGGCATACTCCAAAAGAGGCGCTCTTCTCTCTTTGAAGAGCTGTACTAGTCGGTGTTCAGGAAGACAGAAGGGGTGAGATTTGTAGAAGTAATGGAAAAATGCTTGGATGGTTGTTGGAGGCCCCAGATGGCCAAACTGGTTCAGTCTTTGAGAGCCATTGAGATTGAGTTGCGTGTTCGCACTCGGAGGGGTGGTGAGGCCGACTTTGGTCGGGGTAGCGCTCAGCTGATTGGCAAGAGCTAGCTCAGTGCTGAAGGAGAACTCGGGTGACAATGACTGCACATTGCTGGGCGAGAGATTGGTGTTGAGTAAGGGACCTTGGAGCATTGCATTTGCATCTTGGCCTGCTAGATGTCAGATGACGAGTGCTTGGGAGGAGGGCGGAGACGGACCGGCACGCTCGTCGTTCTCTCCAGGCTTCCTCCTCTTGCCCTTCCAGCCGCGCCGTGACTTGATATAAGTACATGGCACGTCATCGGCTCTACAGCGTGAGCATCGTACACCTCCATCGCATTTGAGATGGCGGTTGCGACACGGCTGGCACGCAACGGCTACGGCCGTCCGGGCTTGGGCTGGACCCGAGCCATTCTGGCCGTTTTGGGAGTCCCTTGAGCCGCTGTCTGACCTGGGAGTGTGGACAGGTGAAGTGCTGCTCTGCTGGCTGTCCTGAGTGGTAGAGCTTGCCGAGGGCGACAGATGTAGCGCCTGAGGCGAGTCGGCGGAGTGCTGGGCTTGGGCCCAAAAGGCGGGATCCACCGCAGCCGAGACGGCGACGTTGGACGGCGGATACGGCTGCTGCCAGGACATGACGAGGCCGCCAGGCGCGAAGTACGATGTACAGCAACGAGCTCTGCGCGGGGAGTCGTCCGAGGGGGCGCTGGGACGCAATCTGGGTGCGGAGTGAATGTCGTGCAGCGGACGCGCATTGAAAGCATGGTCGGGTGCGGACCTGTCACGTGTCGCTTAGCGCTGTGCACTTTCCAAGTTCCAAGGGCATCGCGCAGCCGAAGAGGGCGAAACGCTGCAAACATCACACTTGTCACTCCCACGCTCCTAGCTCTTTGTTACCACCCCCGTGCCACGCGGACGCGCGTTTGCCCACCCGATTGTCTGCAGCGCGAGCCGCTCGACGCTGCTTCGGTGAGGGCCGAGCATGTTCGATTGTCGCACCGCGTCGCGAGTGCGCGGGGCCGCGGCCACCCGGCGGTATCGCGTGGTACCGCTCAATTCCCGCGGGCAACATTCCGACGTTAGGATTACACGTTGAATGCCACCCGGCTCCACTTTGGACACCACTTGACGGAGCCGGGAGCATCTAGCTGCGCCACCTCACGCCAGCGGTGCGAACAGCTCATCTCATCAGTAGCGGCGTCGCGAGCTAGCGATAAACTCTCTACTGATAGCACCGCAAAACATCATTGCTCCCCGCAAGTACCAGTACACCCGGACCCAAGTCTTGAAGCCGTCTTCATTTGTCATCTTGTCCCCGCAGTTCAATGGCCCGCTCGCATCAAATTCAACACTGGTAGTCCAGGGTCAAGAGATATGCTTGGATTACGCCCCTCCCACTGAAGAGAGAAGAGCTATGACGCTAGGATATGTATTGGACGCCCAAACACCATGCTAAGCCCCCAGAATCGCCTCTACTATGTGAAGTTCTGGAAGATGGGTATCAACCCACAGAAGCGTACTGAAAAAAACTCGACCACCGTTTTTCGACACTAGCACTCCATCTCATCAGGTACCGGACACCTTCCCTTGGTGAAATTCCACACATCCCTCGAACAGTCCTCCAGCGTCTTCCTTGCCTTCCAGGAAAGTTCGCTCTCGGCTCGCTGGACCTCCGCCACGCAAAAGCCCACGTCACCAGCCCTCTGGCCTACTTCGCGTACTGGGATTACTCTGCCTGAAGTGGCCTCAAGGCTCTGGTGTACTTCACGTACGGTATGGCCTCGACCAGTACCTAGCAAGTGTCAGATTTGTTTGTTGGAGAAGAGTCTCCCACGCGGAGCATATCTTTTCACGAAAGCTGGCACAACTTACCAAGGTTATAGGCGCGGAAGGGCGCTTTGATACGGCCCGCCGCCGACGCCGCCAAAGCAGCGATATGGCCTTGGGCAAGATCTACTACGTGGATGAAGTCTCGTACAGCGGTTCCGTCCGGAGTATTCCAGTCCGTACCGAAGATATCCAAGACTGGCTTAATACCCGTCAAGACTGTGGCGATTACGGGGATGAGATTGCTTGGTTTTTGGCGAGGATCTTCGCCAAGCAATCCAGATTCGTGGCATCCAACCTAAACACCCTCGTCAGTTATGCACGCAAATTTATACATGGAACCTCTTACTGGATTAAAATATCGCAAGGCCGTGATGGACCACGACGGATCGGATCGCGCAATATCGGCCAAAATCGATTCGCACATGAACTTCGATCGGGCATACGGGGAGGTGAGGCCCATCACTCCGGGAGTAGCCTGCCGCTCGAATCCTTGATTGTCGTAAAACGTTTCGGGATGATGTGCGCAGAGTTCCTCACGTAGTGGAACGCCGCAGTTGGCGCCTTCTCCATACACTGTTGCCGAGGACGAAAAGACAAAGTTTTTGACGCCGAACTCCTCAAGCAGGCTGAGGAACTCTACCATCCCGCACACATTGTTTTTATAGTACTTGAGCGGCATTCGGATGCTTTCTTCGACCGACTTGTAAGCAGAAAAGTGAATCACGCCGGAAATTCTGGACTCGCGCCTAAGCGTGGGTTCTGGCGCGTCTTCCGGTTCCATGTCGATACCAGAATCCGTACGTTGCAAATTCGAGTACGGGAAGCGCGCAGACTGCGATGCAACAACTGGCTTGCTGCAAACGGTGTACGTCGAATAGCTTGCGAGTATTGATCTCATGAGAGGGCTTCGGTAGTCGAGTTGCTGAAAGTGAAGTGCCGGCACTGGCTTGTTCAGCGTGGCGAAATGCTCGGTCGCCAAGGTTTTTATGCGTTGCAACACGCTGTCGTAGGAGTTGCTCAAGTCGTCGATGACCAGGACGTTGTAGTTCGCCTTCATCAGCTCAAGGACGGTATGAGAACCGATGTACCCGAGACCTCCCACCACCATTATGAACGAGGATGGGGTATCCTCTCCTAGATCAAGAGGATCTGCCGTAACATCTTCGTCGAAAAGGACCGATTTCTGAGTGTCTGGAGTATTGATGCCCTGAGGCGATTCGATGACTGACGATGAGAAGCTAGAAGGAGATGACGCCCCGGTCTCTGGGTTCAAGCAACACTCCATGATGAGATCAAAAACTCAAAGATGGTTCAAAAGAGTGACAATTCAATTCTCGACGTTACCCTAGAACCGTGTATGCAATTGTCTTATATATGCCGAAGCTTTGAAAAGCTCACGAAGCATGGCCCGATTAGGCAGAACACATTCGATGCAAGTTTTTTCCAGTACCGCTCAATATCGTTTGCGCTGAGCCGCCCTTGGCATGTTCCGGCCGCTTCATCCCGATTCATTCTCGAATATAAGCTCGCGCACAAGGAACTCGCGCACCCCTAGTTCTCGCGCACCCCCACCAAATCGCGCCCCCTCACAAAGACGCGTATTTTATCAACACTTCTTGTTCAATATGGATATACGCGAGCAGAGTATACAATTTGCTATCGCGCAATACAATGCTGGCGTTTTTACAAGCCAACGAGCCGCCGCAAAGGCCTACGGTGTTCCTCCCTCCACCCTACGCGATCGACTAGGTGGCATGGCGAACAGACGCGCCAGCCACGCCAACCAGCAGCGATTGACACCGGATCAAGAAAGCTTCCTAGTAGAGTGGATTCTTGAGCAGGATACCAATGGCTACCCTCCCTCGCACGCGCGCGCTCGAGAAATGGCGACCCGAATTCTCCGTATGAACGGCGACGTAGAGCCTCTAGGCAAAAGGTGAATGCAACACTTTATACAGCGCAACCCACACGTTGCTTCTATTATAGGGAGAAAGCTAGATACAAGCCGCGCTAAGGCAGCTACACCAGAACAAATCAACGCGTTTCTTGAGCTATTTAAGCGCGTCAGAATCAGGCTAGGCATACAGGCAGAGAATATCTAGAATATTGATGAGACTGGTATTGCCCTTGGTGTAGGTACCAACTCCAGGGTGCTCGCAAATAGCCAAAAAAGAAAGGCTTACATCAAGTCGCCAGAGAATCGCGAGTGGGTCTCAATAATTGAGGCTGTATCAGCTACAGGGCAGAAGCTGCCCTGCGCTGTTATTTTCAAAGGCCAGAGCCTACAAACAACCTGGTTTCCAGCATCTATACCAAATTGGCTCTATACAACCTCAGAGAATGGGTGGACCTCGCAGGAGATAGGCCTTGAGTGGTTGCGCCGGCTCTTTCTACCAGAATCAGCGCCTAAGGGTAGCCAATACCGGCTACTCCTCTGCGACGCGCATAGTAGCCATGTGAATATTGAGTTCCTCTAGGCTTGCAAGCAGGCTCGAGTAGAGCTTCTATTTCTACCAGCTCATTCAACACACCTCCTACAGCCGCTAGATCTATCAGGGTTCTCGGTTATTAAGTCGAACTATAAAAATCACATACGCGACCTGGCGAGCCTCGACGACGCCGCGCCTATTAAGAAGGCGCGCTTTATTAGCTACTACCACCTAGCCAGAGAGGAAGGCCTCTCAGAGAGGGTGATTCGGGCTGGCTGGCGCGCTGCTGGTCTTGTTCCCTATAACCCTAATCAGGTACTTCTATCCTCACAGGTTATAGGCAGGCCAGCAACGCCGCCACGCCTACCTCAGGACCTCAACGCGATCAATACGCTCTATCGCACCCCTCAGAAACCTCAGGACGTGTACGCAACTCAGAAACATATTGAGAGGTCACAAGAGCTATTAAAACCTACGCGCCAGGCATTCCAAAAAATGAGCAAGGCAATAGCTATTAGCAATAGTCGAGCAGCAAAGCAGGAATCAATAATCTCTCGCCTACAGTATCAACTAGAGGCTACTAGCTCTCAGAAAAAGCGGAAACGAATCACTGTAGATTACAACCAAAGATTTGCTGATATTGAGAGTATCAAGCGTACAGTTGATCAAGCTGCTGCTGCAGAAGCTCAGAGCTCTAGGCCTAGAGCTCAGAGGCGTGCTGTAGCTACAGGGAGGGCAGCGCCTGATACTACCTTTCAATCTATGTGCATGGAGTGGCAATTAGAATAGGCGTTAATAAAATACGCGTCTTTTTTGTGCGGGTGCGCGATTTGGTGGGGTGCGCGAGTACTAGGGGTGCGCGAGTTCCTTGTGCGCGAGCTTAGTTGTTTCTCGGTTACATCCCTGTACAATTTGTATGGCTTCACATTGGACTACGTACTCGCCATATCGCGCGCAAGACTGCAGTCTCCAGGTGCTTCTATTGATTTTGTGGAACATGCAAGGGGACAATGCTCTACAGAAAAGACGCGCTTCCTCGTCGCTTATGATCTAAATGTAGGTCCAGATCTGCAGTCTCTTCGCCTTTTCCACTTCACCTCCACAGATCTAGGCGAACTCTTCCAATGTGCGCCTCCAGAACGCTATCCGGTTGCTGAATCCTCTCGGACTGGCGTGGCTCAGTATCCGCAAGCAGGAAGCCATGCACACGTGCACGATTAGCCATGGGCGCCTCCGTGATTCTTCCGCTCTACAATTCCCCTCGGCCGGATCGTGGGCTCCAGAACGTCGAATTACGCCATATCTCGGGACGACCCAACGAGTTCCACAAGCTGACCAACTAAGGGCATCATCGTGTCCACGAATGCAAGTTACGGCACTCGTGCACCCGTATTGTGGACCAGGCGAAACGCTGCTGCCGAAAGGAAGACTATTCGTAAGCCCTTCGGAAATTGTATGCATTTGATGATGTCCGCAATATCGGTTATGTGCCTGCCTCGTGGTGCTCGAAGAATCCGAGCTCGGTACTCGATGCAGCCGTACTGTACTCTGCAAGGGGCTTGTAAAATCCTCGCTGGCAATGAACAGGACCGAAATGGCCACGCGTTATTTTTCACAGTCTCATTTCCACGAATCATTCCACAGCTGTTTATACAGAACACGGGTTAATGGAGCGCTAACTTAGTAAGAAAAGTCCCCTTTCATTTCGGCATTGAGCATGGCAATGCTTGTGCTCGCACCAAGGGACGGTATGAGGAACGGACGGTTCTGCCTACCCCATCACCACGCTCTCTCCCCGTTTTTGGCGTCCGACAACTGAATTTTCAAAGATTCGGCACTTCGAAGTTCACCTCCAGAAGTGCATCGTAGGGCATGATCTAAAGTACGGCCTGAGGTGACGAATTCCAACGCTTTCGCGAACCTTACAGTCGTCCTCGGGGATACTTTCGCCGGTGGGACAGATTGTGCAGATTTACTTGCTGTGTCAGGCATCCTCTCAATGCACGAACTTGGCAGTAAAGTTACATCTTTTCAACATGATAAACGGAGAGCCGCTATTACGCTCACACCCCTTTTGGGATGCGTAGTGTTGGACTCATCAAAACATACAATTACACCAGCTTCCGTTCACACCCATCCGTCTCCGTTCACAGCCTGGGCCCTTTCTTTAAAGTGTGCTTTTGTTGAGCGAAGAGAGATCCTGACGTGATGAAGCTTCTCTGTACTAAAAATATCACGTTTGGGAAAGAAGCATCATTCTGTTCGTCAGCACTACGACCGTATACTGACCGGGATTCGGAATGAGTATTCCAACTAATGAGAACGCTTCAATTAGTTCAAGTGTGCAATTCATGACATGCAGTCGCACGTCATGTTCCTAATCAGCTTCGTCAGGACATCATCGACTAGCATGCGGCATCGGATACACAGTGCTGGTAGCCACTCGCATAAACTCACACCCGTATGGGACTGGACGATGAGGTGAGATCGTGAGATCGGTGCAAGGCGAGTGAGGTGGTTTACTGTTTGCTCGAGTGCGCGGACCGTGAGACCGCCAGCAGAATCTGCAGTCCCTGAGCGATACAAAGGTAGCATCAGGAACAAGAATAGTCGGAGCTTGGAGATGTGCGATGGCGGGACAAGCAACGATCTACACGCTTTCCCCGCGAAAACGAAGAGGCTTCACCCAGGCGCCGCGGGGCCTCTCGCTGCTTTTACAAGTTCGCTCCAGGGAGCCAAATCCTTGACCAACCTAGCACTAGCCCTTGCCGTAATGCGCTAAATTCGCGTGATCACTCTAATTCAACCCTACCTCTTCATCTTTTCTTGCATCCAAACGACAGCGGCGAACCCCTTCCCTGGTGCCGGCTGACGCCTGGGCGCTTTTTTTTTCTCGTATACAGCCTCAATCTGCGCCCCACAAGTTGCAGCAAAGCTCTTCGTTATGCATTCTCGGTGTTGACGTGGCGTTCACTGCCGGCCACGGTGCTGCTCCGGAGTTTAGAACAACACCTAAGCTCCATGCTTACCGATTGCAACGCGCTCGTCATTTTGGGATTCCTTTTTGGTTCCCCTGAGCCAGATTGCGAAAGTTTCTGCGACCGTTGGGGCTATCCGGCCAAAGACATCTCGTGTACGAGCCCAGCAGGCTGGAGTACATACCTTAGTCACTCCTTCGACAGGTCTTCGCCGGCCACTACACCAGTTCGTGTGCAGCGCCTCGTTGTACAGCACCGAATTGCTGCATCGGTCTGCGTCACTCTTAGTACCGAACTACACAGACCGGCCAGACCCTGAGCACCATAGAGCGCACTGCTATTTATGGACACGATCTGTATATGTGCATGCATGCATCGATTCGCCACAGAGACTTGTGGGATGTAGCACACGGTTCTGCAGGCTTCATGCTCAGCTCTGACCCGGTTAGAGCACACCGTGCAACGGATCTGTTGCTCATGCATGCGAAGGAAACGACGATGCCGGTCTCAAGCTTTTTTTTTAATCGCACTGACGCCCTGCCATATACTACCTCTTGCCATCACTCGTTATTCAGTTTGGGTGGTGAGAGTCAACAAATCATCAAAAATAATCATCCGATGCTTGACAAATGGCATACGAGTCCGTACTCTCGTCCCGCGTCCTCTCGTGATCTCGCATGCTGTAATTTACCAACAACGATTTTTCACCTGGACCAACTTTGACCCGGATGCTTCAGCATACGCATGCTGGTGCAGCCGCCAGGGGTGTACACCAATCGAAGAGAGTCGGACAGCGAGCGTCCCGCGGCAACACTAAGAGATGGAGAGACTCCATTCGCTTCCTCGACCCAAGATATACTGCAGCGGGCCTGAAGAATCTTGGCGAGTTTGCCTGTGCGCACGGTCGACCTGAATCCCCTGGCTCTGGCCAAAAGTGTTGTATATTGGCGAGGTCTACTATAGTGACTAGCAGAGAACACGATGCACAACGCGGTTCCCATTTCAATCGCAATAGGGAGGGCCACTATGACACCACGAACATGTACAATTAGCGCAGCACCTAAAGCTTCTTGTCCCGACCCGTAAGCTTCTGGAAAAGCTTAAACAGTTTGTATTGACTATTGATGCAGAACCTTTTACTAGGTATTTTGAAAATTGGTCCCTGGCCCTTAAAGCTTGGAGATTAGCGTAAATACTACTTTATAGCTAGACCTCCTGACTTATTAGCGCCTATCGAACTGCCGGTTGGGAGTATTATTTACGGTTGGACATCGGACCTGACTTGGGTTGTCTGGTACTCTCATTAACCACATGTTACAGCGAACGAGGTGAAAAGACCCAGACACGAGCGTAGCCAACCGATCTCGACGCTCGCACCGACGCATGGAAACAAAATACTCACATTTCCCGAGCTTCTGGTCCGCTTTTCGTGCACTCAACAATATTTCTAGAATCGGGGACGCGTACAATTCGGCCCGTACTGCGCAGCGAGAATATCTTCTTTGGTCGGACTCGCAACATGCAAGCGCCCTGTGAAGCTACTTTTGTGTAGATCCCCACACCCCGAGATCTGGTACGATTCTACCGCCTTCAATCGTCTGGTGGGACCCTGGTATTCTCGGCTAGCGCGGGAGGCATAGCTTCGATCTAGCAATTTACCCGTGGTGAGGTGGCTTTCGCACATTGTAGCCACTTTGCTTGGCTCCTTAAGACGATGCAGTGCTACATCGGCAGCCTTGGGCTTGCTTCGTTGGGCGCGGCCGAGCAGGGAATATAGGAGGTCGGTGTTAAGATGAGGGGTCTCCGGCTTGCCACGAGCGTAGCGCTACGGATTTGCGGAAGTTGGGCATACTTGGTGGCATAATTCGTAATGCCACTTCCATGAGCGCACGCAAGAGTGTCTTACATGCGGTTCAATGTCAGTTGATCAACAAAAATAAAAAATGATGTGAGGAATTCCGATCCTTTTCAACGACCTCGCCTTCTTTAGAGGCCTACCGCCTTGCCAACCTTCCTCCACGCTTGATGGATAAAGCTTTTGCTATGCCAAAATTGGGCTTTGTCTTGTCTCATTCTTGAGTGTTGAAGGCTTCTGCTCCAAGATGCTTATGCCTGTATCCCTATTCCCCACACGCTGTACAGTGTACCCCCCGCAGTTTCCACCCTCTGGCATTTTTGGCAAAAGTCTAAAACTAGGGTTTCCTGGTGCCGGTTGCAAGCTCAAGCGTAGAACGAAGAAACGCCGACGAGCTCGCCAGGGATGAGTTGAGTATGAGCAAAGACATGAGAGTGAGCAAGGCGGAGCCTTCTCGAGTTCTGTGCTTGGAGTTATGCAGGTGACTTCTCTCCGATAATTGCGTGACGCGCGTACGTGCGAGAAGGTCCCTTCTGCCGATCCTCCTGTGCTTATCCTCGTCAACCGCGAGACCTTTGCAAGACTCCGTCCGAGTACCACTCCACTCCCTTTCCGATGCCGAGTGCATTGCTTCCCATCTAGCCTCTTGCTCACCAATCACGACTCATCTTTGTTATTCTGACTCACCGCCGTAACCTTGACATCACGGTCACAATACTCCACCCAACCATCCAACACCATCTTCTTCAGCACCGTGCTAAACCCCTCCCTTCCCTTCGCGTCTCCCTCGTTCCCACAGTACCTGTCCACCGTACTCTTCCTAAGCCCATTATTCCCTCCAGCACCATCGGGATACTCGATGTGAAACACAGGCTTCCCCGCGTCGATGAAGGCGTGAAAAGTTTCGCACTCGCTTTGATCGACGCACTGCTCGTTTACGGAGAAGTGCGCCATGGGGAGGACCGCGGGGATGATATCGCCCGCGTTTTTGAGACCCAGCGTGAGGTTCAGAGGCGCGGTTAGATTGGAGAGGAAGGTTATGAAGGCGATGCTGTCGTCTTCGGTTAGGTCGAGGCCGTTTTGGTTTTGCTATCCACATGTCAGTTGGTTGCTGGTGTTTTGATGCTTCTGTTTATGCGATGGACATGTAAGGGATCATCGAAAAACAAACAAAAAACTCACATAACCATCTACATTATCCGGATCCACAGCGTCGCACCCCTTCTCCCCCGCAAGCCGCACCCTCTTCTCCATAATCCCGCGCACATTCCCGCTCGACAGCCGCAACCACCGCTCCCCCGGCCACCCAACCAACTCCTTCCCCAGATCCTCTTCAGCAAAGGCGTCCGAGTCCGGGCGCCCAGGCTCGTAGCTCCCGCCGCTGAAGTAACAAATGACTTTCTTGCCGAGGCGGTGCAGGGTGTCGATCGTCTCCTTGGGCGTGGTGAAGAGGTCGATGTCGTAGACTGCGACGTCGGGGGTGATGGATGGGGCGTCTTTGGCGAGGAGGATGGGGGAGGAGAGGATGATTTGCCAGGTTGAGTTTACGCGGGGTGTCCAGAGGGTTTTGTTTGGGGGTGGTGTCGGAAGCGGAGAGGGGGTTCCATCGGTTCCGTCGTTTTCGTCGTCGTCGTCGTTGGGACTGTCGTCGCGGCCGAGGGTGAGGCCTAGACCTAGACCTAGACCTAGTGCGAGGGCGAGGACGACGAGGGTGGCTGCGCTGGCGAGGAGGACTTTGCGCCGGGTAGACCAGGGCCGCCGCGATATGTGTTGTTTCTCAGACATGTTGTAGTGTGGGTGCGCAATCGATGAGGAACAAACCAAGGTATGTATCGACGACTTTTCGCCAACCAAGAAACGCGTGAAGCGGAAGGGATGCTGCAATTGGAAATGATGAGCAAAACTTCCCTAGCACACGCCAGTGACGACGCGTGCAAAAAGACTATGCTTTCTAGGTAGTCCAGCCAGACCTTAAGACTCCCCTTCGCATCGAGGCGCAGTCGCGGGAGATCCCATACTAATCCGAGTCTGGGAAAAGCTTAGCGCTGTGTAGCGTTGCGGGATTAGAGAGCTTGTGGCTGTGTAACATGCATACGTACGGGAAGGAAGGGCGAGGATCTGCGCCCGGGTACTATGCGGGTATGTATACCATAGGGGCGAGGCTAAAAGGGGATGGATGCGGGGTGGACAACACAAAGCGAACAAATTCTTGCTCTACTAGTACATGTACACAGAAATCCCAGCCACCTCAAAACCACCACCCCTAGAACTACCCATCTAAATGAAAACATCTAAACCACAACCTTGCAAATACTAATATGCACGAATTTCTCGCCAACAAACAACACAATATCGTGGCTGTGGCTGTGGCTGTGCAGCGTGCTCAGATCTACTAGTGCTATAAGACTTGGGGCTATAACATGTCTTACCTTCTCGAGCAACGTGGTAGCTGGAAAGCTAATTATCCACCTACAGTACTCGCGGTGATGCAAAGTCCGACATGCAGCATCGAATCTGCTGGCATTTCAGTATTTTGCCGGTAAGAAGGGGCTTCGGACCGAAGACGCGTGAGGGAATTGCGTAGCTATTTTGGGATCGGGATCGGACCGATCGTATGTAGACGAACAGGGATGACTCCCGAGCACGCGATGCGCACCGCCTGCGTCTAGAACCTTTGAACATATTTTGCAAGTCACAAAGATGGGACATGAAGATAGATTGCTACAAAATGACCGTAAATATGTACATGCGAAATGAAATCTAACTGCAGCCATGCTTGAGTAACAATAACGTTGGATTGCGCATCTACAAATCGCGCCTTGCTTTTGGGTATAGCACCGTCTCTTTCGTCGACTCGCAAGCGAATGCTTTTTCTTTCCTTTTCTCCTGCTGAATATGTACATTGTGCATTCTGTCTTCCATCTACAAAGGTATAGGCTTGGAGAATTTATACGTCCGCGCTTGCCCACTCATAGTGACCCAGAGTGTCAGCGGATCCGTACCAATCTGCTCCTTCGTCGCGCCCGTAGTCGATGGCGGCGACAAAGGCAGAGTAATGGGAATAGTGGTGCCACACTTGTTGCCTCCAGCAGTATATACAGTCACGCTTTCAATGCCGTTGCCGTCGGCAGTAGTCTGCCAGGTCAGGCTGGGTCGGCAGAGGTCGCGTGTTTGGCGGTTAAGGAACGCTGTGGCGAGGTCGTCGTGCTTGAGAGTTTTGAAGGGCCAGGTGGTGCTGCGGACGCATTAGAAGCTGACGTGGGAGTGGGAACGATGAAGCGTCTTACAGTCTCATTATTTCGGCGCTAACGGTTTCTACCCAGGCCATGAGGAGAGAGTATTGCCCGCTTCGGCCATTGATGGTCGTAGTTGGGATATCGCTGACTCTAAGATTCGCTTGGTGGAACATGTAACTGTCAATCAGGTTAGAGCAAGGTTTCTCGACCAGTAGAGAGTTACGTACGAGTCCCAGTGCAAGCCCATCAGATTGCGCATGGCAGTGTCCCTAGCATTTATCAACAAATCTTCAAAGGTGCCTTTTCCACCAGAGGTGTTGATCCATTCCGCCAAAGTGCAGGCCGGAAGATCGCAGTTGTAGTAAATGATCGTAGCCCATCGAGGCATGACGTTGATTCCGGCAAAACCATTGCCAGCCACAGTCGTGCTGAGAGGCCAGAACCGGTTCTGAGTGTTCAGCAGTAGCGGCCTAGTGTTGTCGCCAACGACATTGACAATTCCGTTATCCTTCCAGGCCTTGAGGGCGTCCGCATTATGCAATCCAGTGATAGCTGGTGGAATGATGCCCTTGGGACTAAAGCGTGAAGCTGCCTCTAGACCGACTTGCTTGAGCCATGCCTGGTTGAATGAGATTTCTTTGGATGCGTCGGAGTAGGTTGCATTAGTAAGATCCTCGTGTGTACTGCTAGCAATTAGAGAAATTTGTGAAAGAAGGAGGCGTAGAACTCACAAGGTATGGGAAATGTGTGCAAAGGCATCGCGATTCTCCTCTTCAGCGAACCAGTTCTGAAGCTCGTCGATCTCATTACATTCCAGAGACCAGGAATATTCAGTAGGAGTCGGAGGCCATATGTCTTTGCCAGTGCCCGGTGGCTTGGTGTAGTCAGGAGGCCCGTCGATTTGATCGGGATACTCGATGCCACTACTCGGGATGCAAGATTGTTCGCCCGCAGTGGTGTCCGTTGCAGCCTCAATAGCGCCGTTCCCATTATGTCCAATTTCCATGAAGTATTCGGAGCCTTTCGGCATCTTGGAATTGAGGGTTGCTTGCCAATCGACGTGCGCGCTTAGATCGTCAGGTTTGCAGCGGTACGACTGCCCTGCGGGCGTGTATAGCGGGGTCTCCAGGAACATGTCATCCACCTGGGTGCTGAAGTAGAGCCTGCGGAAGCCAACATAAAGACCTCTTGTGATCCAGTTGATCCATGCATGCTGCAAATAATTCGCGGATGGCGCCCAGTCAAGAGCAAATGGCATGAACCATGCCATCTGCAGGCGACTGCCAATCTGGTTGATGACACCAGCGGTACCAGAATCACTGAATCTCGCAAATTCCCACGCTATCGAAGAGTTTGTAATTTGTGCTGGGTTGTGGAAAATGTTGGCAATGCTCATTTTCGCATTCCTGCCCGGTCTGTTAGTCATCTGCATCTGCATATATTAACTGCATCGAACGACCAGGCCGTGCAGAAGATGCTCGAAATTAGAGCGTAAGATATGTGGCGACGTACTGTTTCAATCCTGCGGTATAAAAGCCGGTGACGTTCGTAAAGATCACAGGTTCGTCTTTGACGTTGCCACCGAGACTGGCGACGCCGAAGTCGCTCGTAGGAAATACGTCCAGTCGCACCATGCGCACACCAAATTGAGTCTGATAGTTCCAAAGCTGGTTCCATTGTGCCCGCGTGAGGGCGCTGTAATATTGGTCGCCGTAGTTGTAACCAACCTCACTCACCACTACGATGCCGCCATAGCTTCCATGCGTAGATGAGGCATTGAGGATGGGAAGGCTGCTAACACCAGCTTGGGGAACGGTGACCACCTCGAAAGGTATGCCATAGCCTTGTAGACCAGATGTGGCACCATTGAGTGCGGAAGTTGCGTCGCGTGCGAGGACAAGGATTGTGCTAGAGACCGTGGCAGCCGAAATGGCAGCTATGGCTGACTCGTTTGCGAGTACATTCTGAGAAAACAGAACAAGCACGGGGAGAACGAATGTTCGCAACAACACAAGGAAGGACGGCGCCATTGCGTGGAGACAATGTCGAGGAGCAATGACGCGAAGATGTACAACCTGGGGCCTTCTGGCCGTATTAATAAAGCTGGACTCGGTAGAAATATTGCGTTGACTATCGGACAGTGGCCAGGCAAAGGCCCGGACGAAGCATAGAGAGGCCTATACGCACAGGCGAAGAACTATCGATTTGCAATGCTCACTCATGTGCCGCTACGGATTCCAGAACCGGGCTGGAACAATGACGCGGCATGAAGCCTTCACCTGACAGCGTGCACTGCAACTCCGAATGCAACACGGAAGCTGCACTAGCAACGAGAGGTAGCGTACGTGAAGAACGGGTGGCGCTGAGTGGATATAGTTGTGCAGGGTTCTTGGCAGACGCCCGTCTAACGAAGATGGGGAAATTTCATGCCACGTGCGGGCACCCTCTTTAGCTACTCTCAGAGGAGGGAAACGGGGCCATGAAGGCTTGCGTCGAGTATGCACGCCGGCGGTGCGTGCAGGAGAACAACCGGGAACACATCAGCCCATGCAGGCAAGACCTGTGGAGATTACCAGATGGAACCCAGACCACATGTCCAGTGTCGTCTCGGGTGGAGATTCCCGCAGAGTTCCAGTGCCGTCGGCTCTTCATCGAGCTGGATTGAATATTGAATATCGAAGCCGACGCGTCCTCGACCGGAGAACGTGCCCTACCCTGCCGCCACGCAATCTCGCCGTTTGGCAAATTGGGGCATCATATACAACCCTGCAGGTAATATCGGAAAAGGGCGAAGAATGGCGCTGTGCAACGTAGAGGCAGGAGAGCAAATATTAACGACATGAGGTGTGAGGTGTAGACGAGGTCAGGCTAAAGGGGCGATGCCGGCTCCAGTTAAAATGGCAAGGCGCACGGACTGGCGCTAGCGGGTCGCCCCTGGCCCTGTTCAGCCTCCCCCAACATCGTCAAGCCTCTCCGCCCTCGTCTCCTTATACTACCGGCGATGCCCCGCAACCCAAGTCGACCGTCGACGATAGAGTGCTACTGCACGCACGCCGCCTTGGCTGCCGATGCTCTCCTGGCCTCAGCTGCCTAGTGCCCGGTCGAAAGGCTTCGGCCGCTGCCAGATGCACTCTACGGCTGTCCCTCACTGCCCCTTCAGGCCGCCAAGCTCGGCTTCACGAGCTTCTCGAAGGATGGCAATGCTTCTTCGATGCAGGTCATGTCTAGCGGCAGACCTGCCCGCTGGTCGCCGTGCGGTTAGCTGGCGTTGCTGCTGGATGGGCAGCAAGCCACCTAACTACCTAGTACACCTACCATCTACCTGAATCCGTCCCGATCGTGAACTGGCTATCATTGTGCCGGCGCTTATATGTCAAAGCACCATGCACCTCCTACGATTGCGAACTACCATTCCATGTGTTGGAACTTGGTTCAAGATTTCCTGGCCTGAACGCGCCCGTACCCAGTAGTCATGTCTCTGTTTCCCATTTGTCAATAGCCCTCATGTGTTGAAACGCGATTTCCACACGCGCCAGTGACGGCGAAAGGAGAAGACGGCCAGTGACGGCGAAGGAGAAGAAGCCATGCCCAACATTCTCGGCATCACTGCCTTCGGCTCCGGTGTGGCTTTACAGGAATGGTGGGAGTGGATTCTCGTAGCGATACTGGCGGCGAGTGGGCTGTTTGGCATAGTTGCACTTGTGTGGACCTCTTTCAGCACCATCCGACAACTCTTGCGGGTAAGGAGCTATGAATCAAAGGGAAGCACATGGCTGATATTTTTTACCAGTACGAGACCGACGAACCCCCCTTGCCGCACTCGGTTCAGGAACGGTTGCTCCTGCTGTCTCACACTGCGCACTTGGTTCGGCCCAAGTATCCTCTCCCCAAAGAGCCATCGTCTTTTGGTGTATACCTCGGCTTGCTTAGCACGCCTGTCACAATCGAGGAAAGACAGATATTAGCGGGATGGGATATGGTAGTGTTGGACCCTGGGGAACCGGGCGTCTTAGATGCTATCAATGATGAGAGTGTCACGCTTGGACCACACATCATTACGCGGCTAGATCTTTTGAAAGTCCTCCCGTTTTTGGTCAAGGACAACGAGATCGATATGTTGAAGGCCGTTCACCTAGTCTCCATGGTGCTTAATGATGCTATACGACGACCCAACCAGCGGAGATACTGCACTGGCGTACTCATCGCTGGTTGGGAGGAGCGAATATCCATCCGAATGCTAAATGGCCTCGCCAAGCTCTTCCGCGCGTACGGACTGGATGTATTTCTCGAAGTCAGTCCTCCCGATTTCCTCGATGATATCAAAAAGCTCAACTTGAATCGTTTTGCAGGTATGGTCATCAGAAATGGAACCATAATACAGAACGGGGAACGTAGGGACTTCTTTGCAATGGATAAGATGAAAACGACTACAAAGGCGTTCGTATCTCAGGCATGTCTTCGGTCCTTCATCACAATGATGTGGGACACCATCAATGACGATGCCGATCTATCGCACGCAGTTACGAGGAGAGCGCATATGTGGTGCAACTACCATGGCGCGATACCGTACTTCGGGCGGCAGTGCGCATTGAAAGATATCGCTGAAGTTCGTTCTTGTGAAGAGCCACTAGCTGCTTTCCAATGGCTCAAAGACCGGAGAGTTATGAATGTCCATGAGAAATTTCGGACGACCCGCGTGGTAAGTTGGTACTCAGTAATGCCTAGTATGTGCTAACGGAATGCAGCTCTCTTCTGAGTTTTCGAGCATTGTTGACGATTATCTCCCTCTACAACAAGTTTTTCCGCTTTTGGGTAGCACGATATCTGGCTTAGACGTCTTCGAAAAATCTGAGTCGGAAGACAACTCCAACTCATCCACGCTCACGGTCCAATTCCCGGAGATCGATCAAAATGGGGCCTTAATACCATTGGAGCCTACATCCCCCGTTTCAGCGGGCTTGAGCTGGAGTTCGTCAGTAGAAAAACGCATTGCGAACCCCTTATCCTGCTCATTCGCTGGCTCACTTTATGGCTCTCTGGGCTGTTTTCCGCTTGGTCTGGATGCTTCCCTGGACGACTTCCAGCACGTGCTCCGATCACAACAGCGTTTGCGGAAGTTGAACTTATTGAGCAAGCTGCCCGCGAAGCAATTGCACGAGGTTGCCAAAGACCTCACCACATACAGAACCTCAGCAAGTCGATATATACATCTTATACCAACCTCACGAGAGACCCTCTCTACTTTCGCAAACATTCTTGCACGGTCCAATGATGAAACTGATGACTATCATCAAGTTCGGGTGTATACTGGCCTTGATTCCGGCTTCCATACCCCAGCAGGCAGCCAATTCTGGGCGGTATGGGAAGCCGAGCAAAGAACTTCTACGCTCGTCATCTACATCTCTAAATCGGTACAGGACATTGCAGGTGCTTTGTTGCATACCTACCTGAGCAAATCGGGCTTCACCAGGTACCAATGCTTCCTTTTGGAGTACGGACTGAGTGAGCATCGCAGCGGGACTCGGCAACTCACAAAGCTTCCGCAGCGAATGGCGCAGGATTTCTCCCTGCTATCTTCGTCTGACCTTCTACTCTATTTGCAGCATATGCAATTCACGGAATGGGATGAGTCATGTCCATTGCTATCTTCGATACGGAACCAATGCGAAGAACTCCTCATCGACGTGCCCACATATCGGCAACTGAAAAAACTCGGCAATATGGAATATATTAGTGGGACGATAACAGACGAGCAACTCGTCAATGCGCGGATCAAATGGTATAGGCTTTGTCGCCTACCCTGCCTCGAGCGCCAGAATGCCCTAGCACTCTTCAGGCATATCGACTTAAACTTCCGCAACGCCCTCTGGTGGCGCGATCACAGAAGCCTCGATACCATCACAGCTGCGATAGAAAAACTGACAGACAGGGCAGATATCGACTCGGTGACTGACTTCCTCTTGTTCTGTATATTTTGTGCAGCCAGAAAAGCCGGTTTCGAGGAGGTATACATCGAAGTATCAGATCGTAATCCGCTGTTCAACCAGTACTCTGACCAGAGCGCCGCTTTTGCAGAGCTTTTTGCCTTGGGATCGCGTTGCGAGGCCTACTTCGACATCATGCCCAGCGATATTGGCATCCTGCTTTCAAAAAGACATAGGGATTACTACAGCGAGCCAAATCACCAGCCACCAATGTGGATTTTCAATGCACCGTCTTTCGCTTCTGCGTATGCTGCAGCCCAGACAGACATTGATCCGGACCAGAAAGCCTCAGTGATGCCCGGGTATCGTCGCTTCACATTCCTTAGCGTGTTCGCCATACCAGCACTTGTTGGTGAGCCTCCAGATGAATATGGTTTTGACGCTTGCTAACTTGTGAAGATATCTTACTGCTTTCCACAACAGGCCATGGGCTTTACCTCAGCGCTTCTATGACTTATGAGCAACAAAAATATGCCACACTTGCCTTGATGACTTCGCTGCTATTGTCTGGAGCGATTGGAACCTGGATCTCAATTGGCGGCACCTACTACCTTATCTCCATGGCTTTCTCCGCGGCGAACATGTTCGTTTTGACTCGACTGATCGGAGGCCTCGCATTCACTCTTGCTGCCAGCCTGGTTGGATTCATCGTAATCGCGGCGGTTGAAGGACCGCGACCCGCGGCGATTTTCTTCTTCTACCTCTTCGGGCTAACATCTTATCTCTCAGTATTGGCCGTACTCTCTACTTATCAGATTCCTGGATCTTCCTTCCTCAATGGTCGGCGGGTCATCATCGCAGTTGTTCCCACGCTCATTATTTCTCCAATTATTACAATCTGGGTCCGGGGATACGATATCGTCATCTATCCTTGTGTCTTGTTCGTCTTCGTCACATTGCTGATTTTGGGTACACGACACGTCGCAACACAGTGGGTGACGTGGTATCATGATATCAAAACCCTCAACGACTCTGATGTAAAGGATTGGTATGTGCAGACATGCTCCAAAAGGGCAGCTTCCGCTAGCACTGCTCGCGTTTCACGTAAGTCCCTTCTACTCCTGTCCAAAGTAAACATACTGATTACGGACTAGCAAACCGTCTAAGCAAGGAACCTCGAACCTCCATGGCTCCATCATCGTCTTTAGCACCATCGTCCGAGACCGCTCCTGATGCAACGGAACTCTTCTTTGGTTTGAGCGAGCCAGCTATCCTCTCACTATGCCGGACGGAGCTGTATAACGCCGTATCGAAAGAGAAAGGTCGCCACTTCTGGAATAGGCCGACTGATGATGTATTCGTTAGGCAGTTGGCCAAATGTTGGGACTCTACGCTTTTCCTGTTGGACTGGTATTGTCGACTCACAGACACAAAACGGCCTATTCCGTATAGTTCGACTTGGAATCTCGAGACTCAGGTCGCTCTAGAGAGCATGCAACAGTCACAAAAAGGCATACGCTTACACAATTCTTTCATCCATTGGCGCAGCGCTGGCGACGAGGTGGGCTGTGGCATACTTTACTTCCTCACAGCACTCATGGATCGTTGGCTCGAATTGGTTCACGGCGGTCATCTTGTAGGATTATCTACACAGATGAACACAACCTTACGCTTGTCGGTAGGATTTGGACTGGCATATTATCTGATTGGCGCCGTCCTTCTGGACTACAAAGCTCAACATTTACATCAGCTATCCGAGCAAATGGCACCCGTTTCGATAGCGAGTGTCTCACATATACGGAATGCCAAATCCAACGACCAGAAGTTCCGCCGACATCTCTACTGGAATACGCTATGTCACTTCATTGGAGTCCATGTTTGGGCCTTGGCACTCAGTGTTGCACTGATCTGGATCTTCAACGGCTCCTCGATGGGCACGATCATGTTCCTGGCCTATGTCGGAGCGTACAGCGGTTTACTCCTATATCAGTACAACAAGATATTCTCCGGGCCCCATGCCTTGATGCCTCTCTTGGCCGCTGTTATCACCGGGTTTATCATTGGAAGTATTCTCAAGAAGGTATACCCGAGCTTCCAGTATAACAACGTTATCGCCCTAGCCATTGCAACCTGGACTGCAGCTTTTCTCTCATTCTACACGGCCAAACTTGGCCTGCCCGAAGCTTTCGATGTGAAAATTTGGATCTTTGAGAATCTGCAAGGCTTCAACCGCCATCCCAAGTACCCAAATGAATCATCGGACTCTGTTCACGTACGTGGACTTCCGTCTCGTTACAGGATTCATTGGTCAAGCACAGAGAAATTTCACTCCTATAACGGCACTGGTGCAGACGAACAATGGAGCCAAACCGAACTTCAAGCATTTACCGAAAAGCTACGTGCGGCACCAAAGGAGGATCGTTTCAGAGTCCTGCAATATGGTCATCCAGGAGACCAGATCACTGCCATTCTTCTATCGTGTACACATGAATCTCTATCGCGACTCGCGCTGCAAGCATACCCCACGATGCCTTTCTTAGTCCAAAGAATTGTCTTAGCATGGCAGAACAATCTCATAAAAGTCTTCATCGTCCCTCTGCAGTCGGTAACGAACGAGAAAACCGATCTACGGGCTATTTCAGAGTATACGGACGGGCACCTGACACTATTTGTCGCGTCAGACTCGAAAGGCACCACGCCTACCCAGCTGAACATCAGCAGCAACTCCCGGGCCATTGCCGAAACTTTACTACACGCCTGTTCGGAGACCATGTTCGGCATGCCTCATCATCAAGCTGACGTAGCTGAGTCGATCCTAGTCTGTCGTCCGACCAGCGATGAGCCATATGTCGTATCTGAATGGAGCAAGCGCTCAATGCCGCCAAAATTGATAGGTTCAGAAGCCACTGCGTTCGAGGTTCTCTGTCGAAAGGAGCTACTGCGCAATCTCTGTCTTGGTCATGACGTCGATATGCAATGGGAAGTTCTTCCTCTTGAAATCAGGAGAATGTTTCTGCGACGGTGCTTAGGCGCTCGCGGCCCGTACACTAATACCGAGATGTCATGGGTCCTATCCAACGTCGCAGCTGAGGATGCCTGCACCATTCTTTCCCGGCTCGCAAGATACGACCTCGGCGCATACCTATCAGTGCATAAGTACAACTATTTCAGGAACCGCGGCGACCAAGCGCTCAGTGAGAAGGAGTACCGACAGATCACCGCCGATATTCAGGAGGCTCACCATCCCATCCTCAACTGCTCAACGACAATGATATTCAGTGATTCTACGAAGCGCCTGAAGAGACCCATTGCCCACGCATACCACACAGTTGGAACTTGGATCAAATTCTTTGTTCTTGCTTGCATGGCTGACCCGGAGTACCAAAGAGAGTTGAAATGCGCATTGAGTAGGACACCACGTTTTATTGCGAAGCCAGCTACTTTTTTGCTTACGGGACTCTGGATCTATAGCCGGGCTGCTATGTCTAAGGGTCTTCCATTCTTCCTTTACCACAACCGCAAGGATATTGCCGACCTTGCAACTACAGTCAAAGGAAGCTTGGTCTCCCAGAAGAAGGATCGTCTCATCATCCGTAGCTACGGCGAAACGGAGACTGCGTTCGTCCATCCTCTGAAGGACCACGGCTTCAAGCTCGTATTTTATCAGGGCGTATTGAAGCAAGAGCCAACATGGGGTCACACGCGCATCTCAGAATATGGTAGAGATATGCGCGTCACTACTCGCAGAGAATTCAAGAACGGCAACGTTACGAACGAGTTCGTTTATGACTACCCCACCCAGTCAATGTCTCGACTCGGAATGGTCACCAAACACCACAACACAAGACTGCCGTCAGGTAGGCATTGTCTTCAGGGAAACGACGAAGGCGCAAAGGTTCAGTACAACCACAAGGGTCATATTGAATCCGGCAGTTATATGCAGCACGGTAACCTGGTTCGCTTCAAGTATCATTACCGGAAAAACGCAAAGTACGATGATGAGTTACTTAGGGCCGAGTTCGTGCTTCCCCACATGTCGGTCAACGTCAGCTGGTGTGCCCCGCCAGTACGTCACGCCGAGAAGATGGAGCGATGGATACCGACCCCTCGCGTTCATGAAGCAACCTTTGTGCAGGGTGCTGATGTATACGAATGCTCCTGGCTCTACGATCACAAGTTTCATCCCGTTATATCGACTAAGCTGAACGGCGAAACAGTCGATACACCGGACATGATTCGTCACGATTGGCTCGGTGTATTAAAGAAGCCTTCACGGTGCAATTTTACGGACGAGAATCCACTATTAGATTTCAAAGCTCCGACATCAAGCTTCATGAGTCGTTTCTTCCGGACAAACATCAAGCGCCAGGAAATTTCGACCTCTCGCGCTCGATCTCAGCTGTGGAAGGCTTGGAAGAAACGTCTTGACCTGGACGGTGTAGTTGTTCGTTTTGTGGACGAAGAGCTTATTCGCAAAGAGGCCTTGCTGCGAACATACTGGCGCCGACGCGACCGTGGAAGCCTCATGAGGGCTGAAGACTATTTGGCCTTGCATGCCGACGCAATCATGGCAAGTGCGGATCTTACCAGTGATATCAGTGCCTGGACGCCTCTCGCTATACGTATGAGCGACCTCTTCAGTTTTGGACAAGGTGGCGACGCAGTTATCTTCACGCGAACGAAAACACTCCAACGAGATACCGAGGACAATCTCCATGTTATCGCCGTCGATACCGGCACATGGCCGAACGAAGGTGGCGGTGTGTCCGCATGCCGTCGTGATTTGATCAACAATCTTCGCACTATCAAGTGGCACATGGTGGTAGAGTCGGCTAACGATTTTGGGCTACCAAAGCATCAGACAGAAGAAAACGTCGAATCCCTGAAGATCATACCTCTTTGGGGGCTTGACTTCCTTCATCCGGCCCATGGCATGTTCACAAATAAATTGGACAGCGAGGTCGACCACTTGGTGAAGGAGGCGATCATCAATGACATCAAGGTCAACTTCATTCCGACGTTGACCGCCCTTGTTCGAGGAGCTCGCGCAATCAACATGACTCAAGCCGACGTCAAGCAAGCTACTCGAGCCTTGGTCAATCTTAATACGTACTTCCAAGACTCCCGCCACTGGAAAGAAGTTTGGACTAGCGATATCGTCAAGGATACTTGGAGGAAGCTATGGCTAGCAGAGGATATGCCCAACGCGCAACCACCATCAGAGTGGTTCCGCACTGAGTTACCAACACTTGGACATTTTGACACTGCTTTAGAGTTGTGGTTCAGATGTGAGGCTCCAACACAACTGTATAATGTCATTACTAACAGCATCAGATCTCTTCATCTTCTCCATACCGATACCGGAGAAGATTCCGAGCGTCTTCCAAGCTTCGCACCACAGCGTCTCAGCCTCTTACGGAATAGTATGCAAGCTGAAGCGGAACTGCACTCTCCAGATATGGGATCATGCTATTTCGTGGCGTGAGACCAATCTCTACCTCTCGTCCGCTATGTGCACGTTGCCGCCTTTCATCCGAAACTCGCTGCTCGGTCTCATGAAGTTGACTTCTTGTCTCATTCTGCACCATGCGGATCAAATTCTTCCGTGCGCAGGTACGTTTTATTCTACTCAGACACGAGAAGGGCACTGACAATATACCAGATTTCTTCAATCCAGGATGGGAAGTTGAGATCGGCAGCTCCAAAGGCCAACTCACTCACCGCAACGTGTTCCGGCGGAAGGTCGACCCGATCGTGAACGGCATCACTGATATGCAGAAATTCTCTCCTGTCACAGATATCAAGACCAACTCACCAACCGTCACCATGCTTTCTCATGTGTGGTTTGCAAAAGACATCAAGACTGCGCTTCTCGCAGCAGACATCATATCCAACGAGTGGGGATTCAAAGACTACAAGCTCGACATTTACGGTGCGCTCAACAAGTCTCCAGTCTACTCGTCGGAATGTCAAGAGATTCTCGCGTGCAAGGGTCTCGGTCCGAGCGTTACTCTGCGTGGCAGCGCGGATCCAGCCATGGTGCTCGCGAACACCTGGCTCTTCCTCAATTCGTCCGTATCTGAGGGGTTACCTCTTGCCCTCGGAGAAGCTGCGCTGACAGGGGCACCTGTCGTCTGTACCGATGTCGGTGCCTCACTTCGTGTACTCACTGATCCCGACGACGGGAAACGCTATAGCGAGGTTGTCGCACCCAACGACGCCTACGGTCTTGCACGCGCACAGATTAATCTTCTCGCCATGCTTGACGAATGGTCGCAATACGCAGACGACGCACCAGATCAGCCTGCCCCAGTCCTCCCACACAAGCCGACGCCCAAGGACGTCGAGATCATCACGCGCCGCATGTACGAGAAGTCCGACCACCGCCGCAAACTGGGCATGATGGCCCGCAGAATCGTGCAGAAATCATTTGGCGGGGAGCGCTACCTCCGCGAACACGAGCAAATGCTCTGGGTCGGAAAGGCATGCTACGAAATGCTTGGTCTCGAGAACCGCGTTCCGCCCCCCAAACATCCAGCACGTATGCTCTCGCTGCGCCGCAAGTCCATACAGAGACAGTACACAGACACGGCGTCGAGCAACGTCATCGACCCCCAGCTAGAGAAGATGCAGCATCCGCGTCCGCCGCTCGCCAGGCAATTCTCAGCTACTACCTCCTTCTCCTCAGTATATATGGACGACCCAGCCGGACCGTCCAACGCCATCTACCACCAAGACTGGGACCCCGCGACCCCAGACTCACTCTCCTTGTACCCCCGATCCGACACCTCCACCAAAGATGGACGCTGCGCCCAGCGCATCCCTCGTCCGCCACGCGTACACGCACGAACAGAAGCTTCTGGTTCTTCTTCCATGGCGAGCTCCGCTATCGCCGTCGGGAAGAGACCTGCGCAGTATGGATACGGGTACGGCCATGCGGGAGGGTTCAAGCATGTGCCGGCTGCGGTGCCGAGGGTGGATCCGCGGCGCAGTGCGCTCATAAGGCAGAGTATGGTGGGTGGGAGTGCGAAGAGTAGTGTCAGGACGAGGAGTCATTTGAATGAGGTGGAGCTTGCCGAGTATGATGGGTATGGGAATGTGGTGGAGGTGCAGGCGGGTGGAAGGTTGTGAGTGCTTAGGGGATGATGGTTGTATGGGGCGCTTTTGCGTGGCGTGGGATGGGGGTGGGGAGGTTTTTGACGTCTGACGGCTGACGTTCGAAATTTGGGTGCTTTTTGCTTCTTTTGGCATGGTATAGATACGCTCGCTTGCATGTGTGTGTTTTGCATAGTCTGGTTTGGCGTTGCGGTTATAAAAATTAGCTTCACTGTGTGCTGGGTGCTGGGTTTAGTACCTCCTGTTTTACCCCTCTCTGTGTATGGTGCGGACTCGAACTAGGTTAGAATCTCCACACGACGAAGATCTTCAATAAAAATTAGCTTTTTGTAATGATTGATTGGTTTGGTACTCACTCTGTGTTTTTTTTTGTGGCTTGACCTGCCGTAAGCTTACTTGTTGATGCTGAGCCCACAAAGGAGGTCATATATCTAGTGTACCATTATATCACCTCTGCGCAGCATCTCATGCAGCTCCGACGTAATCCACAACAGCTAACATAACCTCGAAAGACCAATTCGTCCTAAACAAACCCCACCCCGCCTCCATAATGTAGCACGCACACGGACAGAAATTCGCGTTTAGCAGCTCTCTACACCACACACGCATGTACGTGTAACCCATTCCATAGCCTTGATAGTTCACCAGTCAAATTCCGCGTGTAAAGCATATTCCGAATTCGAACATCCTTGATAATACTCTTTGCTATAGCATATGGATAGATTCCTGTTCCAAGGCAATATAACATGACATAGCATACACCTATCCTACACATATACGTTATAAATGCCCAACAACGCCTCCACTACACCAGGGAATGACCGACCGACCGATCGACTCTTGGAGTTTTCCACCGCGACCCTGCGCGCGAGAAAAGAAAAAAGAGTAACTCCATGATGCGACTGCCGACGAGCAATGAAGGAAAGGAATTACGATAGGGTAGATAGATAAGACGCTGAACCGACACGCGCCCGCCATGCTGCAACGAAAACAACCAACGACACCAACAACGACAACACCCCAAACCTTTCCGCAGCTCATCAGAAACGGAAAGACTCCACCTACCGCACCCTCGACCACTGATCCATAGCCACCTCCGAAACCACATACCCCGGCCGCCACGCAGGATGAATATCGCTAACGCCGGTATGACTCGGCGCAACCGACCGCGGCACCGCCTCCGTGATATACGACACCCCATCATCCGAGACATACGACGGCGGACGAGGCGCATCGCCCTGCCCTGGAGCCGCCGGCACCGCACCACTACCCGAGATAGACGCATTCCGCGACGTCGGCTCGTTTCGTGCGTCCGCGTCTACGCGCTGCCAATGCAACAGATTCGGATCAACGCGGACGCTGCTCCGCCACAGGCCGTACGCGGGCGGCGGCAGCTTGACAGCTTCATCCTTCTCGGCAGCAAGACGGAGGGCGTCTCCGTCTCGGCCCGAGGACTCGAGCGCGTCTTCTTCGTCGGAATACGAGGCTGCGAGGTCGTCGTCGCGCGCGAGGTGGACGCGGATCGGGCGGATGGGGACAAACCCGTCGGGGCCCGTCATGTTGGGGATGGAGGGCTGGTCTGGGTTTTCGGGGGGCGGGCGCAGGACGAGGATGCAGAGGCGGATGAGGGCGTGGGAGAAGAAGATGGTGGTGGCGAGGACGATCATGATGAAGAGGACGTGGACTTCTTGGCCGATGTCGCTGCGGGAGAGGGCGAGGGCGAGGTCTATGCGTGTTAGTTTTTTTGTTCTTTTCCTTTTTTTGGCAAAAGGGAGTGATTTAGGGGGATGGAATGGGAGGGCGGCTTACAGATTGTGAGCACGGTGGCGAGGAAGAGACCGGATGTCATGCATGCCATGAGCTTGCTGCGCGCTGCTCTGCCGCGTATAAAGGGCAGGCAGGCGCGCCCTTCGTGCTTCCTGCGTACCCATCTGCCCTGGGTTCGGTGGTGTTTCCTTCTCCGGTGTCGTCGCCGCCGTCTTCTTTGCTGGACTTCGTCGCTTAGCTGCTCCGTTTCTGGATCCAGGCTTCCCTGGGGTTCCAAGTGGACATCGGCGGGGTGGCGATCTGGTATATCTGCCTGGGCCCTATATACCGTCTCGGGTTCCCGTGGATCTTGCAAAGGCGCAATTGTGCGCATATATGAGCCCGCTGTGTGCTGCGGATGGAGGGGTGAGCGCGAGTCGCTCGAGTCGCGCGGAGGTTCGTTCGCAGCCTGGACATCGATGGGTGCGGGAGGAGAATATGGGCGGCGGAGGAAGCCCAGGAAAGGTGTTTTCGGGCTTTCGTTCCCTGCGAGGTTTGGTGATCGCGAGTATATCGAGGATCCATTGATCATCGAGCGCACGTTGTTGTGTAACGCACTGAACCGTGATGAACTCTGTGATACTGGGGAGCCATCTGTTGTTTGGTCTGGCCGAGGCGACCACTTGAATAATGTCGGCATAGGCATGGTCGTTTGATGCTTCGAAGCTCTTTCCAGAGTATATATCGTCCCAGCTCTTGACAGTTTTCCTACTAGGTGTAGATAGTGTCTGCGAACTGTTTTAATGTCCGACAAAAGTTGTAGTAGCGAATGCGTTGGTACAAGTACCGTCCATGCGGCAGCGTACGCGAACAGTAGGAAGGAAGGTAGTCGAATAGAGATAAGAATGACTGGAGCCCGTCCGTCGCTCAAGAAACAGTGTACATGTCGAGTAATAAACCGTTGGTTATTCTTCCACAACGTCTCCACTCGTCAGAACGACCTGCAGAAGTGAAGAAACCCAACAGCCCTGTAGCCCACAGCTCGGTGTAGACTACTGCACAATACCACAGCTCTTGAACCAACGAAAGCGCTCTCACAAAGCGACGCGAAACCTGGTGGTCAACAGCACAGATCGCCACAACAACCAAAGAATAATAGGAATATAAGAAAACACAGGGCTTAAGGAAGGGAAGGAGGGAACCTGGCAGTCGCAGTCGCACGACGCCCTACTGCAAGGACGGTTGGTGGTGGTCGAGCGTTCATGGGGTTGAGCATCGAGCGCCAGGGCCAACGCCTGTAACAGCTCGCGTATCATAAAACGGCTGCAGCCCTGATGAAACGCAGCGGCGATGCAGCTCCTCGCGGAGCCACGGACCATAGGACAGTCGGAGCACCGTATTTGCGTCTAATAAGCAGGGGGCGATATGGTTGGACAAGCCGAAACGATTGGCCGGCCATTAAAATTTCCGAAACGCGAACGTTCACTCAACTCCAATCAGTCGCAATCGATGCGCGCACTCCTGAACAGAAAGCTGCAGACACGTCCTTCAAAAAAAGGTACGAACCTTGAGATTGACCATTTCAAATCTCTCCTTTATTGCCTCTGACAGTATCGTTGCACTGCAGGTAATCTACAAAAGCTCGCGTTGTGTATGCGTCCCCTCGCCAGCCGTTTCGCTCCCTCAGGCCCCCTCTCCCATCAATGCTTGTCGCATCGGCGTGTCCAGTGTGGAGCATGGCCCCTGTAACACTGCAGCTGGGACTCGATGAAGTCATTTGTTTCTTGCCACGCTTTGCGCCGAACTTGGCCACAGCCAAGGGATTCCGCGGCGAACTCACTTCGCCAACTCCCCCACCAGGAGTGTGCGATCTGACGACGCGGAGAGGACTGGAGATCGCCAAGTTAGCTTGGCCCACTCGGTATCATCAGGTCAAAAGTTTCCGCATCGTGTGTTACTCGAGAATACGTAATGCACATGCTGAGAGTACGGAAACCTTCGATCTAATACTGTAATGAAGCAGACTCGCAGACGAAGTGCTTTCTCGGCAAGTAGCAGTTCGCGTTCAAGCCGCTTCAGGCGCAAGGTGTCCTGTACAGCCCAAGGTCCGGAGCTGTCATCGAGCTCATGCTCATCAAACCCATCGCGCAGAAGCTTGAAACCAAGTGCCGTCACACCCGAGACGCTTCACTTGGGAAAAGATCACGCGACATGTGGGTAATAAGGAAAAGATAGACTTACAGAGAGGTTCGTCCCGCGGATGGAAGCGCACGTCATTCACTGCTCCTTTGTGGCCCGGCAACTTGTTCAGAAGCTTCCCGGTGCGTGCCTCCCATATGGCTACGCTCTGATCACCACTGCCTGCTGCAATCCTCTCGCCCTTCGAATCCCAGCTTGCTTTGAGCAAGTTGCGCTCCGGTCCCGTAGGAGCTCCATCGTATGTTTGCACCCGCCGGTCTGCAGGCGCAAAGGGTCGGACATCCCATGTGCGGACCGTTGAGTCGTGCGCGTTGGACAAAAGATGAGTGTTGTCTGGCGAAAGCTGTAACGAAGTGACCGTATCCGTGTGACCCAATAGCGTGTATGTAACTGCCTTCTTCCTCAGATCCCAAACCTTGATATCATTGTCGATGCCACCAGTGAATAGCTCGTTGCCTGCCTCGGATATTGCTGTCGCCGTAATCGGAAATTCGGTTGGTATGAAACTGACAGCATCCTTCGTCCTTGTATCCCAGAGCTGTCCCTCAATTAGCGGGGCTTCGTCTCGTGGACAGACGCTCACGTACTCCGATGTAACCATCGTCAGAACCGCTGACGAGCATCTCCTCGCCGCGCTTGCTGACATCCATGCAATTGATCACTTCTTCGTGCCCTGGGTGTCGTCGTATCCTCTCTCCCGTCTCCACGTCCCAGCTCGCCAGGTGCATGTCTGCGGACGCAGAGAAGAGCACTTTTGAATCACGGGCCCAGTGCAAGTCTAAGATTGCTTGCTTGTGACCGGTGAGGATTCCGTAGTTCTCGCAAGCCCCAGAGCTGCGCCAGAGTACTGTCTTCGTCAGTCCACAGAGCCCGTATAGGAAGAGCGAGCTCACATATTGACCGATCCATGGATCCGGATGCAATAAACTGGCCGGTTGGGTCAAACCGAGCTGCAAAGACCTCTCCGCTGTGCCCGGTCAACTCCATGACGGGCGACTGCAGCGCGCTGGTTCGCGGGCCCTGTCATACCTGTTAGTTGCGGCGCTTTAGCAATCGAGCTCCTCTACACGCTGCCGGGAACAATACATACCGCCTGTATAAGCGCGCCATTCTGCGCCGAGCCGTTCACTACGGCGACGGCTGAACGCCCGTTCAGATTGACATCCGATTTTGCGCGTTTAACGAGCTGGTGGGAACCGAACGAGTCGGCGGCAGGGCGCTTTTCGCCTGACATGACGACAGTACAAGTTTGCGATTGGGGGCTTTCGGACGATATGGAGTCGTAGATAGGTTGCCTGCGGTGGCCTGGTAAACTTTCGACATGGCGTCGCGTACTAGCGCGAGGATGTGCTTACTAAAGGGATGCGACCGGCGTGCCCTTCCAACGCCGCCTTGCTCTCCCACTTGACCGTGTATCGACGACCCCGAGCCTACCCCGCACTTTAAACCCTCGATTGCCGCCTGCGAAGCTCATACAGGCAGAAGGGCTCTTAGGAGGCTGGTTCTTGCAAGATGGCTTCGTCAAAAGCCGGCCGTTTGGGCGAGGAGTGAGCCCCAGATTGTCCAGCGTACACCCGTGCTATGCGCTAATCGTTGTCAGAGTCTGGAAGTAAGTGTCCAGCTCCACGCGAAGGATACACTCTGACTTGAAAAGGACGCGGGTCGACAAGGTCAGCGCCGAGCTTGTTACGCTCACCTATGGCACGATAGTCGCTCAGCTGTGCAAAGACTACGAGTCCAACTATCCGGAGGTCAACAAGCAGCTCGATCGCATGGGCTACAACATTGGGCTGCGTCTCATTGAAGACTTCCTCGCCAAGTCGGGCGCACCAGCCTGCTCAAACTTCCGCGAGGTTGCCGAAATGATATCCAAGGTAGCCGCATTGTCAGTACAGCGTGGGCCAAGCTCACCAGCGCGTGTTAGGTTGGCTTCAAGATCTTCCTCAACATCACACCCACAATCACGAACTGGTCAAGCGACAACAAACAGTTCTCGCTCGTCTTTGAGGAGAACCCGCTGGCAGACTTCGTGGAGCTGCCGGACGACGGGCGGGCGCAGGATGAGCTGTGGTTCTCGAACATACTTGTAGGGGTGCTAAGAGGCGCACTGGAAATGGCATGTGGCTCGTCTATTTCTGGAGAGAAGCTGGAGCTGACTGTCGCATAGGTGCACATGCAGGTGGAGGCGCATTTCACCAGCGATGTTCTCCGCGGCAACGACACGACCGAGATGCGGATATCGCTCATCCGCTACATCAACGACGAGATGCCGCCAGACGACGAGTGACGAACGCGGAAGTGTGGGGAACAGCCGTTTAGCTTAGATATTTGCGGTGGGTGAGCAGGCGTATGGAGAATTGCACTCAGACAGGTCCCGCATGTATTGCACATTGAGATGAGGAAGAATTGCACCTAAGTGTCGGGTGCCATGCATGGTAGGAAGCAGCCAAGACAAGTGCGCACGCCACGCAGTCTCACCGCGCACTGTGCCAGGTAGATGGCCGCGCGACGCAAGCAGAGTCCGTAGCAGGCGCAAGAACTGTTTCGGCGCTGTGCTGATGTCGGCGACACATTTCTGCACTCTGCACGCTTCCAGTCTGCAGATGTCTGCGCGTCGTGATCAGATAACTACACCCCACGCGTGTCCATTTTCCTCCACGGCCGCTCCAGGTGCCCAAAAAAATTGCAGTGCAGTCACCCCACGAAGGGCCAACCATGGATTGCACTCGCGCTGGCAGTGGTGTGCTCGAAGGGGCAACCAGCCACTGGCATATCGATCTGTGGTTGGGCCCGTCACGTGATGAATTCTTGGCGCTGGCCGACGTGCTTGGCCGCCCCCTCGTGGAGATCGCAGTCCCGGGTTGCCCGCTACCCAGCCCAGCCTACCCTCTCGCTCTGCTGACTTCCCATCCCCATCGCGACCCATTTCGGCGGCTCGCCTTCAGCCTGCACTTCCCGCCAGCTTTTTGTTCGTGGTTGTCGCGCGCCCTCGTCCGCCGTCGTCGGGCTGCCCTGGACACTGGACACTGACTGAGCCGCGCCCTGCTGCAAAAGGCTTCTCACCACGCCATCGCTAGACCCTTGCGCTCCGATCCCATCCACACCCTACCTACACCAGCCCTCGCCGCGTCTGTCGCAGCCCGCACCTCGCCGCCAGTTCGCACTCGCGCCTCGCCGCCTCCTCTCCGCCGGCGCCCGCTGCGATAGCAAACTCGACGCGGCACTGCACGGCACTGCACTGCACTGCGCGCCCCAGACACCGGTCGCCACGGCCCGTCCATGCAGCTATAGCCCACACCAACTCCCGCACTCAGGTGCGACTCGACTCAACCTCGCCGTTGCAGCGCGCCTCGTCACCCGCAGCTCCACGTCGACGGCGCCCATCGCGGCCGCCTCCTACCGTCTCCCGTAGCGATGCAGAACCAGCAGCAGATGCCTGCCATGGCCAACATGAACGCGGCTGTGGCATCTCTCGACGGCACCCCCATCATGGGCAATGGCCAGCGCCAGCCGGGGCCAGGCTCAGGGACCGCCTTCCCGGATCCGCACGACCAGTTGAACACGTACATCTACGACTACTTCCTCCGCAACCAGAACCACCGGCTCGCGCGGATGATGATCGAGTGCGATTTGAAGATGAATCTAAAACCCCCGCAGAAGTCAAGTCCGAGCGGCAGGAACGTAAACGGCGTCGACCCAATGGACCAGGACACGAAGGATCTTCCCGCGCCCAATATTCCCCAAACCAGCGGCCATGCCATGGACAACTCCTTCCTGCTTGACTGGTGGGTCCAGTTCTGGGACATCTTCAGTGCGGCCCGCAATCGCAGTAGTACCCCCAAAGGTACTCAGTACATCAGTCATGCCCGCGTGAGTGCGCCTTGTTTTAGCCATGTGATGGTAGTACTGACCGAACCAGAACGTTATGAACGCGCAGACGGACAGCCGGAACCAGCGCATGATGATGAATGGCAACATCAACGCCGCCCAGTATCAGAGCATGATGCGGGCAATGCCAAACGGCGTTCCTCCAAATGACCTGAAGCGGGCCGCAGCCATGAACAACCGCCCGTACGTATCTTCCGTTTCCTCAATTCTGCATAGCGCTCACACATGTGCCCTACAGTAATGGCAATCCCATGGCAAATATGAATCCGATGAAGAGTCAGGCTATGATGTCGCAACAAATGCAGCGAGATGGCTCGCAGATGGACATGAATGGGCAACGGCCCCAATCGCCTAGCTCCAACGAAAATGGAGGATCTCCGAACAAGCGTCCTCGCGTTGAAGGTACCAGTCCCCGAATGGCCCTGGCACATAGCCAGAGCATGCCACAGGCGGAGTGGCTGTTTCCTGGGTCCGAGGCTAACCACATGCGCTCCACAGGTGCAATGAATGGGGGCAACATGCCCGGAAACCAATTTGGTGAATTCGCCCAACAGGGGCCGCAAAAGCAAATCGAGGTATATGCCCAAAGCCTGGCCCAACAACAGAGAATGGCACTGAATAACCATACGATCGCTCAGGGGATGAACAACGGCGCACAAGGCTCTCCGATGAACCAACAGGGCTTGGCTGGCGAAGCAGACCTCTTCGTTGGCAACCAGCCGCGACCAGGAATGCCAGCTGGCGCCCCTGGGCCGCCCCAGGGAAACCATGCGCTACAGGATTACCAGATGCAACTCATGCTACTCGAACAGCAGAACAAGAAGCGGTTACTAATGGCCCGACAGGAGCAGGACATGTCCGGTCCTCACGCACAGGCTGCTGTCGGAGGTCCTGGTTTTCCACCCTCCATGTCCCCTCAGGGGAGCAGAGCTGGTGGACCTTCACCCAACCCCAGTGATCAAATGAAGAAGGGGGCTACCCCACGAATGGGCCAACAGGGTCTCCCCGGTTCACCGATGCCTGAAGGTGCGATGCCACCACAGCGCAACTCTCCAGCACCTGGTGTAGCTTTCGATCCCAACCAAATGCCTCCCGGCATGCCTCCACAATATACTTTCTCTGGTCCAATGGGGAACAATCCAATGATGAGACCCCCTCCTAGTTCGCATCCTCAGTTCAATGGACAGCCAATGTCAGCACAGCAAATTGAAGCCATGCGAGCAAACCAATTGGCAGCCATGCAGAATGGTGGCTGGCGGGGTCCACAAGGACAGCCTGGAGTAATGCAGGGACAACCACCAATGGGCCCGATGGGCAACAATCCTCAACAGAGGAGCCAGATGCCGCCTCCCCCGGCTCCTGCTGGTGAGCAACCGCGCGCACAAGAACCGTCCCCATCACAGCCAGCTCAAGCACCACCGACACCTTCGCAAACAAGCAAAGCAAATCCCAAGAAGAAAAACACCAAGGACAATAAGGTAAAGTGGCTCACTTTCTGTCTCCTTTTGAGCATCGTTAATATTGATTCTAGAAGCCCGCAAACAACAAGAAGGGGGCAAATACAGGCGCGACTCCCGCAGCTTCCGGTGGCGAAGAACCAGCGACTCCAACGGCTCCCATTACGCCCGTGCATCCCAAGCCATTCCCACAAGGAGCCAATGGACAGCCACAACCACAGGCTGCACAACAACAGCAACCGCCAGCACAGCAACAACCCCCCATGGACAACAATTTTGGCAATCTGGGTGATGATGTAAGCGCCCCTTTCTAACTAGATAATAGCCATACTAATGCTGTTAGCCAAACTTTGACAACCTCGGTCTTGGGTTCGATGATCAAAACGCTCTTGAGAATTTCGACTTTGATTCCTTCCTACATGTCGGTGACGACTCAACAGCCTTTGGCTCGTTAGGCACTGACTTCGGCTTCGGCGACACCGTGGAAGCCGGGATTGACTGATTGGTGGTGACCCGGGAGTCTTGCAAGTCGGGCTAATGGGCTTCTGTACAGAAACCTGCAACATTTCGCCATACATACCGGCGCACGACTTTCTGCCGCAATGAGAGACGGAGGGTGTGGTGGTAGGTTGAGTCCAACCGGAAAAACGTTCATATACCCGTCATTTTCCAACCTCTCTCTCGCTTTCTTTTACGGAGCATAGGTGGGTAGGCAAAGGGACACTTTTTGGGGGGCGAGATTTTTTTGCAATGCTGGGTTGGTTGGCTTTGGACATTGTTAATTTGGCGTTTTGTTCCGGGGTTATGCGACCGGTCTTCCTTTTTGCTTTTGCTTGTTCATCATCTACGAGGTGTGCGGCCTCATATACTGGTGTCGCCCTGTGGGCCTTTTTTTTTCCTCCCCTTTTCGAGATATTCCACTCGTGTGTGTGTTTGGTCTTGAAGAGAGACACAGTCGCACTCCTCACCATTCGCTTGGTCCTTGTGTTCTTTTTGCACTGATGGGGGCAGGCGTAGGAGTTTTTATTGTTCCTAATGTTCTCCTTTTTTCTTAATTTATCTACGAGAGATGGGCCTGTGTTTTTGTTTTGTGTATTTGGGAGGCGGGGAGGAGGGAGCGAGGGTTGGGCTCGCTGTTTATGAGGTTGTTATACCATATTGATATTTTATTTGAGTTTTGTTTTATGTGGTATTTTAGGTTTCTTTTTTGCTTTGGTTTTAGCTTTGGCTTTGGTTGTTTTGTGATAGGGTAGAGGGTAGGGTTGGGGGTTGTGGGGGACGGAGGGAATGAGAGAGGGGGGATGGGGAGCATGGGAGGGAGTGATGAGGTGAAAAGTGAGGGAGGGAGTAGATGAGCGAGCAATGGGTAATGCCCTTTTTCTTGTGTTTTTAACTGTGTGTGTGCGTGTGCTTTTGCAGATGAGGTAGGCGTGCTGGGTAGGTTTATAGGGGGTGGGATGTATCTTGCCACGTCAGGCGTGGTTTATGAATGTTGCTCTTTTCTTAGGCACTTCAATGTACATGTTAGCTATGCTATTGGTGACCTGGTTGTGTATCGCGTGGCGAAGCTGGGTTTTGGACACCCTTCTAGGCATATACCCACTACTAAATATGTCTTCCCTGTATAATAACATCTCCGCAAAGTCTCACGCATTAAGGCGGTGATCTTATCTTCCTCGTATCAAGTCTTTTGCGTCATTGCTGTTACGGTGGAGCATGGTCGTCCCTTCCTAGTGAGGGGATGGAGGGGGGCGCTTGGCTTGGCATCGACTCGAGGCCGCACGGGGGAGTGCGAGCCACATTGCACCCACTTCCACGATCCATCCCTTTGATTCTACAGCCCAGCAAGACTAGGATTCCAGACTCCGCTCACTATACTGACGATGGAATCGATGCATAGCATGCTCAGCTCACGCCGGCGCAGGACGATGAGCTTTCGGGTGGCGCGCTACACCGCAACCGAATAATGCGAGGGGAGCATCGACGGTGAGAGAATACTGTATCCCGGCCATCTCGGAGCCGTGTGGGCTTCGGTCGATACGAGGCTGGTTTTAAAAGCCAGCGGTGCAGAGGATATGTCGGCGTCGGCTTGGTGCGGCTCTGCATAGGGAATCTGGTAAGCTACTGTGTGGGTGGATTGTGCAGTCGACGGCCCGGACGTCGTTCAACGTCCAACCAACACCCTCGATATTCCGTTCTCTAATCGCGGGTTTAGGGACTCTATTTCTTCTGTTGCTGGGCTTGTGCGGTCTAGCATCTGGCAGCTGGGTTATCGATCTCTGCGCGTGGCTAGCCTTGGGAGAGGCTCGCAGCCATGGATGGCTCTTCAGCATTTCGAATCGCACAGGTACCAAGAAGCTAGCCAACGGCAATCCTTTGCCCAAGAAAAGAAGGTCGCCCAGTCGGCTGGCGCAAGAATATCAATGAATCTTTTCGCTGCTTCGGACGTACAGGACGCCTTCCCAACCAAGCGCACTACGCAACGAAATCACTGGCGATAAATTTGCATCGACTCTCACTCGCCCAGAGTGCGCCGACGACGATTACATGTTCTTGGACGATCCATGGCCTGAGGGTGTCAACCCGGGCAGCTTTCCTACGCTTGCTGAGAGAGCTAGAGTCGCGCGTTCTCGGATGCGCGGTCGCAGTTTCTTGCTGCATTGTGTGGTGCATGTTCGGCCACGCGAATATCGGTGGCTGCAGATCCCCCACCTCATCCCACTTCGTTGCTGCTTCGGATCGAGAAGCATGCCAGGATACGGAGAGAAAGGCGGCCAACGAGAGCAACCTAGGTCTTCTCAATCAAGCCTCCGCGGCTGCCTGGCCCGGACGGTCGGGAAGAAAGTCGAGGCTCATGTCAGACGTGCTGAAAGCGTGCTTTTCCCATCTTCCACCAGCGCGACAATTTTGCGGTCGTTATCCGGGTCGCGGAGCTTGCACCCTAAGCAGCACCTCCAGTTACGGTTCAGTTTTACGTGCAGAAGAGAACAGAAATAAAGCATGGTCCCCTGGACCTAAATCATGAATCCGGGACGGGTGCTACTCCAGGGCTTCTTGTATAGAAGGCTGTCGCTTCGGCAATTGCAGACTGTTCGTCTTGGACGCTGTTCGCTCCACCTTCAGGGTTTATTGGAGCCTCGCTGTACCCGAGAAGGCAAGAACGATATACAGGCTGCCTTGCCCGATAACATTGCTTCTTACGTTTATGGTCGAATGAATCGCGGCTTGTCGACATTTATGTCATCCCTCACCAACATTCCATGGCAGTGTGGAAAGTCAGGCCAGCCGTATCTCGATACTTGCTGGAACCCATTACTTGTCCTGGGAGGAGTCTTTCAGATCAAGGCTGCAGCCATACGGTGGAGACTTGTCTTGCGCGGCACCATCATCGGACGGTTACAGCTCATCTTAGCAGGTGCTAGTGCAGAAGATTTGGTCTCTGCCCCCCTTTCCGGTTATGTGCGATGAGGATCGAAGTGGCCGCTTTTTCGCTTTTACAACGAAGCTACCGGAGACGCACGAAGTGACACTGGATGTCCCAAAGAACGTCGCACTCGCCGCCGAGGTCTCTGGTGTATGAATTGGATTCAGGGTGTCGCTTGGTAACAACTCGACTCCACGACCCAGACGATCTTCTTCGGCGACAGTGCTACAGCAAAGAAATTGCAGATCCATTCCGGTGTCTTCGTCTACCCACTGGTATATGCGAGTTGGAGTCGTGGCAGCTAGCCTAAACTTCTGGAACAAGACCAACTCAGAAGCTACAAGCCTTGTTTGGTCAAGCCATCTTTGGATTCTCGTCGGGCTTGTACCATCACGAATTCTGTTCTGTATGCGCCGCTCACTGGATGTGTTGCTTCTTATCCTTGCTCTTGAAGCTAGCACCCAGCCTCTTTTTTGTTTCTGCGCAACCCTTCTTAAAGCGTTTCAGCCACTCCCCGGTATCATCTCAACGCATCCTGCTCTGCACACGGATGTCTCAGCCCATGGCAAACATATGGGGGTCGTTTGTGTCGCGCTCACCGGCCCACAAACCAGCAAACGGACAACATGAACCTTCTGCCACATGGAGACATAGGGATAGGGCCCCGCTGTGCCGGTCTATGTGACGCAACTTGTTCACCGGATCAACGTATACGTTCCACGAGGTGGTGTTGAGCCGGGGCCCGGTGCCCTATCTCCGTGTGCGCTTCAATTGTAGCGTTCCTATCGTGGGTGGTCATTGGTGTGCACCCTGTTCTCATAAATCGCCTTCTTAGGCGGATTGAAGGGTCGTTATAACGCACGCGCGCACATCGATCTCTCGAAGCCGGTCGTTGGCTAGTCCGGCCATGCGATGGGGTCATTGTATGCGACGTTACTAGATCTGACGCATCGTATTCGGAGAAGGTCTGGCCTAGACTGGTTAGAAGGAGGGCACCGCTTGTCCTGGATGCGTTGCATCTGCACTCCACGGTCCGGTCGAATGCTACGCACCCCCAATTTTGTAGCTTTTATTGCGTCCTCGTTGCCTGTCTGTACACCACGTATGTTGGCTTGGCCTTCCTTGACCCTATGACCCCAACCTGCGCAGGCAAAGCTGTCGCTCCTTTGCTTCTAGGCGCGCTCAGGCAAAGCTCTCATCTTCATCCCCATAGTTTATCCCGCCAATTTCGAAGAAGACTATTGCGCTCGGCGGCCAGACACGTGAAGAAAGCTCGTGTCTGTTCCTTTTCCAATCGATCTACAGGGCCGCGGGAGTCCACGACGGCTCCAAAGTGGGGGTTACGATGAGCGACTTGCGAATTCTGGGCTGTAACTCGTACTCGACGAAGACGGTTGCTACGAAAGGCCTGTAATTGTACCACGAGGGAGCGTTTGGCTGCGCATGACTCGAGGATGGCCGCCCGGGTGCGAGGACAGGAGGTAATGTCTCTGGTCGATGGGGTTTCATCCTACTTGACACACATGTCAGCCCCGGATTATACGGACGATGATCTTCATGCTGTTTCTAGTGGCATGTATTACCCGAATCCACTCTCGCTGTCGTTCTTAGTCCTCCAAAAGGTCGCCGGCCAGCGTCAGGTGTCGGCGCAGGTGACGGAGTGGTGGTACTGTCAGGGCGAAGCAGCAGAAATATCCTGTCAGTATTACCAATACCACTGCTGGATGATAAGAATTCCTGCAGCTCCAGGGCGCACAGGTCTAGTTGGGTAGTGGGGCAGGCACCTAGGTGGCGGCAATGGCGTGGTTAGCCAGCCACGCGACTGCCAAAACATCGACAGCAAAACCGCACCTCCGCTTAATTTGAACCCACACTCTGACCACTCCACCTCCACTACACCACCTCCATTCCTAATGTCTAGTGCCGACTTAGCGCAAATAGCGCGTGAGCCATGGGCCATCGGGCCAGCTCCCAAGCCGATTGCGTCTGGCAGCAGCACCGAAACCAAGCCGGGCTTCCTCGCACTATCGGGCGAGATCCGCAACGGAATTTACAAGCTGTGTCTGATCTTCCCAGGTCCCCTCAATGTTCTTCGCCCTTTCAAAGACAAGGGTGCCCATCTATACCACCAAATTTACGACGCCAATGACCACTTGTTCGGAGTAGGCAAACATTTGCAAGCTTGTCATAGCATGGAGGCGGAGGTCGTAAGTACAATCAACCAAACTGCATCACAAATTCTCACATCATAAAATTCTCACATCATATCCAGTTGAGGCCCACCAGGGGCGGCGTGGCGGTGGGGGCGAACTTGCCCCGGGATTTCGTCTGCGCCTATCTACCTCCCTTGACGATCTTCCTCGTCTGTCGGCAAATGTACAAGGAAGCCTCAACGATTTTCTATGGTGAGAACAAGTTTGTAATGGATCATAAGGATCGAATCGTCCTTCTGGAACGATCTTCGGACGACTGCAGCGGAAACGAGGACGATCCCTCCATCCTGGCTGCAGCATCCTGGCTGAGGGACTTGGGCTCGCAGATTCACACTGTGCGTTTGAATCAAGTCACTCTCAACATCCAACCTTTTCGCTTCTCGAAACAACCGGGCCCAGAGGAGAGCGACTACACACCCTGGTCCTATACGGTAGGCATGGGACAGGATCTCGACATCACTGCGCTTCTATACGTCTGTTGGGTTCGCCAACACCGGTTCGATGTCCGTTTCGTTTCCGACAATCCTTGGGGGCCTGACGATGAAGAGTACGAATTGCACATACTTCGTGAGCGTGAGTTGAACGAGACAATTAGCAAGCTCATCCGAGACGAGCTCGATATCAGCAAGACCAAGCATCTCATCGAAACGATAACGGACGTCGAAGCGGTCTGTGGGGGTTCATCGACTACAAAGCCACCATGGATGAGGAGGAGGTTGCTCTGATACAAGAGAGACCGCCAGGAGCTTATTGCATTTATGACCACTTGTTTGGCCAGAGTGGATTTTTGGTCGAATCATCTCGCTCTGAATACCGCAGCTACCACGCTCAGTATATGTTCCACCTTCATGACAGAGAGGATGGTTGTGAAACATGTTCTTATCGTGTGGAGGATAGTGAGTCGGATTGGGGCTGAGAGAAGACGGTAAGTTGAGACTTTGGAATTCGGCTGGGCAGTTTGCTAACTGTATAGTTGTTCATCTGGAATCGCTAGCGGCTGGTAGATGACGATGTGTGCAAGGATGCTCGAATGTTTGTTAGACACTCAGTGCTAATGGCAAAGCTGTGAATGGGCATACCGGCTCTGCATGAGGATGCATGGGCATGAGGGCTGGCTGTAACGCAGAGGAGACAACACAACGCCTTCAGCCGTTGTGTTACGTATGCCCAATATCAAAAGTCTGTACGAAATCGAAAGCTTCTCTACGACGGAGGAGAGGACGAAGCTATTAGATGTATAGTGTTACAGCCTGATACCAAAAAGTTTCTGCAGAATTGAATGCTTCTTTTTCAACTTTGGTGTACTGTGAAGCTGGTGTTTCTTTTCGTTGATGCTTACATGATTTTGTCTCTCGGGAGTATGCCGCGAAATGGTAGGTAGGTGTGTAAGATGGACATCTTGGCTGTGGATTGTTTCTGTGGTAGGATTAATTTCATTCATTCATTCCTATCAGTTTATAGTCGACCTACCCTTTTACAGATTATGAGACTTAATTAACAGCAAGCACAACCAAGGTTCAACAGCCAAGGTACGTAAAAAAAAAAAAAAAAGAGGCGCGATTGGGATCAGCCACAGTGGTAGGATTACTAGGGCAAGGTTTATTTTTTTTTCTTCTTCTCCCTCTCTATTTATAACGTGTTTGTTTATCTATGCCTCTATTCCTAGAGCTTACCCTACCTTACCCTACCTTATTCTACTCTAACCTAAATAGTAAAATAGGAATACGAACGCCTGGATGGACGAATCGACAGACGGAATAAAGCGGTAAATAAATAACACGAAATGTATGTGGTAGGGTTATGCTAAAGAGCGGATAATAGCTTACTTAATGGGGTGGGTGTGCTGTAGTAGTATGTTTATCCTTTTATTCTTTGGAGTTGGTTTGTTGGTTGTTGAATTTGTGGATGTATAGTGAGATAAGGGGGTGGATAGGTGGATAGGTGGATATGTAGATAGGTAGATAGGATGAGTATGTATTAAAGACGTGTAGGTAGTATTCTAAATAAGAAGAGAGAGAGAGAGAGAGAGAGAGAGAGGAGAACAGATAGGTAAAAATGTACGTACTCGATAAAAAGTAAGAGGAAAAAAGGGATGTTGTATTGTATTGGGGAGGGAGTGGGGTGGAACATGAGATTGGACATGCGTATGTTTTATATAGTACATGTATATATGGATAGAAAAGGTAGCATGGCAATCACCCATCACCCATCACCCATCAAGCTCACTGACGCGAAACTACGCATACAGTTCACACATCACAAACGAATAATAACAATTCCACTGCGACTGCGACCCACACACTCCACCCCATCCACATCTCACAATCTCACAACCCATACCCCCTCAACCACCGTACCTCCCTCGCCTGCACCTCCAACGCCCTCCGCATCTCCGCCCCATATGCCCTCCTCCTCCCCTCTTCACTCCCCTTCCCCTCCCCCTCCCCATCCACCTCATCTCCATCTCTATCAAACCCCACCGCTCCCCCCCTTCCAAACCCCACAAGGCCCAACCTCCCCTCTCCCGTCCAAACAATAATATTATCCTCCCCAAGCTTCACATCCACATTCGCATTCTCAGCCCCGGACCCCGCCCTCACACTCGGCAAAATCGTCTTTACAATATCGCCCTCGCCCTCGCCATCTGCCACCACGCCCGCATTATGGTCACGATTCCCCACCCCCACCCCCACCCCCCTACGAGGCAAACTATTAACATTAAACCCCCTCACCGGCGTCACCCCATCCCGCTCCACCCACTTAAGATTCCCATCCCCATCCGAAAATACAACGCGCGTCCCATGCGCCGCAACAGCCAGCAATTTGGACCCGGACGCCGTCTGCCGATTCTGATAATACGCATTGTGATTGCGCGTAGTGCGCGTGTCAGACGAATTAATCGAGCGGGCGGGATCGGCCGACAGGCCGTAGAGTTCGAGGGAGCCTTTGCCCTTGTATTCGCCCGCTGCGACGAGCGTGTAGCCTGGGGTAGACTTTGCTTGGCGGACGAGGCTGGGCGATGTGTAGGCGCGGTGGAGGCGCAGGTCGTGCGGGATGAAGGGGTGAGGGAGGGCGGTCAGGCAGGAGAGGCGGGCGCCTGAGTGGACGGTGCCGCGCAGGCGGGGGAAGAAGCGCCGGTCGAAGTTGAGGAGGCTGGTGAAGCGGCCGGCGAGCCAGATGTCGCCGTTGCCGTCCCATTCGCGGGTCGTGGGGAGGTGGAGGATGGAGAGTGCGCCGGGCTGCGCGAGCGAGACGTGCCCGTTGAAGTCGCCGGTTTCGAGACGGGAGAAGGACGTATCGGTCGAGCCGCCGATGAGCTCACAGCGAGCGGCAGACGGCACGGAAGGCGGCCTTCGGGTGTCGTGCAGGTGCACTGTCCAGTTCGTGCCGACTGTGAGCGGTGTCGGGTGTCGTGCTTCAGAGAGCGCGGTAATGGGGAACGGATACGGTGTCCGCGACACGACCTGCAGCGTGTGAAGATCGACTTCATTGAGCATGTTTTGAACAGCAAAGAAAGCCTTCTTCTGTCTACTGTCGATGCTCACGCACTCGACAGCACCCGTCTCCGTCATAATGGCCTGGCTCTGCGTGAGTCTTGTATCGTAGTCCAGATCCGAGCCCTTGTTCGGCAGCACGCCTATTGCCGTCCTGGCAACGATGCTGCCCTGGCGCTCGCTCCTTGCACTTGCGTCCCATATGCTGATGCTGCCATCCTCCAGCGGCGCCACCAGCTTCTCTGCCAGCCCCAGCTCATTATACAGGATCCCCGCGCCCGTCGCTTCGTGGTGCAGATTGTCGTCCCGATGGCCGTGCTTCGCGTCCTGGAACCAGCTTATCGAATGCGGCGCATGCCGCTGTATGAACTCTTGGTAGAAGTCGACCTTCTCTCCGGGATAGGCCGGGTCCCAATTCGCGAGCAGCGCCGCTTTCCGCTTCCCCACATTCCTCTGCGCTTGGACGTCGGCGCTCGGCGCGGTCGCATCGTGGACGTCCGTCGTAAAGGCGCTGGCGACCTCGTTCGCAGCTCGGATAAGCTCGGCCAGCCGCGGATCCACGTCCGAGGTCGACTGCAGACGGCGCCGTCTCCGCTCCGCAGCCGAGTGCTCGAAGCAGAGCTGCTTCCATAGTTCGTTGTCCCGGGATATCGCGAGGAACTGGCGCGACACGTGTTGGAGGCTCACGAGCTCTTCGGGCTCGAGGTCTAGCGGGGCGTGTCAGTCAGTTCCGGCCGGCGGGAAACGTTCCGACGGCGATGCGACTTACACGCGATGATCTGGAGAATGATTTCGTCGGGGAGGTGGCGCATGGCTGCAGGTACTGGGGGAGTGAATGGATTGATTGTGTGAAGGGGACATGCGGGAGGCGTGGAATGATATACGGGTCAGACAATGCGGGCGTTATCTCGAGTCTCAAAGAGCTACCCCGGAATGAGGGCAGGGCTGACGACATCGGACGAGTCTCCGTCTAGCCGTTATCGTTCTAGCGCTTACCTGCATCTACGCTGTACCTGCAGCATCCATCACAATTTGCAGACACACAATATATATAAACTAATATAAAATACGCACAAAGTAACTATACACCAACCAACCCCACTGCTATACCATCTGATTTTCTCACCTACCCACTACCCATCTATCCATCTATCTATCCATTCCCATCACCCACGTATCCCCCAACTCCACTCCACCCCATTCCCACCCCCTTCCTACTCATCCAGCCCAACCCCCTCCCCATTATCTATCTATCCATCTACCCACAGCAATCGCTGGCTGCAAAGTACTACTATGATACAACTAAGACACGAATCTAGTAAACCATCCCATCACATCACATCACACTAAAGAACCCATCAACCACACATCTCTCAAACCCACACCCATCTTTTAATATTCCTTCGCGCTCCTTACCCGCGAACGCACACGTCGTCTATTGCTATCGCCATAACATAACTAGATCCGCATTTTTATCTACCCCCACCTGCATAGATAGCCACCTACTCCTAATATGCAGCGTACCGGACCGAACAAAAAGTAGAAGGAAAAGGGTATCAAAGAATTCCCACTCCCGTTCCCAGTGTAGATAGATGACCCCTAATATATATACCCATGTGAAGCAGGAAAGAAAAGAGAAAATGTGCAACCTTAGCTAGTTGTAGCTGAGAAGTGGCAAAGACAACCAGCCAGCCATTGACAGACGAGATTAGTAGACGCGTACGCGTTGTATCGCATCGCATCGCATCGCGTGGATGAGTCCCGGCGTGTTTCCAGAGCGTGGTAGGGTGTAGTCTATCTGGTATAAGCCGAATGAACCAGTTGGGGAGACTGTAGCGTGCGTCCCAGAACTGCAGTCGTACGACGAAGCCAAGCCAGAACTTCGTACAGAAGCACTTCGTAACGCAACGGCAGGTACTTGTGGCAAGCTTGCGACTTCCCACTGACAAGAGAGAGAGACGCAGACCGCCATCCATCCGCTCACAAGCCAAACAAGCTCCTCAGCTCCCCAACCGACAGCTTCGTCAGGCTCTTCCCGACATTCTCATCGAGCGCCGTATTAATCATATCCCTCTTCTTATCCTGCAGCGCAATGATGCGGTCCTCCACCGTCTCGGGAACGAGCACCCTATGGACATGTACCTCCCGCTTCTGCGGCATCCGATGCGCGCGGTCGACAGCTTGATCTTCGACGAAAGGATTCTGATATGCGTTAGTAAGGCGTTCGAAAATAATAGTAGTGTTGGGACTTACCCAGAACGGATCAAGCATGATGACCTGAGAAGCCTTGTTCAAGTTCAGACCCGCATTGCCAGCCTTGAGCGAGATGAGCATAATGTTCTCGCTTGCATTATCCATGAAGTCGTTGACGGCATCGACGCGATCATCAAACCGCATACTGCCATCATACCGCTGATACTTAAACTTCTTCTTCGAAAGAGGCACCTCGAGGAGATCAAGCAACGTGGTAAACGAGGAGAAGATAAGAGTCTTCTCCGTGGGGTCGTTTTCCCGAATGTCGATGAGAAGTTCCATCGTCTTGTCAATCTTAGCAGAACTCTTGAACGACTTGCGAAGACACCGGAGGTACTGCTTCTTGGCCTCTGCGCTCTTGAGAGATTCCTTCTTCAATTCCGCTAGGGATTTCGACGGCTTCTTTTTGGCTTTGCCCTTTCCCTTGCGCTTGGCAGACCCGCCAACAGCGCCAGCTTCGGAATCGTAAGCACCTCGTGCGGGACTATCCATATCGTCGTCCTCATCATCGTCGACGATGAAGCCGCCAAGCGTTGGGTCGTTCATGTCCACGTCATCATCGTCATCACTATCGTCATCCTCCTCTTCGTCCTCTTCGTCCTCTTCGTCACTATTTTGCTCATCGTCCTCGGCAGATTCTTGTCCAGTAAGTGCGCGACGAAGAGCCTCAAATTTGTCGGGACAGAACACTTTGCAAAAGTGACGGTAATCAGTGATGCGCGCGGAACTCAACGCGCCACGGCAGTGGGGACATTTTGGAGCAGGGGCCTCGTTGCCGTCCTGCACGGCGCGGCCGGGATCAATGAGCTTTTGGAAACACTCGCCGCAGCACGTGTGTCCGCAATCGATAATGATGGTCGGATTGATCTCCGTCTCATAACAGATAGGACACTCGAAGCCGTCAACTTCCTTTAGACGTCGGACGACATCTTCATCAAGCATTCTGGGCGGGGTTAGCAAGGAGCTAGACAGGTTCAGAGGTTGGACTTACTCGGCTCGGCTCTTCAGGTCATCTTCAGCGATGCCATCCGTAGATACTTGAACACCCAGATCCTTTATGAGATGGGGGTGACAGCAAATCTGACGCAAGCGCAACAGCATGAGGAGGATGTTCGCATAATTGTTGGTTACCGTGCCTTTCTTCAGGTATTTGTTGAACCTGATCTGTGATTTGGTTTCAACGGCCTTATACCTGGGATGTGTCAGCAAGATGCACGGAGGGTTGCGTTAGAAACTTACAGTGCATGCTCTGCCTCGGAAAATTCCACAGGCCTCACGTTGACATGTTTCGGCGGCAAATCACAGATAGGCTTCCCATCGACGATTGTGGTCTTGCCGCGACGCAACATGATGGATTTGATGAGGGCTTGGAGACGGCTCATGCCGCGTTCCCGACTGGCATCAGTGCCTGCCTTGATCGGCTTGATGAATTGATCGTTGAATGTAGGCCATGCTTGGTAGGATGTGATATGGAGGAAGCGTACGAGTCTGGCTCAAGTCAGCATATGTACAAAGTTCCTGGTGGTGTTCCGGTAGCGCTTGATCTCAAAAGAACAAGACATCTTAGGGCCACTTACGGGTACAATTCTTCGATCGAGTTCTGCATGGGGGTCCCCGTCATACACAACCTAAGCTGAGATTGGAGCTCGGTCGCGGCCTTCGAAGTAAGAGTACTCCGATTCTTGATGCATTGGGCCTCATCAAGTATGACACGATACCATAGACATTCCGGACCAAGAAGGGAGAGCCTCTCCTTCGCCGACCGCTTGTACTTGGTGGAATCTTGACGCTCACGCTCGTTAGCCTCGGCCTCTTTCCGGCTTTCGAGGCGTTTGAGCTCATGTGAAAGTGTCCCATACGTCGTCAGTACGACATCGTACTGTCGAAGGGCGTTGAAATCGGCATTTTTGCCCTTCCGGTGGTAAGTGAATACGCTGAGTCGATGGCCCGGACGCACGTGACGCTCAAGTTCCTTCTCCCACTGTCGCATCAGAGCCACAGGAGCAATGATCAGGGTCGTCTTCCTTGCCGGATTCTGTGATGGATTGGCCAGTATCAACGATAAGCCTTCAATGGTTTTGCCCAGACCCATTTCGTCGGCTAAGATGCCGCCCTTGTTCATGCCGCGTTCCATGTTGAGCAACCACGCGAGGCCTTGCTGTTGATGCGCCATCAGCTTGGAGCTCATAGCCTTCGGGGTCGGTTCTCGTGGAATATCATCATCATCTTGACCCTTGATGTTTTCGATCAGTGCCTGCACTACATCCAGATCTGTGGTAGGCGAGGGCGAGAGCGCTGGTATGTCACGGTGGCTCTCACGTTTATATGCATCGTTGGCAAGCGCAACATTTAGCAGCGGAAGGTTTGCTGGAAAAGTAGGGTTGCGCGTGTTTTGGTTGTATGGGAAGGCGTCACCCTCGGGTGGGGGTGTCAAAATGAACTCAGCTAGATGGTCGATAGTCATAGAGTCGTTGGCAAAGGCGTCAGCTGGCTGGCTTTCGGCCTGTACCGGTTGGTACGCATGGAACAACTCTGGAAACGGGTCACTGTTGTACTGCTGGAGGTCCAGCATTTCAGGGTACAACAGCTCATTCGTGAGGTCGATGACGTCGGCGCCAGTTTGGAAGGTGTTCTGACGGGGACGCTTGCCGGCGGACTTTGGCCAATCGCCCGGGACGTCGATGGACATTGGCGAGCCTGGGCTCTCTGCTGGGGCATTGCCCGGATCCTCATTGTCGGAAGCTGACGGTTCGCGAAGACGTTTGCGAGATGCATTGCTCCAATCCGTGCTGGAACCGGGCGTGGCGGAGATATTTTCAGGTGAATAGCCAGCCGGCGAAGCACCAGACGGCGAGAGTTGGTTCAGCCGGGCATTGAGTTTTTCGAGCTGGTCTTCGTAGTATGCCATGTCTTGCTGGTAGTCCGGGTCCCTCGAATCCAAGGTTGCCATGTTATGTTGGATGAAGGCAATGTCGAGTTGGATGGACTCGGGAGAGGACATGTCGGCCATGGGCACGAAGCGTGCATGAAGCATGGCGTGTGTTCAGGCACCGCGGGGTGCTCCGCAAGGGGCAGCCGCGTTGGAGTGAAGCTGCACGGGGAAGGCGCAAGCTTGTGAAGGACAGGGCAGCTACGTCGCGTCGTCGTGGGGACCGAACAGCTTTCCACGGAGGGGCCGGAAGACGGGAGGAGAACAATGTAGCTGTAGCTGTAGCTGTACCCACCTGCGTGCGTGCGGCGCGTGCAGACCAGGCAGCCTGAGTAAGGCAGCTGTTGCAGCGACGGCGACGTGTAACTTTTGAGACAACGGCGCACAAGCAGGGAGCCGGCGTCCGCCTAGCGAGGGAATCGAATGGACAAGAAGGAGCGACAAGAAGTTGAAGAAGGTATTATAAAGGGCGGGGGAGCGCAGCCTCAAGTACGGCAGGGCCCTCCGCCCGCGGTGAGTAGCAGTTGTGGTGAAGGTCGATGAAAGGAGACGCTCAACCTCCTTCACCCATGATTCATCAGTGAGCGTCCGGTGAAGCGCGCCGCAGTACGTGCAGCCGCCCCCAAAAGCCAGCCAACGAGCAGATAGAACACAAAGTGGGCGTCGTGCAGGGCGCAAGTCCCCAAGGCTGATGACTTTTTTGGCGGACGTTGCAGGTTGCGTGCAGCTGACGCGCAGACAATCGAGCCCTTGGCGGTGCACAACCCCTTATGCGCGCCGTCCTGCCTCGAGCATCCGCCATTCCCGCACCCCTCGGACATGGGGGTGTGGTGCAAGAGGCTACGTATACGTACATGTATAAGCAGTCCTCCACAGCGCCCTACCGAATTCACAATTACTGCATGCATGCACCGCCCGATATAGTAAACAAGTATGTACATCGTGCCGACCACACGGAGACGAGACGACCCGAATATGTGAATGCCGGCGCTGGCGCTCAACAAGCACCTAGCGAGCGACCGAGCGACGCGACTAGAACGCGTGACGACAAACAAAACATCCAACCAGTGTGACTAACGTCTCTATCTCCAGCTACACCGCCCATAACCCAAAACAAGCTAATTAATTAGCCATCACACCAAACCCATCAATCTTTTTCATTTTTAAAAAAAAATCTTTCATAATCCCAAGCATGCATGCGTGTGTGCGACACTCCTAGTCCCTACAAAGAGCCAAGCCCCAAGAGAACAAAAAATACTCATACGTCAACGCAAACCCAAAATAACAAAACTCCCAAAACCATGCATAAAAAAGATCCCATAAGACTTGACGTCGCAGTCTGTCTGCCCTCGGCACGGCAACCATCTACCCCACTCCTCTGCATACCACTCCCCGCCTCCCCTGCCGAAGAAGGTAAGAATACCATGCTCGTGCTAAAAAACGAAGGTATATCTCCACACCACCCTCAAAACGCCAGGAAATGAAAAGAAAAAAATGTTAAAAGATATACCGGCCGACGAAACAGCCCATACTCTCTTCGCTTCGGGGCTTTGCAAAAAATGCCAGGAGGAACTGACTGACTGACTGCCTACTTCATGCACACACACATATCAGGGGGTATCCGCTGAAAACACACCAATTGTGACTTTCTTTCAATCCACTCAACTGGATACGACGAACCAACGATTCTGTTCAAAAGACTACCATCCCGCACGCTCTTAACGGCTATGCGATCGGAGCAATAGCTGCGTCTGCCGTCAATATCAGGTCTGGCCATTCAAGTGGGGGGGTTGGGACTTACTCTATCCACGGGATCAGACTGATCTGCAGCCAAAAGTCGAGGACTGGCAGCCGCGGTATTACCGCGCTCGGTGAAGCCTCTTGTTTCGACATGCGGTCTCCGGTTCCCGCTCTTCGATGGCGTTGACGTAGGGCTGTCCTGCGGAAGATTGAGCTCTGGAGCAGTCATGTGCTTCTTAGAATGCCGCTGGTCGTACGTCCCAGCCATAGTAGCACATCGTAAGATGGTCTGGATGAGCTGGTTCTGTCTCAGTGGCTTCGAGAGGTAGTCGTCCATCTGCGCTGCAAGACACTTCTCACGATCGCCCACCATGGCGTGCGCCGTCAACGCGATGACGGGCGTGGAGGGGATCACATTGTCCCGCTCCCATTCACGGATCTTCGCAGTGGCTTCAAATCCACCCTAAGCATTCACATTAGCATGATAGGTCACTCTCAAGGGAAAAGGCATGGCAACTCACCATCACAGGCATCTGCACATCCATGAGGACACAGTCGTATCGTTTCTTCTGGATGTGCTCAAAGGCCTCCAACCCGTTGTTCGCTACCGTTACGCGATGATGGTATTTCTCCAAAATTCTGACGGCGAGCTTTTGGTTGACAGCATTATCCTCTGCAAGCAGAATGCTGAACGACTTCGAGTGGTCCGAGACCAACGGAGCAGCTCGGCCGTCAAGCGCGGGAATAAGTGCGTTGCCTAGATCGATGGGCAAACAAGGGGTGGTCATGTAGCTCGAGATACCGTTCTCGAGCGCTGACCTCAGACTGATTGACACTCGAGGTGTGAGCATAACGAGGGGTATATATTTGAATCGTTCGGCAATTCGGAGCTCCCTTGCTGTGCTTTCGTTGTCGACAATGACACAGTCGAAGCCCATATCCGCAGTAGGCTTCGCTGGAGCCGGTACCTCATCAATCGAGTTGATAACGATTGGAACGAGGTCAAGCATTTTCAGATGGCCAAGGATTTCTTCCGAGAAGTTGGTGTGGCCCTGGTCAACAAACAGTACGGTATGCTTGCTGTAGGGGGCCAGCTGGGGCTGGATGGCGCTCAGGTCTGGGTTTCCTGCTCGGACTCTGCAAGTGAAGTAGAATACGCTACCCTTTCCGTAGTCAGACGTTACCCACATCCTCCCACCCATAAGCGTGACAAGACGCTTCGAGATAGACAAGCCAAGACCGGTACCACCGAACCTTCGTGTCGTGGAACCATCAGCTTGTTGGAAGGTATCAAAAATGAGGTTGAGTTTGTCACCACGGATTCCAATACCGGTATCCGACACGGCAAACTGGAAAACGTATTGACCCGCGTCGTGGTATTGGTCCTGAGCCATCGAGATGGCAACCTTGACTTCACCATGCTCGGTGAATTTGATAGCATTACCCACAAGGTTGAGGATAATCTGCCTCAACCTAAATGAGTCACCAACGACATAGTCTGGAACACCGTACGAGACGTCGTAAGCAAGATTCAGCTTCCGCTCGTTTGCTCTTGACGCTAGGGACTTGAGAGCGTTGAATATAGTTCCTCGAAGGGAGAATGGAATCTCTTCCATGACCATCCGGTTCGCTTCGATCTTGCTGATATCCAGGATATCGTCGATGATCGTTAAGAGCTGGCCTGCCAGATTGTGAACAATGGTCAGCATCTCACGCTGAGAATGCGTCAGATCAGTGTCGAGAGTGAGCTGGGTCATTCCGATAATGCCGTTCATGGGCGTTCGAATTTCGTGGGACATGTTCGCAAGGAACTCGGATTTCGTCTTATTCGCCAACTCTGCGGCTTCCCTGGCAGCGGTATTCCTCTGAATACTCTCGCGGAGACTAGACACCATCTGATTGATCTTCCTCTTCAATTCGTCCATCTCACCGGATGCTTCAACAGTGATTTGCGTGAATTTGCCCTCCATGGCTGCGTTGGTGATGTCGCCAAAAGCGCGGACCTGAGACGTCAAATTCTGGGCCATAGTGTTGACATCAGTCGTAATTTCTTTCCAACGTCCGTCGATGTCCTGGACATCGGCCTGACCACCCATCTTGCCGTCGACACCGACGTCACGAGCAACGCGCTTCACGGCTAGCGACCAATCGTCCAGCCGCGTTACCATGTCGTTGATGGTATCCTTCAGCAGTCGTATCTCACCCTCAGCGTCCACATGCACTCTCCTGCTCATGTCACCCTTGGCGATCGCCTGCGTGACTTCGGAGATACTTCGCACTTGCAAAGTAAGGTTCTGTGCCATGGTGTTGACATTGTTGGTCAAGTCCTTCCACTTGCCCTCAACATTGTCGACTTGCGCTTGTCCGCCCAATATACCGTCAGTGCCGACTTCGCGAGCCACTTTGCTCACCTCTTGAGCAAATGTGTTCAAACGGTCCACCATGGTGTTGATCGTGATCTTGAGCGAGAGGATCTCACCCTGAACTTCGGCCTTGACCTTCCTGCTCAAATCTCCGCGGGCGACAGCCGTGGTGACTTCAGCAATTTCTCGCACTTGCGTGGTAAGATTCATAGCCATGCCGTTGACGTTCTCCGTCAGGTCCTTCCAGGTACCCTCAACTCCATGTACCGTAGCTTGGCCGCCGAGTCGTCCTTCGGAACCGACCTCGCGGGCAATCTTTGTGACTTCGTGTGCGAACTGTTGCAGCTGGTCTACCATGAGATTTATTGTATTCTTTAATTCCAGGATTTCACCTTTGCACTCGGCTTCCACCTTGCGGTTTAGGTTTCCTTGGGCGACCGCAGTGGTAACCTGTGCAATATCTCTGACCTGGGTGGTAAGATTTTGGGCCATGGCATTCACATTGACCGTTAGTTCGTTCCACATGCCTTTGACTCCAGCTATCTCAGCTTGTCCTCCAAGCTTGCCTTCGGTACCGACATCCCTAGCCACTTTGGTGACTTCGGTTGCAAATGACTGTAGTTGATCGACCATAGTATTGATTGTCTGTTGTAACTGCAAAATCTCACCTCTGGCAGGTCGTTCGATCTTTTTGCTCAGGTCTCCGTGTGCCACAGCAGTCGTCACGATGGCGATTTCGCGCACCTGATCGGTGAGATTCTTGGCCATTACGTTCACTGCGCATGGGAGTTAGTGGAGGTGATAAAACGCAGGAAATGGTACGTACCGCTGTCGGTCAATTCTGCCCAAATACCGTCAACGCCAGGTAGATTTGCCTGTCCGCCGAGTCTACCCTCGGTTCCGACTTCCTTGGCCAGATATGTGACTTGGCTCGCAAATTCCTGCAATTGATCCACCATGCGGTTGATGGTCCGTTTGAAAAGAGTGATTTCGGGGTCCATCTCTTTGGCATGGATCAGCACCTTCTTGCTCAGGTCACCCCTGGCGACAGCTGTAACTATGCTTCCAATCTCTCGCAGCGCCTTCTGGAAGGCTAGATTGGCCTGCTGGTGCTTTCCAAGCTCGCGCTTCAACGCGCCAATATCCTCGATGCCGTGTGCGAATGCCGTGTTCTGGTTGCTGAGCTGCTTGTTGACCTCGGCGCTCAGGTTGTCGATGTGCTCACGCTGGTTCTTGATCTGGTCGGCTTGCTTGTTGAGGTGGTCACGCAGGTAGTTGAGCTGCTCCTCGGTAAGGGCGGCGGCAGGGGCATCGTCGCCATTTGACTGGTTCGCAGCCAGCCAGTTGCTGACCCACGTCGCCCGCTGTTCCTTGTAGGAGCCGCGGCGGTCGGGAGCGCTGCCATTGCGTACGGCGGGGGACGCAGTTGGGGCGTACATAAAGGATGCGTTGGTGGGCTCGCCGGGCGTCATGGGGAAGGTGTGGTTGTCTAACACGTTCGCTTTGGCCTCGAGGTACTGCACGCGGGCAGCGAGCGCGGCCAGCTCTCTCTCGAGGGCAGCCTTCTCCACCGAGTCAGGGCCGGGGAGGGCCACGAGGTTCTGCTTTGCGCCATTCGCGGCGATTTGGGCTCTGAAGGTGGCGTCGAGGCCTGGATCGTGCTGTCTTGCAAGATTCTTCACGAAAGCGGACAGCCCATGGTACGTGTCGGCGGTCATCGCTGCGGCGAAGTGAGTGACGGGCGGGTGCTAGATGGGCATGGGGAGCAGTGCCACGACGCTCAGGCTGTGGAGGGCAAAATGCGTCGGTCGGTCTGAGGAGAAGAGTCAAGAGCGCCGCAGAGAAGTGCAGATGGGCTGTGGCCGTGGCGAACGAGTGCTGGCAGGAGGGCAGAGGGCTGTCGTGGTGGTGCTCCTAGCCGGGAGGCCCCCGCGTATCCAAGTCTCCAAAGCGAGGTTGGCGCGCGATCTAGGGCTTGTCGGAGGGCGAATCGCGGCGAAGGATGATCCGCTACTCTGTCGTTGATAGCACGCACTCGCCGAGGGTCACAACGAGATGCGGTAGAGACAAGAGCGAAGTGGACAGAGAGGAGCGGCGTGAGAGCTCCGTGAGGCCTCGGGCTGGACAATCTTGCACAAAGGAAGCCGATGGCCTGGCGGGCTTTTAGCGAGACGACGTCCCGTCGCCTTCACTACCCATCTATGTGCCTCCAACTGCGGTCTACCCACCGCTGCCTTCTCGATAGTCTGCTGATGAGGCCTGATGATGCAATGTGGGCGCAGAGACCACATTCCTCCCATTCCTCCCCGTCTCTGCTCTACTCTCGAGCATCTACTACCTACTGATAGCTGTACCTCCCCAAGTTCCAACGCACGACGTGAAATCTCAGGATGCAGCTGGTGCCACCGCGTGCGCCGCGTGACCCGTGCCAGCAACGTGCGATATTGGTTCGTCGAGCATCGCTTCAAGCAAGCGTCTCGGCACCGGATAGGAGGGGGCAAATAACCTTGGAACGGCACACCGCACGACAGAGCGGACCCCCTACGCTAGCTAGACGCTGACAGCCGGCCCTCCGTAATAACTGATAACTGACACCCTCTCAAGGCTCCGCGCAGAAGACCCTGAGAATTGCAACAAGCGCCGGTGGAAACAGCGGGCTCCGCTGCGCTCCGTCCGACATGGTGCAGCCTGACGAGGGTGGAGATCGCTGCTGCACTCGGCCGGATGGGCAGCCCGCATGCACGTTTTGGGAGGCCCGTCAGATTCCGCCTCATCCACTCCGCGACGCCCTATATGCAGAGCAGACGTCATCAAAGGCAAGGGAAACGACGCCTCTGCTTCATCCCCTTTCACGGCTTGCGCGGTGGAGATTGGCATTTCGATCAAAATCTCGGATTCTTCGGTGTGTACATGCCCCCGTGTGGGAATACAACCAACCGAGTGCGGGCTACGGCTGCCCCACCACACACCTCCGCTTCGCACCACTCCCAGCCCGCTATGGCACTATTATCCATGGCCTTTTCCACTTGATAAACATGCAGAACCAGCCGTTATGCGCCCGGTGTCGTCCCACGAAGTTGTCTGGGACCTCGGGAGTTCCTCCGTCACGTGGCAGTCGTTGCTTTCATCCCGAATGCGCAGCCAACGTCCAGCTGTATCCCTGTTGGCCACTCGCTGTGTGGATCAAGCCCGTCCTCGACTCCTCGCCAGCCATGACCTCAACGGCTGCTTTCGTAACCCAAAGCCACAAAGGAACAAGCCTCGACAACTATTCACCTCAACTTCTTGGCGTGTGCAACTAAGCTCTCAATGACCCTAAACGCATATCATTAGCGAAACATATCTTGGCACAAGTCAGGGTCTGCTTACTGCTCAAAGGCGTCTTTGTCTCCCAATGCGCTTTCCATGCGCTTTTGCCAGTACTCAAACACTTCGTTTGCACGCTCTTTCAGCTCCTCTAGCCGCTTGACATGTATCCGTAACTCGTTGTCTGTAAAGTTGTTGAGCGCAGCATCTGTGGTGGAGCATAGCATTGTTGTTGAGCTGAGGTCCAATTGAGGAGGCGGCAATGGTCCTTTTCGCTTCCTTTCCGATTTCGATGCTGCAGAGTCTAGTGATGTCGAAGACGCATTCTCCTTCTTCACCCTCCCAAGAGCCCCGCTGCGGCCGTCTGCCGACGGTCTCGGTGACTTGTCGCCAGCAATATGTATAGACGGCAGGACCAGTTTCTTCTGCTTGGATGCTGGTAGTATCTCATCCAGATCGACTGGCACGCCGAGAGATACCAGGAAGAGCCGACGTATCCGAGATCGAACCCAATCAGGAGGCTGCAGAGGCGGCGGTGCAACGAGCTGTGCCCAGAGTGATTCGCTACGCTCCGACAAAAATATCGAGCGAAGGCCACCTTGGTTTGAAGTGGAGATGCTAGGTATTTCTTTCAGCGAGGGATATATTTCATCAATGTATGGCCGTGTCGCGCTCTCAATGTCTTCAAGTGTTGTCAAGTTTTCGAATTCCAGGACAGGCTGCGTATATACCCGGTCAGTCAATGCATCACTGCAGGACAAATACTTCAGGAGAATGGAGACTTGGGATTGAATAATTCTGACTTACAGGGCCCAAAGGAGGGGCGGGCATAGGGGGTTGTTCTGGGGGTCTGTCAAATGTAGTCTCCGAGTCTTCTTCGCCCTGTTGAAACCCATCGTCGAAATCCCCAAAATCATCCCCTTCCCCGCCCTCCTCGAAATCATCAAAATCGTCCCCGAACTCGCCATCATCCCCTTGTGCGCCGTCTCCTCCCGTGCCAGTGTGTATATCAGCCGCAGAGGCATCTGAGCCGTTTTCTTCGTCTTCGATGCCGGAGCTCATGGGAGATCTGTTTATGGAGGCAGTTGGCGTCCCTTCTTCCGTCAATCGCACGCAGGGAGAAGGAGAACTCGCCTTACGTACCCTCGGGTTTCGGCTCTGGAGGCTCGGGCGCCTTCACCACAACGTCAGGAACAGCGTCTGCAGCACGAAGGTCGAAGGCTTGTGTGCCTGGAACATCACCGTAGCTGGGTGCGTCTGGGTCTAGCTTCTCCACCACTGTCTTGGGTATCTGCGTGCCTCCGGGGGTATGTGGGCGGTCGCTCGCGCTGACTCTGGAAGCACTCCGGCTACGTACTCCCTCCGGAACGACTTCTACCTCGTCGGGGACTGCATCCTGGGTTCGTTTCTCATAGGCGTCCGTGCCTGGGACTTCGCCGTAGCTGGGCTGGTTGTCGACGCGCTCCACACGAGTCACTGGGATGGGCGAAGTAGCATTGGACCGGTCCGGCTCGCCAGTACGGCCTTCAGAAGCATCTGAGAAGTGCTCGTCGCCCGAGGATTCTAGGGCACGTGTTAGATTCAGGAGCGGTGGGCCATGTCGCGTACATACCCAAGTCCTTTGTGCCAGAGTCTTGCAACTCCGTACTCTTGGAGGGCGGCTCCAATTCGTTGGTCATGGCGAGTACTAGGGGCGGCTCTGATATGATAACTGAAAGATAAAGGTGCTTCGTAAGGGTGAGGGGAGCTGTAGGGTAGCAGAGCGAGGTAGGACGAAGTCGGTCAGCGTCCAGGCGGCACGGGAGGTATTTGAGGCTGTGTGCCTGCAATGGTGGACGACGACTAGCAGTCTGCCACCAGTCACCAACGGCAGCGGCGGGGAAGGTCTAGAGCTGAGGAAGGCGCGCGGCGCCGCGGGAACAATTCACCGACGTGCTTGGCGACGATGCCCAAGGCTGTTTTGGAGCCGCAGACGCGACGGTGACGCTGCAGGCAAGCGGCGCGTCCAACTCATTGCCGTTGTGAAGCTCCGCACCCGCTTTTGCCCAGTGCAAGACTTCAACGGACCACCCGCAGATAGTCAATTCTCGCAATCCCGCGTGCCGTTCTTCTCAACCGCAGGCAAACACCACCAACAGCTTCGCGACAACTCCGCCTTCCCTGCGTAGCTGACAAAACACACATCAGATTCCATAGGTTCGCTCCCCATGGCGTTCAACTTTGGACAAAACAACAGCAGCAACAGCAGCAGCGCGCCGACTCCGTCGCTGTTTGGCACTGCCAGCTCTGGGGCCGCCTCGAATCCGTTTGGCGGCGCGATGAACAACCCGAGCTCAGGCTCTGGCACACCCAGTGCATCGACCCTTTTCGGCGGCGCTACCTCGAGCTCGGGTTCCTCAAATCTGTTCGGCACCTCGAACACGCCCGCCGGCAACAAACCCAGTCTCTTCGGCGGCAACCAGACTACGGCCGGCGCATCGCAGCCGGGCTCGACTGGCTTCGCGTTTGGCAACAGTGGTGCCAGCGGAGGAGCCGCGAAGCCCTCGCTCTTTGGAGCGGTTGGAACGACGACGAGCTCTGGCGCATCGACAGGAGGTACCACTGCAACGTCTACGCCTACTTTCGCCTTTGGCAAGCCAGCCGGTAGGTGGAGATTCTATCATCACTTGACCGCGGCAATGCTAACAGTGTCCACCACAGAGTCTTCCACCCCTTCCGCAACGCCTGCCGCTAACAGGACGTCCTTTCTCTCTTCGACGACTCCTGCGGGCCCTCCACCTGGAAACAACTTGTTCGGCGCACAGTCCTCGCAGCCGGGTCAAATAGGGACAGGGCCAGGCGGTAGTGCATCGTCAATATTCGGCGGCGGTGCGAAGCCAGCTACTTCATCTGGGTCAGCTCTGTTTGGTGGAGCGGCGAGCGCTGGCGCGCAACAACCACCCAATGCAGCAGGTAGCACAAACATCTTTGGGCAGGGAAACAAAGACTCATCGAATAATGCGAGCCAGAGCACTTCTGCGCAGCTGGGCGCCTTTGGTAGTGCGGGTTCAGGGCCGCAAGCGACACCGAAGTCGTCTTTGTTCAGTCTTGGTAGCACAACGCCTGCATCTACCCCGGCAAGCAAGCCAACCTTCGGATTCGGAACAACCGCAGCTTCTGGCCAGCCTGCTTCATCACAACCCACGACCAACTCTACGCCCAATCCTGTTATAGGCGGTGACAAATCTACGGCTCCCACCATGTCTTCCGCTGCAAACAACGGTCAACCTAGCCCCTCTGGAAGTTCCAACCCAGGTGCTATGAGCTTATTCACACCCGGCGGCAATGCAACCAGTTCGGCGCCTCCGGCTTCTGGCGCTGCCAACCCAACGGCAGGGACTGGAAACTCACAACCCACCACTGGTTTCTCATTGTTTACAAAGAGTGGAGCGGGAAGCACACCGGCATCGTCCGGAGCAGCAGCCCCACCATCATTCTCTGGGCTTGGAGGTTCCACGCCCGCATCATCAGGTGCAGCACCAGCTGGAACTTCGGCACCTACTGCCGGTCTCTCCTTCTCTGGGCTTGGGGTTGGCAGCACGCCTGCGTCGTCTGGGGCAGCATCTAGTGGAGTCTCGTCATCCACGACTGGCTCATCGTTGTTCGCTAACATAGGAGGAGGTAACACCTCCGCATCGGGTGCTGCGACAAGTAGGACAACATCGACCAGTGCCGCGACGGCTCCATCGACAACGACAACGACAGCGACAGCCCCGGCCACTGCCGCCGGTACTACCACGGGTACTACCACTGGAACATCGGGGGACGCTGCTAGGAGTGGATTCGCAAGTTCGACTGCGGGACCCGCACCATCTGCGCAATCGCGCCTCAAAAACAAATCCATGGACGAAATTATCACTCGTTGGGCAGCCGATCTATCAAAGTACCAGAAAGAGTTCCAACAACAAGCCGACACGGTTGCCAAGTGGGATCGCGCACTGGTCGACAACACGGACAAGGTCAAGCAACTTTACTCGAAGGCGTTCCAGGCAGAACGTGACACGCAAGAGGTGGAGAAGCACTTGACCATGATCGAGGACAACCAATCAGAGCTGGATGCATATCTGGATCGGTACGAGAAGGAGATCGATAACATGATGAAGCTCCATGGTGTTAGCGGCAAGTCTGACGGGCTGCGCGGACCCGACCAGGAGCGGGAGAGAACGTATGTGGATTCTTCATTACTTGCTTCAATTGACGATATGCCCCGAACACCGTCGGCTGATAGATGGAATAGATACAAACTGGCCGAGAAGCTGCAAGATCGGCTTAATGAGCTCAACAAGGATCTTACAGAGATGATCGAGGAAATCAATACCACATCCCAGACGCTCAGCAAATCAGGTAAACCGGACGATCCTGTAAGTTCAATAGTCTTCTGTATCCTTCGCTGCCCAGACTAATATCGAGACAGTTGACCAAGGTCGTGCGCGTGCTCAACTCCCAGCTGGCGCAACTCCAGCACATTGACGCCGGCGCTGCCCAGTTGCAGGGAAAGATTGAGAAGGCCCACAAGGAGAGCCAGCATGTGGGCGCCAATGGCTGGAATGGTCTTGGCTCTGATCCCACAGAGGACTTCTACCGAAGCTTTCGGGGGAGTCGGACAGATCGTTTTGGGGGTGTTTCGTAGGCTGGACGTTCTTGTGCGTAGAGAAAAGATTGGCAGGCTCTAGTAATTGATGGAGAGCGTTCCGGAGTCGGGTTGGATTTCGGACTAGACCATTATTGCAGCAAAATATGAAGCTTTGTACGAACCGCACGCGCTCGTAGGATAGAAACTATATACCTAATCAAAGACGTGCAAGTCAAGTGGGGAGCCTATGCGTAGTCGAGTCTCGTGCACCGCATGGACGAGGCAATCTTGATGGTGTATACATAAATTGAACTAATTGAGATTGGAGTCCAATATAGAGTTGTACAAGAGCCATGCGTGCAAAACCGGACGAGGGTTCCAGTCTGCCATCATTGGTGTCCCATCTGCTGTTTCTTCCCAACACATCGATTCCGTCTCGCGAAGTGCCTAGGGCTGGTTCTCACCCTGTCCGCCGCCCTCCTTGGTGACCTCGTCGCTACATGTCTGTTAGTATGTGACGGTGGGTTCGACGGAAGCAAGGACGCACATGTGCTTGGCGAGGTCGGCGATATGCTGTTGTTGCTTCTCGAGCTGGGCCTTGATAGCGAGGAGCCTGACGACGAGTCAGCATTAGTACAAAGAGGACGGATGGCAAATCAATAGCTAGAGAGGGACGACGTACTTGGCTCGCTCTTCCTGCTTGATATACATCTCTTCGATGGCGGTCTCGCGCTTGGTGAAGGCATCACTGCGAAATCACAAGCTTGTCAGTGTCTGTGTCTGCCGTTTCTGATTTGCTTTGCAAAGGCAACTGGCTGCAGAAGCTTACCCGCTGCGCATGCCGCCCGGCCTGGAGGTCCCGGAGCCAGTGTCGCCGCTGCTCATGGCGCGCATGGAGGTGGAGAAGCAGCGCTTGGAGGCGAGCGGGCGCGCGGCCTTGATCATGGATGTGCGGAGCATGGTGTGCGTGTGGTGATGGTGGGCAATTGGAGGGGAAAAGAGGTGGTATGATCTTCTTGGAGATGGAGCTTGGATCGATGTCGAGATGGAGGCTCGTGCGTCATGCTGTCATGTGACCGAACTTTATCCATGGATGGTTCGTCAGGTGGACAAATGGACGCCCACCGCTGGTTCTTTCATGCATGTATACAGTGGAGGGTTTTGTGGTACTAGCTGGGTATTGTGTGGATTTACGGCACAGAAGCGAACATGTCAAGACGAAAAGGCCGCATTAACACGCGTCTCTTCCGGGGAGGCTTGCCTGCCATGTCTCAGATGAAGATCGCATCGCCAGACGCCAGAGCATCTGCCTGGGGAGCAGTGCCCACGGTCCAGGATGGCTTGCTGCCACGGCAAGGTACGACCGAGACGGTGAATGCAGAGGCACTGGCACACGACGTGCAAGGCCAGGCAACAAGGCCATGTAGTGTAGTGCTATGGACAAGGCGTGGGCCCGCCTTCCACAGGCAGATGCGCCTCAGTGAAGGAAGGCGCCCGTTCTGGGCTGGCAAACAGGCACGGCCGCGGCTTGGCAAGAGCACTTTGACCTCCCAACTTCAACCCTCCCCACCTCTATCAACACCGAGCCACCTTCGACAGGAAGCCTATTCTGTTTCTACCCGCCCCTATACCCGCCCTAGCCAGATTTTCTGCAGATAACCTCACCTCTACACTCAAATCTCTCGTAAGTCCCCTCCCGCGCCGTGTCTTTCGTCATCGGCCCCTCGCCGCCGCGGGTCGGGCTGCAATTTGCTCCCACGCTGCCATCGACGCTCGCCGGTCAGTGTCATCAGGTCGCCGCCTTCGCCGCATCCGCCAGCCCGGGAAGCCTCGCTACGGCACATCAAAATCGAGCCGTGTCGTTTGCGCGAGCACGCTGGTGTAGACTCTGCGCGACCCCTCGGCTCCACTACTGGCTGCAGGTGGGAGCGGCTGCCCGCGCACGCAAACCGCACAAAAGTCGCCTGTTGCAGAGACCAATTGGCGCGCTCCTCAGTGGAAAGCAGCGATTGTCTGCCGTTGCGCACCCTCTGCAGCAAACTCCCCACCGACTCTGGACACACCGGCTGGCGTGACGTCGTCATAGATTGCGCCTGCCTCTTCTTCTCACAGTTGCCTCTGCTAACTTCAGCCCTCAACAGATCTTCATATCACAATGGGTTACGAGGACTCAGTCTACCTGGCCAAACTGGCCGAGCAGGCCGAGCGCTATGAGGGTGAGTATCCCAGCGCGACCTACGAAATGCCAAGCTCACCGCCTGCGCAGAGATGGTCGAGAACATGAAGGCCGTCGCCTCCGCAGACCAGGAGCTCTCCGTCGAGGAGCGGAATCTCCTGTCTGTCGCCTACAAGAACGTCATTGGCGCCCGCCGCGCTTCGTGGAGAATCGTCACGTCCATTGAGCAGAAGGAGGAGTCCAAGGGCAACGAGACCCAGGTCGGTCTCATCAAGGAATACCGCCAGAAGATCGAGGCCGAGCTCGCCAAGATCTGCGAGGACATTCTTGCATGCCTGGACGACCACTTGATCCCCTCTGCTGAGAGCGGCGAGTCGAAAGTGTTCTACCACAAGATGTGAGTCTTACCAAGCAATCCGCAAGTGCGCACGCTAACCACTTGGTATTACAGGAAGGGCGACTACCACCGCTACCTTGCCGAGTTTGCCGTGGGTGACAAGCGCAAGACGTCCGCCGACAAATCGCTCGAGGCCTACAAGGCTGCTACTGAGGTTGCCGCCTCCAGCTTGGCTCCCACCCATCCCATCCGCCTTGGTCTGGCGTTGAACTTTTCGGTCTTCTACTACGAGATCTTGAACTCTCCGGACCAGGCTTGCCAGTTGGCCAAGCAGGCTTTCGACGACGCCATTGCCGGTATGTATTTGTATTGGTCGTGTAAAGACACGTCACGGATGCTAATGTGTGCTACAGAGCTTGACACTTTGTCTGAGGAAAGCTACAAGGACTCCACTCTGATCATGCAGCTTCTCCGGGACAACTTGGTTAGTTCCCCGTACCTCGTCTCCTTTTTGGCTGAGCCGTGAATGCTAATTCGTTTCCAGACTCTTTGGACCTCTTCCGAAGCCGAAGCTCCGGCGGAGACTTCTGCAGAGGCTCCCGCCGCTTCTGCCGAGCAACCCAAGGAGGAGGCCGCTGCGCCTGCTGCCGCCACTGAGGAGCCAAAGGCCTAAACATCCACCACGCTCTGTTCGGAGAGGCAAAAGTGAGGGTTCTCGGTTTGGTGCATCGGAATGGGTAACAACGCCTGGTTCATTGGTCCCGTGGCATGGAAGGTTCTTTAGGGTGCTGAAGGCTCCGCTTCATTAGACTCCGAAATCATCCTGTCAACATCTTATCATCTCGCTTTCCCCCCCGGCCCCGTCCCTCCTACATCGCCCTAATGCGCTCCCTACACACGGTCTTGTATGCCCATCTTTGCTGGGGAAGGGTTGGGGCTGTTCGCTTGCAGAACATTATCTTATCTCCGAAGCATGGATTCTATGAGTCGATGACTCCCAAAGAGGAAATATCTCGTACGCTCTTTTCATTGTGCTATTTGCTATTTGCTATTTCTCTTTTTTCGCGATGCGTGCTGGTGGGTGTTTTTCATATTTTTTTCTTTTTTTGTGTCTGCGCTTGGGTGGTGTGTTGTGGCGTATGCTGCTAGAATGTGTGTAATGGCCTGTCCCCTACCCATCCGTCTTGTCTGCGCGATGCATGCTCCCCTCCCCCAAAAAATATTAAAATAAGATGATATAGGCTCGCGAGAGCTGGGTTTTTTATGAGTCTGTTGTGCCTGGGTGGTTGGTTGTGGTGAAGTGATGGTGATGGTAATTGGCTAGTTCAGGTTCACCTTTCACTCATTTATTTACCCATTCACTCACTTTCACTGATGTGGGTCTAGCTAGGTTGGCTCGTGCCTTTAAGAGGACGCTAGTATTTTATCTAGACTTTGGTTCCTCGCTCCTCTCCTCTCCTCTCCTCTCCTCTCACTTACTTACTGACTGACTGGCTGACTGGCTACTTTACTTTCAACCTCGCTTTCGAACGGTGGGGTATGCATTGCACGTTTTGTTCGACGCTGGTGTGCTTTACTAATTTTCTAATAGGTTGGCTGGGAGATCTATCTGGGCTGTCGCTGCTGTGGTGCGATTGGAGACGGCTGCTGCAGCGCGTGCGGTGAGTGAGGGCGACTTGAGGCTTGAGAGTTGAGAGTACCTTATGGGCTTGGGTGCTGACGGTGCTGCAGGAGAGGGTTCGTTTGTTTACCTGGCTTCCAGTCGATCCAAACGGGAAGGCACGACGGGCCAGACGCTGGTTCTCTCCGGCGACGCACCGCCTTGTCGCATACGTGGGCTACCACGGCGACGGGCGGTATAGTTCTTTGGCTACACGCTACAAGCATGGATTCTGCTGCCTCCAAGGTGGCTGCGCTGAAGGAGAAAGTGTTCGAGCTGGAGCAGAAGGCGGTCGAGGAAGAGCAAAAGATATCCGAGATGGAGCGGAAGGCGGCCGAGCAGACAGACAGCGGATCCAAGGAGCCTACTACGCCTACGACTGACGATAGCACGACAAAACCTGCCCCTCGATCTCGATTCCTCGATCTACCGGTGGAACTCCGATGCCTCGTCTATGAGGAGTTGCTCGTTGTCGGCAAGATATTCTACAAGCACACCGACGGCGAGCACAAGAACAGCATACGATATCGCGACAAGGAGCATTACCGAGAGCCTTACCTGGCGATACTTCGTGTGTGCAAGTCGGTACACGAAGAGGCTGAGAAGATCTACCTCTCGAGGAACTTGTTTGTGCTGCCGCTAAACTGGTATCATTGCTCTCCAGTCCACAGTAATGTTATAGCACACCCACTGAACGAGAGGTCACTGTTTTCAGAACGCGGTTTCGCCTATGTTAAGAATCTCAGTATAGCTGTGGATCGCCATGAACTCTCAGGAAGTGATGATCCTGGTTACGACCAATCGACCTGGGCGGCCTGGGATGCGAATGAAGACGCGTACGATACTATGACGAGGCAGTATCGCTTGGACTTGATACATCAGACTACTATAGTAGATCGCAGATATGGCGCGGACTATGTTCTTTCACATTTGGCTACTTCACGAAATGTGGAGCTGGATTACACAAACGCTTTCTGCCCAATGGGCTGCTGTCGACCATTCTACATATTCGAGAACCGTTGGATGCCATATACCATCCCAAAGTCGATCGACATCATTGGCACAAGGTCGGAAGAAGAGGATGAGGATATCATGCATCAGATAAAAGAATATGGTGTGAGGTTTGGCATGGTAAGGATAGCGAAGTACTGTGCTTTCACTTTCCGGAAAGATGATTCACCTCGTTGGAGTCGCTTCAAGTACGCCACCAAGCAAAGGAAAGTCAGGAATGATGGGCGGTACGCCCCATGGAAATAGTCGCAGATCTGCATGCAATAACCCTCAGATGTTTACCAAAACAACACTTCATGCTTCAAGAACGATGAGGGGCTGCTCACACATTCGAATCCGGTCTCTGTCGCGCAAAATTCTACCGCGCTGTATGAGTCTGACTTGGCTACTCCAAGGACAACACAAGTCAGAGCAGACATTGAGGCTTCGGGATAGCATTACGGACCGTCTATGGCTCTTTTCTAGTTAGCAGAAAATTGACATGATGCTTTCGTCATTTCTTCCTTTCAAGTATTTGGTGATGATAAAGCTTTTCTGATACTCTTGTCTGTGGTTCCAGAGACCAGACTCTGTTCCAAGATTTCCTTCATGCATCCCTAAAGTCGCCTTTTCAGCATTGCGTCACGCGGTACAGTCGGCATCAAAGGCTTTCAAACAATCATGTTTAAAGCACGCCTTGACGAAATTTAAACGCCAAGTGAGAAACATTCATGCGTCGAGCGATAAAACAAAGGTAGGTGGTAGTAGTCTAGCAGTTCCATGTGGTGCGGCGCGCTTGGGCCATCGTGTGTTTAGTAAGCAGTGTGCCCGCCCCGTTTTTCTGCAAAAATTTGAAGTTCTTCATCCTCTTTCGTCAAAACATCGTCTGTTGTGTCTTTTGTCTATTCTTTCATGTCCTTATTAAAGTTCTTCTGCGCCGGTAAAATTGTTTTTCTAGTTGTCCAGAGCTCCTAAGATGCTAGACGAGTTCATTTTATTTTATTCTATCATATATCACCTTTTAGAGCTTGCGTCTTTTCATATGCCGACGTTCTACCCGTGAAATAGGGAAATGAAGCCTCTAGGGTCTCTCGCCGCAGTTGTTCCGCCAAACATACGCTAGCATGCTTGAGCTAGATATTAGCTTACTCCACATCCTTCCCCGCCTACCCCAGCACCCCAGGATTAATATTAGCTCTTCAGGGCAACATCGGTACTTGAAAATGCACCGTTATGTATGCACGCGCGTCATAGCGTAGAAATTGAGATAAAAAGTTGGTAGATTCTCCCATCTGCAGTTTTCGAAGCTGCAACCTATACACTCGATCAAGATGGTGGTCAATCGATGGGCGCAACTGCTCCTCAGCGCCGGCATTTCGTTTGCCAATCCACTCCCAGAGAAGGGAAATGTTGCAGATGATTTTCAAGCCGCGTGTTCATCTATTGCACCGAATCTCGACATCGAAAATGCCACGGTGTATACTTCAGAATTCGTCGCCGCCGGAACGAATCTCAGCATACCAGACAGAAACGCAACATGCGGTGCTCCATCTCAGGCGGTGTCTACAGACATGTGCCGAATCACGCTTTACGTCTCCACGTCTAACAGCTCGGGTATCAACATGGAAGCGTGGCTACCGTAAGTTAACCCTGCATATCTATAATGCATAGGGAAGATATGCTTATCGAATACATTTAGGTCGAACTACACCGGACGCTTCCTATCGACTGGCAATGGAGGGTTAGGAGGTTGCATTGGGTATGACGATATGGCATACACATTGAGTTTGGGTTTCGCAACCGTTGGCGCAAACAACGGTCATAATGGTTCCAGTGGTGGTGAGTCACTTCACGCTGTGGACTGCGTTCGGTATGTGTATGCTGAACCAATATCTAGGTGCATTTTACAACCAACCGGAAGTTGTAGCAGACTTTGCTTATCGCTCGTAAGTGTGATCGCTGTCTTGAAGAAGGAATCTACTAAACATGCATAGGGTACACACCGGTGTTGTGGTTGGCAAGCAGATCACGGAAGCTGTAAGTGCAACACCAGTCCGCAACGTCTTTGTCGATGGATTTTAACATGAACGCAACAGTTTTATGGATCACCACACACAAAGTCGTACTACCTCGGTTGCTCAACGGGAGGTCGACAAGGGTTCAAATCAGCGCAAGATTTCCCCGAAGACTTCGACGGTATTGTTGCCGGAGCTCCAGCTATCGCATTCAACAACCTCACCTCGTTCACCGGACATTGGATAAACGTCACAGGTCCGCCCGACTCGGCCACGTTCGTACCTAGGAACCTGTGGACCACAATTGTCCATGAGGACATCATGAAACAATGTGACTTACTGGACGGTTATGCTGATGGTATCCTGGAGGATGCATCTATTTGCAACTACAATGCGTCGTCGCTGATCTGCAGCTACGCTACAAACTCCTCAGCGTGCTTGACCCCAACCCAAGCCAACACCGTCCAAGAAGTATTCTCTGCTTTTAAGTTGTCAGATGGAACCCTGGTATATCCTCGCATGGCGCCTGGTTCCGAGGGAGTTGCTGCCAGTGCCTTGTACAACGGTCAACCTTCGCCTTTGAGCGTCGACTTCTTCCGCTACGCCATGTACAACGATCCGGCCTGGGATCCAATGAAAATCAACGAGTCCGACTACATCAACGCCGCCCGAATTAACCCTTCCAATATCGATACATTTAAAGGAGATCTGAGCGCAGTTCAAGCCCGCGGCGCAAAGATTCTGCACTATCATGGACAGATGGATGGTTTCATCACTCCAGAGAACTCGCCTTGGTACTATGAGCACGTGTCGCAAACCATGGGTCTCTCACCTTCGGAGCTAGACGACTTCTATCGGTTCTTCCGCATGTCTGGAACGGGACACTGCACCGGTGGTGATGGTGCTGCGGCTTTTGGACAGAGACTAGGTTCGGTACAGAGCTCTGACCCTAGCGAGAACGTACTTATGGCGGTTGTTGATTGGGTCGAAAACGGTGTTGCTCCTGAGACAATTACTGGGACGAAATGGATCAATGGCAACCAGAGCTTGGGGGTTGATTATAAGAGGGCGCATTGTAAATACCCAAAGAGGAACATGTACAAGGGGGAGGGAGATCCGAAAGATGTCAAAAGCTGGGAGTGTGTGGAAGACTAGGGCGCATTCGGCTATTTACTGTATAACTAATCCAAGCTCAGCAGATTCGCTCTTGCCCTTCCATCCGACCTATAAGCCTGTTCATTTTTGCATTTCCATGTCAGCTCCTTCAAAATAACGCTGATATCCCGCAGAAATGGTGACATTTCACCCTTGGTTCAGATTTGCACAGACAACGTGTTTATTCACTCTCGCATGTGCTTTCACCACTATCTGCTTCTGAGCTAAACCAAAACAGGCCTATGCTACACATTGGCTTGAGACATTACACTTCGACTTCCGGCGCAACTTCCTTTGCGTACACTCTACTTCTATTGCCCGCAGTGCAGTCAACCGTCCCAGTACAATATGCACCCAGCCCTCATCGATGGCCAGAGCGAAGGCCCGAGCCTCTCTCCGCTCGCTGAAGTCGCTACTGCCGCGGCGACATCTACAGCCGCTGTGAATAACAACAGTCCTCACGCTCATCATGTCTCCGAGAATTTGCATTCCGAGTGGCGGCTATTTTTGGCGAAAGACGTACCTGATCCTGTAGCATCCGCGATCATCGTCAGCCTGACAAAACCTGGTCACGATCGCCCTCAGCCCATCGACGATTCGCCTAGTACGCCACAGCTGCACCCAAAAGAAGAAAGGGAGGGAGAGGGATACGATGCCTCTACAGCCACCACCACCAACGCTTCAGCAGAACACAAATCCGACCAGACTGAAGACGCACAGGTTCCGCCGGCCCAGGGTGCTCATGCGCAGCTGCCTTCGACGGAAACGGAGACCGACACCCCGGCGTCTATCATTAAAATCGCTCAGGTAGCGCCCGTCCACGAACAGATCCCACTTCTAGACGGTTCGTCTGGTGCATCGCAGTCACCGTCGGCGAAAGACGAGACCGCCGATCCCACACCCTCCATGACCACTGTCCCCGCCGAAAATAGCAACAGCCAGACACAGGACCAAACACCCAACTCCAAACCCAACGAAACGGTCACACTCCCATCAGGCATCGAGACACAGAAAGCAGGCCACTGTGGTCACTTGATGCATCCTGCGAACCCGACGACCCACACCCGCTGTCCACCATGCGAATTTGTACATCACATGAAGCGCCTCACAGAGCGTAAAGAGCACACAGAGAGGCACTGCAGTCTCGAAGAATCTCTGGCTGCACTGGACAAAATAACCGACTTTGCCAGCTATCAACAAGCGAAAGGTCGGCTTCAACGACACCTTCGTGGTCCGAGTAAAAGCCAGGTCACCAAGAAAAACCCACGCACGGCATGGCGCAACCGCAAGGTCTTCCTACTGCGCTTAGTGAGCACAGCCAGAGTTATAGGAGCGAAGGAAGCGCGATGGGATGAAGTGCTTGCGGGTTCGAAAACAGATTGGCCTTGGTCAGGCCACACAGCACGTGCGGCACTCCAAGAGTTTAGGAATGTGAAACGCAGTGGTGCTTGGAGCGCAGTCGAGGATGCCTATATGCGACATAGCCGAAAGCGCGGACGCGACAACGAGGAGGAGGTCGCAGCCGAATGGGGAGATACGCCAACAAACAACCCTGGCCCCGCAGAAGAACAAATCGACATCGAACCGCCGAAGCGCAAGCGCCGCCGCACACGTAAGGTGCGCTTCGAACCTGAAGTAAAGGTCGGCACCGTAGTAGATATTGACATCCTCCGTCGTTCGCCCACATTCAACGCCAACCCGCACAAGACAGCACAGCCAGGCCGTAGCATACTCCGCACGAACACAGAGATCCCGCCTCAGACTCGCATCTCGCAATTGCAGTCACCGAAATTCCAACTACCGCACTACGTCCTACCTCTTCTGGAGACGCCTTCTCAACCGAACTCATACTATTACCGCGGTCACAAGAACTATGTCAAGGGGAAGTGGTCAGCGCATGACTCACATATGGTGAATACGAGTTTTGCGCATCGGAGGCATGAGTGTTTTGATACGTGGTGGGAGCACGCGATGAAGTATTGGACGGCTCTTGAGCAGGAAGCGAGACGGTGGGATGAGCAGGATGAGGGGAGAGAAGAAGAGGCATTCGATGATTCTGCGACGGAAACTGATGGGGAGGTGAATGAGGAGGAAAAGAAAACCGCTGGATCGCATGACGTCTCGGTTGGGACAGATGGGCTGGTGGAGCCCGGCGACTCTGCGATTCAAGAACAAGTTGCACGGGGGAAGGAAGAACACGAGACATCGGATAAGCAAGAGCAAGATGCATCGGATCGACAAAAGACGGACGAACCCCAAGGCCAGAAAGATACCGGACAAGAGCGGCAAGAGCATACCAATCGGGCAGTACCACAAGGACTGTGCAGCATAATGTAGAAGATGCGGAGACGCAACTTGGAAATGTGTGGGCATCACTAGACCGCCCAACCATCGAGGCATCTGCGCATCCGCAACCCGTACACTTGCCCGTAGTCCCGGATTTCTGGATTCGCCAACGATGTTGCTTATTGTGCGGTTAGCCAGCAGCAGAGTACCCTGGCGAATGAGATCTCCGACGTTTTGGCGTATTGCGTGTCAGGACTTGATTGAAGCATTGGTGGCTTTTTTTATATTCAGTTTGTTCTCTTGCATTGCAGGATCGTTTTGTTCATTGGTGGAGGGAGGCACAGCGAACATCTTGGTTTGTACCTTGTTTATCCTTAGTTTTCATGTTTTGCACATGAGTTACGCACAACGAGCAAAGTGTTTGTTTCGGCATTTGTTTAGCAGCCACCATTAGAAATGATGTAATTGAGAGTTGGTCATTATTAAGAGCCGTGCAACCAAGATCTACTGAGTTTGTGTCTGTGTATTGCGGATGGTGAGGAAGTTCTAGAGTGATTATATGGGTTGTATGCGCTGCATGTCCGAATTGCTGAGAGGCGATCGATGTTATAGGAATAGTGCAATGGTAAATTTTGCATCGATGCATATGTCCTGTGTTAGCTGCTTATGTGTTGTTATATTGAGTTTTGCTCATCTGACTTTTTAGTTTTTAGACTAGATATGTTCGTTGTATGTCACATGCATTGATGTTGAAATGACATTAGGAATGGATCCATGACACCAGGTGGTGCCATAATTCGTTGGCGCTTCACGTAAGCGGCAGTAGCAACTCATGTAAAGCGCCAACGAATTATTTCACCACCTGGTGATGATCCATGGATGAATTGAAAACACGTGACTATTCCAAATGCGGGAAGAAGCCGGGGTTATGCGGCTGCTAGCGGCTTGGCTAAAACTGCCCTCCACATCAAGCGCGCACTCAGCACCAAACACAGAGCAAGCAACGTGGATACACCATGGCAAGCCACAACCTCTACCTAACGTACAAGAAAGATACCAGTCGTCTTCTATACTGGGTCATCAATACGTCGAATGGCATTATTCGGTCGGGAAAGACCGCAGAAGAACATGCACCCGTCACAATCAACACCACGGGTCAGAGTACAGTTGCCGAGATAGTGCAGATGTCAAAGCTCATTGCGAAACATCTCCAGCCTATTCCGCCCGCGATCTTCAGGATCTTTCAGGACGTTATCAAAGCAAGGTCGATTACCTACGAGGCTTTTCAGCAGATTGTGAACGAGAAGCCGGATCCAGAGATCGAAAGGAGCAACGCTACGCACAAGTACTTCATCAACGCACTAACAGAGGCCTTTGACGCTCTTGGTGGTAAAGTCTGGGCTTCAAGCGGAAATTCTACGGCTGGGACCGAAGCAACGGATGGGGAACTTGACGAGGCCATCTTTGAGAATCAATTTTCTGCATTGAGACTTAACGAGGACGAAGATGTTGGAAGCGACGTTCCATCTGAAGATGAGTCGCATTCAAAATCGCGACCACAACATAAGAAAGCCCCAGGAAAAGGCAAGGGGAAGAAGGGGAAGAAAGGCAAGAAGCCAAAGAAGGTACAAGCTCCGGAACCCGCTGCAGGGAAAGCCTTGGCCGACATTCCCATCGAAAGCTATCGAATTATCGAGGACAAAGATGGCCTTGTGTCCGAATACCTTTTGGCAGTGTACGCGGTCTCTAAGGAATGGTCAGAGATACGGGCTTGCGTTCAGGGCCTCTGGCGCGAGGTAGCCTATGATGGCCTCAATGGAGCTGTCGCAGCGTCTTTGACTAACATAGCTGTCGCCATGGTCAAACAGACGTGCAGTGCAGTTTTCGTGGACTTTCCGGGCCATGAGTCGTATGAAACTATCATGAAAACACTTACACGGGGTGACCCAGACAAGGCTCAGAGCCAGTTCTCTGTACAAGCATATCGCGTTTCGTCTTGCGGTCATCAAGCCGAGAAGGTTAAGGATATGAAAATCGACATAAAAGAGCAGATGTGGGTCAACACCTATAACGATCTGGTCGACTTCATCATCGACTTCCAACAGAATAGAAGTGGCAAGCCGACCAAGGCTATGCAGAAGAAGATCGCTGACTGGGACCCGAACTTCGACCTCCAGCGAGCAAGCAAAGAGGAACGACTTTCTTGGCGCCGTTCATACACCATCAACTGGCTTTACGATCTGGTTAACGTCTTCTCGTCAATTGTCGTCCAACGTAACACAATGAAAGGCGAAAAACATGTGTACGAGAACGTGGATTGGTCGCCGTCAGGTCCTTGGGATGAGCATCGAAGGCTCTTTGGACTTAACGAATTTGCTGGAGTCATTACCACACTCGCGATGCAGAAGCCGAACACCAATATTCGCCAAAAGATCCTTCCTCATCATGTGTTTCAGCTGCAGTGCATTGTTGATTCATTGACGGCCTCGCGCGGTTGGACAGTGAGCGCTGTCAAAGGGCATGTTCTGGAACGACCTGCGCGTAACTTCCGCCCACGGCGCGATGTTGATATGTTCCTAGACCGTGAATGCAAGAGGTTCGGCAGGGGGTTCCTACAAGCAGTCGATGTGCTGAAACAGGTAATGGACAAAGATGCGGAATCTGATCGGCAACCAGCCCGGCACCAAGAACGTGTCGAATTACTTAAAGAGATGCAGTATGATTTTGTTAACTGGCTAGGCGAGTCCAAGTACATGTCTGGTCTCACTACCATACCACCATCGCGCTTTTCGAAACACAATGCTAACGGCCTATGGGAGTACTGTCCTTTGTTGTGCGCAGCTGGGCTCGTCGAAGGTCTTGTCATCATGCAACGTCTGTGCATGTTTATGTGGGAGCAAATTCCAGAGCCCACATTGGCTATACACTTGCATAATATGCTTGTTCAGACCGGGTATATAAAGGAGCCAGTTGGACTTTACGCAACACTCCAAGGTCTGCTTCCGGAGTCATTCTTTGCCGAAGGCATTCCAGAGTCCGATTTCTACCAAGGTCTAGTCAAACAGTCAAAGACAAACATGGACCGTATATCGTTGCGTCAACGTCGAGAATCAGCAAGAAGTCTGCGTCAAGCCGCAGGCATCCATAAATTGCTAGACATCAGCAGAAACCACTTCTTTATTACTAAGTCCGTGCTCGTTTCGTATTACGACGCTGATTGGGTCCCCGAACGGATTCCGGACGACGAGATCAGGTTTCCATCTACATTGTGCATGCTCCGTGTGCACGAAACCAAGAAAGTAACGGATCCTGTCACGGGAAAGCAACGCCTCGAGGACACGGACCTTGTAAAGCGCATCAAAGCGAAAGGGATGAGCGATACGGAACTACTACAAATGGCATCCATTATCCCTGACGTGAACAGTGACGTTGCTGATCCCGAAGCCATTCGTAACATTGTCTCGAAGAGCGACTATAAAAGCTTCCCGCAGATGGATCCATACCGTGTCAAGGAACAGGGAAAAAGGTTCGCGACAGGCAGCAACCTTCTCGATCTTCTCCGCATCGACATATTCGCTGACGTTTGCGGCAACGCTCCCTTATCAAGCCTCAACTACGTATGGGTTACCGTGCACTTTATGTTCCTCTTTTCGCAGATCGAAGACCACTTGCGAAAGGCGCGTCACCCGCTGTACGTTCGACTCTACGAGAATGCACCCTCTTCCACGACACGGCAGCGGAGAATGGCCGTGGCTATGGCTGCCATGGCAGATCAAGACGACCAGTTGTTGAAGCTACTAGCTGACGCTTTTCAAGACCCTAGAGTAGGCGTGCTCGGGTTTATCTTCTGGGATGATCTACGGGAGACTGAGTCCGGTATGAAGCCCGAAGCAGACCCCAATGAACTTCCTGCCGACGTGTGCTCGGTGATGTAGGTACGCGTGTGTGTATGACCGAGTGTTATGTAGTGGAGGGATGGAGATCGAGGCTGAAATATGGGGTCGCCCTAACTCCTGCTTGCTGCCATAATTTGAGTATATATACCGTCGGATGGTAAAACGTGGATTACCTTTTACAGGTAGTATCGATTTGGTTTGTATATGCTAGAGTAACTTGTCGAATGACATCTGTTGTATAGGAAGTAGCAAAGTACCAGCAAAGAGCTTTCAAACCTCAATTATTAAAATTATTATAAACGCATATAAAGAGAAGCTAATTACTGGACTAAGGCCATTCTGTCAGGAGAGAAAACTTTGCGCATCTTTCGGTACACGGTAAAACCCAGTGAGGGAAAGCTGTTGGGTTGCTGAAAAGAAAAACGCAGTGAGGCAAGGTAAACCAGTGAGAAGTCGATCCTAAATCTAGTTTATTCTAAGAAGCTAGCGACATGTCAGAGGAATCAAGAAGGAGCTAGAGGGAGTAAGTGGTCTCCTTGAGCAGTGAGAGTAAGAGTAGAATTCTATTGCTGCAGCGCATAGATGGTCCATAGGAGCTCAAACCGATCCATCCTAAGCTAGGCCAGCTTAGTCGTGCGTTAATCTAGTTGACCTAGCCTCTCATTAGCTCCTCTTTCCGCGAGCGCGTTTATCTCAAGACCACCTTCGACGTGGTCCGACTCGTAAGCTCATACATAGTACCCGGCGATCCCTTCTTCAACACCAACAGACCCCAACCCACTGCCAGCAACGCAATGCCATTCTCCGGTACAATCGACAGCAACACCTGAGCCACCACACTCCCCTGTGTAGGGCCAAACGTCGTGCCCGACGTAACGAAGAAGGCAAGCGCCGAGTATAGCAGCCGCAGAAGCAGCAAAGGCGTCATGACGAAGATGGTGATTGCAACCTTAGGTACGACAACGGCTTCTGCTTCTCGCTCGTTCTGCAAGCGTACAGTCCGAGGATTGTCTGCACGATGCAGACTTGGAGGAAGATGGCGAGACCGATGGCGGGGAGGATGCGGCCGAGCGCTTTTCCGTCGCCGAAGAGCTTGAGGACGCCGATGACGAGGAGCGGAACCGCGCCGAGGACAACCACGTGAAGGAGTGTGGTGATCTTTGCTAAGCGCACATGTTGCGCGGTCTTGCAGCTACAGGGGAGATGTTAGAATGGGGACCTTCGAAGAGTTCGGAGAGGGGAAGCGTACAGTCGGTGCACCAGCATCAGCGTGATACCAAGCAGAGGCGAGAGACCGATGCCGTTGACTATGGCAATGGACTGGTTCGGGGGCCTGTCTCGTCGTCCATAAGGTGCAGAATCGAGCCGATGATGCGAACTGAGGCGAGGAGAAAGACAAACATCCACTCGAAGCCGCGCCAGCCTTCCTTCACCCACAGAGCGAGGCTGGTTGGGAGTGCGGCGCTGCCATAAATGATGAGCTCCGCGATGGCTAGCGCGTCATTGGGAGACATGATTGCGATGTCGGTAGTATGTGTTGTTGAAGATAGTGGTAGTCAAACTGGTTGGAAAAAAATATAAATGAGATTCAATCAGTCAATTAATCGGTGCTAGACAAGCCTGCAATTAAGGAACAAAGATTATTTATTTATTTATTTATATCCGTTTATAGTGAACCTAACCTTTTATTAAATTATACCTTTTTTACGCTCTTTTTAATTACTAAGCAGGGGGCTCTGCTTTTTTTATTATGTTATTTAAGATGAAAGCGTTTGTCATTCTACCCCTAGTTAATTTAACAACACAACACATAAATTATAAAACTTAATAGCAAGTATAACTAAGATATAATAGCTAAAGTATATAAAAAAGGCGTAATTAGAATTAGCTATAGTAAGGAGCTAAAGTATAATATATATAATTAGTAAAGAGCTAATTATATAATAGCTATAAAGTAATTAAACTATAAAATAGTAACCTTAAAGTTACTATTTAACTATAGAGCTTTAAAAAGTAGTAAAAATAGTAGAATTATTATATGTAATAAATAGCCCTTTATACTATATTTATATCTCAGTACTTTAATTTTATTTTTAATATAGGTCTTTTTATTATTACTACTACTACTAAGATAGTTAGCTTTTATATAAGAACGCGTAATAGCTATAACTAATTTAAAAGCTTTCTTTTAAATTATAATAATACTATAAGTAAAGAAATAAAAATAGTAATAATAAAAATAATAAGCTTCTTAAAAAGCTTTAGCTACTATAGCTATACCTTTACATTTTAGAGAATTAAGCTAGTAAAAATACTTATTATTATAAAACCTAGGTATAAACTAAGGTTTACTAGATTAGATAACTCCTAGTATATAATATTACCTATAAGTAATCTTTACACTATAGTAATTTGTTTTATTTACTACTACTACCTAATATACTTAGTTACCTCTTATTATATCCTATATTATTTTACTACTTATTTTTTATATTTAAATTATTCTCTATATAAAAGAATAATTTAAAATAAAATAAGTTCTATATTAGTATTTACTTGCGTAGCTTTTAGGAAAAACTCTATTATAAGCCCTTTAATATAGCTATTTTATAAATTTATTAAAGGTAAAGTTTTTATAAATAACCTTAAATAGTTTATATAGAAATAGTTAAAAAGCTACTTATTATTACAGTGGGGTGACAAAGAAAAGAATAATTTTTATATCTGTTTTAAAATGTAATAACTTACCTATTTAGTAATAAAAAATTATAGGATTTTTATATATAATAGAGAAAGTTAGTAACTTTAATAAAGTATACTTACGTAATGCTAACTAATTAGCGTTAAAAGGTTTTTAGCCTTAAACATAGGAAATTTTTAAGATCTCTTTAGAAATGTAAGTAACTTTTTTATTACGATATTAAATTTTTTTATATTATAGTATAGTTAGGTATATAAAAAGTCTATATATATACAAAGTTTAAGTATAGGTTATTTCCTAAAACTATTGTTTATTCTAGATTATTTACTTTTTCTATTTTTAGCTATAGTATTATAATATAACAATCTGATTAATTCTAGATAGAGTTACTTTATAGCTAGAGGCAGAATCTTAATTTTAAGGTTAAAAAAGTACAATATTGCATGTATTTTTAATAAACTTTTAATTTTTAATTTTTAATTTAGTTTTAGGCCCTATAACTTTTATATTACGTAATCCTATAACTTATAATTTTAACATAAGATTATTTTTTAAATACCATAGCTATAGAAATGTTAATAGTGTAATAGCTATAGGTTCTATATATTTATTAATTATAATCTCTTTTTTTTACCTTTTACTAAGGATTCTCACATTATTAAATAAAAGAAATTATAAACTAGTAAATATTAAATTACTAGTACTTAGTATACCACCCCCTAGCTTCTATAATAGCCTTATAACGATTAGGTATAGATAATATACAATTATCTATATCCTTTTATAAAATTAATTTCTATTCCTCTTTAATAGCCTTTTTAAAAGTATTATAACTTACTTGGCTAGTCCCTACCCCTAGACTACCTATTTTACGCTTAGAAAGTCTATATTTTAATAAACTCTAAACGTTTTTAATAGGATTTAAATCTGGACTATAGGGGGGGTGAGGAAAAAGATTAATTTTTTTAAACTACTCTAAAACGTTATCTGTTTTATGAGTAGGGGCGTTATCTTGTTAAAAATTCTAGCCTATTAATTAATTAATATTAGAAATAATATAATAATACTATAATAATATAATAATAATTAAAGAAAAGAAAAAAAAGAAAAAAAGAACTAATTAAAATAAATGAAAACTAACCAGGTTTATAATACTTTTTAACTATAGGGACTAATGTCTTTTTAATATAGTCCCTATTAGTATATTTAGGCCTTTCGTTGGAATTTTGAGATAGGGAGGAGTCTTTTATAAAATATATTTCAGATCTCCCCTTATCCAAATTAAGCCCCATACTTGAATTGTTATATTGCGGCCTATAAATAATAAATTAATATAAGTAAAATCATAGTTTTATAGGAGAGTATATGCGTAATAATTCTCTAATTTAAAATTCAAAGTTTACTAGTTAGTCTTTTAGTAATTAGGCAGTGTTAAAGATAACTTTTTAAGAGTCCAAATTAAACACTTCCTAATTACTAGATAACTAACTAGTAAATTTTAAACTTTAAATTATTAAATTATAAGGATAAAGGTGTAGCCTTTTTTAATATAATAAATTTAAAAAAACTTACTATTTGAGCGGGTATTATCCTGTTTTTGAAATTCACCTTTTTGATTTCTTTTTGTTCTAGAGTATTCTACTCTAGCTCCATGGCCTCTTTCAATAGCACATTCGTCTGAAAATATAATTTGTTCTAGAATATAATTTTCTAGAATTTTTTTATCTATCTATTTAGCAAATAATAGTCTATTTCTAGCTCTTTATTTATTTAAAATAGCCATTTTCTTAGAAATTGTTATTTTATAATCCTTCTCTTTTAAAAATCTTTGCAGAGTTCCTTTTATAGCCCCTAAATTATTCTCTACTATTAATTTTTTATTAATCTTTTTAGGGCTTTTAATTAAATCCCTATTAATAACTCTTTTTTCTCTTTCTAGTATTTTCTTTGGTCCTTCTTTTTTAATAGGGTTTTGTAAATTAGAATTATTTTTTTGCCTTTAAATATTGTATAGTATTATAAATACTTGTAGTAGGTTTATTTAAAGTAGTAGAAATAGTAGAAATAGAGCAATTAGCTTTTAAAAGAAGGTTAACATTATATTTAAGCTAGGAGAGATTTGGATCTATTATTGCTAAGGCGAGAAAATAGGTGTTTAAGTTTTTTTAAAAAATTTCTTTTTCTAATTTTAAATTAGTAATTAATTATATAATAATATAGTCTTAGCATTAATACTATTTTTAGAATATTAAAAATTTACTTAATTAGATAAAATATAAGTTCTAATTGTAGCTTACGTAATCTATACTACTCCTATTTAGGCTTAGCTTAATAATATTACTAAGTATAACTAAAAATTAAAAATAAGTAATTTTCTAGTATTTTATTTAGACTTTTCTTAAATAATTCTTTTGTAACAGTATTGCTTACTAAGCAAATATAGAATTTAAAATAGAAAATAGAGAACTTTTTTATGTTAAATATTTAAAAAGTAATAGTATAGCTTTGATATAAGTAGAGTTATAACAATTTTAAAAAGTAATATAATTTTAACCTTTTGATCTAAAATTAGAGAAAAAACAATCTTATATAAAAATAATCAAAGAAGTAACCTATAGTAAAAATTTAACATAGTACTAACATTGCCTTTAGCCCCTATATATATAAAAATTGTAGAATTCTATATGTCTAAAAAAGGTTATAGGAGTTTTAAAATAGAGATTAAAAAATCTCTATTTTTAAGTCTATATATGTACCCAGTTTATAATTACTAAGCAGAATCTTTATTAATTATCTAAAACTAGGTATTTTTATCTCTAATATATTAAAAATTGAAATTTTAATAATTATCTAAAGAAAAGTTATAAGCTTTTAAAAAGAGTAAAAAAATTATTATTTTTTTGTCACCCCACTGTATGCAGACGCCTAGATATTACTAAGGATTAATACCTAGAAATTGTTCTAGATATCCTTACTAGCCGTGCGGCACAGTATTACCTCTATACTATTCGCCCTAAATAATTATAGAAGTGCTTATATAAAGCACTTAATAGTTACTTTAATACTACTATTAACTATAACTAGTATTAGATAGACTAGACTATAATAACTTTTATATAATACTAGCGCAAGAACTCTAATAAAAGTCTGCACAAAGTTCTAGAGGCAATAATTAATAGGCTTATCCTTATACAGAGAGTATTAGATATAGACTTTGCTAGAAAAATTCCTCTCTATACTACTATTATATAAGTATACTATAGATATCTAGAACTAGAGTAGGCTATATTTACCCCTAAGCCTACCTATAAAGCTCTATTTACTAATCTTTGTATCTTAATCTAAGTTGCAATTAATTGCTAATCTAATTAGTACCTATAATAGGTTAATACATACTACACTAATTACAAATATAACTTTTCTATATAAAAAGGCAGACAACTAGCCCCTTATAGATAAGAATTTTATAGATAATTTATACTATTATTATTACAATTTAGATCCTAATTAAATAATATTTATATAAGACTAAAGAAGTGTTTTATATACTATAAGGAAGGTTATTAGTCTTTTAACTATTCGCGTAATAAGCGTACCTGCGTAATAAGATAGTATAATAACAAAACGCCTTTGTATAAAACTATTTAGTCCTATATTTAGAATATAGAAGGGTATAATAATAAGAGACCTACTTTGTATAAAGAAGAGAAGTAGAGTAAAAATAATAAGAATAGTAATAATTAAGTGTTCTACCTAACTACTACTATCTATCTTTACTGCACAACTAGCAAATATATCTATAAGACAGAGCTAAAGGAGTGTATAGAATAGTTTATTCTTAAAGATTAATACTATATAATATACTAAGGTAAACTATAGAATATAGGTATAGTAAGAATTTCTACTATTAGTAAAGCATAGCTAGAGGCATACGTATAAGAGAACCTCTATATAAAGATTAATTAGATACCTAGTAACACTAATATTAGCTTTAGAGGTTAGAACCTATAAGAATCTCTAGGAACTATATAAATTATAAATCTAATAGGAATAGTTACCTACTATATCCTAAATACTCTAATATTATTTCTACTATTACTAGTAGATACTAATAAGCTTACTGCCTATCTTAACAATATTCTAGATATTATTATATAAAAGAATAGCATAACTATACCTATTATATGCAAATAGGAACACCCTTTCTTTAATATTAGTAAGGAAGAAACTGTGTCTTTCTTTACTAAACAAGAACTCTATCGCCTTTATTGATAAATTAGACATCCCTATATAGAAAGACTTTAGAAAATGCTTACTAATACTAGCTATAAAATAAATACCACTATACTAAATAAAATTTAGAAGTTTTACTACCACTATTAATTGTATAAATAAGCCCTGCGTTGCTTTAAGTTTACTATTAAGAATAACACCTACTTTAACTATAAGATTATTATTAATGTTATATATATTAAAACTAGAAACGCACTATATATTATAGATATAGATATATTATTTTAAGCTATAATCTTCTTAAAATTAATGTCTATATAAGATGTGTAGGAAGCCCTCTATAGATACTAAATTAATATCTACTAAGGTCTACCTAACTATATTATATATAACCTAGGTATAAACTTTATATTAGATAAGTTTAGGAACTACACAAAGATTATTAGCACAACCTATAGGCAGATGCCTATAGAAGTATATTAGATAATAGGGAAGATTAAGTATTTGCACGTACCTCTCTATAGAGTCTTTAATATTCTTAAGGCTAAACTAGAAGATTATATAAATAAGGAGAATATCCTCTAGATAGCTATTAAAGCTATTAATAATACTATAGGCCTAAATAGCCTTATATCCACACTACTCGTCTTTAGTGCATATTCTAGAATTAATATAGATTCTCCTCTATTACCTAATATTATCGCACGTACAAATACTATATAAAAGGCAATAAATATATTGCAAAAGAAAAGAAATAAGACTAATATTAATTATGTGCTAAACACTTATAATAGTCTATTAGTAGCATATAAAGTTCTTAAGCTTCTACTTAAATCTAAGGTTATAGTCTAGAGAGAAAAAGGTAGATAAATAGGCCTATATAAGATTAAGGGTATTAAGAATAGAAATATAATTCTTAACCTAGAAAATAGTCTAGTAAAGTTTTGCTATATATAAGTTAAGCTATACTATTATAAAAAAGATTACACTTTCCTACTATTATATAAAGTAGATAATACTACCCCTAAATAAAGAGATTCTTTAGAGAAAAGGAAGAAAAGTCGCCTAAGAAAGAATACTGCATTCCTTTTCTAAAAAGAGATAAGTAATTAGGAACTATCTCTAAAGCTTTATATAGAAGGTATAATTACAACACCTAGAGTATCTTTTAAAGAGTTAGACTGCATAGAGATAAACGCTCTAATTGCTAATAGCATATTTAAGATTCTTCTCTTTAACCTATCTAAGCATAAGGGCAGAATATTTAACCTTTGCCTTATATAAGAAGTTAAGGGCAAGACTACTTAATTATATAAAAAATCCCGCCTTATGTTTACTAGCCACTCTAATAAAAAGAAGAATAAAATCCTTACCTAATTATCTACTATCTAAAGAATAAGCTAGCGCCTACTTCTTATATTAGGAGTAAGCCTTTAGGCAATATATAGAATACATTTTACACTGTAAGATATTACCTAGGTCTATATTTAGTCTACTAATAAACTAAACCACACACTCTATACTAGACTACCTAAGGAACTACGCATAAATTTTCTATAAGACACAATCTTCTAGATTATATAACTACTCTATAGTATAACTAAATTAGATCTTTACTAGTTTAAGACCTACTATAACTACTATAAAGAGAGACTTAGCATAAAGACTTTGTTATATAACCTATATCTGCTTATTACTAATAAAGAAGAGCACACCTTTAGGATTACTAGCCTTTAGACAAATAATACTCTTAGTATTATTAATAAGAACTTCGCACAAAGAGAAAAAAAAAGCTAAAAAAAGTAGCCTTTTATGCAAAGGATAAGACTATTCTTACTAAGGACTAACCTATTAAGTTTAATAGTAGAAGAATTTAACTTATACATAATGCTATAGTTCTTATATAAAAGGCTAAGCAAAGAGCCTTTACATAATTAACCTAGAAGATAAGGATACTATATAGAGGTATATAGAGTAGCGTGTAAGAGGCGCCTATATTGCATCTATATACTAACTAAAAGCTGCATTTAATTTGTCTATTACTGCTTAGACTATATTACTCTTACATAAAGATATTAAGGTATTAAACGTACAAATCTAATAGCAAATTAATAATAATAAGTATAGTCTCACCTTTATACTATTAGATCTCTATTATACAAAGCTGTTTATCTTTACTAATAGCCTATTTGCCAATAATAAGAACCTAAGCTTATAGCTAGAATTCCTAATTACTTTAGGTAATAAGTATTATATAGATAATAGTAACAACTTTAACATCCTAGCAAATATTATATACTAGAATTTAACTAAGTATAAGAGAGTAATAAGAAGCGTTCTTACTAGCAAGCTATATAGTATAGTAGGAGGCTTTAACAATGCTATTACTATTAGTACAATCCTCTAGAGAATTATATACATACTTAGTCTACTACTAATTTCTATAGTTGTCTATATAGATTTAAAGTCTCTCTATAACTATCTTATATAACTAGAAATTATAAATAAGAAGCGCCTTATAATTAATATTATATTACTCCGCAAATTATATAAGCACTACAAGATTTCTAAAATTAGATAAATTAATAGAAAGAACAACTCTGCTAATGCCTATATAAAGAAGGCCCTAAATTAGACTTTAGAGTTCTTAATCTCTAGTAGTACCTTAATAATTACTATTAAAGTATTAGTAAGTTACCTTAAGCCTGCTTACACAAGCTCTTCCTAGCCTTTATAAAACACTATTTCTTTATTATTTGTTTGTTCTTTTATATAATATATTTATTTAATTCTTTATATATATATATATATATATATATATATTACTTAAAAATGCGTATTATCCTATCTATTATTTGCACAGAAAGAGAAGAGACTAGTATATATTTATTTAGAGAGAAGTTTTTATTCTAGTACTTATAGATAATATCTAGAAGTGTCTATCCTACTATCTAGCCCTATCCTATGTAATAATCGCACCTAGCACTATAGCTTTACCACACGTAAGAACTACATAATTCTATCTAGAAGTTTGCTACTATATAATATTTAGTAAAAGGCCTAAGGCTAAAGTTACTACTATAGTGGTAAGCGCACGTAGTGCTCCTAAGGACACTATATAACTAGATAAAAAGTGCGTTAAAATAGCCCTTGCGCTAAATAAGCTTAGCAACCTATAGACGCAAGTCTATACTAGCTATAAGAATAATATTAATATTATGCGAAGGCAGATATATAACACATAACTCCTTAGCCTATTTTTTATAGTTAGCATCTATATAAAAAGTAAAGAATAGAGAAACTTATATTAATAGAGATACTCTAAATAAATATATAGTTTGCCTAGGAACTAGTTAGGAGGGTAATACGCATTCTTCTACCTAGAAGAGCTACTATAGTAGTATTAAAGCTAGGGAGGCCTAGCTAGTTAAGACCTACTAGTATAAGTGCTATTATCTACACTAAGTTAGTATTATATAGAGATAAAATATTATATAATAAGGGACATAGTTTAGTACTATACAAAATAAGAGATTAGCTTAATAAAAAAAGAAAAGATCTACAGAGAAAGGACGCGTATAGAGAGATGTTTTAAGTAGGAGATAAGAGAGAGAAAGATAAAAAGAGGAAAGCCTACCTTATATACCTCTGCCTTCTATTTAAAGCCTTAATTCCTACTCCTTATTAGCGTTTATCTTTCCTTTATCTAATATTGTACAATTGCCTAATATTACTACCTAAATAGATAAGATAAATAGGTCTACCTATTATATAAGAAATAAACTAAGTAAAAAAACTCTATATAAATAATATATTATTACTATAATCTTATTATTAACTGCGCAATCTTACCCTTAACTACTATTAGCCAGACTACTACTCTACTACTAATAAGCCTAATTACGCCTCTAACAAATGGTAGTAAAGTATAACAAATAGTTACTTAATAGAATCTTCCTATTAACTAGAGTAAACTAGCTATAGTAGGAGATATATAGATAGGAGAATAATAAATAAATAAAGTAAATATTAGTAAGTAGATAGTTTGTGCAAAGGAAGGAAGAACTACTAATAGTAACTTTAAATAAAAAGTTACTAGTGTCTATACACTATATAGGCAAGAGCACCTAAAAGTATTAAGGTTTTAATAATACTATATAATAGCATTATATAGAAATTATATAATACCTATGCGCCGCAGTCTATACGTTATAGGATCTTCTTCTTTCTATTCGCATCCTTTCTAGAGATAAGTAATTAATACTAAGTTAGTTCTATTATATTATTTTCTTTTCTTATATAATTATTCTGTACATCCTCTATACTTGCTAATACAGAGTATTAGATATTAATATCTGTATAGCTAGCTATAGAGCCTATTCAGCAAGTAGAATAATAGGTAAATTTAAGACTTTAAGGACTTAAAGTAAAGATAACCTTAAATAATTAATATAATTATTAACTTTAAACTATATACTATATAAAACTTAATAAAGTACTTAATAGGTCTATATTAAAGACCTAAGGAACAAAAAAAAGACAAAATCCACCCTTTATATTCGCTGGCATTTCGCATTCACTTCGCATTACATATCCTGTTTCGCATTCGCTTGTTCTTAGCTCCTTTGGCCCCCTAAACAATGGTGCGACGCTGGTAGGCTGAGCATGGGGTCCTTGTCTGTACACCCGATTAACAGATGCGTGCAAAAAAAATGCAAAAGAAGAATTGCATCGGCCGGGAATCGAACCCGGGGCTAGCCGAAACTGGATGGCAACGGCTAATTTTACCACTAAACCACCGATGCTATAGTGATCACGCTGATCTCTTTTTTTATGAAAGATTTTGAAAATTAAAAACTTATAACGGAGCGTTTTACTCTCTACTAGCTTCTTAGCGCGAAAGGTCTTTCTTGTCTCACTTAACCGCAGCCCGAAAGGCTCTTAAGGGCCTGTTTGGTTTCGATTCCGTTTTCTACTCCGTTTTGTACAGGTAATCGCCGAGTAAGCCGCCGAGGCGTACAGGGGTTTTCGACGGCGGCTTGGCTGACAGGCATAGATCAAACGGAGTACTGTTTGGCACGTCTCCGTTATCCATCGTCGTCCTGGTGTTGGCTCCTAGCTACCTTTGTTAATTTTTTAGTGATTGTATTGTAAAAACCATGTTGCAAACTCCATCGCAAGGTTTAATACGCCATAAGGTTCTCCAGCGCCTCGCAGCTGAGGCCCTGTCGTCGTCGTCGTCGTCGCCGTCAGCGCCCTCATCCTCACCGTCACCGTCGCCGTCGTCTGCAGAGTCCCGAGCGTCGTCGCGAGCCGTGACATGGTCGCCGTCACCCACCCCCGATGGAAATAAGGCCAAAAAGCTCATGTGGAGCACCACGATGCTAGAGGCTTTACTAGAGGCCCTCAGCGACCAGGCTGACGCTGGCCATCGCGCGGATAATAAGTTCAAACCTGAGGCGTGGACGTACGCCCGCGATAAGGTGGCTGAAGTTGCCACTGAGCTGGTGACCGTAAAACAGGTCAAGGATAAGTACGACAGCTGTAAGAAGGAGTACAGAATCTGGTCGGAGCTCCTCCGTCAATCAGGCTTCTCGTATGAAGATGGGAGGGTCGTCGCCGACGCGCCCGTACTTGACTCGTACTTTCATGCCCACAAGGAGGCTAGAAAGTATAGAAGGAGACCTCTGGATTTCCCTGAGTTGCATGAGAAGTTGTTCGAAGGCTATTCCGCCACGGGTGAGGACGCCACCACAATTGACGACTTCCTTGAGACACAATCGGAGCCGGCGACGTCAGTTGAGGACGACTTTTCGATGGAGACGTCAGGCAGTGAGGCCTCAGGTGGGCGTCGTAAACGCGCGGGCACCAGGTTACTCAGGAACCAGGAGAAGCGGGCGAAAAATAAGACGACGTCGGAGGAGCGTATGGGCCAAAGAATTGACCATTTGACGTCGGCGATCTCAGAGCTCGTTGCAGTCAACTCTAGGGACTATCAGCAAGACGCTATTGTACAGTTTATAGAGGCTTACCAGTCGCTGGATGATCGACTCAAGTACCCTATCCTCGAGGGTTTTAAGGACGAGTTTGACGCCAAAGTCTTCCTCAGTATGAAATCGCGCAGCGCGCAGAAGGCCTGGATAAAGCACCGCTGCAACGTTATACTTAACTCCACCGCTTTTGACAACAAGGAGACTCTGCGGGACGAGTTACAGGAGAAAATAGAGTCGTTAGAGTGGGTGGGGGATGGAGAGTTGAGCGTCAAAATTGACAAAAAAGCTCAACTTCATGCCAAGACTGACGATAGTGGCGCGTGCGCAGCGCGAGTTTTCACCTTAGGAGGGCCGTCGTCCCTCAGTTCATCTAGAGTACTTTTTATAAGATTTTTGTTCCGCCAAGACCAAGATTTGCCCGCAAAATTTATACTTTTAGTGAATCTTACTCCAAATCACTATAAATTACAATGAATCTCAGGACGACCGCTCTACTAAACTGACGCTAGCGTACTTTTTCAATTTCTTAACACCAAACTTTTGCTCATCAACTCGCCCACCTCTCTGCCCACCTACCCAATTACTCAACTATATACGACTCTGCGAGCAGTTATATACTGCTCCCACATGTCCTCTGCTATACGATCCCGCCGCTCCTCTATCCCAGGGTCGCCGGCGTCAAAATCCCCATCGGTTTCGGCGTCGCGCCGCAGGTGCTCTGAGCCCTCACCCTCATACTCCTCCATCTCATCAAGATCCTCGTCAACTTTGTACACCAAATTGATGAGATTATGGAGGGCAGCCAGGGCGTACACAAGCTTGACCTGAGTCTTAATATCGAACTCATGTGGCCTGTCAAAAATCCGCCAGCGCCTTTTGAAAACACCAAAACAACGCTCCACAATATTTCTCAGGCTCGAATGGCGATAATTGAACAACTCTTGCGGCGTCGCCGGGCTCATCCCCACCTCATAAATCTCTCGGAGATGGTACCGTACGCCGCGATACGGCACCATTATATCATTGCTATTGACGTACCCAGCGTCGGCGACAAAGTACTTGCCTGGAGGAGCTGCAAAGCCCTTATCCCGAGCGCTTTTCAGTACCCTGCCGTCATGAGCGCTGCCCTCCCACCCGGGCAATAAGTACATGAAATTCATGTCAAAATCGACGACGGCGAGGACGTTTTGCGTAAGATCTCCATGGCGATTTCGATAACGCCTTTGGGCGGCGACAGGCATATGGATTGCAATCTGGGTGCCGTCCAGAGCTCCGATACAGTCCTCGAAAAATGGGTATCTTTTTGGGTCATCTCTTATCCTCTCCGGCACCTCATGTACGTCCTCTGGGGACTTGACGACGTCCTTGTACAGCGGCAACAGGGCGTCAAGTACCTCATGAAAATTACTATAATCGTCAACCCAGTTCACCCTTACCGCTAGGTTACTTACCGACTTATCGACTCCATCGAATGCCCTACTTTACGCATAGTGTTACGCCATGAAGCCCCGTTGCTGCAAATATACAAAAAGGTAAGGATCTTCTCCTCCATGGAGATCCTGCCGTCGCCGACGAGCTCATAGGATTTCATGTACTCGATAAGTACATGCCACGCCGCCGGCCGGAGTCGTGTCTCCTGAAATAGCTGAGTTGGGTCGCCCAGGCAGTCATCCAGCCACCGCGCACCCCTCCCTTGATCGTTTGAACGGGATCTGACGCCCGTGGGCCTGGCTTTGTTATCCAGCTGGTGGGCTAGGACAGCTACGACGCTGCTAAGGGCACCCACTACGGCCATCATCATAGGTTGGCTCAAACGATTCGACATGGCCGCACGTGACGCCGTCAAAGTACTCCGGTACAGCTACAGGTGCCCTCAGGCATCTGTAGCTACACTGGAGCTCCGTTTGGCCTAAAAAAGTAGAAAGTGGGCTTTTTTCAGGCTAGCAAGGATGTTTTATTGCCAAGCTCCGGTACGCAAAACGGCATCCGGTACGGCTTCAAAACGGCGTTACAAAACCAAACACGGCTCCGTTTACAACTCCGTTTTGCTAAGTAATCAAACCGGAGGCAAAACGGAGCTCCCTACCGGAGGAACCAAACAGGGCCTAAATAGCTAGAAAAAGTGGTTTGAGCGTTTGAGATAAACCTGCACTATATATGTGCCCACTTCTATCGCGCCTCTTTCTTTACCTTTACTTTTGCCTCTCATCCAGGGCGCCGGCGCACAGACCATGCCTGTAAGTCACATGACCTGGATGGCTCATCGGGCTTGGCGCAAACGGCGCAGTATAGGTATCCCGCCACAAGGCTTCAAACCTGTCCAGGTAATCCCCACTTGCCAATCTGGGTAGGTATTTCCTATGGCTTGGTTCATGGCTGCGATATTCTGCTGACAATCGCCAGGATACCTTACTCACTAGCTTTAAGGCGTGCAGCTCTTGCACATTCCTATCTACTGTAAGCACCTCTGTAATGGTTGGGTGCGATATAGTGCTATTAGGTACTAACTGACACTAACAGGACTATATCGACTTCCTTTCCCTGCATTTGACCTTTAATGGCTTTTATTAGTGATATTCTCTGGCTTCTGGCATCCCTCGACTACTTCTGGCGACAATCGGCAACAATTGGATCTATCTGGCATCAATTGGCACGATTTCGGCATGTCTTCCCGAGCTTCCCGTGAGGCGGCGTACCAGGACGAGTTCCTGGTCAAGTCCGCCTTGATTTGTGTGGAGTGTGCTTCCTTCATTTGCGCTGGAACTGTCCCACTGACTTGGAGGGGCTGGAGAAGGCGCCAACTGGCGAGGATCGACCCCGTCGGGCGCCACCTGCCCCTGTCGTGCTTCCTCCGGTCCAAAGTGCCGACGCACATCGTCGTCAGGAGCAACAAGCCCGGGTTGACGAGGCTTTGGCGGCGGTTCCTGCCATTCCGACTGGAGATGTCTATGGTAACGCTGCTGGTGGTGCCAAGTCCAAGATCACCTCTCGACTCCTTAAAGAGTTGAATCAGCGCACTGCAATCCGCCTTAACTTCTTTGTCAACCATGACATGAAGTGGCTGGATATCAAGAAGTGCACCATCTATAAGTCCGCTGGTGAGGCCCGCGCGCAGCTGGGCAAGGACTGGTGGAGAGAGGCCTAATGGTTCCCCATGGGTCCTATTTGGCTCTTTCTGGCGCAATCTGGACCAGACGAACCGCGTGTGATGGCATAGCAGTGCCAATAGGTTGATGAATGGAAGATGGTGATTTGGGAATGATTCATGGCTATCCGGCTTTTCCTTGGTTTCTGCTCTTTTCTGCGTACTTCTTCGGAAGATAGATACCCATAGGCCTGAATAGGCGTTCAAGGGGTTGATCGGGTACCAAATGGCGCAATCCGGTCCAACTTCCCCTTCATAGGAGGTAGAGCAATCAAACGATACGCATCCTTCCATTCTCCTCTACTCTAGTGATGTGCCTTTGATAGGTGAAGAAGTCTCATACTTAGAGATGTTCGACAAATTGTTCCCCACTAAAACGCCCTTGCCCAGCAAGGCATTGTCCACTACCAAACTCCCAGTGGGAGACACGTAGGGACTTTTGAAGGATAAAAGGGTAAAACAACCTCATCATTGGCCACAACCACTCTTCGTTGAACAAAACACTCAAATGGGACTAAAGGCACTTGGATGGGTCCAAATGGTACTAGATGGGTCCAAATTGGACCTTATTCTCGTTCGCCTTCCCTCTTTTTTAGAGGTCGCCTCGACCTCGCTTAGTTTGCAGCTCGATGGTTAGTACTGATTTTCTTAGAGATACCTTTAGTTTTTTCTAATACTCTTTTAATGCGTTCCCACTAATTAAGGCACTCGGCTCCTAAGAGTTCTCCTTATCATCGTAACCTAACCATTTAATCAGGTACTCCCACTATCTATCCACATTCTATTATTAATTAACAATATAGTTAATATTATAGACATTATCGCTAAACTAGCGTAATATATCCTTAATTAGACCTTATAGGTGTAGGTTATCTATATAGAGTTTATATAGTTCTAATAAGAATAGATAAAATACTAAATATATCTTACTAAGTTGTAATAGGTTAATTTAGTAGGTAGTTAGTAAAGAACTAATAGTATTTCTTCACTACTTTAGGTCTAAAGAACTTTTTATCTAATTTTTTATTTAGTCTTATTAACTTTATATACTAGTTTAATACCTAGATTTTATTACTTACTTTTAGCTTTAGAGGTAAGCATTTTTTATTTTAAAATACTTTCTAGTACTTTTAAATAGTTTTAAGCTTTCTCTAAGCATTTATACAAACCTAGAGTAGCTTTAATATAATTTTGTAAGATAGTAAAGATCACAGTAATTCATAGTGATATGGGTTGACCATGAGAAAAGAGGTGTGTCATTACTATGGAGGACCGAGGGCCTGAAGGTGTATGGGTGAGGCTAGGCATAAGGTTATTCCGGCCGAGGTTATGTGACCAAGGACCGACCATACAGCCATGCGGCAGTCTTACACACCCCCTTTAGATTGCCAATAGTGGTAATCTAAGAGATGCCAGGTCCTGAGTCAAAACAGGTATGCGTGGCGACAAGAGATAAAGTCAAATTGGCGCGACAGGCAACAAACAACTCCTAACCTCAGTGAGGGGAAGAAAAAGGAGCTGTTAGCAGGTTCTTGTGTGGGCTGCTTACTATAAAAGTTACCCTAAAACACTGTGACAATAGTGTGAGTGAGCTAAGAGGTGTTAGACTAGAGGGGCGCGTAGCCATGTGCCTTATTAACATGGTGTCGGACTAGAGGGGCGCGTGGCCATATGCCTTATTAACAGTGTAAAACACAGTGATTTTGTGGACTATAAGTGTAAGAATGGGGTGAGATTTATTGGTCACCTAAACCGCCAGAATGGGGTGAGACTAATAGGTTACCTAAGCCGTCTGTGTGTGGGTCAGCGTCTGAGTGTCCTTAGTATATAGCTTGTAATAGTAGATTGGGTCTATTTTAATGTAAAATTACTATAAGAAAGCAGTCTGCCCAGGTACTAGCGTAAACAATTGTAACTGTTCTATATAGCTAGGCTAGCAAGTAAGGGCGTACCTTATAGAAGAGTCTGGTCTTAAAATAAGAAAAGGTAGGTCCTAGTCTAGTGCTAAGGTCTGCCTGTGTTTGTTATTAATATGAGCCGTCTTAATAACTCTAGTGTGATTGACTCCAGCGTAAGTGGGCGGAACCACTCTATATAGCTGCGCCAGCATAAGGAGACAGAACTCCTTGCTAATACCTAGACTTGTGCCTTAGGTGTGTAGGTACTAAGGGAACTAATCCGCAGAATAGGTAGCTAATCCACCTAGGTGTAGACAGTTATTAGCTATTGTTAACTTCTTAATAGACAGTGCTCTGCGTTAAATGTTAAGATTCTTCTTACTAGAGCTATAATACAACACGTGTAAGGTCTTGTTACTATAAAACACAGGGAAAGTAGGGTGCCAGAATAGAGCAGTGCTTAGGGGCAATATTAGACTAGAGGGGCGCGTGGCTATGTGCCTTATTAACATGTAGAGATAGAGGAGCATTAGACTAGAGGAGCGCGTAGCTATAGGCCTTATTAACATAGTAAAACACAGTGATTCTAGAGACTATAGGCGCAGGGACAGAGTGAGATTTATAGGTTACCTAAATCGCTAATATTCTACTATAAGGTCGCAGAGGTGTAAGAGCTTAAAGACTCTACTTGTTTACCTATAATCTACTTTAGAATAGGCTTAAGTTATAAGAGCTTTAACTATTCCTAATGCTTCTATTTAGGTAGAAGTTTTATAAGGCTGTTAGCGGGCTAAGAGTTAGTTTTAATATAAGCGGGAGTAATAGTTCCTTGTAGTGCCTATTCCTATAACTAATAGTAGTGTATATCCACATATCGAAGGGTTGTTTTTAGCTAAGGGGACTCTATAACTAGTAAACGAATTGTCTGTTTATTGTTACAGTACATAGAGGGTTGTTCCTCAAAGTCTAGGTGAAGATTATTAAAGATCCTAGACTACTAGTAGTACTTAGTGTACCCTGCAGAGAGTAAGATGAGTTCGGCTTTAGTAGTTAACTTAACAACGTAGTGTTAGAGCGTTGCTTTCTAGTTAATTAAACCGCCAAATAGGAAGAAGATATAGCCTTATAAGGACTTGCGGGTTGCCTTATAATTAGCGTAAGACGCGTTAGTTGCGCCATAGAAGTCAGTCTCTTTAGTATCTTTTTAATAGAGATGCGGAGTAGTGTAGTCTATAGAGTAGTGTAGTGCTAGATCCTAGGAGTAATGCAGGTATGCGAGGCACTAATATGCAGCTAATAAGTGTTTAGGGCCAGGGTTAGTAAGGAATTTAGCCAATTTTAAATAAGCTTTGGCAATATCTAGACGTGTAGCACTAGCGGCGTAGCTAATAGATCCAACTATCTGGGAGTAATAATAAGATGTGTTCTTATTCTTAGACTCTATTAATAGTATAAGCTCCTTGAAAGGTAGAGGTAAAGCAGGTGTCTTAGTCTAGGACGACTTTTAAGGTGCCAGGTATTTAGCGTAGATTTTCTGGATATAGTCACGTTGTAATAACCAAAGATAACTATTGTCGCGGTCTCTATGTGTGGTAATACCACAGAAAGTAGAGTTCTCTTAGCCTTATAAGTTAGTGATTTTATACTATTTGACAAGCTTGCGTTTAAAGGTGTTAAGAAAGGATAAATAACCTAGAAGAGCTATAGTAATAATGTCGTCCATGTAAAAGAAGACAATAATGCGGTTGTCTCTCTATAGACAGGGTGCGTTAAGTACTAGTAATAGACCAAAGCTCTTAAGTGTAGTTGTAAAGTCTTCGTACCAGAGTAGTGGTAACGTCTTAAGGCCATAAAGGGCGCGATGAAGTTGCCAGTAGTGCCCGCTGTCACGGAAACCTTCTAGTTAAAAGGTGTAAACAGGTTCAGGGAGTTTGGCGTTAGTAAAAGCATTGACAGCATCGTATTAACGTATGTCCATATTAAAGTAGGCGGCAATTGCCATAAGAGCGCGGAATATTCGTATAGTAAGAGTAGCAGCATGGGTGTCACCTACAACAGTCTGCAAGTCTCCTCTCACAACAATCCTTACTTTAAACTTGGCTAGATAGCCTTAATTAAGTTTGTATATAAAGACCCACATAAGTGGCAAGACTTTAGTGCTTAGAGAGAGCTCTAAGAGCGGAATCTTAGTGTATGTCTCCTTTCTAGCAATAGTATTCAGCTCCTTCTTTGCAGCTGCTATAAAGCCTTCTCTAAACCACATAGGGAGTTTTAGGACATTATTCTAAAATTAAGGTAGGGGCGGAAGCTGGTCTCTGTGGACTTACTGTAATAGTGCGATTAATTAGGGCACTTTGTCTAGTAGTGAGGCCGACGCGAACGTATTCTAATAAGTCTGGATAGCGTTGGCAGCAGAATTTCGTGTGCGTTTAGGCAACACATTAGTAGTTTAGAGATGGGTATTAGTCCTATATCGCTTTCTTTGCGCAGGAGGTCCCATTAATATAGGTGTAGGGGACGCAGAGGACTAAGAGGGCGTTAGCGGTGTAGCTATTACTAACGTTGGCGGCGCGGAGGTCTAATTAACTATAGAAACTAGTAAAGGGTATACATCTCTGCCACAGTGTACATTATAAGCTTGGCCTGATTTCTCGCCTACGAGTAGGATTTTAGTAGGAAGGATAGATAGCTTAGCGTCTTTATATACTTCCTTATTAGAATCTTCCTACTCACTTTCTAATTCTTTAATCTTAATATTGTCGATGGCTTAATCTAACTAAATGCCAAGTAGGCTCTCTTTATTAGTGGATCTAAAGAATAGTTCTTTATTAAAGGTAACATCCCTTATTTAAATGACCTTGCCTCTATGTCTACGGAATACAGCTTTTAGTACCCATATATAGTAGATATTACGTAAGTCTACGCCTACCAAGTAACTAATAAGCGCCCTTAGGAAAAGTTTATCTGTTTAGGGAATCTTCTTGCGAAGGTAGTATGCTCTACATCTGTAGATGCGTAGATAAGCGATAGAGGGCGGTTTGCCATATGCAGCCTTAAACGGTGTGGTTTAGTTTAATAATTTAATAGGAGTCTAATTAAGTAGATATGCCATATAGACGTACATCTCTTCGCACAGGTAAAGTGGAAGGTTAGACGTAGTCCTAAGTAATTAAGACACAGTGATTAGCATCTTTCCTAACTATTCTATATGGCCTAATTGTTCTGTAGTGTTAGGGGACCAGAGCTATATAGTAATGCCTTATTGTTTGCAGTGCTTAACTACACTAAGGTTATTCTAAAACCTATAAGCTCTTTCTCTGTCTATTAGTACGAACACTAGGCTAGCGTTGTAGCGGCGTTTAATATGTCTATCCATAAGTTTAAAAACTCTATCCAGGATATCTATAGATCGATCGGGTATACTATACACTATATAGGTCTTAGAGACAAGATAGTAACTATAAAAGATATACTAGTTGCCCATAAGAGATTTGGCGTTAAGTGCGATAATATTAATAGCAATAGCTTTAAATGTACGCGTAGGTTAGTGCTCTCTATTAGATCTCTATAAGATAATCTGTAAAGCCTTATTAACTCTACATTGTTCGCAGTCTTATATACTAGGGGGAGGAGATGTGAGCAGAGCTATACTAGCAACGTTGTGACTTAGTTTCTCTATTAATTTAGCTCTAGCATAGCCCATTAAGACGTGTGCGTAAAGACCGGATAACATGCGGTTAGGTAGTAGTATAATAGAGGGTTTCTTATAGCTTCCTTTGTTGGCAAGCGCTAGGAAAGGTCTGTTAGTGTGGTCCTCTAGTGGTGCTGGGGGAGACTGTTAGTCCACTAGAATATAGTGACCGCCTATAGGTTTAACTATTGCCTAGATAGGATTCTTAGTGCCATCCTTTATGTATAGGCATTCACGCCCTAAGTTAAAGTGAATATCTTTTCCTCTAAGCCTTAAGAGCGACACTAGTGAGGTGATAAAGCCTGGACATAAGGTAACGTTCCTTAATATAGTCCTTATAGGTCCACCTAGTGTCTGGATTTTAATGTCGCATTCACCCTATACGGCGATTTCTACTAAGTCTTCTCTATAACTAATCCTTTTGCCTAGTATTATAAGACAAATCTATATAAACTTATTAGGCTTATTACAGACGTGTATATCTAAACCACAATTAAGAATCTAAGAGTAACAGAGTACTAAGGTTAGACGTCGCTTATTACTTATTGCGAGGTATTTTATGACGTGTGCCTATTTGTATTCTCTATTAGAGGCTTAGTTGCTAGCGTTAATATAACCTATAGGTGTAACGCGATCTCGCTTTACCTTCTCTCTTATTTATATTTTGTTAAGCAGCTTAGCCTATTTAGTAACCTCACTATATCTTTAAATGGCTTTGACGCAAGCTAGGTCGATTTTAAACCTAATTCCTTGCAGCCAGGTGCAGATATATAGACAAGCTCCCTATTGTAGGTTATCTAGGTAGGTATTGCCTTTGCCACAAGGACAAGGCTTTCTTTGCAAACCACTAGCGATCTTAGTATTAGTGCGCTTTCTATTATTCTAAAGTCCTCCCATATTGTTCGAAGGCGTTAAGCTACAGCTCTAATTTCTCGCATCTGTATAGTAAGGAGACTATACTTTATTAAGCGTGGTATGGGTAGTGCCTTATATATTGCCCTTATTTAAGCTATATAGGTACGGCGTTGTTTAGTAGTGTTAAATAAGCGCCGCGATAGATACCTTGTTGGGTATACTTAGTAGTAGTGCAGGGACTATAATAAGTTGCTCTAGTGTAATAATAACGCCTACGCAATTAATAATAGCTAGTATAGTGTAGACTATTAAAGCTAGTAGGTTAAGTTCTGCGTTAATATATGCTAAATAGGCCTTATAAACTTTCTTATTTATTATTGCTGTAAACCCTAAATTAATAGCGTGAAAGAGCTTAAGAAGATTAAGCTAGGGAGCGAAACTCTAGATAGCTAGAACCTTTAGTTTAATGGCCTTATTAAGATGAATTTGAAAGTTGTTTATCCAGTCCTTAATTAACTAGCGACTAGGCGTGTACTTCTTCGCCTTGTTATATTAATAGTCTGCTTCTTCTTATTTTATAACTATTAGTTTTAAGTAGTTCTTATAAAGGAACCTAATTTGTTCTGCAATAGTGTAGTCGGCAGGCATAGAAATTAGTATATTGTCCCTCACTATACTCGTAATGTGGCTTTTAAGCTTACTTAGCGATTTCTTACATTCTTATTTGCGCTTATATTTCTCTTTTCACACTGCAATATTAAGGTTTTTATTAGGGTTGAATTTAACGTCTTCTAGCACCACAAGGTTTGTAGTCTCTAGGTTAACGTATTTTAGGACGCATAGTGTGCGCGCGATACGTTTAAAAACTGTGTACTATAGTTTAAAGTTGTCTATCCCTTTTAGTATAACTTTTTTGTCCTTTGGCGTTGCCATTATAACGCGTTTGCGATAACTTTTCGTGTGTTTAGCCACTAGTGTGGGTTTTTTATTATAATTTAGAGTCTTATAGTATTTTATATAGTAACTATAATTGTAGTTTTTACAAATAACTTTTTGCGTTGTTGTTATAAAAACTCCACTTTAGTCCGTGCGAGCGATAATGTGGCAGTAGGACTAACTAGTAAAGAGTTTCAGAGGGTGCGCAATAAGCGTTGTGTCGGGCTCATAACTATAAGATAGTAGAGATCACAGTAATTCATAGTAATATGGGTTAACCATAAGAAAAGAGGTGTGTTATTACTATAGAGGACCGAGGGCCTAAAGGTGTATGGGTGAGGCTAGGCATAAGGTTATTTCGGCCGAGGTCATGTGACCAAGGACCGACCATACAGCCATGCGGCAGTCTTACAAATTTTTAATTTTTTAGGACTTTTACTATTACCTAGTAGCTATTTAGGCTAGTTAGGATTAAATAAGTTATACTTAAAATAAACTTAATAGGTGTAAGGGGCTTTAGACTAAGAGGTTAGAATTGCCTAAGTAAACTTATAAATTTAATAGAGTTTAAAAGTAACTTTAGCTATAAACTTATATATTTTTAGCTTAGTAAAAGAATAAACTTAAAACTTTAAAGCTTTAAAGTAGTAGGCTAAATAACTAGTAAAAGGGCGCTTAGTCTCTTATATATACCCTTTTCTTTTAAAAAAATTTATATTATATTTTATACTTTCTATAGTAGTAGTATAGATTCTTTTTATATATACTTAAAATATTAAAAAAATATTTAATACTATATATACTAGTAATAGTACTTTAAGCCTTTATAAAGTATTAAGTATACCTTATTTATAAAGAGTACTAGGCTTTTATTTTTTTATAAAGTAACTTAGTTATTATATTTACTAGATTTATATTTATATCTTTTAGTTTTTATAAAGTAGTTTAGTTATTATATCTAGTATATTTTTGTTTATATCTCTTAGTTTCTATAATATAACTATCTATTTTAGTTAAAAAATTACACTAGTATTATTTGCTTTAGCTAAAGTACATAAAAAGGTTTTTACTTTAGTTCTACTTTTTTCCCTACTCTACTATTATATCTATAATACTTCTTATTAATATTACGCTATACCTTTATTAATACCTTTATTTTAGTGCTATTTTTACTATTATTATTATTATTAATTTCTATTATAGGTAGAGTCCCAAAGTAACACTTTACGCTAGACCTTTTAACTTTAGGTAAATATTTAAAGTTTAGTTTAATTATAACTTAGTATTTCTTTATAACAATTATAATTTATAACGTACTTTATAACTAAGCGACTTACCTAACTAAGCGACTTACTTTTGCTAAGATCCTACTAAAACATACTACTATTAATAGTATAACGCGATGCCTTAACAACACAATAAACTACTAGCGTTAAACGAAGCTTGTATATAGCTTGCGATCTAGGCTATTAAACAAGACGCGTTACTTTCGCAAAGACGCGCTGTTGCCATTTATAATATCCTTTAAAAGACCCTTAGCTAACGACGCGCTAGAATCGCCTTCTAACACGACTACCCACCTAACATAATAAAGCTTACTGTAAGAGAGAAGTAGGCGATTATACAGTATGTACTCGACCTAGACTTGCAAGGATTCCCGCCACAGCTTGCTGCTGTGGAGAATATGGCTAATTCTTTGCTAGCTGAGTGGCATCGCGACCCTGTGGGCCATAACTAGGCTCCAAACTTTGTTAAGCGCCAGCTAGAGCTTAAAGTTAAGTTTAATCGAAAGTACGACTATAAGAGAGCTCTCTAGGAGGATTCTAAGGTGATACAAGACTGGTTCTAGCTTGTGGAGAATATGAAGGCTAAGTATAGTATCCTAGATAAGGACACCTATAATTTCGACGAGTCTGGCTTGATAATAGGCATAATATCGACTAGAGTAGTAGTCACAGGCTCTAAGCGTTAAGGACGGCTAAAGCAGGTGCAGCAGGGTAATAGGGAGTGGATAATAGTCATCTAAGGCATTAACGCGATAGGGTGGTGGATCCCACCCTTTATTATCTTTAGGGGCAAGCACTACCTCTCTGCCTAGTATAAGGAGAAGGATCTACCTTATAATTGGGTTATTGCAGTCTCTAAGAACGGCTAGACAACAAATAAGCTTGGTCTGTAATGGCTAAAGCACTTTAATAAGCATATAAAGAGGCGTACTATTGGTAGAGCACGTTTGCTTATTATTAATGGCCACAAAAGTTATAACTCGCTCGAATTCTAGGATTACTACAAAAAGAGTAATATTATTACTCTCTATATGCCTTTACATTTGTTGCACCTCTTATAGCCACTTAATGTGAATTGTTTTGCGCCGTTAAAGAAGGCGTATGGGCGCTAAGCTAAGAATCTAATGCGTAACTATATCACGCACATAACTATAATCAAGTTCCTACCTTGCTTTATTGCTACTTTTAAGGCTTTAATTACTAAAAGTAATATTAAAGGAGGCTTTTAAGGTGCTGGCCTAGTGCCCTACAACCCAGAGGCTGTACTATCGCAGCTTGACGTCCGCCTGCGTACGCCTCTAGAATGTACTATTTGCGATAGTATATAGGAGTCGCAAACTCCGCGAAATAGTATAAAACTTAACCTAGATTATAAGCGAGTCGCCCTTATAAGCGAGTCGCCCACCTTGTTAACTTTCTACAACGCGTCACCTACAAACTACAATGGCTTAACTAACTTCTACTTAATTGCCCTGCAACAAAGCAGATATCTACCTTGCTATCCTAGCTATTAATTAGAACCAAATTCAGACTGTACAAGAGGCTGTACGGGCTTATAATGTCCCCCAATCAACGCTGCGCGACTGACGCGCTGGGAAGCCTGCGCAACGCAATTGCTAGCCCAACTTAAGAAAGCTTACTAAGCTAGAAGAGGAGGTGATTATTAAGTATATACTTGATCTAGATTCGCGAGGGTTTGCGCCTACTCTGGAAGCTGTGCGGAATATGGCGGATAAGTTGCTCACTGAGCGCGGCAGTGGCCAGGTTGGTTAATAGTGGCCTAGAAACTTTGTCAAGCGAACAGACAGCCTTACTACGCGGTTTAATCGACCGTACGACCACCAGAGAGCGCTCTGCGAGGATCTAGAAGCTATACAACGCTGGTTTAACCTCGTAGCGCGTACGAAGGCCACCTACGGTATCCACAACAAGGACACCTTCAACTTTAACAAGACTGGCTTTCTAATAGGCAAGATATCCTCCTAGCTAGTTGTTATAGAATTAGAGAGACGTAGCCAGCCAAAAGCAATCTAGCTAGGCAATCGCAAATGGGTTATAGTAATCTATAGAATTAACGCTACTAGGTGGGCAATCCCGCCCTTTGTTATTTTCGCTGGCCAGTATCACCTCTCTGCCTAGTATAAGGGCGAGAATATACCAGGCGACTAGACTATTAGGCTTAGCGACAATAGTTAGACTACTAATAAGCTTAGTATTGCCTGGCTACAGCACTTTATCAAGCATATAGCAGCGCATAGGGTAGGCGCGCGCCAGCTACTTATACTTAACAGCTATAAGAGCCACAAGTTGCTTAAATTCTAAGAAATCTGTAAGAATAACAATATCTATACTCTCTATATACCACCACATTTGTCGCACCTCCTACAGCCGCTAGACGTTGGCTGTTTCTCGCCATTAAAGCAGGCGTATAGGTGCTAAGTGTTGAGCCTAATACGCAACTATATTAACTATATCACTAAGCTTAAGTTCCTACCTACCTTCCGCGCCACCTACAACTAGTTAATTACAAAGGAGAATATCTGCGCAAGCTTTTAGGGCGCCAGACTAGCCCTATACAATCTAGAGGTAGTAATCTTAAAGCTTAATATTAAGCTAAGGACGCTGTTGCCAGTAACCCTACTAGAGGCTGTGTGGAAGGCTAAAACACCCAGCAATGTGCGCGAACTAGAGGCTTAATCAACGTTAATTCGCGAGCGGATTTGCGCGCATAAGAGCTCGTCACCTACTTCTATTATTAAGAGGCTTAATTAGCTAGAAAGAGGCTCTTCTAAAGCAATACATCAAATGGCGCTTATGCGCGAGCGAATCTTAAGCCTTAAGAAAGCAAATAAGGCCGCCATAACGCGCAAGAATCGCAAAAAGAAGCGGATCTAGAAGCAAGGCACCCTATTAAAGGCAGAGGGAGAGGATATTATTACTTAAAGGGCTGTTAAGCAGCAACTTAAGGGAGAAACGCGTTAAGGCAAGGCGCGATTAGGTACAAGCCGGCAGGCCTTAGCGCGCTGTGGTTACTGCAGAGAGACTGGCTATAACTCACAAACGTGTGAAAAGCGTACTATAGATACTACTTAAACTAGGACAGCTCTTATATTAATATTATTTTATTGCGTTATGGATGTACAGGCTATAAAAGGCTAAGAGAGTTAATAAGGTGGGCGACTCGCTTGTAAGGGCGACTCGCTTGTAAGGGCGACTCGCTTATAATCTAGGTTAGGTTACAATTAATGCTAGTTAAGTAGAGGATTTAAAGGCATGTGGATAGTTCCCTAACTTATATGGTTAAGGCGGTAGAAAAGCTTATTAAAGGCGCTAAGCTAATGGGGCATTCTTTAGTATTGATGACTAAACGCAACGCTAAACTTTAAGCTACTAATAAGGCCGCCACACAATGTAAATTATATAAAAGAAAGCGATTGCAGCAAGAAGGAGCTCTTATAGCTAAAGAGGACTAGCAGCTAGCTACTCTAAAGGACTTTGCGGCGCGCAGTAATAGTAAGAAGGCAAAGAAGAGGGCGTGCGTTAATAGAGGCGAGCTAACTTAATAGCGCTGTGAACGCTGCGGCGAGTCTAGGCACAATAGAACAACGTGTAAGTAATCTACAAAAGTAGATTCTAAATAGATTGGCCTATTTAGACTATTAATAATAGTTTGTATTAACTTTATATTGTCGTGAATAGTATATGTTTTAGTGGGGTCTTGGCAAAAGTGAGTCGCTTAGTTAGGTAAGTTGCTTAGTTATAGAGTACGTTAGCACTTTTATTTATAATAGTAAGTTTATACATTTTATTTTAAATACCTATAGTATAATTTTTTTAAGGAGCTTATATATAATAAAACTATAAAGAACTATTAAAAGATTAGTTTCTTAGTTCTTTTGTATTATTCTTTGCTAATTTTAACTAGTTTTTAAAAACCTAAGCTATAATTAAAAGCTCTTAAAACTATTTATATAATATCTAAAGACTTTATTTTTAAGACTGCCTATATTTATATGAGGTTTTACTAGTACTATTTTAAGTCGTTTATTTTTTATATATAAAGACTTATAAAAAGAAAATATAATTATAAACTTTATAGTATCTACTTTAGTAAATATTTAGGCAAAGTATAATAATTTTCTAGTAAATCGTTCCCTTACTAATTCATATTCTAAGTCTAGAATAGCTTATAAATTCTTTTTACTAAAACTAAGTTTATTAACCGTATTGTAGAATATATTCTTTATAGTAAAGGTTATACTAGTAAGCCTTTTAATAATTTTTAGTAAGCCTATCTTAATATTTTTATTTATAAGTATAGTTCTACTATCTATAATACTTAATTTAAAACGTAGACAATAGATAATACTAATATTAAATATTTTAACTAGAATATAAAGCTTTTATATTAAATTTTTATTGTTTAGTAAAATACTTATACTACTCTTTAGACTTTTTCTAATAAATTTACTATAAGTGTTAAGTTTTAGAGTTATCTTCTTTAGCTAATACTATACTATAGCTACTTTCTCTTTTTATTCTACTTATTCTTAAGCTGTCTTATAAAAATTTAGTTAAGCTTATTCTAAATAATATTAAAACCCTTTATAATAATAAAATATTAAAAGGTTATAAAATTACTCCTTTTTTAAAGTACATTAAAAAAGTTTTAAATTTTATAGCTATTAGTTTTAATTAGATTATTATTCTTTAAAAAAGGTTAAGGAAATAGTTCTTAATACTACTTTTAATAAAAGTAAGTTTATAGAAAAGAAGTAGTGTTTTTAGTTATTCTTTTAAATTATTAGAATTTTTATATCTTTATATCTGTTTTTATTATAAAGGTTTAAAAGTGTTTTTTAAGTAGTTTATAACTTTATAGATATAGCTAAGCTATAAGCTTAGCTCTTTAAATATTTAGTTTTTTTAGCTATACTATATCTATTCTCTACCGTTTATAAGATTCTTCTTTAAATAGGTTTTTTCTTACTTTCTAATTACCCTATTTTCTATTACTTAAAACCTATATTATTATATTATAGAAAGAATAGTTCTTCTTCTTTCTACTTACTTATATTAGAACTAACGCTTTTAAATAGTTTATTATACTTTTTAAAATATTTCCTATTTTTTTAAGTCAATTATAGTTTTATTTCTTATTAATTTCTAAATAATTAGTAAGAAAGATTAGAGGTCTAAACTTATTTTAACTTTCCTTTAGTAAAGGCCTTTTAAGTTTTCTACTAGAGATATAACTTTTATACTAAGAGTTATAACGTGTTTATTAGTTTAAAGAGTTTTTATAAAAGTTTATAAATAACTCTTTATTATTATTTTAAAATAAAAGGTATATATCTAGTCTTAACTAAGACTTATAGGCCCTTTACAGTTAAATTATATAATTAAGGAAATTTTTAATTTTAGAAAAAAACGCTGTTATAGGTAACTACTAATAACACCTCTACTAGCATCTCTACTGCCTATAGTATGCTCGCTAATATCTAGATATCTACTAGCTACTATACACTTCCCTTATTATACGCTCGTAATATCTTAAGAAACTTATTACTATCTATTATCTTTAGCAACGCCTTAAGGTGCTTTACCTATTAATTAATATAATTTATATTTGCTTAGGTTACTATATTACTAGTCTCTATAAGCACTATTAATATATTACGTAACTTAATAATAGCTTATAAACTGTATTCTTTTATATAGTAGCAGTCTAAGATAAGCAATTTTACTAGTCGCTTATCGCCTATTACCCTTCTTAGCTTTAGCTTCCTAGCAAATAGCGCAACTATCTCTAGGGTAGTGCAGTTTAGGAGCTTAAATATAGCATAGAAGATATTAAAATCCGCTTTGCAGTAAGGACGAATTATTTTAATTACTTTATAGTTTAGTTTTGCTTAAGTTCGTTAATTATTATAGTGGGTAGATAGAGCTAAATAACTAGAGAGAATTCTCTTGTACGCGACTAGGAACTTATAGTTTATTTAAAGTTTTTAGACAATATAAAGCTATTTAGAGTTACTATAGTTTAAACTATAAATAACTCTCTTTAGCTTGCGCTAGAAGGAGGGAAGCTAAAAATGCGCGTATTATTAACTTAGTTACGTGTATTTATATAGTATCTTATAGAGCTAGTATATAAAAAAAACGTTGTAGCTAGATTATCTTTTACTATAGTATAGTTGCGGAATGCGGCTTTGTTCACAAAAAAAGGCATATATTTTTAGTAATTTAATACTTTTATAGTAGAGAGATTTATAATAGATTCTTAAATTAGATTAGTATTATTTAATTACTTAACTTAGTAGAATAATTTCTATAGCCTTTTTCCTTTTAAATAGGTTTTTAGCTAAGATATTTTTATAACCTATTTCTCTTTTTCTTTAATAATAATAGCCCTTAGTTTCTTATTATTTATAACCTAGCTAGGAAGAGAATCTTCTTTAGCTAAGTATAGATAGTTTACTATGAATACTAAGTAGACTTTAAGTAAAATATTTAGTTCTATATTATAAAAGTTTACTACTTATGTATTATTAGATTAACTACCTAGGAGTAGAATAACAAAGGCTTTTATCTTAAATAATATAATAAAAAAGCCGAGCCCCTACTTAGTAATTAATAAAAGAGTGTAATACTACTTATATAATTATATATTATTAAATTAACTACCTAAGAGTAGAACAATAAAGGCTTTTATTTTAAATAAAATAATAAAAAAGCAAAGCCCCTTGCTTAGTAATTAAAAAGAGCGTGAAAAAGGTAATGTAATTTTAAAAAGATATAATTAAAAACTTTATAGTTTTTAGTTTAACTTTTTATTAAAATAGAAGCTAGATAAGTAGTCCTTATACTAGAGCTAAACTTTATTGTCTTTTTTAATACTAGAGTGTCTCTTTAGTACTAGCTTACTTACTATTTTTACTTTTATTAAAACTTAGCTATTTTAGCTTAGATCTTTAATAAAAATTTAATTAATGATATTATGTAGTAATGTAATAGTTTATTATTTATATCTTATAGATAATAGTAATTACTCTTAGGCTACTTTATATTACGTTGCTATACGCACACTTCTTTTATTTCTTTTATTACTTATTCTTTTAAAGGACTTAGATTATTATTATTATTATTATTATTATTATTATTATTATTATTATTATTATTATTATTATTATTATTATTATTATTATTATTATTATTATTATTATTATTATTATTATTATTATTATTATTATTATTATTATTATTATTATTATTATTATTATTATTATTATTATTATTATTATTATTATTATTATTATTATTATTATTATTATTATTATTATTATTATTATTATTATTATTATTATTATTATTATTATTATTATTATTATTATTATTATTATTATTATTATTATTATTATTATTATTATTATTATTATTATTATTATTATTATTATTATTATTATTATTATTATTATTATTATTATTATTATTATTATTATTATTATTATTATTATTATTATTATTATTATTATTATTATTATTATTATTATTATTATTATTATTATTATTATTATTATTATTATTATTATTATTATTATTATTATTATTATTATTATTATTATTATTATTATTATTATTATTATTATTATTATTAGTAGTAGTAGTAGTACTAGTATATTTATATAGTATTGCAAGTAGTAATAAAGTAAAGGTACTAGTGCGTATACCTTTTATTATTATTCTCTTTAATAGAAGTTAACTATATATAGTAATATATAGTAAAATTACAATTAGCCCTAAAGTTCTTTTTTAATAAGTAAAGGTTATAGAGCTTAGCTACGTATATTATATCGCTAGGTAACTACTTTATTATATTATTAGATAACTGCTTTATTATATTACTAAGTAACTGCTGATATAGTAGCTATAGGCTAAGCTTTTTAAGTTAAATAATTTAGAGATCTATCTATACTTAGTGTAAATTTAGTGAGCTTCTTAGGTGCTATATACCTTTTAGTGTCTTAATATATTATAGTATTGCTACTTTATTAATATATATATCCTTTAGCTTAGCTACTCTAGTAAGCGTAAGAGTAGGGCATATTAACTTCTTAAGTATATATAGATTTAACATAGTAGGGATAGTAAAGTAGAGATATAATAAGTAAGTGTTACTAAGAAGTAGTTAAACCTATAGTGTAGACTTGTAGAGATCTAGTTAATAGTTCTACTAATAGTAACGCATTATATATACTTATAGTATATAGTTATAGAGTAGTTACTAATATATATATAAGTATAGAGCACTAAACTAATATTATATAATTAATAATAACTAAGCGTACTTAATATATAATTACTATAGTTAGCTAACGTCCCTTTTAGTAAGAATAGTCTAATAAAAACTAAATTCTTTTTAGCTTAAGTATATATAAAAACTTTATAAAACTTTTATAGTAAAGCTTTAATAGATTTTACTAATTATAAATTCTATTAGTAATGATTAATAATTTTTATACTTATATTTAGCTTAGCTAGATTTATATTATACTTATACTAAAGAAAAAAATAGTACTACTTTAGTAAACGTAGCTTTTTATCTATTAATAGCTATTTATACTATAGAGTAGTCTAAGGCCTAATGTTTTTAGTTCTATTATATAAAAGTATAAAAACAAGCCTTAATTATAGAAATTATATAATTTATAGTACTATTAGTTTTTAGGTACTTAAAAAAGAATAATTCTTTTTAGATCTTTATTTCTTTATATAGATGGCTTTAAAGATTACTTATAAATTAACCTTTATAATTAGAAGTTATAGTATTAGAAAGCTAATAATAGACTATAATATATTAAAGGAACACCTTTACTATAGTTTTTATTTTTAAGTCTAATAGAAGAACTAAGACTATTTCTTTTTCTAGTTTATTATATACTACTATGATATTTATATTCTCTTTACATATAAAAAGCTTCATAATAAAGTTTATAAAAATCTTCTTTTATATCTAATTAAAAGGAAGAAAAGATTTTAGTAACTCTTATTTTATATTTTTTATAGCTTAGTTCTCTTATATATATTATAGTTTTTAAAAATTTATAAATAAAGTTTAATATTTCTAAGAAAACGTAGAATTTAGTAACTATTATATAGGTAATCTCCCTTTCTAAATATTTAAATATAAGGAAGTTATAGACTATGTGGCGTTAAATTAACTACCTAGGGGTAGCACGACAAAGGCTTTAATCTCAAATAACATGACAAAAGAAGCAGAGCCCCTGCTTAGTAATCAAAAAGAGCGTAAAAAGGTGGTGATCACAAAAAAGCAATAGACTATAATAACTAGTATTATTTATAAAAGTTTCTAGTTTGGAACTTATTTTTATTTTTAGTACTAGAAATAATTAGTATTATTAATATTCTATTTTTATATGACAATCTTTAGGCTTAAAAAAGGACAAGTGTGTCTATAGTAAATAATATACTTTTTTACTTTCTTTAGGATAAGATTTTTTCAAGCCATGGTTATTTTTGCGACTATGGGGTTTCTAATAAAAATATTACAATAATAGTAGTTATCCCTCCTGCTGTTGTTAATACAGAAAAGCGATTTCAAGCTATAAAACTATAGTTTATTTAAGTTTAAATTTATTAAAAGGTATATTTTAGGTTTAAAAGAAAACTCTTTTAATAAGTAAATAAAAAAACTAGTATTTTTTATCTTTAGCTTTATTTTTTTAGGAAGGTTAAGCCTTTTAGGTAGAGCTTATATTACTAAGGCTGTAGATATTTATAGCTTTATATTTCTATTTCTTAAAAATAACTTTTTTAAAGAGTTAGATTTTATAAGACCTAATTTAGTTATTTTTAGTATTTATAGAAATATCTTCCTAGTATTATAAGAAAGTATCTACCTTTCAGTGAATAGTTCTTAGTTTATACTAGAATATTATATTATATTTATTAAAAATACTAGTCTAGTATATATACCTTTTATTTAACTTTTTAAATTTTATAAAGTATATAATATATTCTATTAGTAGTCCAGACAGATTAGTCTACTAGACAGTTTTTGCTAAGACTACAACACTTTACTATAAATTATAATGTCTTAATAACACAACGCGTTATTATCTAATTAAGAAGGCAGAATTAATATTGCCCTTTACACCTATTAGAATAAGCAAATTTTAAGCCTATAACGTGCTGCTGCAGCATATAATATCCTAAAGTCTACTCTAAGTAATTAAATTAACAGAATTACTACCTAAGCAAATACACAATTAGGTATAGTAAAGCTTACTACAACTAAAGAGCAGACGCTTATATAGTATATCCTTAATTTAGATTTGTAAGAATTTGCACCCTAGCTAGGTAACGTAGAAGATATAGCTAATAAACTACTAGCTATATAGTATAAAGACCCTATAGGATAATATTAGGCTTAGCACTTTGTAAAGTGCGTACCTAAGCTTAAAATAGCTTTTAATTAAGCAAAGAACTAATAAAGAATATAATAGGAAGACCTAAAGGTTATAAATATGTGGTTTTAGCCAGTAAAGAATATAAAAGCTAAGTATAGAGTATAGGATAAAAATATTAATAACTTTAATAAGTTAGGGTTCTAGATAAAAGTTATTAGCTTAATAAAGGTTGTAACTAGTTTAAAAAATATTCTTAATCTATACTTATTTAGCTAGGCAACTATAAGTAGGTTATAGTAATTTAGAGTATTTGCGCTACTAAGTATACTACTCTACTCTTTATTATTTATAAAGGGCAAGTCTATATTTTAGCGTAGTGTAAGAAGACTAGTATCCCTTATAATTAGAAGATTTTAGTCTCTAAGACTAGCTAGACTAATAATAAGCTTAGAGTTGTGTAGTTAAAGCACTTTAACGCGTATATAAGACTGCGCATAGTAGAGTTATAAAGGTTACTTATTCTAGATAGCTATAAAAGCTACTACTCTTAGAATTTTAAGAATTATTACCTAAAACAAAAGATTCTAACACTTTATATACTAGTGCACTTATCTTATATTCTTTAGCCGCTTAATATAGTCTATTTTGCGCTACTAAAGCTAAAGTACTTCTAGCGCGTATAGAACTTAGCGCGCTAACGCGTCTTTTATATTAATAAAGAGAGCTTTCTACTAGCCTTTTATAATATGTTTTTTAATATATTTATATTAGAAAACTATAAGAAAGCCTTTAAGGTCTTTAGACCTATTCCTTCAAATACATTAGTAGTAGTAGATTGCCTTAATATGCGTATTTATACTCTACCTTAGGGTATCCTACTAGATATACTATAGTAAGCCAGGATCTTAAGTAATACTCTTAAGTTTAGATTCTAGTTAAAGCTTATACGCAACTATTTTATTTAGTCTTTACCTAATACTAAATTAAGCTACTTATAGCTTATAAAAGGTGCTAAACTTTATACTCTACTATAGTATACTTTAAGAGACCTATATTAAGAAACTTAAGAAGTAAATTAAACTTCTAATAAAGCGAAAAACGTGTAAAAGAAAGCGCATTTAAAAAGGTAGGACGCTAGGCTTTACTTAGAAAGTAGATTTAGGGGTAGAAAGCCCTTCTATTAGAGTAAAATTATTAAAAAGGGCGCAAGGTAATAGTAAGAGAGAGGTAGGTCCCTTAAAACAACACTACTATAGGAGGTGTAAAGAGTCTAGACACAACGTAAGGACCTATTAAATAGATAAAGAAATAAAGAAGAAGTTAGATATTACCCTTAGTAGCTTATTTTTAGATAGTGTTAATAGTAAATTAGAGTGATTTTATAATAGGTTACTATAAGGCCAGAAAAAATAGGTTAACTTTATCTTGCAATAGTACGCACTTAGTAACTAAAAATTAGATAAAGTACTACTTAAAATATAGTATGCTTTGTAAGGGTTCGGGCCCGCGATAGTTGGGATGAAAGTAAGTTGATTCCTAGTACATGAAATACTGCTATACCAAGTAGGTAGGCAGAAGGGCAGCACCTTATGGGTGCTGCCGCGCTAGTGGCCGAATTGGGCCTAGCGCTGGATCAACGTTATTCCGGGTTCCGAGCCAGGTGCCGCTATGGATCCATGACACTACCCCCCCCCTCTATAGCCTCAAGCTCCGGCGAGGCTTGTGTCCATTATATAACCTAACTATTTCGTACCATTGCGGTGCATCCTAAACCATCGCACGCCATTGCGCGTTATTGTGGACTATTCCCAGCTGGTTGGGGACTATCGCGGCTGGCAATAGTGCTGTTACGATGTGCCCAGCAGCGTCACTAAGTTTAGCAGATTGTTTTAACCAACGCTGTAGAGGCAACCTCCTCTAACAGGGTACTTTACTAAGATAAACGACTTAGTCACTTGCGACGTGGCGGAGCGTTCCTATTACACCTACATAACGACGTATATAGCACTAATCTCGTTTATTAGCACTTCTTGTCAGGCCGCTAGGTCCCCAAACTTGACGTGTTTAGCGGGTTTGCGTGGGTTGTCGCCGTGAAACTAATCCACTGCCTTTGGGGCGTTAATAAGGAGCATCTATGGTTCCCATAACGGGTTATCAGGACTCTTGGGATAGTCCTCCCACTCGACCAGGTACTGAAGTAAACCTTTCTTGTTGCGGCGGTATGGGTCTCGGAGATCACTATTAATACGACAGTTCAGTATGGCTTTAATTGTGTAATCCGAGGTGTCGTCCACGTTAATATTAATGGGGCCCTCAGGTTCTAATCGCTGTCTAGGTAGCGCGTTGCTGGGTTGTTTGTGTAATAACCATGGGTGGAACACGTTATGTACGCGTCCCATTTCCGGCGGCAGGTCTACTTTGTATGCAGAGTTGTTAATGACGCGTGTGACAGTAAACGGTCCGCGGTGTTTCATATCTAATAATTTGCTAGGACGCGTTGTCTTAATAAACCTCATATCTAACATAACTTTATCACTAACGCGTAACTCGGGAGCAGGCATGCGGTCCTTATTTGCATATTCTGCCTGCTTCGCTTATGCCCAGGCCATATTGTCTTAACAGAACCATCAAAGATTCTCCAACTTAGTAACAAACTCGTTGGCGCGTTGCTGGTCGGCTCAGGCGGGGGCGGACAGTGATGTCGTTAATTCGACCGGTTCGTGGATCGAAGATCGCGGCAGGTAGCCCTTGGTTGCCATGAATAGGGCGACGCCAGTGGAGTTGCTAATCTGATTATTCGCGACGAACTCAGCCATTGGCAGAAACAGTGCCTAATTATCCTGTTGGTAATTCACATAAGCTCGTAGGTACTGTTTTACTCAGGCATTGACAATCTTGGTCTGGCCGTCAGTCTCCAGATGATAGGAAGTTGATACCTTGGGCTGGGTACCTAATCGTTGGCACAGGCGACGCTAGAAATATGAGACGAACTAAGCGCTACAATCACTAACGATTTGTGCAGGGTATCCCTCCTCGCGCCATACGTACTCGACGAACGCACGGACCAGCGTTGTGACTTTAAGATCGGTAACAGGGATAAACTTCTTCTTCTTAGACAGGCGATCAACTGTGACGAGTATACTAGTGTAGGTGCGGCCGTGATCTTTGTAGGCTGGCAGTTCGGTGATGTAATCGATTGATATGCTCTCCTAGTATTGATCTGGGATTGGTAATGGGCGGAAAAGTCCATGCTTGCCTTCTTTATTAACCTTAGAGCGACAGTATATTAAACAATTGCGTACATACTGTGCAACGTCTGTTGTTATATAAGGCCAGTAAAACCAACGACTTAGGTTGTGGTACGTAGCGTGCTTATTAGGGTGGCCTGCGCATAACTCGTTATGAGAGTCTTTAATAATTGTAGTGCGCAGAGGTCTATTATCTGGTATGTATATCTTGTCCTTCACGTATAACAAGTCGTCTTGCAGTCGGCAGTCTCCAAGCTTAATTCGTAGTTTCTTGTTATGTATAAGCGATAATGGGATGCAACGTTGTCCCTTGAGTTTCGCTTTTATAATGGCTTGTAGGTCCTTGTTGGCGGGGTACGCGTCCTTAATCCTAGTGATAAGGTCTTTCTCTAAATCTCCGTTATTGGTAGGAGGATTAATCCTTGTCTTCTTCTCCGCCTTGGGCGACTGCACTTGTAAAGGTGCTAAGGAGGATAACGCTAGTAATTCTTCTATAGACTTCTCGCTAATGTAATCCTCCTCACTAATTAAGTATGTTATAAGGGCCAGGTTTGCAACGGTGTCTGTAAGTTCACTAGTGAGGACCTGAGCTATATAGACTGTATGTTGTGACGTATTCTTGTAAGCACAATGTGAAGTGTAGGCACAGCTGGTGTGCGCGTTGCTATTGCGGCCATCACTATCTTTGGGACTGTAATGGGCTTGGTGGCCGCTGGCGCGGGCTTCTAGCGCAACGTAATGCGGCTTAAGGATTGTTTAGACTTAGTGTTGACGTCGTTCGTCATCTGCGCCCTTGGGGAGATCGCCGGGACGCCTGGTTAAAGCGTCTGGCTTGGTGCCTTGGTTACCTAGTCTGTATCTAATGAGGAAGTTGAACTCTGAGAGGAATTTAGCCCATCGTGCTTGTCAGCGATTTAGTCTCTTGTTAGTTATAAAGTAGCGCAACGCTAAGTGGTCTGATATGACGTTAATAGGCGATTTTGTGCCTAACAGCTTAAAACGCCATTCCTTAAATGCGCGCACAATTGCGAGCAACTCCTTGTTGTAAATCTCATAGTTGCACTTAGCTAGGTTTATCTTATGTAACAGAAAGGCAACAGGTTTCAATATATTGTTGTGCATCTGCGACAAGACTGCGGCAGTGACAAAGTTGGACGCGTCTGTCTCTAACTAGGTCTTTAAGTCGGCGTCAAAGTGGGCGAGTATAGGTGCGCGTGTAAAGGCTTGTTTGAGTTGTTCGAAAGCTTAGGCGGCCGCGGAGTTAGCTGCTAACGGAAATACTTTGGTCTGGGTATCCGATTTCTTAGTTAGCTCTGTGAGTGGTCGTGCGAGCTGGCTAAATCCTAGGATAAACCGGCGATAGAAGTTTGCGAATCCCAGGAAGGCCTGTACGTCTTTGACGCTGCGCGGCAGTTGCCATCCTTGTATCGTGCTAACCTTGGTGGGGTCCATCTCGATACCGTCCGTGGTTAGGATAAGTCCTAAGTACTTGACGCGTTTGACCTTGAATTGTGACTTATGGACGTCCAAGAACAGTCTAGCGTTAACGAGCTTCTCGACTACTGTCCGGATATGTGTCTTATGCTTGTTCTTATTGTTAGAATAGATAAGTACGTCGTCTAGGTACGCGGTACAGAAGTCATCTAGATGTTTTCTTAGGACGTTGTTAATGTAAGATTGAAAGGTCCCTGGGGCATTGCATAACCCAAATGGCATAACTAGGTACTCGTAAAGGCCATAGCGGGTTAAGAAAGCTGTTTTTTCCTCGTCACCCTCCTTGACTCGTACGGTGTTGAAAGCGGCTATTACGTCGACGATACTCATGATTCGTGCTTTTGTTAGTCGTGCCATGGTCTCCTTGATCGAGGGTGGAGCGTTCCGGTTCTTCTTTGTTGCCTTGTTCAAGGCGCGGTAATCGACGCAAATCCGCAGTCCCCTTCCGGGTTTCTTGATGCACAGTACGGGCGCGGCGTAAGGTGAGCTGCTTGGGCGAATGAAACCTTTGCCCAACATCTCGTCGATGTATACCTTCACCGCTCCACATTCCTTGCGGGTTAACCCATATATCTTAGGACGTGGTACCGTGGCCTCTGGATTCAGATCGATGGCATGGTCCACTCCAGGTCGACGCGGGGGTAGTTTATTAGCTTCCTTGGGATCGAATCCGTGAGCCAGGTCAACTAGAAATGGTGGCAATAGCTCGACGATTTCTTCTCTGGTGATCGCGGGCTTTTCCAGTTTCCTCATATACTTTTCGAAGTCGGCATCCGATACCACACAGTGCTGAGCAGCGCAGAGGTTGGCAATAATGTGTTCCCGCAGACTTTCCTTGTCTGATTCTTCCCCACCGGGATCTAATGATTCCAGTCGTTCCCAGTGGTGTGGCTCAATGAAAATGACGGAGTCGGGATCCCTGGCGATCATCATTGCGGCTGCACGGCCTGAAATGACGTCGATCCCGTTCTTTGCTGTCTTCTTACGCGTCGTACTGTCTGGTGGTTTGTTGTTGTAAATCTTTTCGGGCAGCGCGCTGTCCAAACAGTTTACCAGGCAATGTGGCGATTCGAAGCTCAATGAACGGGTTTCTCCAAAAGAGGGGATCGGTGAATGGTGGTCCATCCAATTCATCCCCAATAACACGTCGAACTTACCGATTTCAGTGACGTAGCATAGCACTGGGCTAGTATGAGATCCATGCTTGATCGTGATCTCTACCGCGGTGCGGAGCTTAGTATAAGGATTGCCGTCAGCCAGAGCTAGGCCGACTGGTCGTTCCAAAGCAATTTCTTTGAGCTGGTGTTGTTTGACGACTCGTCGATGAATAAAACAGGTAGTGGCTCCCGTATCCACCAAGCTGAGTGCGCGGAGCCATTTTCGGGCCAGAGGGAGCTTGATATAACAGTCGAATTCCAGTTGACGGGTGGCGTCCAGCATGGGAGACATATCTAACGCGATGGTAGATACGGCGTGCATGACTACGGGCTCGTCGAGGCTGTTGTACTTGGGTGCGGCTTCCAGGCGCTGGATAGTCTGCCGGATTTCTCGTCGAGTTTTACGCCGTTGTTGCTCCTGATCGCGGTTTAGTTTAGGAGCCTCTCGTTTCCCAACTCATCCTCGTCGGTGGTTGATTCATATTGGAATTCGTCGCCGTCCTCGTCTTCCGTATCCTCTGCGTACGCATTCATGGCGGAGGCCAAAGCGGGGATATCTTTTGAAGGGACGAAGTCTTTGTCTTTGCAGGGTGCAGTCTCGTCGCGCGTTGTGTGTCCCGGCTTGCCACATTTGAAGCAAAGACCCAGTTTACTCATACGATGACGTTCCTTGGTCGTTCGTTTGCGGGTGAGCGCCCGGGGGGCCCTGTCCTTTCGCGCTGAGGAACGGTCGCTCGGGGAACGCTTGCGGCTGGTGTCTTTACCGGATGACGTCGTCGACTTCTTGGGTCCCGAATGCAGTTGACTGTCAATGTCCAAATTGTACTGGTGGAGTTGACGTGCGCGGGCTAGGAAGGCCATTAAGCTCTCATTCGGTATCGAACTAGACGAAGTTTGGCGGGCGAGACGGCTGTCCATGAGACGTCGGGCATGTCGAACTTTACCCATCTCGTCCATGGAAAGCAAGTTGATGACAGAGAGAAATCGCCCTTGCCACTGCGCAAACGTCTCGCCACGCTTCCATTGCAACGTATTGTTATAAAGCTTCTGTTCGGCTTCTACAATCCAATTGTAGGACATATAGGTCTCATCTAAGGGCTTCAGCAGATCCTCTAATGTGTTGACCGAACTCAGGATTGGATAGACAAGGTTCCAGGCGTTGTCTTTGATGAAACGGCGAACGTAACAGACTTTGTGTTCCTCTAACAGGAGTGTGATTGCCTTGTCGACCGTAGTAATTCGCCAACGCTCATAATCCTCCTTGTCTTTACCGCTAAAGGACTCTATTTCTGGGGCCTTGTAATGCGAGCCGCCAGTAGTCCTAACCGACATGTGGGAGGCGCTGAAGGGTCGCTCGTCACGCGGGTCTCGAGTCTCCCGACGTTCACGGTCGTCATCGCGCTGGTCTCGGTCGTCACGTCGGTCCCGATCTTCGCGTCGGTCGCGTCGGTTGTATACGTCTTCACGCTCGTTGCGATAGTCGCGGCGGTCGTAAAGGTTATCGCGGAAGGGTCCTTCGGCGGGTCGCGTTTGCGTGAAGCGACCATACGTCGTACCAGTGGGATGGTAGTTAAGAGCAGGGTCGCTATTCGGGGTGTAGATGTCTCGTCGCGGAGAACGCGCACGCCCATGCTCACAAGGAGTCGGTGATTTATTAAACTGGTCACGCGGGAGAGGTTGACCGCGTCCTAATACGTCATATGGTGAGCGCGTCTGAGCCCTCAGGGACCCAAGTTCGTTTTCGGCGCGTACGCAGCTTGTTCGGCCATCTGCGCTCGACGCTCGAACTGCTGAGCACGTCCTTGTAGTTGTTGAAATTCTTCTTTGGACTGTTGAGCGTCTTAGACGGCGTACTGATAATCGGCCTTGAGGTTGTGAAGCTCCATAGAAGCGTTCTTATTCGCTTTGATGGCATCGTTGTACTTTACCTGTAGTTCTTGTCCAACTTAGGTGACCTGTCAAACGCGAGTTTGCATGTCTTTAAAGTCCTTCTTAGTAGTGGCTAAGTCTGCGCCTCGCTAACAGTAGGCATCTAACAGAGCATCATAAGCTTGTTGCAATTGCTCGTAAGCTTCTAGGTTAGTGCCGCCAGCCGCGTTGTAGGCGTTTCGCAACCGCTAAAATGTGGCCTCTAGCGCGTTAAGCCAAGAGAGTTTCTTGGCCAGTTGCTCGCCAGACTTAGCACACTTCACGACAACGTCAAACCAGGCGTTAGGGTGAGCTTGTACGTCTTCCGCGAACTTGGCTGCATCAGTTAGTCGAAACGTCTTTTCCACCCATTCTCCTTAAGCGTCCTTATATTGGACCTCTATGTTATAGCCCAGCTCTTCTTCATTATCAACAGGCCTATGGGCTTCCACAAACAGGTTTGAAGCCCTTAAAGAGGTGCGTCGTCGTTCATTACGCGTGAGGGGAGGCGGGGATTCGAAACGGATCTGCGGAAGCGACGCCTTCTTAGGTATCCGTAAATTGCCTGGGCTACAGCTGTCGGATTTCAAGCGCGAGAAGGCAGGAGATCTCTAGTCTCTCTCAGATCAGCGGCCGCAATTGGGGGATTTCTGCGGCGTCTAAATAGTAACTCGGCGACCTTCGCAGGGTTCGTCACGCTGTCTTGCCAATTTTAACGCGTCAAATATGTCGTTTATAACATTAGTAGAGGTGTCAAAGTACTAAGACGGGTTTCAGGGAAGTCAGGTACGCTGAACATCAGGGCCTTAAAGCGCTGATCGGGCGCGAGGGTTCAGAGCTGGGATAACGGGTTGCGATTGGGATTGCGAATCGCCAGCAATTGTCATAGATTCTTGCGTGTCTACTTGTTCCTATTATTAGGCAAACGTCTTTACAAAAGAGGGTGTAAAGTTCCTAAGGTCGCCCACAGTTCCAGTTCGAGGTTAAGGAGTTGGAGTATCAGAATGAAATTCTCCAGGCATAGGCGACAAAGGTGCGCGGAGTCGTCCATGCTCGTCGTATTTACCACTCAGGCGAGGATAATCGGAATCCATGCTGTGGTGATATAGAAGGTTGGTGGTTTCAGGTAAGGTACGATCTTACGCCTCAGGCGGAGTTATAACAAAGTCGCTAGCCGAATTTTCACAAACGTCCATTCTGCTAGCTTGCCCCAGATGTCACTGCTATCACTGTAAAACACTGTATACTAATGTAGTAGTAGGGGAGGCCAGGTCCTCTTCAAGCGGCGTACTCACCGCAGGTGTTCTATAGCAGCACACGCGTCGACCCGCGCGTCCAGCCCTACCACCTGCCTACTCTCCACGGTCTTTCTCCGCCAACCGAGCCTAAGAGGGAGTATGCCCTTAGTCGTCAAGTTTCTACGTGTTGTCGTCGTCACTGTTGTCGTTGGTAACCTAATCCGTACGCACACCACTGCGCCCCACTTCTGGGCCTGCCACGCGATCGCGGGAGATGTTCGTCGACGCGCAATTCTCCGATTCGCTGGCACCCTGGCGGTGAGCCTGTCGCAGCTAGAACCCTGGGGGGAGCGATAGCAGTATAGTGTAAGGGTTCGGGCCCGCGATAGTTGGGATGAAAGTAAGTTAATTCCTAGTACATAAAATACTGCTATACCAAGTAGGTAGGCAGAAGGGCAGCACCTTATGGGTGCTGCCGCGCTAGTGGCCGAATTGGGCCTAGCGCTGGATCAACGTTATTCCGGGTTCCGAGCCAGGTGCCGCTATGGATCCATGACATGCTTTACTGCAAATTATAATAGGTATACTATATATTATCTATATATAGTATAGTAGATAATATATTATATATTATAGGGAGTCTTATTATAAGTTTATACTACTAAGAAAGACTCCTTAGCTTTACGCAACTGTTGCAGCCGCGTAAAGAGGCTATATAATATAAAAAGTAGATTAAATAGTAACTTAGTATATTATAAGTTATAGTAGGTTATTATAAGTTGCTATAAAGTACTGTTAGTAGTGTTCTATAATAAGTTATAAGGGACCTCGAAGTTGCTAAGAAAAACTGTCTAGCGGACTAATCTGTCTGGGCTACTAATAGAATATATTAAGGTTTTTATAATTAGTGTATATAAGTATATAAACAATAGCCTAGAGTATATTATATTACTTCTTAGTTATTTTAATTATAAGTATTTGCTTGCTTAGCAGTTTGAACGCGCTTTTTTTTGTTATTACCTTTTTTACGCTCTTTTTAATTACTAAGCAGGGGGCTCTGCTTTTTTTGTTATGTTATTTAAGATAAAAGGCTTTGTTATACTACTCCTAGATAGTTAATTTAATGCCACACATATTCTAGACACTCTAATACTATTTCTACTATTACTAGCAGATACTAATACGCTGGGTGCCTACTTTAATAATATTCTAGATATTATTATATAAAAGAATAGTATAACAATACCTATTATACGGAAATAGAAACACTCTTTCTTTAATATTAGTAAGGAAGAAACTATGTCTTTCTTTACTAAATAAGAACTCTATCGCCTTTATTATTAATTTAGACATTCCTATATAGAAAGACTTTAGAAAATACTTACTAATACTAGCTATAAGATAGATACTACTATACTAAATAAAATTTAGAAGTTTTACTACTACTATTAATTATATAAATAAGCCCTATAGTGCTTTAAGTTTACTGTTAAAGATAATACCTACTTTAACTATAACATTATTATTAATATTATATATATTAGAACTAGAGACGTACTATATATTATAAATATAGATATATTATTTTAAGCTGTAATTCTCTTAAAATTAATATTTGTATAAGATGCGTAGAAGGCCCTCTATAGATACTAAATTAATATCTACTAAGGTCTACCTAACTATATTATATATATTAAATAAGTTTAGAAACTATATAAAGACTATTAGTATAACCTATAGGTAAATACCTATAAAAGTATATTAGGCAATAAGAAAAGTTAAGTATTTATACGCACCTTTCTACAGAGTCTTTAATATTTTTAAGACTAAACTAAAAGATTATATAAATAAAAAGGATAGTTTTTAGATAGCTATTAAAGCTATTAATAACACTATAGGCCTAGATAGCCTTAATCATAAACTGCTAGTCTTTAGTATATATTTTAGAATTAGTATAAATTTTTCTCTATTACCTAATATTATTATATATATAAATGCTATATAAAAGGTAATAAAGATGTTATAGAAAAAAGAAATAAAGCTAATATTAATTATATACTAAATACTTAAAATAGTCTATTAGCAGCGTATAAAGTCCTTAAGCTTCTACTTAGATCTAACGTTATAGTTTAGAAAGAGAAAGGTAAATAGATAGGCCTATATAAAATTAAGGGCATTAAGGATAAAGATATAATTCTTAACTTAGAAAATAGTTTAGTAAAGTTTTACTATATGTACGTTAAGCTATACTATTATAAAAAAGATTACACTTTGCTACTATTATATAAAGTAGATAATATTATTTCTATATAAAAGAATTTTTAGAGAAGAGAAAGAGAGGCTACCTAAGAAGGGATACTATATTCCTTTCCTAAAAGAAAATAAGTAATTAGAAACTATTTCTAAAGCTTAATATAAAGGGTGTAATTATAATACCTAAAGCACCTTTTAAAGAATTAGATTATATAGAGATAGACACTCCTATTACTAATAGTATATTTAAGATTTTTCTCTTTAACCTATTTAAGTATAAGGGTAGAATTGTTAACCTCCACCTTATATAAGAAGTTAAAGGCAAGACTACTTAACTATATAAGAAATTCTACCCTATATTTACTAGCCACTCTAATAAGGAGAAGAATAAAATTCTTGCCTAATTACCTACTATTTAAAGAATAAGCTAGGGCCTACTTTTTATATTAGAAGCAAGCCTTTAGGTAATATATAAACTATATTTTAAACTATAAGATATTATTTAGGCTTATATTTAGTCTACTAATAAACTAAATTACACGCTCTATACTAAACTACCTAAGGAACTATATATAAACTTTCTATAAGATATAATCTTTTATATTATATAACTACTCTATAGTATAGCTAAATTAGATCTTTACTAGTTTAAAACCTACTATAACTACTATAAAAAGAAACTTAGTATAAAGACTTTGTTATATAATCTATATCTTCTTATTACTAATAAAGAAGAGCACACCTTTAGGATTTCTAGCCTTTAGATAGATAATATTTTTAGTATTATTAATAAGAACTTTATATAAACAGAAGAAGAAGAGTTAAAGAAAGTAGCCTTCTATATAAAGAATAGGACTATTCTTACTACGAACTAACCTCATAAGTTAAATAGTAGAAGAATTTAGCTTATATATAATAGTATAGTTCTTATATAAAAAGGTTAAGCAAAGGGCCTTCGCATAATTAATTCTAAAGATAAGGATGCTATGTAGAGGTATATAGATTAGTGTGTAAAAGGCGTCTATATTATATCTATATACTAACTAGAAGCTATATTTAATTTATCTTTTGCCAATTAGACTATATTACTCTTATATAAAGATATTAAGGTATTAAACATATAAATCTAATAGTAGATTAATAATAGTAATTGTAGTCTTATCTTTATACTATTAGATCTCTATTACGCAAAGCTGTTTATTTTTACTAATAGCTTATTTACTAATAAGGATCTAAGCTTATAGCTAGGATTCCTAATTACTTTAGGTAATAAGTATTATATAGGTAATAGTAATAACTTTAATATTCTAGCAAATATTATATATTAGAATTTAATTTAGTATAAAAGAGTAATAAGGAGTGTTCTTGCTAGCGAGCTATATAGTATAGTAGAAGGCTTTAATAATACTATTACTATTAGTATAACTCTCTAGAAGATTATATATACGTTTAGTCTGCTACTAATTTTTATAGTTATCTATCTAGATTTACAGTCTCTCTATAACTGCCTTATATAACTAGGAACTATAAATAAGAAGCGCCTTATAATTAATATTATATTACTCCGCAAATTGTATAAGTACTACAAGATCTCTAAAATTAGATAGCTTAATAGGAAGAATAACCCTACTAATACATATATACAGAAGACTTTAAACTAGACTCTAGAGTTCTTAATCTCTAGTAACACCTTAATAATTACTATTAAAGTATTAGTAAATTGCCTTAAGCCTTTATATAAGCTCTTTCTAGCCTTTATATAGAACTATTTCCTTATTATTTATTTATTCTTTTGTGTAATATATTTATTTAATTCTTATTATACGGATATATTACTTAGAAATACATATTTTTCTATCTATTATTTATATAGAAAGAGAAGAGACATAATATATAGTTATTTAGAGAAAAGTCTTTTTCTTTTAGTATTAATAGATAATATCTAGTATTATTTATTCTATTACTCTAGCCTTATTCTATGCAATAATTACATCTAGCAATATAGCTTTACTATATATAAAAACTATATAATTCTACCTAAAAGCCTACTAGTGTATAGTGCTTAGTAAAGGGCCTAGGCCTAGTTATACTACTATAGTAGTAGGCGTATAGAGTGCCTCTAAGGCAACTGCGCAACTAGACTAATAGCGTATAAAAATATCTTTTGCGCTAAAGAACTTTAGTAGCCTATAGATATAGGTCTATACTAGCTAAAAGAATAATATTAATATTATATAAAGGTATATGCGTAATATTAAACTTATAAGCTTATTTTAAAGTTAGTATTTATATAAAAGCAAACCTATAAAGAATAGGTAATCTTATATTAATAGAGATATTCTAGAATATTATATAGTTTATATAGGAACTAGTAGAAAGAGTAATATAGATTAAGATTAAAGCTAGGGAAGCTAACTTAGTTATTAGCTAGTATAAGTGTTATTATCTATAGTAAGTTAGTACTATATAAAGATAAGATATTATATACTAAGAGGCATAGTTTAGCACTATATAAGATAGGGGATTAGCTTAATAAGAAAAAAAGAGAAATGAGCTAGGGAGAAAGGACACATATAGAGAGATATTTAAAGTAGAGAATAAGAAAGAGAAGGATAGAGGGAGGAAAGCCTATCTTATATATTTCTTCTTTCTATTTAAAGTCTTAATTTCTCCTCCTTATTAGGGTTTATTTTTCCTTAATCTAATATTATATAATTGCCTAATATTACTACCTAAATAAATAAAATAAATAGGTCTATCTATTATATATGGAATACACTAAGTTAAAAGAATTTTATATAAATAATATATTATTACTATAATCTTATTATTAACTACGCAATCTTACTCTTAACTACTATTAGCTAGACTACTACTTTACTACTAATAAGCCTAATTGCGCCTCTAATAAATAGTAGTAAAGTATAACAAATAGTTACTTAATAGAATTTTCCTACTAACTAGAGTATACTAGCTAGAGTAGAAGGTATATAGATAGGGGAATAATAAATAAATAAAATAAATATTAGCAAGCAGATAGTTTATGTAGAAAAAGAGAGATCTACTAATAGTAACCTGAAAATAAAAAGTTACTAGTGTCTATACACTATATAGGTAAGGGCACCTAAAAAGATTAAGGTTTAAATATTATTATATAATAGTATTATATAGGAATTATATAATGCCTATGCGCTATAGCCTATATACTATAGAATCTTCTCCTTTCTATTTGCATCCTTTCTAGAGATAAGCAATTAATACTAAGTTAGTTCTATTATATTATTTTCTTTTCTTATACAATTATTATGTACACTCTCTACACTTACTAGTATAGAGTATTAGATATTAATATCTATATAGCTAGCTATAGAGTACCTATTTAACAACTAGCTAAGAAAGAAAAACTTAGTAAATAAACTATTAAGACGCTCTAACTATATATGTAAAGTATAATATTTAGTAAAGAAATAAAAGAAACTTATATAAAGCCTTTAAGAATATTCTTAAGTATGAATACTTTTAATAAAATAATTACCTAATAAATTAGTATATGTATAAAGTCCTAGTAAGTAGTACTTTAGAGATAAAGGCGGCTAAAAAGATATAAACTTAGAAAAGTAATTATAAAAGAGCTAATATTATTAATAAATAAGAGCTCTGAATCTAACTTAGAAGCTAAAACTAAAATTAAATCTCTAAAAGAACTTTAACCCTAATAGTTAAGTAAAAAGTTATTAGAAGAAGATATAATAAAATAAAATAAAAATAAAGTGCTTATAACAAGTATAAAAAGGTAAAGGCCCTTTAAATATACTCTAATAGCTCTCTAGCTAGGTATTTTAAGGCAAAGAAGATATTAAAGAAGTTAAAGAAGTATTTTTAATAAAAAAATATAATATAAAGTTAAGAACTACTATTAAAACTATTTAAAATACAAAATATTTATTATATTTTAATACTAACTATATAATCTTTTAAATTCTTTACTTATACTAAATAGTCCTTAAAAGAATATTACCATAGATTTTATTATAACCTTATATTATAAAAATAAGGCTCTAACTGGGTGCAGTTACGTGCCCGTGATTATATAAGCAGTGCTGTTTTAGTCCTACTTCTTTTCTATAAGCGTATATATAGTCTAGCCCTTTCTCTCCCCTAGGGTTAATGCGTAATATAATGTAATTCTAGGCCAGCTATTTAACCAACCATCGTGTTACGTAATTAATAATTTCTTTAATAATATTTTTCGCTATAATAATAATAATAACGATTATAATAGCAACTCACTTAACTATTTTAATAACTCTCTCCTATAGTAGATCTCTCCTTGCAACTAGCAAGCTGTATTCCATCCTCTTAGGACTTTACTACCGCCTATCTCCCCTATACTTCTACTACTACTACTTCTTCTTATCCTTATTGCTTAGTTATAGTCCTCTACTTTAATAGCATTTTAGATAATTACTATTATATTTATAAGCTTCTTATACTATAGCTGCGCATTTAAACTCCTATAGTCCCTTAGGAACTACTACTTATTATCTAGTAGCTGCCCTATATTTTTACTTTGCTAGTCCTTATTTTTAAGCTTCTTTAGTAATGCCTTTACTTTATCCTATTATTATAGTATAAATGTCTAACCTAACCTTTTATCTAGATACTAAAAAAGTGCTTTGCACTCTAGAATTTAAAGTCATAGAACTAGCTAATAGGGCCTAAATAGCTAGGACTAGATGTTATTAAAGATATTAAGATTAAGAGGCCTCTCTAATAATCCTACTTACTATATAAAATTACTAAATTTCTAGACATTATTCTTAACTTTGTCTAGCTAATCCTTTATATACTCTTAGAACTTTACTATAGCTATATTACTCTATATAAAAGAAGTAATATAGTTAGGCTACTAGAATATTATTGCGTCGCTAGATATAATAGATAAAAATCTAGATTTAAAAGATAGTAGTAGTAGTTATATATTAAAGATAAAGATTTAGTATACTAGGCATTACTAATATTATAAGAGGCAAACTTTATACGCTATATATATAACAAACTATAGTTAAGCGTTTTATTGCCTACACTACTTTTGCAATTACAACTCCGCAGTCTACTATAGCTCTTTAATAGTCTACTAGATAAGAGATAATATATAACTTAGTTATACTAGATAGTAGACTATTTATTAACTACTATTAATAATACTACTATAAACAAAGTTGACAATAAAAATATTAATATTTTATATACATTTTGTTACTACTACTATATACTAGGTACTAGATTTTAGTGCCTTTTGTTTTACTCCTCTCTGTATATAGTGCGGACTTAACCTTAATTAGAATCTACACACAATAAAGATGTTTAATACTCTAGCCCTTTAGCTTTCTTTTTTATATAGTAATCTTATCTAATTTGCTTACTAAATTAGAGATTCTAGCTTATTTTCCTTCTATAGTTATAAGTCTAGCGCTTTAAGATTGTAGACTAATTCTCTCTACACACTTATATATTAGAATTCTAATTTACACACTCTAATTACTTCTTACCAATTATTTCTAATCCTTTTCTGCGCTTAAAAGTTACCTATAATTAAAATAACTAATATTGCAATTCCTACTATAAAGGTGCTTCTTACTAACTAAGCGAGCTAGCCTTTTTAGCTTATTTAGCTCTAATTTTATGCTTACTCTAAAGGAATCTAGTATCTTATTAACCTTAATACTAATAAGATTATTAATTAAGATCTAATTTAATTAACTTATTCTATACTCCTAAAGAAGACTACAAGTATAAGCGACGCTATGTATAATAATTAGATTAAACTCTATAATATTTAGATTACAGAATCTTAAGTAGAAGTATAAGACTAGGAGATTAATACAATAAAAATCTAGAATCTTACCTTATAGGTTTATGCTATAGTATCCTAAGATCTGCTAGCACTAGCACTAGCTATAATTATAATAAATGATAAAAAGAAGACCTTTTTATAAGCGCTTATTAAGATGCTTTAGAAGGACTTAGCTCTAATAGAAGTAAGAAATATAACTATAAGGCTTATATTCTCTACTCTAGTAAGTGCTTAGGCAAGATATAATAATTCTCTAGCAAATCTCTTCCTTACTAATTTATATCTTTGATCTAGAATAGCTTACAAAAGAATTCTACTAAGACTATGTTTACTAACCTTATCCTAGAGTGTGCTCTCTATAGTAAAGGTTATACTAGTAAGCCTCTTATTAATTTCTATTAAGCTTATCTTAACTTCTTTATCTATAAGTATAGCTCTACTATTTAAAGCGCTTAAGTTAAGCTCTAGAAAATAGATAATACTAATACTAAATATTCTAAATAGGATATAGAGCTTCTGTATTAGATTCTTATAATTTAGTAGAATACTTACGCTGTTCTTTAAGCTCTTTTTAATAAACTTGCTATAAGTTCTAGATTTTTCGAGTGTATCTTCTTTAGATAATATTATACTATAGTTAATTGTCACTCCTACCCTACCTCTTCTAGAGCCTCCCTATTAGAATCTAGTTAAGCTTATCCTAGATATTATAGACACTATCTATGCTAGTAAGATATTAAAAGAATATAAAATTGCTACTCTTCTAAAGTGTATTAAGTAGGTTCTAGGTTTTGCAGCTATTAGTTCTAATTAAATTACTATTCTTTATAAGAAGGTTAAGAGAATAAACCTTAATTCTAATCTAGACAAAAGCAAGTTTATAGAAAAGGAGTAGTATGCCTATCTATTCTTTTAGGATATTAGAATTTTTCTATTCCTATATCTAGCCTTATTATAGAGGTTTAAAGGTGTTTTCTTATATAGTTTATAACTTTATAGGTATAGCTAAGCTATAAGCTTAGCTTTTAAAATACTTTAATCCTTTTAGTTATACTATATCTATTCTCTCTTCTTATAATATTCTCCTCTAAATAGTCCTTTCATTCCCTCTTCCTAATCACCCTACTTTCTATTACTTAAGATCTATATTATTTTATTATAGGAAGGATAAGTCTCCATTCTTCTACTAGCTTATACTAGAGCTAACACTTCTAAATAATTTATAATACTTTTTTATGCGTTCCTTACTTTTTTTAAGTAGATTATAGTCTTATTCTTCACTATTTCTTAAGTAATTAGTAGGGAGGACTAGAGGTCTAGGCTTATTCTAACCTCTTTTTAGTAGAGGCTTCCGAAGTTCTTTACTAGAAATGCAACTCCTATATTAGGAGCTATAGCGTATTTATTAGTTTAGAGAGTTCTTATAAAAGTTTATAAGTAACTCTTTATTATTATTTTATAATAGAGAGGTATATATTTCTTAGTAATCTAATACCTCTATTATAGAGAGATTTATAGTAGGTTTCTAAGTTAGGTTAGTATTATCTAATTACTTAACTTAGTATAGTAATCTCTATAGTCCCTCTCCTATTAGGTAAGTTTCTTAGCTAAGATATCTTTTATAACCTATTCCTCTTCTTCTTTAATAATAATAGCCTCTAGTTTCCTATTATTTATCGCCTAGCTAAGAAGAGAGTTTTCTTTAGCTAGGTATAGATAATTTACTAAGAATACTAGGTAAACTCTAGGTAAAATATTTAGTTTTATATTATAGAAGTTGACTACTTATATAACTATAAACTTTGCATTTTTCTAGTCTAACTTCTTATTAAGGTAGGAGTTAGATAAGTAGTCTTTATACTAGAGCTAGACTTTGTCTTCTTTCTTTACTATAGAAGCGTCTCTCTAGTGCTAGTTTACTTACCACTCTTACTCTTATTAGAATTTAGCTATTTTAGCTTAGATAAATATAAAAACTTCTTAGAACTTCTATAGTAAAGCTTTAGTAGACTTTACTAGCTATAAATTCTACTAGTAATAGTTAATAGCTTCTATTTTATATCTAGCTTAAATAGGTCTATATTATATTTATATTAGAGAAAGAATAGTGCTACTCTAGTAGAGGTAGCTTTTTACCTATTAATAGCTATTTACGCTATAGGGTAGTATAGAGTCTAATTCTTTTAGTTCTATTATATAAAAGTATAAAGGTATACTTTAATTATAGAATTTATATATTTATAATATTATTAGTTTTTAAATATGTAACAAAGAATAATTTTCTCTAAATCTTTATTCTCTTATATAAATACCTCTAAAGGTCGCTTATAAATTAACCTCTATAGTTAGAGGTAAAGGTATTAGGAAGCTAATAGTAGGCTATAATATAATAAAGAAATATCCTTACTACTATTCTTACCTCTAAGTTTAGTAATAAAACTAAAACTATTTCTTTTTCTAGCCTATTATATACTACTATTATATTTGTATTTCTTCTATTTATAGGGAGCTTAGTAATAAAGTCTATAAAGATCTTCTTCTATATCTAGTCTAGAAGGGGAAAAGGTTTTAGTAGCTTTTATTTTATATCTCTCTATAGCTTAGTTCTTTTATCTATATTATAGTTTTTAATAAATCTATAAATAAAGTTTAATATTTCTAGAAAGAAGTATAATTTAGCAACTATTTTATAGGTAATATCTTTCCCTATGTGCCTAGATATAGAAGAGTTATAGACTATATCAACTAGTATTATTTATAGAGATTCCTAGTCTAGAACCTATTTTTATTTCTAGTACTAGAGGTGACTAGTATTATTAATATTATATTCTTATATAGCAACCTTTAAGTTTAAAAAGAAGAGAAAAGTGTACCTATAGTAAAGAATATACTTTTTTACTTTCTTTAATATAAAATTTTCTTTAAGCTATAAAACTATAGTTTATTTAAGTCTAAGTCTATTAGAGGGTGCGTTTTTAGTCTAGAGGGAAACTCTTCTAGTAAGTAGGAAGAAAAAAACTAGCGTTTCTTGCGTTTAGCCTAGGTCTTTTCTTTTCTAAAAAGGTTAAGCCTCCTAGGCAGAGCTTATATCGCTAGGGCTATAGATATTTAGAGCGTAATATTTCTATTTCTTAAAAAAACTTTTTAAAAAGTTAGATTTTATAGAATTTAACCTAGTTATTTTTAGTATTAGTAGGTATATCCTACTAGTGTTACAAATAGGCATTTGCCCTTAAGTTAATAGTTTGTAGTCTATATTAGAATATTTTATTATATTTACTAAGAGTATTAGTCTAGTATATATACCTCTTATTTAACCTTTTACATTTTATAAAGTATATAAGGTTCTTATAATTTGAATATACAAGTATATAGGAGATAGTCTAAAGTATATTATACTACTTCTTAGTTACTTTAATAACTATACGTATCTTCTTATTATAAATTATATAGTTTGCCTTTATAAAAGTGTAATTAGTAGAGAGGTAGGCAATTAGCCTAAGGACTTCTTCTATATTAAACTATAAAAAGTAGGCTCTAAAGGCCTAGCCTAAGGACTTAGTATAGAATACTTTCTTTAGGTAGTTAAAGGCCTACTATTATTCTTACCTTTATAAGAAGGGAGTTTTCTTTCTAGTTAACTTTATTAATAGGAATACTACTTTTAAAAAGTTCTTTATGAACCTCTAGTAGAAGTTAATAAACTTTAAAAACTCTAAATACCCTTTATATTTATAAAAGGGGCCTAATTCTAGATAGCTTTAATCTTCTTTAGGTCTATACTAATTCCCTTTCTATACTCTATAATATATTTAAGGTACTTAGTTTTAGTAACTATAAACTTACACTTTTAATATTTAAGTGTAGCTCTATTTTACCTAACTTCTCTACTACCTATTATACTTTATCTTAATAGTCCCTTAAAAATCTACTAGAAAATATAAGGATATTATATATATAGGTAAAGTAGAAGTTATCTAAATACTCCTTTAAAATATAGTTAATATATTTCTAGAAGGTGCTGAGTATATTAGCTAGTCTAAAAGGACTACTAGCTACTTATACAACCTAAACTAGGTTTAAAAGCTATTCTCTATTTTTTTCTTTTTGCTATTTCAAACTTATAAAATGCTTAAATTATATCTAACTTTATTAGCTACTTAGCCTTAGTAAGGAGCTGTAATATCTCTTTAATAAGGGGAAAGAGGTAGTAGTCCTTCTTTAATAAGATATTTAACACCCTATAGTCTATATAAAACTATAAATCTTTTCTAGATTTCCTTATAAATAACACTAGTGCTATAGTGCTAGACTTGCTTACCTAAATAAAGCTATAGTTAAGGTACTCTATTAGTTTCTTATAGAAAACTAGTAATTCCTCATTTAATATACTATAGAAGAGGGTAAAGGAGATTTTTAAGATCTCTCTATTCTTTTTAATAGGGGGAATTAAGTAATTAATTCTAAGCCCTTATAATAGGAGAAGTTTATTAGCTTATTCTTTTAAAGAAAACTTCTACTTAGTCTAGGAGCTATTTAGAAAGATAGTCTCTTAGGTCTACCTTAGCCTTTAGGGCTAGGGCCTTTTAGATATCTTTAAGAAAGGTAGTAAAGACTATTAGCGTATTTTTTTCTTTTCTATTTTTTCTATTTAAGGTTATAAACAACGTAATAGAGACTTTTTAACTAGAAGTAGAAGTTTGTCTCCCCTACTTATTTCTAATCTTTGTATAGAAGAACTCTATATATATAGACTATTTCTAGGGCTACTAATATAGCGTTTTTTTTCTACTATAGTAATCTAAGAACTAATTTATAGTCCCCCTCTTTCCTATTAATATAAGCCTATATTATTTTAATATTCCCTTTAATATTTATCTCTATATAAGCGGCTTTATAGACTAAGGAGATTACTTTTCTAAATCCTATTAACGTACTCCACAACCGAGCGACTCACCCAACCGAGCGACTCACTTTTGCCAAGACCCCACCAAAACATGTACTATTCACGACAGTACAGAGTCAATACGAACTATTATCAATAGTCTAAATAGGCCAATCTATTCAGAATCTACTTCTGCAGGTTACTTACACGTTGTTCTATTGTGCCCAGGCTCGCCGCAGCGTCCACAGCGCCGTTGAGTTGGCTCGCCTCCATCAACGCGCGCCCTCTTCTTTGCCTTCTTGCCATCACTGCGCGCCGCAAAGTCCTTTAGAGTAGCCAGCCGCTGGCCCTCTTCAGCTGTAAGAGCTCCTTCTTACTGCAATCGCTTTCTTTTGTGCGATTTACGTCGCGTGGCGGCCTTATTAGCAGCTTGAAGTTTAGTGTTGCGAGGAACTATCCATGCCTTTGAATCCTCTGTTAACCAGCATGTGCCTAAGTTCTGTATGTGGGAGTTGCGCTCCCATCAGCGATAGTACATCTGGCTACGCAGGCGGACGTCAAGCTGCGATAGTACAGCCTCTGGGTTGTGGGGCACTAGGCCAGCCTCGAAAGCCTCTTTAATATTACTTTCAGTAATTAAAGCCTTAAAAGCAGCAATAAAGGACAAGGTAGGAACCCCATTTTGTTATGTGCGTGAGTGGTTGCGCATCAGATTCTCGGCTTGGCGCCCATACGCCTTCTTTAACGGCGCAAAACAACCCACGTTAAGTGGCTGCAAGAGGTGCGACGAATGTGAAGGCATACAGAGAGTAATAATATTACTCTTTTTGCAGTAATCCTGGAATTCGAGCGAGTTATGACTTTCGTGGCTATTAATAATGAGCAAACGTGCTCTACTAGTAGTACGCCTTTTTGTATGCTCATTAAAGTGCTTTAGCCATTGCAGACCAAGCTTATTTGTCGTCTAGCCATTCTTAGAGACTGCAATAACCCAATTATGAGGTAGATCCTTCTCCTTATACTAGGCGGAGAGGTGGTGCTTGCCCCTAAAGATAATGAAGGGTGGGATCCACCACCCTATCGCGTTGATGCCTTGGATGACTGTTGTCCACTCCCTATTGCCCTGCTGCACCTGCTTTGGCCGTCCTTGACGCTTAGAGCCTGTGACTACCGCTCTAGTTGATATTATGCCTATTATAAAGCTAGACTCGTCGAAATTGTAGGTGTCCTTATCTAGGATACTATACTTAGCCTTTATGTTCTCTACAAGCCGGAACCAGCCTTGTATTACCTTAGGATCCTCCTGGAGGGCTCTCTTATAGTTGTACTTTCAATTAAACTTGACTTTAAGCTCTGGCTGGCGCTTAACAAAGTTTGGAGCCCAGTTATGGCCCACAGGGTCGCGATGCCGCTCAGCTAGCAAAGAATTGGCCATATCCTCTATAGCAGCAAGCTGTGGCGGGAATCCTCGCAAGTCTAGGTCGAGTATATGCTGTATAATCGCCTGCTCCCCTCTTACAGTAAGCTTTATTGTGTTGGGTGGGCAGTCGCGTTAGAAGGCGATTCCAGCGCGTCGTTGGCTAAGGGTCTTTTGAGGGATGTTATAGATGGCGGCAGCGCGTCTTTGCGAAAGTGACGCGTCTTATTCAATAGCCTGGATCGCAAGCTATATACAAGCTTCGTTTAACGCTAGTAGTTCGTTGTGTTGTTAAGGCATCGCGTTGTACTATTGATGGTAGTACGTTTTGGTGGGGTCTTGGCAAAAGTGAGTCGCTCGGTTGGGTGAGTCGCTCGGTTGTGGAGTACGTTACTTAATAGAAATTATTTAAACTAATATATTATAGGTTAGCTTTTCTAGTAAACTTCTTAGATATAAAGGCAGTAGTTAAATATCCTAAATTAAGTATAGTATATATAAAGGCAATATTATTAATAAAAGTGTTTATAGTAATTAGTATTAAATCTAGCTACATTTTTCTATATATATTAAAGTTCTCCTTTAGTTTCTCTATAACCTACTTTATCTCCTCCCTCTAATAACTTCTAAAGGGAAAAGCTAGTTGTCTAACTCTACTAAGCTATTAATACCCTTATTACTAAGCTCGGCTATATAGTTGCCGGCCACATAGAAATTTTAGCCACCCTACTAAAACGCGACACCTGCACAAAACACGCGATATCTTAATAACACCTATTACAATTGCTATTAACTACACATAGATTTAAGCGCTATAGCTACTATAGCTATTATAGCTCTCTCTATAGTGCTTAATATAGTAGATTTACTCTATTAAGCAGCTAAAGCCTTAGCTATATATATAGCCTCTCTAATACTCTCTACCTCTGCAAAGCGTTAATTTAGGTCTACTTAAACACGCTTTTAAGGACGCTAAGAGCTAGAAGTCTCTAGCTACTACTTAAGGCGTCTTTTCTCTACTTTTAGTTCTGCAGCTCAAGTATTTGCAGCTATTAGCGCCTTACCTACTTTCTATAGGAGTAGCTAGGTACTACAACCTAGGTTTTTAAGGCTCTAGATATTGCGCTGCGCTAAGTATAGATCCTAAGGGCCTTAAGGGGTAGAGAGGAAGCTCTAAGGCTGCTACTAGGGCTGCTGCTAAGGCGTAGGCGTTATAGGTCTCTAAGAGACCTGCGACAAGCTAAGCACGTAATTAATATTAAATAGGCAAAGACTAGTCGCCTACTAGCTAGCTCGAATTACACGCTCTATAAAGCCTTCCTCCCTAGCTTAATAGTAGTAGGCAATAAAGCGCTCTTTCTTAATAGGCGCGGCATTATTAAGCAACGCGAGCTTCTAGATTTAGTGTTAGTAACTAGACTTAATAATAGAGAAAGGAGTAAGATCTAGAGGCTATAGAATGTGTAAGGAGTGCGCAGGTAGGTATAGAAGCTTAATTTAATACTATTTACAGAGCTATAGGACCTCTATACTGATATAGCTACTATACCTATTAAGAATAAGGAGGCAGTACTAGCTATTATCTATAGCTATCTTAGATATAAATATGCGCTGTAGCTACTTAACACCTATTATATTTAACGTCTATCTGTTCTCTAAGGTTGTATAGAGCTAGCTAGGTACATAGGACAAGGGGAACTAGGTAGTCTATAGGCTCTGGTCCTTAAAGATAACTGCGCAGCGTAGTTTCTGCCCTATCACTAATACACACTTAATTATGGAGACCTACTCGTAATTTTATAGAGACTAAATATAAGCCTTCTTTTTCTAACTACTAGAGAGTACTCTAGTGTTTGTATATACTCCTAGAGCAAGCCCTATCTTATCTATATTCTAGATATCCTTATTGCGTATATTTAAGCGCTTTCCAGTCCTCTTAAAGAGCTCTAGAAAGGCGCGCACCTGCTCTAGAGTCGCTGCCTTAGCTCTCTAAGCCTCTAGCTTTCTACTAACTACTAAGGCGACGCGTAGCTGGCGCTAAATAAAGTGTAAGAGCTAGAGCTTGCTAATAGGCTAATTGTTACTATTTATACGCAGGATTTAATTCGCTATTTCTTAAGCGCGAGCGTGTAAGGGAGGGCAAGCGCGCGCGTCTTCTTTAAGGATCCAGTCTACTAGGAAGTCCTCCTGTAGAGGAGTTAATCGCTACTAGTGTTAATGGCTAAGCGCACTGTTTGTCGCGCCATCTAGTCGGCCTTAAAGCGTGAATTAAGGGATATTATATGCCTTTGCTACAGCGCATAGACTAGAATAAAGACCTGCATTAAAATCGCTAATAGCTAATTGTATAGCTAGCTCACGGGCATTCATTTTAATAAGCGTTATTAGGAGATATCGCGTGTTTTGTGCAGGTGTCGCGTTTTAGTGAGGTGGCTAGAATCCCTATGTGGCCGGCAACTATATAGCTGAGCTTACTATTTATTTTCTAGGCCTTACTAGCCCTAGCTGACGTTAGAAGTATTATAGCTTAAAGGTAATAACTCTAAATATTATATCCCTTCTTACTATAGTAAAAGCATACTCCTTCTTTATAGCGCTTCTTTAGCTTCTTCTTAGAGACCTATTTAGCGCGCTTTTTAGTCTTTAAAGGGTTTACTTTAGTAGTTCTTATAGTGCTAAAATATATAAGTTTCTAATTTATAGTGTTAGTAGATTTAGTAAAGAAAAAGGCTACTGCGTAAAAAGGCTTTAATATCTTTATATAGTAAAATTTTTCTTAACTATATTAACTTTGTCTATAAGTATTATAAAGTTCTAGCCTTTAGAAATCTCTAGTGTAATTAGCCTATCCTATAAGTCTATATATGAGGCTCTCTAGTAAATATTCTTTAAGTTCTTCTAGTTATTTTTATTAGCCTTAGTAGCTAGACGTATAAAGTTAGTATTAAACTTAGTTAATAGGGCTTTACCTTATTAGCTAAGAAATAGTCTATTCTATACTTACTCTTCTACTATCTTGTTATATAAGCTTATATCTAAAAAATTCTAGAATTTATTTTTAAAATTGGTTCCTTTCTTTATAAAGGCTAGTGCAATATCTACTATCTTACCTATTAGCCTACTTATAATATAATTAACTGCGTTCTCTAAAAGGAGATAATTTTTATAATTTTTAGCCTTTATTATATATTACTAATATTAGTAAGTTAAATAGCTTCTAGAGAATAACTTTATGTTAGAAAGTTAGGGGCGCTAGCGCTTTAGTAGTGCTTTACTAGGCGCTAGCATTACTACTATTATTTAGATGAAGGCTAAAGGCATAGTCTCTACTCTAGTGCGTTAATCTAATTAGGCAAGTTAATTAGCAATTACTTTTAGGAAGGCCTAAAGCTATTTACTAGTGTTTTATTAAGCTATTAATATAACTTAAAGTTACTTTAAGCTAGCAAGACAGCCTATAATTTATGTTAATATATCTTAAAGGGCGCCTCTTTCTATATTTTAGGCCTCCTTCCCTCTTTAGAGAAGTACTTAGGACTCTATTAACCTTTAGTTTTATAAATACTAGTAGGCTAGCTTAATTTTTATATACACTTTATTTTATTATAACCTTCTATATAGAGTTCCTTAGTAAGGTTAGTAGTAATATCTACCTATATAGCTCCTTACTATTAGAGTTTAGTAACTTATTGCGCTAAATAAGAAATAAGGATATTTTTCCTTTTATAAAAATTCTAGTGTTTTCTCTATTATACTTATATTTATTCTATAGGGTTAAGAGATCTTAATATATAACTTAACTATGTATTTATTTATAGGGTTAAAGAATCTTAGTATCTAACTTAACTATATATTTATTTATAAAGTTAAGGGACCTTAATATCTAACTTAACTATATGTTTATTTTATAGGGTTAAGAAATTTAAGTATCTAACTTAACTATATATTTATTAATAAGGTTAAGAGATTTTAATATCTAACTTAACTGCGTATTTATTCTATAGAGCTAAGGGATGATAGTATCTAACTTAACTGCGTATTTATTTATAGGGTTATTCTTAGCATATTAAAAAGATCTTATAAGCTCTTCTATTATAAGAGGTTAATTAAATTTAATATAAAGGGCTTTAGACTAAGAAGTTAGAGATGCCTAAGTAAACTTATAAATTTAATAGAGTTTTAAAGATAACTCTAGCTATTAACCTATATACTTCTAGCTTGACAGGAGCATAGACTTAGCGCTCTAAGGCTCTAAGGAGCACAGACTAAAAGCTCTAAGACAGCAGGCTAAGTAACTAGTAGAAGGGCGCTTAGTCCCTTACAATTATCTTAAATAACATAATAAAAAAAGCAGAGTCCCCTACTTAGTAATTAAAAAGAGCATAAAAAGGAGATTAAAAAAAGCGCGTTTAAACTACTAAGCGAGCTTAGTAGTTTTAGCGCGCGTAGCTTCTATATATAAAGCTTTTATAAAGAGACTACTTAGAACTTTAGAAAGGGATAAAATAGCTTTAGCGCCGCTATACTATAGTTATTTATTCTTTCTGTACTATTTTAAATTGCAAGCTAATTGTTATAAATAACATAAGTTAATATATTAATAAGTATATACTATTTCTTATAAGTAGTAGAATAATAATAATATATACTAAATATACTATTACTCTATTACTCTATTAAGATTATTCTTAATAAAATCTCTACTATGTCTTTACACCTTACTCTCTATCTAGTTATTAATATTATTTTTAAAAAAGTACTCGCCACTATTAAAAAGTATACACTAAAGATTTGCACTACTACTATTAAGGTAACTATACTAGAGTTCTATTTTATTTATTATATGCTTATCTAGCACAAAGGGTAGGTATATTTAACTATCTATAAAATAGTCCTAGTATACTAGTTAGGTTAGTAGTTTATCTAATTTAATTAGGAAAAATTTTAAGCGCGCGTGCGCACCTATCATACTACTTTTTTTTTAGTGTATGTATACGTAAGGTTGTACAAGAATACGCACCTATGCCGCTAGTGCACCTAGAATACCTATAGCACCTATAGCACCTATGCTATTAAAAAAAATTGTTTTTATTAGACTATTCTTACTAAGACGAACGTTAGCTAGCTATATTGTATACGCTTAGTTATTAATTATATAATATTATTTTAGTACACTATACCTATATATACATTAGTAACTACTCTATACTTATAAGCTATAACTATATATAACACGTTACTATAGATAAAACTATTAACTATTAACTAGCTTCCTATAAGTCCGCACTATAAGTTTAAATACCTAGCAATACTTGCTTATCACATTCTCTACCTTCTCCCTCTACTATATTAGAATTGCTCTAGAAGTTAACGCGCCTCTTTTTTGCACTCACAGCATCTAAGAAGAGTATATAAATTAATAAAGCGGCGATACTATAATATACTAAGACACTAAGAGCTATATTTAAAGAGATAGGTATATAGTATATAAAAGGTCTACTAGCTCTGCACTAGGTGTAGACTAATCTTTAAATTATCTAACTTAAGGAGATTAGCCTATAGCTACTATATAAATAGTTACTTTATAATAGTCTAGCATATGCGGCGTACGCAGCAGAGCTCTAAGACCTTTACTAGCTAAAGGAGAACTTTAAAGCTAATTACAATTTTATTATATATTACTATATATAGCTAATAACTATTAAAGAGAATAAGAAGTATACGTAATAGTACCTCTACCTGCTTACTACTTATAACACTATATAAATATACTAGTAGTAATAATAATAACAATAAAATAATAATGCAACATAGGTCCTTTAAAAAGATAGGAGGAAGACAAAGGTGCGTGCAGCAACTGCAACGCAAAGTAACCTAAGAGTAATTACTAGTATCTATAAAGAAATATTAATAATAAACTATTTTATTACTGCATAATATTCATAGTCAAAATTTCTATTAAAGATACTATTAAAATAATGCTAATTAATTAGCAAATAGAGCTTTTTAATTAGCTAGAATTTAAAAAAAGCTTAGTAAGCTACTTAGTACGTTGCTTAGTAAGCTTTTAAAAAAAGATTTCTTAAAGTATAAAGTTAAAGTCTCTTACTAGATAGTAATTACTACTTAATATAATAGTACTAATTATTAGCGTGTTGAATAGAACTTCTATCTAATCCTAAATTCTAGATTTTGTAGGTTTAAAAAGAGAAAAATATAGTTTTATAATTATTTAGAAGAATTAGATTAGGCGAAAATTAGTAGCTTAATAAAGAACACTATTTTAAAAAGTATAAAGTTTAATAACTTTTTAACTACTTTATTTTTATTAAAACTTTTTTAAAATTTCATATACTATAGTATTAGTACTATATATTTGTATGATAATATTACTTAATATATATAATAACTAGTAAAGTAAACGGTTTTTTATTAGTTACTAACTAGTTTTATAATAAAAATGGTATTTTTAAATTAAATAATTAACAACTACTATTCTTTCCATAAATCTATTAAAAAAATTAAAATTATAGCTTTACTAGTAAGAGAGTTATAATACTTTAAAAAAATACTTAGTTAGACTATTTGTGCATACTTACGGAAGTCTACGCATATCTACGCATCTCTAAGCATTTTTGTGCTAGCAAATTGCCTATGCAAAAATACGCACAGATGTGCACATCTATGCACGATTACGCAGCCTCTCTAGAAAAAACTTTCCTAATGTTGTAAAGAACTATAAAATTAAATTTCTACTTTAGTAAAAATAATTACTTCTTATTAGTAACTAAAATTAAGAGAGGAGGTAAAAGATAAAGAATAATATATTTATTAATAAGCTCTAGTGTAGTAAGAGCGTTATATAGATTTGCAAGATTCTCGTAGCTATTATTACTATTAAATTAGCTTATCTAGCGCGCGAGCGTAAACAACTAATAATAGTAGTAGTAATAAGCTAGGTGTGCTATATATAGCATAAGTAAATTTTATATTAGGACTAGAAGCTTATAGGTATTAGGGAATGCAAGTAAGTTTAAACTATTGTTGCGTTATTAGGTAGTATTTAAGGTTAGTCTTTAATTAGAATTAGGTGCTGTATATAGTACTGCCTATAACTTTCTATCTTAATCTACTTTAACCTCAAACTAAAAAAAGATTAAAAAAGGCGTTTGGCAAGCCGATATCTTAGACTATATTACCCCTATATAAAGATATTAAGGTATTAAATATATAAATCTAATAGTAAATTAGCAATAGTAAGCGTAGTCTTACCTTTATACTATTAAATCTTTATTACGTAAAGCTGTTTATCTTTACTAATAGCTTATTTACTAATAATAAGAACCTAAGCTTATAGCTAGGATTCCTAATTACTTTAGATAATAAGTATTATATAAGTAATAGTAACAACTTTAAAATCTTAGCAAATATTATATACTAGAATTTAACTAAGTGTAAGAGAGTAATAAGAAGAGTTCTTATTAGTAAGCTATATAGTATAGTAGAAGGCTTTAACAATGCTATTGCTATTAGTATAACCCTCTAGAAAATTATATTCACGCTTAGTCTACTACTAATTTCTATAGTTAGTTATATAGATTTAAAGTCTCTCTATAATTACCTTATACGCCTAGAGACTATCAATACGAAATATCTTATAATTAATATTATATTGCTTTACAAATTATATAAGCACTGCAGAATATTTAAAATTAGATAGATTAATAGAAAGAATAACCTTACTAATACCTATATAAAGAAGGCCCTAAACTAGACTCTAGAGTTCTTCATCTCTAGCAATATCTTAATAATTACTATTAAAGTATTAGTAAATTGCCTTAAGCTTACCTATATAAGCTTTTCCCAGCCTTTTTATAGCACTATTTCTTTATTATTTATCTATTCTTTTATATAATATATGTATATAATTCTTTTGACACACATATGTTACTTAAAAATGTGCTTCTTTTCTATTTAATTATTTGCACAGAAAAAGAAGAAATATAGTATATATTTATTTAGAAAGACGTTTTTATTTAGTTTCTATAAATAATGTCTAGAAGTGTCTACCCTATTATCTAGCCCTATCCTATATAATAATTGCATTTAGTACTATAGCTTCACTACACGCAAAAACTATATAATTCTATTTAAAGATTTACTACTATATAATACTTAGTAAAGAGCCTAAGGCTATAGTTACTACTATAGTAGTAAGTGTATATAGTGTCTCTAAGAATACTATATAACTAAATAAGGAGCGTGTAAAAATAGCCTATATACTAAATAAGCTTTGTAACCTACATATATAGGTTTATTCTAGCTATAAGAATATTATTATTATTATATAAAAGTAAATATATAATATATAACTCTTTAGTCTATTTTCTATAGTTAGTATTTATCTAAAAGTAAACAATAAAGAAACTTATATTAATAGAGATATCTTAAATAAATATAGAGTTTGCCTAGAAACTAGTTAGGAGGATAATACACATTCTTCCTCTTAAAAAGGCTACTCTCTTAGTATTAAAATTAGGAAGGCCTAGCTAATTAAGACCTACTAGTATAAGTGCTATTATTTATACTAAGTTAGTATTATATAAAAATAAGATATTATATAATAAGGGATATTGTTTAGCACTATATAAAATAGGGGATTAGCTTAATAAAAAGAGAAAAAGCTAAGAAAAAAAGACATATATAGAAAGATTTTTAAAGTAGAGAATAAGAGAAAGAAGAATAAAGAAAGAAAAGCCTACTTTATATGCTTCTCTCTTCTATCTAGAGCCTTTATTCCTACCCCTTATTAGCGTTTATCTTCCTCTTATCTAATATTACATAATTACCTAATATTACTACCTAAATAGATAAAATAAATAGGCCTATCTATTATATAAGAAATAAACTAAGTAAAAGGGCTTTATATAGATAATATATTATTGCTATAATTGCGTTATTAACTATATAATTTTATTCTTAACTACTATTAGCTAAATAGCTACTCTACTATTAATAAGCCTAATTACGCCTCTAATAAATAGTAGTAATATATAATAAATAGTTACTTGATAAAGTCTTTCTACTAACTAGAGTAGACTAGTAAGATTAGGAAAACGTATAGATAGAAGAATAATATATAAACAAAGTAAATACTAGTAAGTAGATAGTTTATATAGAGAAAGGGAAAACTACTAATAATAACTTTAAAAATAAAAAGGGTTATAGTATCTATACACTATATAGGTAAGGGTACCTAAGAGTGTTAAGGTTTTAATATTATTATATAATAGTAATATATAGAAATTATATAATGCTTATACGCTATAGCCTATATAGTATAGAATCTATAAGAAAGTAATTAGGCTTAATTGTTAAACAGGTTAAATTGCTATAATGAGGATACTAGGTGCCGCATACCACCTATATAGTAGTAGCCCTAAGGGCGCGCTAGTACTACCTAATTAGGACTAGCGTACGGAGCCGAATTAACGTCGGGCTAACTAAAGGTCCGATAGATCGATAGGCGGCAATCTCTAACATTATCCCCCCCCCTAAAAGTCTTAGCTCTAGCGAGATAAGAAAATATATTAGAGGCGCTAATTATATAACTTAATAAACATTATAAATTACTATAATTTGCTATAATTTATTATAAGCTATTATCGACTATTTAAGACTATTTAAAACTATTTAGAAATATTATAATAGAATAAACAACTATTATAGATAATCTTCTCTAGTATACAAGCTAGTAAAGTAAGCGTCTCTTCTATCGCGCGTTATAGTGGTTACGTTTAATAAGATAACCTAGGCGTCTCTATATAGGTGTAATCTAGAGAGAGATTTGTTACCTAAAAAGGTTATCTAAGAGAGCTAGTTAGTGGGCGCTCTATATGCCTATCCTAGCAGCTTCGCGGTATAATATTATTATTAAGAGGTACTTTAATTCTACGTGCGCGCTAGGGCAAATATAACTTATATTAGAGGTCCTTAATTCTACGTGCGCGCTATATAATAAGGCTTAGGTCCTTATTATTTTTATATAATGCTAGGTTTTTATATAATGCTAGGTCCTTATATAGCGTGTATAGGCCCGGCTTTACATTATTATTTTTATAATAATTTTTAACCACTTTTTTATAATCTAATATCTCTATATAGAAATATTACTTTAGATTAGTGTTTTACTTTAAGAAGTTCTTATACCTAACTTTATATATAAGCAACCTCTTTCTATCTATTAAGGGATCTTTATATTAATAGTTAACCTTACTATTTATAATTATGTTAATATAGTAGTCTTACAATCCCTTTAGTAATTAGATAGGTGTGTCTGCCATAACTGCGCCCTCCCTATTAGGGAGATAGAGTGCATTTAGTGTGTTATATAGTAGCTAGACATAGAACTAAGAGTAAACGTTATAGTAACTAGTTAGGAGCTTAAGTTAATATATGTAATTGTTAAACACCTTTATAATTAGAAATAGTCCTAGGTTCTTAACATCTAAGCCCTTACTTAGTTAAAGAAATAGAATATTACAAGTGTTAAGGTAGACTATATCCCCTATAGTATACGCTAGTACTAGTTATTATTCTTTATTTATATAAAATTCTATCTTAAACTAGGCCTAAGCTAAGTTCTTATTTATAAAACGCATAACGTCCTTAATATATTAGACTATACGCTAGACATCCTTATGTTATAACTACTTATAGCAGTCTATTATAGTAACTAGAGTAATAGGCTTAAAACTCTATTATAGTAAATAGCCCTTAGTTATAAGTAAGGGCGCAACACTAGTAGATATATTTTCCTTGCAATTTGTAGCTAGCTGCGCAATTAGCAACTAGTCAATTTAGTTATTTTATATATAGTTAATATAATAGCGCAAATATGCCTTAAGGATAGTATTTATTATTTTAGTTTGTCTATTACTCTCTAGAAAAAAAGTAGTTATAAGCGCAAGTTAGGTACTAACGCTGCTGCAAAGCTCGCGCTAAAAGTAAGATGTAAACTAGGCTCTATAGTCTAAGATAATAGTGTCTAGGAATTCTTCCTTATGCTAGACATATTTAATAAAAGCCCTAATAATAACCTTAACGTCTAGTAATAGTAGTGCAATATATTTGTACTATTTTAAGAGACGGTTAATAATAACTATAATATAACAATATATAACTCTACTATATATACACTCCAGCAATAGTATAATAAAGTTAATAGAGATGTTCTTCTAAAATTACTTTAGTACTAGTAGTGGGTGTAAGAGCCCTTACTTTTATTTCTTAAATAGCTTTAAGCGGTAGTACGTAACATAGTCGCGCGTATAATAAGCTACTATGTCTATTAGACTAGACTAGTAATAGTGTTAACTAACTTTATAATACGTCCCTCGCTTACCCATATGTCCTGTCCTAGAAGACTCATAATAAGATTATATAATGTCTATATAGAGAATGTTATTAAAAGGAACAAAGATACGCTTTTAAAAGTAAACTAAACTATTAGTAATATTATAGTTATAAAGCTTTATCTTAATATTATATTTATGTATAACTACAGCTAAGAGGCGTCGCATGCCTTACTATTTCGCTATAATAATTTGTTATAAGATAGGGTCCTTAGTAGTTACTTATTTTAACTAGTCTATTATACTAATATAACTCTATATAAAGGGGTTCTTATCTGGAAACTTTGCCTGTCCTAGCGAGGTTGCCTTACAACTTTCTAGAGGACTATTATTAACTATTCTATCTCTAATAGGTACCTCCTTACTTATATAGTATAATTTTGCAGCGAGACTAATAACTAATTCTTTTACTTCTACTAGTATTTATATAAGATAAACTACGTACAATGCTTTATTAGCAGAATGTTTAGTATAAAGTGTAACTATTCTTAGAATAGACTTGTGGGTAACTGCTAGTAGGGTAGGTTTAAGAGTAACTACTAGCGAGATAAGTTTAAGATTAACACAGTTGCGCGTAAGTATTATCTAAGTCTAGTACTATAGACAATTATTATAAATATATTATAGAAGATTGCTAGGCCTACGTATAAGCGAATCTAGTTTACTACTCTGCTTACTAGGGCGATAAGTAATCTTAAAATTAAACTTAAATAGGAATTTTGCCTAGTGGGCTTAATAATAATTTAACTGTTTAGTACTTATAAACTACTCTCAAGTCTAATAATTCAAGATAACATTAATAAGTGAGCTATCTAAGAGCTCTGGTCTCTATTCTTTAAACGCCTTAACAATGGCGAGTAATTTCTTATTATAAATAGTGTAATTATACTCTACTAGAATTATCTTTATTAACATAAATGCCACTAGTTATAGGATTCTATTACGCTATATTTATAATAGGATAGCTACTATAATAAAGTCTAACGCGTCGCTTTCTATTTAGGTTTTAAGGTCTAGATTAAAATAAGCTAGCACAGACGCGATAGTAAACGCGTACTTTAGTTACTTAAATGCCTAAGTAGCTAGGCTATTTATTGCTAGTAGGAATTTAGTAGAAGTATCTTTATGAGTAAGATTAGTAAGTGCCTATATAAGGCTAGAGTAGCCTACAATAAACTAGTGGTAAAAGTTTATAAACTCTAAAACAACTAGTCTTCTCTTATATTTATAGATAAGTGCCACTTAGTAATAATACAAATCTTAGTAGGATCTATTTTAATTTCCTTAGTAGTAAGTATTAGTCCTAGGTACTTTACCTTTTTTACCGCGAACTCGCACTTATTAATGTCTAGATAGAGTCCTGCCTCTTTTAAATAATAGTAAATCTAATACACGGGTTCCTTGTGCTTTACTAATATCCTGCTAATAATAAGGATATTATTAATGTACGCTAAGTAAAAGTTATTAAGATATTTCTATAGGGTCTTATTAATATAAGACTAAAATGTAGCTAGGGTATTATATAGTCTAAAAGGCATTACTAAGTATTTAAAAAGCCTATAATAGGATGCAAACGTGGTCTTATATTTGTTGTCTTCTTTAACACATACTTTATAAAAGGCTGTAATAATATTAAGGACACTAAACTATTAGACGCCTAATAACTTTGCTAGCGTCTTATATATATTTAGTAGAAAGTTCTTATTCTTAATAGTAATTAAGTGTAGCTAATAGTAGTCAACACAAATCTAAAGCCTGCTATTTAGTTTCTTAATAATAAGTATAGGTGCGGCGAAGTTAGAGATGCTGCGCTAGACTTTACCTATACTAAGTTTTTTATTAATATATGCCTTGACTATAAGAGCCTTCTTCGTACTTATACTGTATAGTTGTGTAGCTAGGTACTTTACTCTAGGTTCTAGGTTAATCTTATAGTCTACCCTAGATTAGTAAGGTAGTAGTTAATTTTTAGAGACTATAAACGCCTGCTACTTATCTTAAATTTAACTTAGCAGAGCCTTTAGTATCTTAGCTATAGTTTTTTCTAGTTAGTTTATCTTTTAGTAGAACTTATTAAAGTCCTTCTACGTTAGCGTAGTAAGATCTACGCGGAAAAGTTGTATAAACATTGCTTTAATATTAGTAGTATTATTAGGTTTCTTAGTGTCTAAATTGTCTAGATTATTATTAATGGGTTCTAGCTTATCTAGATGTTTTGGGTATAGCTAGGTAGCGTTATAGTTAAGATAAGATACTATTAACAATGCTGCGTACCCTAAAATAACTTTAATATCTATGCTAGCATATACTAGATAAGGCACACTTGGTTTTAAAAGCTGTTGTTAACAGCCCTTGCTTAAGATAATAATAGAAAGGCCTTTTATATAATAGTTACCTATGCAGAAGGGTTTATTAAATGTTATAGTCTTCTTCTTCTAGTTAATATTTAGGTTATAGGCACTTAACCATAACATGCTAAAGATAATATTAAATCTAGTTATGTCTATAATATATACAAGTTCCTTACTAAAATAATCTTTATAATAAATAAGTAGAAAAGTAGTCTCTATAAGCACTTACTTTATAACTTTATCTCCTAGTTATAGTCACACTAAGTGTTTAAGTGTTCCTATTTATAGGCCACGTGTAAGATCGTGGGTACAATGCTTAATCTATCAATTCACTACTAAGGCGATCCCTTAAAAAAGAAAAGTAGGTCTAAAGGCTACAAGGCCTAAGAAGAAAACTCTGCCCTAGCCAAGGCTAATCTAGGCCAGTCTAGGGCAACTAGGGGGTTACGCTGCCATAGGGGACGCGTTGTGACAAAGCTCCCTTTCTTTAAAGGACCTCGACCCCGAGGTCGCCAGAGAAATTTTCCTAAATAGGCTAGCTAAGCTCGCTTAACTAGCCTATTTTGGACTAGCGTACCTTTATAAGTTTACCCCCAGCCCTGCCGCTCTATCACCTCTTCTCCCCACTCTCCCCACGTCGCCACTTATTCTAGCGTAAGTACCCCCTGGGATAGGCGCTCCTAGCAGGCTCCGACAAGGGTAATCTAGGGTGATTTAGGCCCCTTCTAGGCCAAAACACCCCTAATCTGGGGTTTTCTTGGGCCTGTGGGGGGTTCCCCTATACCCATCTAGGCTTGTCTAGAGCTAACGACGCTTGATAGTCCGCTTCGACGTCGCCTAATCCTTTTTTTCGACCTATTTAACCTCCTCGGAACAGCCTCGGCCCTAGTTAAGCCCGATCTAGGCCTATCTAGCCCTATCTTACCCTTATTAAGATGTCTGGTACTTTGCAGAGGTTGAAGAAAACGGCCTAGGATAATGTACTTATTATAACGAACCCCTGTATAACCTGCCTCTAGAGTCTGGTGGACGAGCTCTATGATGACGAAGTTGAGGAAGTTCATCCTTGCTGGTTCTTCTAAGAGGACTATAGAGCTCTACAGGACCGCAAGACCTATATCTTGGATGGCGTCATCGACCCTGGCTAGGACGATCTTATACTCAAGTGCGTCAAGTGCGCTAACGCCGGTTGGGATTGTTTCTAGGTAAGTAGGGCTAACCTAGGCATATCTAGGCCTCTCTAGGGTTCTTAAGGGCCCCCTAACGTGTTTAGGTTCCCCAGCGTCTTGTCTCTAAGCTCTAGGCCGCTATGAAGCTCATCCTCCCGGATCCCAGCAGCCTTCGTCTCACTAAGGCCGAATTGGACCTGAGGGCGTTGAAGGAGATTCCTGAGGTCCCCGAGGGTTCTGAGGCCCCCCGGCCTATCTTGCCTCCCCTTAAGGAGGCTTCCATCCAGTTACGGAAGGTCTTTGAGGATATTCAAATGTAAGTTTCTCCTATCTAGGCCTATTAAGGCCTCCCAAGGCTAATTTTGGGGTAGCCGTACTAAGGGCAAGTACGCTGGCAACAAGGACACTCCGCTGCACTCTGGCTGGGCCAACTTTCCCACTAACGGCTTCCTTCCCCTTGGGCTCACCAAGAAGGAGAAGGCTGAGGCCAAGAAGAATTAGAAGCGTTCGGCGGATAATAACGCGGGCGGTCTCGCGGGTACCCCGCGTAAGCGGGCTAGAGGTGGAGGTAAGGCGGTGGGCAATGCTGATCTCTCTGCTGTTGAGGTAATCTAAACTTCCTAAGCCCTATCTAGGGTAATCTAGGCTAACCAATGTTAGGCTCGCTTGAGTGCGCTCGAGGACGCGTTGGACTTCCTAGTTAAGAGGGTGCGGCCGGGTTCCAAGGCTTCGGAGCGTGCGAAGAGGGATTTCGAGTTGTTGTGGCAGCAGGTGCGCACCTGGGATTAGGATCCTTGGGCTTTCTAGGCCTGTTTGGCCCTTTCTGGCGTTTTCCTAGTCTGAGATACCCCCCTTTTAGCGTTTGCTGCCTCCCTTTGGCTTTTGGGAGGGGCTAAGGGCCTTGTTTGGCCTTGTTTATGGGTCTAGAGACGTAGCTTTGGCCTAGTTTGGCCTTGATTGGGCTTGTTCGTGCTCGGCTCCCTGGTTTATGGATCTTGGACGCCGATTAGTTTAGGTTCTTGGTAGAGAAGCTTTTCTGTGCTTTGCTCTCATAATCCTTTATATTGCATGTTTGTGATGGTATTTTTGCCTGTTTTATAACACTATTACTTCTTAGAGTCTGCGATTGCGTACTATTACTTGCCTGTCTACCTGCTAGGGCTAGTCTAGGCCAATCTAGGCCTTTCTGGGGTTATCTCTACCCCTCCTTGTTTTGGAGGGCGACCCTGGCCTCTGCATGGCCTGTGGGCCTTGTTTAGGGCCTGTCTTTACCTCTGACGGGTTTGCGTCCTCTGTGAAGCCTGTGCGCTTGAAGAAAGCCTTTATCGCCGTCTTGGAAATGTCTTCTGCTGGCAACCATTGGTTTTCTTCGTCACCGTACCCTTTCCACTTCACTTCGTACAGCCACCTGCCGTTCTCTCTTGTCCTACCCTTGATCCGTTCAACTGGGTATATGTCTGGACCTGTTTGTGGTACCACGACCTTGGGGGGACTTTGCTCCCGCTGCATGAGTCCCTCTGGGGCCGATCGCTCTAGTAGGCACACGTGGAACACTGGGTGGATCTGGAAGTCCTTGGGCAGGCTTAGTTCGTACGCCTGATCCCCTACTCGGCGTAGAACTTTGTAGGGACCCCAGTACTTATAGTCTAGCTTCTTTTTCGGCCTTGACAAGGCCAGGTTCCGTGCATTAAGGTAGACCATGTCTCTTACAGCAAACTCTACTGGTTTGTGCTTGGAGTTGTATGCCTTCGCCTAGTAAGCCTGGGCTTTTGTTATAGTTTCTCGCATAATAGCCCTTATCTGGGCCATTCTAGTCACGTTAGCGATAGCCTGAGGTGCGTTACCCCTTAATTGGAGTTCTTCAGCCACGCCAGTGGTTGGCAGGTCGTATCCGTACACGGCCTGGAAAGGCGACTTCCCCGTAGAGCTGTGTACGCTATTGTTGTACGAGTACTCTGCCTCTAATAGCAACAAGGCCCAATTGTCCTGCTCGTACTTGCAGAAGACTTGTAGGTACTGCTCTAGCGTCTGGTTCTGCCTCTCAGTCTGCCCATCTGTCTGTGGGTAAAAGGCGGTTGAAAGCAGCCGTTTTGACCCTAAGCACTACGCAAAGGTGCTCTAGTATCCTAATGTGAATAGGCTACCCCTGTCTGTCACTATCGACCTTAGGGGACTATAGAGCTGTATAACCTCCCGCCGAAAGATCTTAGCCAGCTCTGCTGTGGTTATGTTCTTGCGAACAGCTGTATAGTGGGTCATCTTACTAAAGCGATCTACGATCATCAGTATACTATCATACTTGTGGTTACGCACCCTGCTCTTAGGGAGGTCTGTGATTATGTCTATTGTTATATCTTGCCAGGGACCTGTTGGGATCGGTAAGCTGTTGAGTTGGCTATACCGTGCGTGTCTGGTGGGTTTAACCCTTGCACAGGCCTTGCAAGTTAGGACGTAATCCTTAACGAACTGACGGGCCCTGGGCCACCAGAACTCCCTCTGGACGATATCGAGTGTCCTCGCGAAACCAAAATGACCTGCCAGCGGATTATTATAACAGCGTCTCAAGGTCTCAATCCTGACGCCGGCCGGCGCGTACAGGCGACTGTTGAACTGGAGTAGATAACCCTTAATTAGGCTCCACCGCTCTATCTATAGTGGGCGATCCTCTGTGGGGTGCGAGAGACTCGCCCTCACCCTAACCGCTGTTAGGTCGCTTGTTATCTCTTTAGAGATGGCTTAAAGCAAAGGGTTCTTAAATTCCCCTTATTGCGCATCCTCTAGGGTAGGTCTTTTCCCAGGTCGCGCAATCCGCGTGGTGGCTGCCAGCCTAGGCTCTTTTAGCCTCTCCTAGGGTGTTTTAGCTCCCCTAAGCTTTACTGTGTCCGTGCACTCAACGCCCGGATTTAGTCAACGCCCCGCTGAACGCAAACCACCCCAAATTTCAACACGCCATAACGCCACCAATATGAGCTCAATTGAGGCTGCAATTAAAGAAATAGAATCGCTAAGGTCAGAAGAATCTTTCTCTTATACTAAGATCGCTAGCAAGCATGGCGTTGATCGAAGTACGCTGTCGCGAAGGCACCAAGCGATTCAAACGACGCGTGCAACTGCGGGGTTTAACCAACGGAAACTCAGTCCCCAACAAGAGCAGGAGCTTGTACAATACATTGAAGGGCTTACAGCGCGTCACTTGCCACCCACAAGAGAGATGATACGAAATTTCGCGTTAACAATAGCTAAGGAGCTAGTGAGCGAGAGCTAGGTTACTCGCTTTATTAACCAACACAACATCTATTTAATCTCTTAATAGGCAGCTGGTATGGACAGCAATCGCCACCAAGCCGACTTAGGGGATAAATATAGCCTGTATTTTGATCTCCTAGGTGCCAAAATTAAGGAATATAATATCGAGCCTCGTCACATGTATAATATGGATGAAAAAGGCTTCTTAATTGGTATTACTAGCCAATTAAAACAAGTGTTTAGCAGACAAATATAGGAGAATAAGGAGGTTATAGCATCTCTTTAAGATGGCTCTTGTGAATGGATTACCCTCCTAGCGTGTGTTTGCGCTAATAGATTAGCCTTGCCGCTAAGCCTTATCTATTAGGCTACTAACAAGGCTATACAATTAAGCTAGGTAGAGGATATTAAGGCAGAAGAGCACTTAGTACACATTTCCTTGTCGCCTTTAGGCTGGACAAACAATAATATCGGCCTTGCCTGGCTTAAACAGGTGTTTAATCGCTACACTAAGATAAAAGCTCGACAATCTTACTAGTTACTTATCCTTAATGGCCATGGATCTCACATTACTATGGATTTTATTAACTATTGCGATCGTAACAGGATACTTCTAGCCATCTTCCCCCCTCATTTAACCCACACGCTTTAGCCACTTAATGTGGTTCTATTTAAGCCTCTATCAACTGCGTACTCAAAGGAGCTATCAGATCACCTCCACCAGAGCCAGGGACTCCTCCCTATTAAGAAAGGGGACTTCTTCCCTCTATTCTGGGAGGCCTGGACAAGCTCTTTTAAGGAGGAGACAATACTTAAGTCTTTTAAAGCAATAGGCATATCACTATTCAACCTAGAGGTTATACTTAAAAGGTTCACTAACACTACCCTAGATAAGCAGGAATCGCGAGAGAGCTCTACGTCAGTACTCAGAGGATCTAACTAGCGTAAACTAGACCGCCTTGTACGATCCGCAGTAGAAGATCAGAGTAGTAAGGACGCGCAGAAGCTTAGCCGCTCACTCCACTACATCTTAGTTCAAAATAAGTTACTTCACTATAAGATTGCTAGGTTAAGAGAGGCTCTTACTACGAAAAAGAAGCATAAGAAGAAGGGAAAACCTCTAGATCTGCAACAACGTCAAGAGTACTATGGGGGGGCGGTTTTCTGGTTACTAAGAAAGGTTAGGGAGGCTCGCGTACGTCAGTCTGTAAAGGAACAAGAGGAGAAGGAGCAGAAGCTTCAAAAAGCTAAGAAGGCTAAGTTAAAGAAGGCAGCTAAGCTATATAAGGAGAAAATTGCAGAGGAGAAGTGTGTAGCGAGGGAGGCAGCTAAGGTAGCTAAGAAGAAGGAGAAGGCTAAGAAGGCAGTAGAGCGTGCTTGCTAGAGAGAAGCTTGCGACAATACAAAAGCTCTATAATCTACCTAAAAGGGTAAGAGAAAGGCCTCGCAGCTATCTATATAGAGTAACAAGCGTTAGAAACACGTAGTTAATACTATAACTACTTAGGAGGCTTTAGGTGCCGCATTAGCAGCTCTACCTAAGACCACGCGGCACGGCCGCAACGTTAAGCTTCTAAGTAAATATAAGTAGCATAGGTGAATTGCAAGTATTAAAATAGTACTCTACTACAAAATCTCGTAATAATAGCGATTTTGTGTGGCTCTGCAGCCTTATTTTAGTTAAGCTGCTATGGTGTTCAGCGGGGCGTTGACTAAATCCGGGCGTTGAGTGCACGGACACAGTAGCTTACTTTAAAGCTCTCTAAGCAGCCTTCCTTAGAAACTATCCATTCTATCAGGCCTTTTCGCTCCTTCTGACTCGTAGTTGGGCCTCCTTAAGGGTCCGTCCGCTGGGTTTGTCTTCCCTGGGCGGTGTCTAATCCCAAAATTAAATAAGGCGAGCTATTTAGCCCATTAGGCCTAGCGTTAGGTTAGGACTTTAGTTGTTATGAACCCCTATAGGTTGGCATGATTTGTTAGGAGCTCTACCTACTCTATAGTGCCTTCTAAGTAGTGCCTCCAGTGTTTAAAGGCTTTTACTATTGTAAGCAGCTCTCTGTTGTGCGTGTTGTAATTACGCTCAGTCTGGCTTATCTTGCGCGAGTAGAAGGCAACTGGGTGCCATTGTTCCTTTTCTTAGGGCCCTGGGTGTGGTTAACTTAAGATGCCAGATATCGCGTATCTAGAGGCGTTGGTCTCCACCCTTAAGGGCAATTCAGGGTTAAAATAGGCTAGTAAGGGCCTACTAGCAAAGCTTTGCTTTAGTTGCTTAAACGCAGCCCAAGCCTTGCTTGACAGGGCAATAGGTACCGATTCCTCCTTACGTTGTTAGTGACCACCACAGGCCGACCCTTCTGGTCGCTAGGTAAGTACGTGCAGGGGGCTTGCGACTCTTAAAAACCCTTTAATAAATCTTTGGTAGTAATTGGCAAAGCCTAGGAAAATTCTTATATCCTGTACTAACTTAGGCTCTAGCCACTCCTATATACTCTTGACTCTGTCCCCTTTTATATGCACGCCCTCCGGGCTTACTACAAACCCTAGGTAGCCTACCTCTTGGGTGTGGAACTTACACTTAGAGAGTTTGGCGTACAGCTTGTGCTGAATAAGCCGATCTAGCACTATCTTTACGTGTTTAACGTGTTCCTCCTTACTCTAGAAATATATAAGGATGTTGTCTAAGTATATAATATAATAGATGTTAAGTAAGTCTAACAGCGCACTATTAATATAGCTCTAAAAGACTATAGGGGCGTTAGTTAACCTAAAGGGCATTACTGTGTATTCGTAGTAGCCATATCTAGTCCAGAATGCTATCTTCTATTTGTCGCCTACCTTGATTTGTATATAGTGATAGGCGTTCCTTAGGTCTAATTTAGTGTATATAACGGCGGATCCTAACCGGTTTAGTGACTCTTGGATTAGTGGGAGTGGGTAACGGTTTTTTATAGTTACCGCGTTTAGTCCATAGTAATCTACGCATAATCGCAATCCCCTGTCCTTCTTCTTTGCGAAAAGGATTGGTGCTCCTGCTTCTAATTTTAAGTGGCGTATCCAGCCTCTTTTAAGGTTCCTCTTAATGTACTCCTTTAAGACCTGTGCCTCCAGCGCTAATAGGCTATAGAGCGGTCTAAAGGGTACCTTCTTGTCTGCCTTAATGTTAATAGACATCTTGTGAGGCCTGTAGTCCGCTAGTAGGGCGGCGTCCGCTTCTGAGAAGGCTTCTTCGAACCTCCCTTGGTAACCCTTGGGTAGAATGGTCTCGTTCGGACTGGATTGGCCTAGGCTGACTTCATACATGACAAAATAGTTATTGTTAGCGTCCTTAGCGGTATTCGCGAATTGTTGTGGCCTCTCTATGGCGACCTTCTGGAATTTGCGCTTGCCGTTGTTAAATCGCAATATACAAGCGGTGAAGTTGGGTAGTGGGTTCTATTTGGTTAACCAGGGCATCCCCAGCACTATGTCGAACCCTTCGATGTCCCCTACGACGAATTCGTCCGACCCAGCCCGGGTTTGCCCACGGCTGTCCGTTATCGCGTAGGCCAGCTTAGTCTGGCCTTAAACCTCTAATTTAACTCTGTTTAGGGCCTTATAAGTCTAGTTTGTATTTGCTTTTAGTTAGACTGTAACCCTCTTCGCTATCCTAGTACTAATAAAGTTGGCCTCCGCGCTGCAGTCTACTAGGGCCCTCACTTTAAAGGAGCCTGCTGCTGTTTAGATAACCCCTTCTAGGGCGATTAGGGACCCTCCAGCCTTGCGGGGGCCTTTTGCCTCTAAGGTGGCTACGGCAAGTAATCTTTGTCCCTCCGTGTATATAACAGAGCCCGTTAGTCTAAGGGACGGATAACCTAGGGCTTGTCTTTTCCTACCTCTGTCTTTCGCTTTAGGCAGTTATCTTTATAGTGCCCTTACTTATAATAGTAAAAATAGTTGTTCTTTTCCTAGTCTAGCAGTAATTGTGCCTTACGATGCTTATCCTGTTTCTTACGTTATGGGTTATGGCGCCTCTGGCCTAGTCTGGTATTGTTTAACCTAGATTGTTTCTAGCTAGTCGTGCCTTGCCTGTTGTCCTCTTAGGCCTCCTTATTGTCATCCTTTTGCTTTTGCTTGCCTAGCTTCGGCCCTTAGATAACCCGCTAGTGTTAGTTAGCCGTCTCCTCTAGTTAGATAAGGCTAATCCACTACTATAGTTGCTATTAGAGCCTCTCCACTACTTAACTATCTAGAGTAGAGAAGAAATCGCTAATGTGCTAATTGTTATAATTATCCAAGGCATAATTAGGGTTAGTCTCTTCCCACTAATTCTTAAGATAGTTTAGGAGTTTAGTTGGGGTCTAATAACCCTGCTTTACGTTCTTAATGCGCTGATGAGCCTCTTGTTCTCTTTCCTAGCTTAATCCTAGGGTGTCCACTATAGTCTACTTTATTAGCTTCCACGTTACCTTACACTTACGTTTGCGCTTAGGGATCTTCTAGACTACCCTATTCTAGAAGTTGCGTTGCGTGTCCCTAAGATAGCGGTGTGCGAATCTTATCTAGGCTAGATTAGTGCTAAGGGCTGGTGCGTATTAAATGTAATCTTCGCAGCCTCTTACCTAGGCGTTTAGTTCCTTCTAGCCTCTTCCTTTGAATTAGGGAGGCTCTAGCGGTTTTAGTAGTTGTAGGTCTAAGCTAGCTGTTGTTGTTTGGGGTGGGACAATAGGCGCGATGCTAGTCCTTAGGGGCTTCCTCCTATCCTTTTTGCTTAGTCGCTTGCTCTTTTGTCTGCCCTTCTTACGCGGAGGGGAGTCCTCTCTAGGGCTGCTAGGCTCCTCTAACAAGTTGCTGCTATTATTAGGGTCGCTTGTATTCTCTTTAATAGTTTCAGGCGTTAGTTGCCTGCCCTTGCCCTTGTTCTTCTTTGTCGCGGCTTTGGCGTTGCTTATAAGGGTCGAGGTTCTTTATTTGTTATTATTAGGTTCTATTTCAACCTATAGGATCTTAAGCTAGTCCTGCAAGGCTTTAATAGCCTCGTGCTTCTTTGCGATCTCGATTTCTCGCTTAAGTTCCTCTTTCTAATGTTATATCTGAGCTTCTTTAGCGCTTAAGGCTGTTTGTCCTTTGTCTGTGCTAGTTTGGCCTAGTCTAGGGTCCTCGATGCTGGCGTGAGGTTGCCCCTTGCTGGTTACTGTCGCTCCGCTTGGGCCGGCTATAGAGGCTAGGCGTTAGCTTCGACGGACGTCGCTTATATTAGAATGATAAGATATAAGGTGGTAAGAGATCGTATTGTAAGATCGTGGGTACAATGCTTAATCTATCAATTCACTACTAAGGCGATCCCTTAAAAAAGAAAAGTAGGTCTAAAGGCTATAAGGCCTAAGAAGAAAACTCTGCCCTAGCCAAGGCTAATCTAGGCCAGTCTAGGGAAACTAGGGGGTTACGCTGCCACAGGGGACGCGTTGTAACACTACGCTTTAAAACGCTTTAAAACACACATATAACTTATATAGGTATTAGTTGTTCTAGAGTTAATAAGCCTATTAATAGTAACTCTTATGTTACTAGCTATTTATAGATAGCACTTAAAAACAAACTAAGCCCTATAGACTAATAACTAGTCCTTATTAATTAAATTAGTATAAAGCTTAACTATTTATTAGGGTGAGAATAACTAACGTGTTAGCTAAAGCTCTAGCTTCCTAATCTTATATATAAGTTTTAGTAGTAATTCTTAAGGTCTCTACTAATAGCTTTTAATAGGGACATCTAGTTTTCTAATAATGTAGGCTTAGTTAAGGTAGTAGAAGCTAGTAATAAGGGTTATAGGTTAATAGTAGCAAGACCTATATTAACAAAAGACTTAATCTTGCTTGTTGGCTATTGTAGCTTGCTCTTGTATAAGGCGTTGTTATCCTTATAATAGTGGCCTTTTTCGCCGCATTTAATATAGCGTCCTTTGTCTATAAGAAGCTTAACCTAAGTATTAGTATAACCTAAAATATTGTCGCTTACGTTGCTATTTCCGCTATAACTGCCTCCTTTAGCACAACTTCCTTAGTTACTATTATTATTAGTGGTTCGCTGCTAGGAAGGACCTTGCAACTTTAAGATTATAGCTTAATATTATATCTTCTTAATAAATAAGACCTATAAATTGCTATTTAACTATTGTTTATAAGCCTCTAACTAGGATGGCTTTAGTAGTCAGATTGCTGTAATAATCTTTTATTAATCTAGCATATTAATAGAAGTAGTTATAATCTTAAACTAGGACAGCCAATCTTTAAAACTCTTCCTATTCCTAATTTTTAGCTAATTACTCTGTATAGCTATATAGGCTTTACCTATAGGGTCTGCGGCTATATAACTGTAATCTAACATCTTAAATATATCCTTAGTAGACTAAAACGCCCCTAGTTTATTAAACTTTATTTAGTGCTTTAGTTGCTAATAGGCAACATCTAAAGTATAATTAAAGATAAATTCTATCTTAGTGTATTTAGTGGTAAAAATATAGTTATACGCGCTTAGGTAAGAGCGTATAGAACTTTTTTATAGCTTATAGTTCTTATTATTATTAGATTCTTTAAACCTATTAGGCTTGCGTAAATAATATCTAGGTGCCTAACTAATATCTATTAATACTAAAATAAATTAACTGCCTAGTGTAGTGGCTTAAGTATTATAGACTATATTTATTGCTGTAATTACTAGCCGCAAGGTGCCTGCCTATAATATAGCATATATTTAAGCGTAGTGTTATTATATAACCTTAAGGTCTTTAAGTGTTAAATTCTATTAAACGTGTAAAGGAACATTAAATAGGGTAAAAGTTATTACCTTAAGCTACTCCTTTAACTCTATAACCTTCTATTCCTAAATCTTGCTATAAGCGTAGTATAGTTTCTTTAATTCTTTTAACTAATTAACGCGTGTAAGGGCTTCCTAGACCTAAGTCTTATACTAGCCTAAGCAATATTACTTAACCTATAGGTTATGCTCTATCTCTAGTAAGAATAGTTACGTAGTCTCTGCCAGACTAGAGATGCGCGCAATTCGCCCCTCTAGCTTCTTTTCTTACTATAGTCCTTAATAGACTTTGTTTTCTAGTTCTATAGCGCTATTAGTATGTCTAATAAAATGGCTAAATAATATAGTAGGCTATTTGTAGATAGAAGTAGCTTCTTATAGCGAGTTAGTGTCGCGAATATCTGCCACTATCTCCTATTCTAACTTAGTGCCCTTAGTAAGTATATAGAGCACTTTAAAATATAGTAAGGGTGCGTTAGTGTTATTATTATATATAAGTCGCAGATAGGTATTCTTTATAGGCTGTTTCACAATCTTAAAGATAGACTTTCTACTTAAACTACAACACTAACCCTATAATAGGCTATTAACTATTAATTTAGAGTAACTTACTCTATCTATAGACTTTATAAGAATCTTTATTAACTAGCTATTTACTATTACACACTTTTTACTGCTAGGGCTATTAGCGCTACTAAGTATATCTAAGTTCTCTTTATCTAAGTCTTCTATAATATAGAGTACAGGGATCTATAGGGCAGTTCTAAAAGCTAAATACGAAGTCGCTAACTACTAAGTTAATAAACCTATATTAGACACAGCCGCTATTCTATTTATATGTTATCTACTAGGAATATTCTCCTAGTTTGCTATTTTGTTAGTAGTAATACTAATAGTATTATAGGACTTAACTAATAATTCGAAATTATTAATCCTAGCTATACCCTGTTATAGGTGCAGTTCCTTTTATTATAAGAGCGCGATATATATTATCGCAAGTTATAGGTTAGTTAAAAAGCCTATTACAGCTTTGCGCTCTATTATAAGCGTGCTTTTTGAGACCTAGTATAATATAAAAGAGTAATTAGGCTTAATTATTAAATAGGTTAAATTGCTATAATAAGGATACTAGGTGCCGCATACCACCTATATAGTAGCAGCCCTAAAAACGCGCTAGCACTACCTAATTGGGACTAGCGCACAGAGCCGGATTAATATTAGGCCAACTAGAGGTCTAATGGGCCAATGAGCGGTAATCCCTAACAAATCTTCTTCTTTCTATTTATATCCTTTCTAGATATAAGTAATTATTATTAAAGTTACTTTTATTATATTTTTTTATAATTGCCCTATATACTCTCTATACTTACTAGTATAGAGAATTAGATATTAATATCTATATAGCTAGATATATAGTACCTATTTAATAATAATAATAATATATTAAAACAACTTATAAATAACCTATACTATTAGTAGATTAAAATAAGCTAAAAATAGTATTTAATTATATATAAAATAGTAATAAATTATTTTTAGTACTTTATATATTATATAACTATACAAGATATTTTAGCTCTACCTAATATACTATTAGATATAATTATAATTATCTAAAAGAGTATAATTAAGAAGACTTCGCGCACTCTTAGTACATAGTATAACACTAGAAGAGAATGTAGTAGGTGTACTAAAGAACGCAGTAAATTAAGTAAAGCAATAAGACTAGTTTAGTAACTATTTAGGAACACTATTTATCTATTAAGTATGTATAAATTAGCCCCTTATACTAATAAGGTAGTTAATTATACAATATTCTAGGTACTAAAGTTAATAATAATATAATATACAGCTACTACCTAAGCAGTATAAAATACGCAACTAGACATAGATTACCTATTTATACTATCTTTTTATTCTTATAAATATTTAATTACTAGTTAAGATCTTAAGGTTAATTACTATATCTATTCCTTGCTCTAAAAACGCTATTGCTATTACTACTAGACGTATAGTATCGTGCCCCTACCTAGAAGACGTAAATAACAACGCGGCTAGGTATAATAGCTAGATACTACTTAATATTACAAACTATATAGTTTATACTAAAGACCTATATAGCGAGTAAATAGCTATTATAGAATTAGATTGCTATATTAAAAAGAATATACATCTTTATAAGTAAAAGCCTAGAATTAAAAATAGAATAAGCTTTATAATATAAATTACCCTATACTAGTTTAGATACAAGGTACTTATAATTAATAAGAATAAGAACTAGAAGAATATAGACATTTTTATATAGTAAAAGTTTAGATTAGTAGCTAGGTACTACTACGTAGCTTATAGCAATTATTACCTAAAGTTAAATCTTTAATTAATAGCTACTTACTTTAAAAATAGTAGTTATACTAAGTAGATACTAGAGATATAAACAATATATAAATATGTAATTATACTATAGAATATCTATTAAAGATCTTTGTTATATAGAGATTCTAACTAAGATTAAGTCCACACTATATATAAAGAGGAGTAAAATAAAAGCCACTATAACCTAGTACCTAGCACATAGTAGTAGTAACAAAATATACACAAAATAATATTAATTCTATTATTAGTATTCTATATAATAGCATTATTAATAGTAATTAATAAATAGTCTACTATCTAGTATAACTAAGTTATATATTATCTCTTAACTAGTAGACTATTAGAGAGCTATAGTAGAGTGTAAAGTTATAACTATAGTTTACTATACGTATATTATATAAGTTTGCCTACTTTTATAATATCTATAATGTTTAAAAATTCTTTTCTTTTAACACACACAACACTAAGTTTTCTAAATCTAACTTTTTAATATATATAACGAGCTAGCTTTGTAGCGTCCTAAAATTAAGTTATTTAATACCAGTAGTTAGATAGCTGCTAGAGAATTTTAAACTAGTATAGACAACTAGCTAGGTAATATTAGCTATCTAGTCTACCTGCTATAAGATATAGTTAAGGTAGGCCTATTAGAGGACTAGATTAATTATACCATTCTAGAGATTATAACTAATAATTTGTTTAGGGTATATACTATCTTTATATAACTTTAGATTCTTAAGTATAAGGCTCTCCTTTTATATAGAGGCCTAAGTAATAATATAGTAATATTTATATAATAATAATAGCTCTTTACTATTATATTACAGTAGGGTGACACAAAAAAACGCCTAGTAAAAAGATACCTTTTTAAAAGTTATATAACTAAGTAAGTTTTAATACTATGTAAACAAAAGGTATACGGTTTTAAAGACGATATATAGGGGATTAAGATTACGTAATAGCCACGTGCTTACTAAGCAGGGTCCTTAAGGCATCTATCTCTAAACTTAGTGTTTTTAAAAAGACAATATTTAAGGCGTTATGACTTTTTTATTTAGTATGCTACTAGGCTAATGTTTTTACTAGCTATTCTAGGCCTAGTGTGGATTACGTATGCAAAATTTCGGAGTACTTATATAACTTAATTAAGAAATTATTTAAGGTTAAAAAATTACGTGATGTTAAAAGATAATTAAATCACGTGATTTATTACTAACATTATAGTATAATATAATATCTTTTGTCTAGTAAATTTTCTCTTTTGTATTTCCTCGAATGGAGCCAAAATTGTCAAAACTCGAAAGTTAAGTTTCTTTACTTAAAAAAGCAAATACTTCTAATTCTACTATTACTACTACCCTTAATAAGCCTCTACAATCTATTAAGACTGCTATTAGACGTATTAATAAGAAAAATAAGGAGATAACTTATTAAAAGGCGTAAAACAAGGGAGAGTAACTAAGGTTACTTCTAGGGAGAAAGGAGTTATTAAAAGAGATTTAACTAAAAGTTCTAAGACAAATAAGAGGCTATTAGAAGAGAATAGTTTTGGCTTTACTAAGAGGATGTTACAGAGAGTTTTAAAAGGAGAAGACTATTCTTTTAACGTCTCTAAGAAAAAGGCCTATTTAACTAAAGAAAGAGCTAAAAGAAGAGAAATCTAGGCTAAAGAGATAGTTAAGGAGCTAGAAAATATTAACTTTGCTAAAGTTATATTTTCTGACGAGTCTACTATCCAAAGGGGGCATGGTAATAGGCGAGAATATATAAGAAAAAGGGAAAATCGAAAATTGGGCCTGAACAGCGCAAAAACCGAACAACTAGTAAGTTATTAATTTTTTTAAATTCTAGAATTATAGAGCCCTTTTGTCTCTATAATTAGGCTATTTTACCTTTTTTATATCTTTTTTTAAGCTAGTACTAATTCACTGAAAGCGCGAGATATTTCTATCTTAGCCTGGGGCTGTATTTGGATAGGAGGACGTTCTAAACTAGTGTTTTTAAGGGACCCTATTAAAACTAGGACCTTTAATAACACTAGATATATACAGGAGTGTTTAAATTCTGTCTTAAAACCTCTTTTAAACAGAGGTAAGTAAAGTACCCCTTTTTCTTCTTTTTTCTTTTTTCTTTTAATAACATATTCTATTAGTAGCCCGGATAGTTTTTCTTAGCAACTTCGAGGACCCTTATAACTCATTATAGAACATTACCAACGTTACTTTATAGTGACTTATAATAACCTACTATAACTGATAATATACTAAGTTACTATTTAATCTACTTTTTACGTCGTGCGGCCTCTTTGCGCGGCTGCAATAGTCGCGCAAAGCTAAGGAGTCTTTCTTAGCAGTACGAACTTACAATACGACTTTCTATAATATATAATATATTATCTACTATACTATATATAGGCAATATATAGTATACTTATTATAATTCGCAGTAAAGTATACTATATCTTAAGTAGTACTTTATCTAATTTTTAGTTACTAAGTGCGTACTATTACAAGATAAAGTTAACCCGTTATTTTTGGCCTTATAGTAACCTATAATAAAATCACTCTAATTTACTATTAACACTATCTAAAAATAAGCTACTAAGGGTAACATTTAACTCCTCCTCTATTTCTTTATCTATCTAACAGGTTCTTGCATTGTGCCTAGACTCTCCGCATCTCCCATAGCGGCGTTGTGTTAAGGGACCTGCCTCTCTCTCACCACTACCTCGCGCCCTTTTCGATAACTTTACCCTAATAGAAGGGCTTTCTACTCCTAAATCTGCTTTCTAAGCAAAGTCTAGCGTCCCACCTTTCTAAATGCGCTTTCTTTTACGCGTTTTTCGCTTCGTTAGAACCTTAATTTGCTTCTTAAGTTCCTTAATGCGGGTCTCGTAAAGTATACCATAGTAGAGCATAAGTTTAGCACCTTTTATAAGCTGTAAGTAGCTTAATTTAGTATTAGGTAGAGACTAAATAAAAGAGTTGCGTACGAGCTTTAACTAGGATCCAAACTTAAGGGTATTGCTTAGAGTCCTGGCTTACCATAGTGTATTTAGTGGGATACCCTAAGGTGGAGTGTGAATACGCATATTAAGGCGATTTACTACTACTAACGCATCTAAAAAAATAAGCCTAGAGGCTTTAAAGGCTTTCTTATAGTTTTTTAGTATAAATATATTAAAAAACGCGTTGCAAAAGGCTAGTACGAAGCCCTCTTTATTAATATAAAAGACGCGTTGGCGCGCTAAGTCCCGCATACACTAGAAGTACTTTAGCTTTAGTAGCGCGAAACAGACTATATTAAGTGGCTAGAGGATGTAAGATAAGTGCGCTAGTATATAGAGTATTAGGATCTTCTATTCTAAGTAATAATTCTTAAAATCCTAGGAGTGATAGCTCTTATAGCTGTCTAGAATAAGTAACCTTTATAATCCTACTATGCGCGGTCTTGTATACGCGTTAAAGTGCTTTAACTACGCGACTCTAAGCTCACTATTAGTCTAGCCAGTCTTAGAGACTAAGAGCTTCTAATCGCGAGGGATACTAGTCTCCTTATACCACGCTAAGATGTGGACTCGCCCTTTATAAATAATAAAGGGTGGGACAGCATACCTAGCAGCGTAAATACTCTAAATTACTATAACCTACTTGCGGTTGCCTAGCTAAAGAAGCGTAGGTTAAGAACGTTTTTCTAAACTAGTTATAACCTTTATTAAGCTAAGAACTCCTATCTAGAAGCCTATTTTATTAAAGTTATAGATATTTTATCCTACACTCTATACTTGGCTTTTGTATCTTCTACTAGCTAAAACCACGCATTTATAACCTCTAGGTCTTTCTATTATATCCTCTATTAGTTCTTCGCTTAATTAAAAGCTATTTTAAGCTTAGATACGTGCTTTACAAAGCGCTAAGCCTAGTATTATCCTATAGAGTCTCTATGCCGCGTAGCTAGCAGTTTATTGGCTATATCTTCTATCTTACCTAGCTGGGATACAAATCCTCGCGAATCTAGGTCAAGAATATACTATATAAGCGTCTTCTCTTTAGTTGCGATAAGCTTTACTATGCCTAATTGTGTATCTGCTTAGGTGGTAATTCTGTTAATTTAATCGCTTAGGGTAGACTTTGGGATATTATATGCTATAGCAGCGCGTCGCAGACTTAAAATTTGCTTATTCTAATAGGCGTAAAGGGCAAGCTCAATTCTGTCTTCTTAATCAGATAATAACGCGTTATATTGTTAAGACATTATGATTTATAGTGAAGTGTTGTGGTCTTAGCAAAAACTGTCTGGCGGACTAATTTATCCGGGCTACTAATAGAATATGTTATATATTATATTTTTATAATCTTATTCTTTATACTAATTATAACTAGGCTGGAAATTTCAACAGGATAATTCGAAGATCCACGGAACTCCACAGGTGAAAAGGTGATTTTCTAGGAGTAAAGTCTTTGTTTTTGGGCATCCACCCTATTCACCAGACGATAATCCTATAGAAAACGTTTGGAGTCTATTTAAAACATAGGCTAGAAAAAAGAAATAGGGCTTCTTTAGGCTTTGGCACTAGTAAATCTAGTGTAGAAGCCTTTAAAAGAGCTATACAAGAGGAGTGGGATTTAATTTCACAGGAGGCTATAGATTATTATATAATATCTTTGCCTAAGCGTTATTATGACGTTATAGAGGCTAAAGGATAGTATACGAAGCACTAGTTATATATTATTTACTAGTTCTATCTAATTGTTTAATTATAATTATTTTTTATCTTTTTCCTTATAATTATTATTTCTATGAATAAACCTATAATAAAAATTAAGTTATATAGTCCTTATGGACTAAACTATAATATATAAAAGTTATAGAGTTTTATCTAGGTAGAAAAAAAGTTATATAGGGTCAAAGTTTTAAGAAAAAATTCCCTTAACTTTACTAAGATACCTCTAGTTAGCGCTGGTTACTAAGCTCTTCCTAATCTTCTATACTAAACCTCCTAAACCGTCTTCTTAAAACGGTATACTTTTTATTTACATAGTACTAAAACTCACCTAGTTATATAACTTTTAAAAAGGTATCTTTTTACTAGGCGCTTTTTTTATGTCACCCTACTGTATTAGTAAGGCTAGAGAATAGACTAAGATATAGTAGTAGGTAACTATTAAAGAAGAAGAGAGTATTTTTTATATATTGCTAAAGTATATACGCACAGCTATAGCGGAAGAAGCTTCTAGTAGTAGTTAAGATTTTGCGAGCGTATAAGAATAATAAGAAGTAAGAATAGTAGTATAATAAGGGTAAGGGTAAGTAGTAGTAGAAAAAGTATAGAGGAGATAGGTAGTAGCAAGATCCTAGGGGATAGTATATAGCTTACTAGTTATAAGAGGAGATTTACTATAAAAGAGTAATAAAATAGTTAGATTAGTTACTATTATAATTGTTGTTATTATTATTGCAGCAAAAAATATTATTAAAGAAATTATTAATTACGTAATATAGTGGTTAGTTAAATAGCCAGTCTAGGATTATGTAATATTACAAATTGACCCTAGGAAAAATCTATAGAATATTTATAGGTAATAGATAGAGTAAGGCTAGTAAAGTATTAGAGTGTATAAGGGTGCTAAGTATAAGCAGGTTAAAAACTCTATAAGGCTTTGTTCTAAAGCTTTTAACTTAACTAAGGTTATCTAGTAATTATAGTAAATCTATACAAAGTTTAGCAAACTTTTTTTTTCTAGCCTAGGTATTATAGAATAAGAAAAAGTCGCGAAATTATAGGAGTGTGTATAGCAAGGCGTATATAGTAGGTACGTATAGTAGGGCATATATAGTGGCGGCTTACGCAGGGCGTTAACAAGTTGCCTATTATAATATCTAATTTATATAGAGATTAGCTATATAATATATAGCGCTATAGGTAGTAAAGTACTAAGGAGCGCGTAACTAATTAGGAGGCCTATATACACAAAACACTATAAATTGCTATAAAACACTATAAAATAGTGTGCTTTTAACGCGTTTTTTAATATCTCTTTTAATATTCCTTTTAATATATTTTTGCGTAGTAATATTAGTAGTATTAGCTTAAAAAGCTAGGGAAGCTACAGCATAAGCCTAGGTGTTAAATTGATAGCTATTTATTACCTTATTCGTTTATATAGGGATTTAGCGGGGAATAAATAGTATCTTAGATAACAGGCCACTACTTATTATAGTCAAAGTAGTTAACTAAGTTAGCTAAGTTAATAGAGTATATAGAGCTGGCTAAGATATTAGAGTATATAGAAGAGATTAGTAAGACTATATAATAGGTGTACATGTTTGTAAATTTATTTAATTATATAGAGATTTAGTTAGCGTTTAATAAAAACCTAGGCTAGAAGATATCTAATAAAGTAAACAACTTAGTGTTATTATTAACAGGTACTAGGGCTCGTATAGGCTTAATATAAGTATTGTTATTAGAGTTAGAGTTGTATATAGCGGGGTACCTACTAGCGTAGAAGTGTAGAAGAGCTTAGAAAGCTTGGGTTATCTAGTTATATAGTAATTTAGTAGACGGGAGATAATACTAGCTCTAAATCTACTTTAGTTACTCTACTTAGTGTTAACTATATTAGCGAAGCTTACGTTTAAAGTTATTAAAGTTATATAGTAGTAAAGACTAGGCGGTAGCTCGCAGTAGAGATATTAATTTATATAAGGATTTGGCTAGTAATAAATACTAAACACACTATATAAGACTCTTAAGTTTCTTACCTAGAGCTTTTATAGTAAGGTTATTAGTAGAGCTAGCAAGCTAATAGAGTTAATATACAATATTAGCTTTAATACTAACACTAAGCTATACTAGTAAGAGTAAGCCTAAGTTAATAAAGTTAATAAAGCTGGCTAAGAGCTTAATTTTAATAATAGACAAGCTAGCAATTAATAAAGACTAAACGTTGCTATTGTTTATATATAATAGCTCTATTCTAGAGGCTAATCTACACAGATTATAGTCTATAGTTTGCTTTTAGATTATTATATTAATTATTAAGTTAACCTAGTAAAGATTATAATTAATATAAAGTTGCTAGTTAAGCTAGCAAAGCTCGTATTAATAGTATTAACTATTAAGCTAGAAGAGCTTATAGGGCAAGTAAGCGCTTAGATTCTAGTAAGCCGCCTTATAAAGGTAAGCCTATTACTACTATAATAGCTGCTATAAAGTTACAAACTTTATAATTACTATAATAGTTATTTGCTTATAAAATAAGCCACGCTTATATAGTTCTTTACTAATGTCTCTACGTGTTTGCAGTCTATTAAACTAGAGTATATAATACCTATTAGTATGTTACCCTCCTAGAAGTCTACTTTTAATAAGAGGTAGTACTAGGGGGCAATATTATTAGCGTCTATATTAAGTATGTCACTATATTACTCTTTATATAAGGTAAGCCAGGCCTCCTTTTAGTTAACCTAGGTAATCTGGCCTACTAGGCACCGCAGCTATAGTAAGGTTGTTAGCAGGTAATCTTTTATAAAAAGATCTTAAATAGTGTAAGGGTGCTAAGTATAAGTAAGTTAAAAAGGTAAGATTTAAGCTAGAGTACATACATACGTATATATAGAGTCTATATATAGGGCGCGCTAGTGGCCAAATTAAGCACTAGTGCCGAATTTTATAGAGATAGCCAGGTGGCCCCAAGTAGTCTAGTAATAGAGTGCTATTTAGTATTAAGAGTAAAGAGCACGCATAATTTATTATATATTATAGTCATAGTAGTAGTAGTAGAATAAGTGTATATATAGTAAGTTGTTTATTATTTAGTAATATAGTAAAAAGTTAAAAGGTAAAATTAATTATCTAGTAAGGTAGTAGGTAGGTAAGTAAGTTAGAGTATTATTATTATAAGTTTATTATCTTAAAAGCTAGGGGAAGAATATTAGTAAAACTTTAACGCGCTCTAGTTCTAGGGCTTAGCGCTTATATATAATATTATATAATATTAGATTGTATAGACGCTAGTAATATAATTAAAAGACGTAGTAATTAAACGTAGTAGGCTACTTAAAAACTAATAAGTAGAGGTAGTTTATACTTCTGCCCAGAAGAATATCTAAAAGGCTATACTATTAAGACCTTATAATTATAAAAAAATTAGCTATATTAAAAAGCTATTAAAAGTTACCTTTTAATTTTCTAAAGTTAATTTGTTAAAAAGATAACTTTTTAATAACTTTAATACTAAATAATAATTACTAATTCCTTATTTAAGAAAAGGCTTAGTACTTATAGCCTATAGAGAGCTTTTAGACTATACTATAGTTATAAAGTGTAATTTAGTATTTTTAGTAGCTTTTTTATATATATAGCACCTATATAAGCGATAGCGTAGAGTAATAAAAGTTAACTATACTATACTATACTATATTAACTACACTAGTTATACTAGGCACACTCTAGATAGTAGGCTAGGGCTGCGCTAGATATAGTGTATTAGGAAAAGTTTTAAGCGAGTATAAGTATCTAGGACACCTAAGCAGCTCTAAGCACACCAATATATACCTACGCACTAAATATACTTAGAGCGTATTAGTAATATTACTTTTTTCTTAGTATATATATATATAAGGTTATGTAAGAATATACACCTATACTACTAGTGTATCTAGAGTAGCTAGAGTAGCTAAGATACCCTAGGTGCCTGTACTACTTATAAAATACTAATTAATTAGTAAATGAAGCTCTTTAATTAGTTAAAATTTCAAAGGTAGCTAAGGTACGCTAGGTGCCTATACTACTTATAAAATACTAATTAATTAGTACATAAAGCTCTTTAAATAGTTAAAATTTTAAAAAAGCTTAGTAAGTTACATAGTAAGCTACTTAGTAAGTATTAAAAAATTAGAATTTTTTAAAGTATAAAGTTAAAGTCTTTTACTAGATAGTAATTACTAGTTAATATAATAGTATTAATTACTAGCATATTCTATAGAAATACTGTCTAATTCTAAATTCTAAGTTTTATAGGTTTAAAAATTATAGTTTTATAATTATTTAAAAGAATTAGATTAGAGGAAAATTAGCAGCTTAGTAAATAACACTATTTTAAAAAGTTTAAACTTTAATATATTCTATTAGTAGCCCGGACAGATTAGTCCGCCAGATAGTTTTTCTTAGTAACTTTGAGGTTCCTTATAACTTATTATAGAACACTACTAACGTTACTTTATAATAACTTATAATAATCTACTATAACTTATAATATACTAAGTTACTATTTAATCTACTTTTTATATTATATAGCCTCTTTACGCGACTGTAGCAGTTACGTAAAGCTAAGAAGTCTTTTTTAGTAGTATAAACTTATAATAAGACTCCCTATAATATATAATATATTATCTACTATACTATATATAGGTAATATATAGTATACTTATAATAATTTGCAGTAAAGCATACTATATTTTAAGTAGTACTTTATCTAATTTTTAGTTACTAAGTGCGTACTATTATAAGATAAAGTTAACCTATTATTTTTGGCCTTATAGTAACCTATAATAAAATTACTCTAATTTACTATTAATATTATCTAAAAATAAGCTACTAAGAGTAATATCTAACTTCTTCTCTATCTCTTTATCTATCTAATAGGTCCTTATGTTATACCTAGGCTCTTTGCACCTTCTATAGCGGCGTTATATTAAGGAACCTGCCTCTCTCTTACTACTACCTTACGCCCTTTTTAATAACTTTACCTTAATAGAAGGGCTTTCTACTTCTAAATCTGCTCTTTAAGCAAAGTCTAGCGTCCTAACCTTTTAAATGCGCTTTCTTTTACGCGTTTTCTACTTTATTAGAACCTTAATTTGCTTTTTAAGTTCCTTAATATAGGTCTCTTAAAGTACACTATAGTAGAGTATAAGTTTAGCACCTTTTATAAGCTATTAATAGCTTAATTTAGTATTAGGTAGAGACTAAATAAAAGGGTTACATATAAGCTTTAATTAGGATCTAAACTTAAGAGTATTACTTAGAGTCCTAGCTTGCTATAGTGTATCTAGTAGAGTACCCTAAGGTGGAGTGTGAATACGTATATTAAGGTAATTTACTACTACTAACGCCTTTAAGAAAAATAAGCCTAGAGGCATTAAAGACTTTTTTATAGTTTTTAGTATAAATATATTAAAAATATATTATAAAAGGCTAGTAGGAAGTCCTTTTATTAATATAAAAGACGCGTTGGCGCGCTAAGTCCCGCATACACTAGAAGTACTTTAGCTTTAGTAGTACGAAACAGACTATATTAAGTGGCTAGAGGATATAAGATAAGTGCGCTAGTATATAGAGTGTTAGAATCTTCTATTTTAGACAATAATTCTTAAAATTCTAGAAGTAGTAGCTCTTATAACTATCTAGAATAAGTAACCTTTATAACTCTACTATGCGCGGCCTTATATATACATTAAAGTGCTTTAACTATATAACTCTAAGCTTATTATTAGTCTAGCTAGTCTTAGAGACTAAGAGCTTCTAATTATAGGGGATACTAGTCTTTTTATACTACGCTAAGATATAGACTTGCCCTTTATAAATAATAAAGGGTAGGGCAGTATATTTAGTAGCGTAAATACTCTAAAATACTATAATCTACTTACAGTTGCCTAGCTAAATAAGCGTAGGTTAAAAGTATCTTTCTAAATTAGTTATACCCTTTATTAAGCTAATAACTTCTATCTAGAAGCCTATCTTATTAAAGTTATAGATATCTTTATTCTATACTTTATACTTGGCTTTTGTGTCCTCTACTAGCTAAAACTACGCGTTTATAACCTCTAGATCTTCCTATTATATTTTTTATTAGTCCTTTACTTAATTAAAAACTATTATGGGAGAATCTAGCCCTAATTAGGACTTAGTAGAAAGATAAGTTAATTATTTAGATAACTGGCCGGGTGAGTGAAAGAGCCTCCTCTTGCTAGTGCCTAAGAGTCGATCGGGCACTAGGTTTTTCCGTCCCGGCTACCACGTGACTTAGCCATGCTGCCTCGTGTGGTGGGATCCACTCTACCACACTATTATAAGCTTAGGTATGCGCTTTATAAAGCGCTAAGTCTAGTATTATTTTATAGGGTCTCTGTACTACGCAGCTAGTAGTTTATTAGCTATATCTTCTATCTTATCTAGCTAGGGTGTAAATTTTTACAAATCTAGATTAAGAATATACTATATAAGCGTCTGCTCTTTAGTTATAGTAAGCTTTGCTATGCCTAATTATATGTCTACTTAGGTAGTAATTCTGTTAATTTAATTACTTAGTATAGACTTTAGGATATTATATGCTACAGTAGCGCATCGTAGGCTTAAAATTTACTTATTCTAATAGACGTAAAGGGCAAGCTCAATTCTGCCTTTTTAATTAGATAATAATGCGTTATATTATTAAGATATTATAATTTATAGTAAAGTGTTGTAGTCTTAGTAAAAGCTATCTAGCAGACTAATCTATTTAGGCTACTAATAGAATATGTTAATAATCTTTTAACTACTTTATTATTATTATAACTTTTTTAAAACTTTATGTGTGTGTAACGTTAATTCTATCTAGAGGTAGAATAATAAAGACTTTTATCTTAAATAATATAATAAAAAAAGTAGAGCCCTCTGCTTAGTAATTAAAAAGAGCGTAAAAAGGTGATTAGGCACAAAAAAAGGGCGTTCGAATTGCTAAGCGAGCTTGGCAGTCTTGGCGCGAGGCTCCCATAAGTAAAATTTTCACGAAGAGGCCACTTAGAACTTTGGGGGATAAAATTTAGGCGCGGCCACGCTATAAGCTATTTTCTTCGCTATCTAGATTATTGTAAACAATACGAGTTTAAAACTTTACATAATAATTTATTAGTACTATATTATTATATAATAAAATTATGTAATATATATAATAACTAGTATAATAAAGAGTTTTTTATTAATTACTACCTAATTTGGGTACGATTTGGGGGGTGGAGGATGGCTCTATTTTCCTATGGGTTGAGGGCGCTGTTGGTACGGCGAAGGTTGAGGGTGAAAGTTAACTACAATACGCAACAACAACGGCTAGGACGAAGCGCATTGTAGCAATAGAACCTGCACTACAAGCCTCCGTGTAAGAATAATCGGCTTCTCGTTTACGCTTACGACCATACAGGGCAATTCTCGTGAACATTACCGATGCTAGCGTACCAGCTCATCCGGATTGACGTCCTAGCGTGTACAGCACTCGTGGCATTTCGAAAATTGTTGGGTACTGCCAAGAGCCCCAATTAGGCGACCCGTGCAGCGTTGCGTAACAATAATGTACGATATCATGTCAGCTTCGCAGATTGTTGTGGATCTTATAGCATTAGCGTCGCAGAACGCTTACACTGGATCAATCAACACCGGATCCACATGCGAAAAAGATGCAGCCCCGAGTACGGATTACGAGTCTGTAATACGTTTACATGATGCCCCGGAGCTGTTTTTTGGCCAGTTCTTGGATGAAGTACGTTTTTTGGGCATTTGCAGCAATAGTACTGTAGATCGACGGTGTCTACAGTAACTCAAGACATCCAAGTTCGTACTGTGTGGACCTACAGGGTGTAGAGACGTCGGAGTGGAACCCAGGAGTGCTTACTCCCCTTATAATAGGTAATCTTAGCGATCAGTACTTTATATGGTAAAGCGTAGGAAGCACGCTACAGGGTCCCATTCAGACTTGTCTATATCTGTAAATGGCAATATGAATGCATTACATACTACTCATACCGACCCACCAGGAAAGAATATATAAACCCAACGCAATGTCGCCATGTTTACCCACCATCACCTCATCCTACCTCATTCAGTCAATCACAAACTCCACCCAACAAGTCCAAGCTCAGACCTTCATCTCTTCCACAATGAAGTTCCAACTCGCCACCGTCTTCACCCTCATTGCCGTTGCCCTGGCCGCCCCATCCGGTGGAGCTGCAGCTGCCGACGAAGGGCTCGTGGAAAGGCAATGCCTTCCCGCAGGAAGTGAGTGCCCCATTCCCATTGTGTCGAAGCCTTTTTTTTTTTGGCAAGATCTTCACGTTGGATTGAAATCCACATACACCCTTACCTCACAATACCATAACCACCATCCTGAAACGCATTGAGATACATCAAAGCTAACAACTTTGTCTTCCGAACAGGGGAGACCAACAACTTTAGACGGTGCTGCAGTGGGAGGGGCTACGCTGACAGAGGTGCGCACGCCGACACGACGCTCGGAATATACTAACTATGTTTTAGGCTGCGGTTGCACTCGGTGCTTGTAGAAGCTTTTCCGTGCTATTAGAGACGGCTTGGAGGTTTGTCTCGTGGCAGGCTCGCTGCAAGAAGTGATGCCTATGTTGCGTCCAGGGAGGAAACGGGATGGAGGAAGTGGTACCTCGATGCAGAACTAGATTCTCTGCCCCGACCAATACACTCGTTTCTGTGCCGAAAAGTTAGGACACCCAATGATGAAGTTGAGTTTGAGTGGTGCTGCTCTTATCGTTACACAGCGACCCGTGTCCTGAACAACCTACCTTAGGTACTTGCATGAAGAGTTTCTGCGGTGCTACGATGGAAGGTTGGGCACTCGCATGCATGGGGAATCAGAATTGTCGCAGTACACGGCATGGATAAGGTGATTAGTATATAAAAACACTGTCAATGTATGTGACAACCGCTTCCAAACCCAACATCCTCCCATCCTCCCATCCTCCCATTCTTCTATCCTTCTATTCTCCCACCCCACCCTCCCATCCACGCAACCTAGCAACAACCATCCCACCCTGAAAATCCATTAACATCCTCCTAACACCCCCAGTCACACCCGCAACTCCCCGTAGGCGCTACCACCCCATCAATCAGCGCCCACACTGTATCGACGCTCAAGGGCAGTTGCCCATGTGAGCCATGTAAGGCGGCGGGTTGTTGCACATGACGACCTCCCCAGGACGCGCGTTGATGCAGGCGCGGCAGCTACGGATGGCACTTCGGTAGTCACCGCCGCAGCCTCCGCCGGATCTGATAAACCAGCCACAAGCGTCAAAGCACGCCGCGGGAGGGGAACAGGTTCCCGGCGCGAGCCTCGAGGCTGGCAGAGCGGACGGGGTGGGGTCTCGGTCGCGGGGGCGGCGAGCGCCAGGGCAGCGAGGGACACCGAGGTGAAGATGGTGGAGAAGTGCGTTTCGACAGGTGAAACGAGTGACTGGTGGTGAGGTTTGGTGGTCGGTTTGTAACAAGTGGGTGTAGTTAGTGAAGCGTTTGATGCGAGGACGGCTTTCCGGGGAGGACGGTTCGGTGGGTTGTATATGTAGACGTGGTTGAGTCTGGGATGTCGCCGACTATAGGAAGCCGCTGGGCGAGGGTAAGGGAGATCATGCTACGCAGCTGCCGTGAGGAAAATGCTGACATCCTTTTATGAAGTCGTAGAGAGGTCTGCTGAGTATATGGACACCTTAGGCAAAGCGCCACGTTTTGGAGTGCTCGGTGTTCACCGCACGCAGTGCATTCAATGACACTGCCACGTGGGGGATTCTTTGGAGTACCAGGACAGAAAAACTAATAGTCTACCGCCAATACAAAAGTCAATGTTGGCTGAAGAATGTGCGGTGCCGCAGAACCGTCTTGGTCGTTTTCTTAAAGAGGATACCAGCGCCTTGGTTGTCGGTGTTTCACGCAGTTCATCACTTTTGTATTGACTATAGGTAGTCTAGGGTAAAGTACCATGCCTGCATCTGTATAATGCAAATCCCGAGAGAGTAGCGGTGGTTTATGCATTTGTGCTATGAACCTTAACTACCACAAATACACCTTTAGGCAGCAGCTCGCTTTTGCATCACATAAGCTAGGGGTTACTTAAATGTTCAAGTAAACGCAAACTACGTGATTGTAAATCGAGTCACGCTCTAAAGGCATCAAAGGGACACGTGTGAAGGCACTAAACGAGGTCTTTGATGCAGACCCGTTGAGTACTTTGTTAAGTTTTACACAGTGCATAGTTTAAAGTTAATAATTATATTAATTGTTTAGGGTTATCTCTACTTTAAGTTCTTAAGGTCCTAGATCTACCTATTGTCCTACTACTTGTTAATTTAGTTAATTACAGCCTTATTACTAATAGTAAGGCTGTAGGGCCACCTAATAAGGATAGTATTAAGGGTATTATATTACTCTTTAATATAGTTCTTATTCTTTCTCCCTTATATACCTTCTATTCTTATAAGAGATAGTGCTATAGTTTAGATAGGTATTCTTACTAGCTTAATCCTCTAAAATCTAAAGGTGCAGCTGTAGTAGCTAGAGCTTCTTAAGAAGCTTATTATTCTTATTATTGCTAATAATCTTACTCCTTTACTTATAGTATTTCTATAATTTAAAAGAAAGCTTTCTAAGTTAGTTATAGCTATTACGCGTTCTTGTGTAAAAGCTAACCACCTTTGTAGTGGTAATAATAGGAGGACCTATATTAAGAATAGAATTAAGGTACTAAGGTACAGATCTTAGGTGGCACAAAGGGCTATTTATTGCCCATAGCGATTCTGCTATTTTTGCCGCCCTTTAGAGTTCTATAGTTAAATAGTAACTCTAAGGTCACTATTCTATAGTTTAATTATTCCGCAGCTATTATGTAATTAGTCCTTTACTAATTATACGCGTTATGCTTTAGCTTCTCACTATAGTTAATCCTAATCACGCCCTTTTTTTATATACTTTAGCTATTAAATCTTAATTATGCTTACTATTAAGTCTTATAATCTATAAAAGGTTAGATTAACTATAAACGAATATAAATAAATAAATAAGGCACTAAACGCACCATCCTATATCTTTGTAGAATAATAAGAGCACGTGCGCATAGACATATAAAGTTTATATAGTAAAGTTTATATAATATGTAATATAAGTAGCTTTTTTATTAGGTCTAGATAGGACTTTATATTAGAAAATTGTTTTAGCGAGTATATATAATAGTTTATACCTGCCTTTCTACTAAGCACACCCTATTATCTTTCTTTGATACCTTGTTTTTCTTTATTTATATCTTTTACTTTTTTAAAGGCGCCTTTATTAGTTAGTATTAGTATATATATTAGGAAAAGTTTTATATAAGTATATATATCTAGTGTACCTATATAGTTCTATACACACCTATATACACTTATATACTAAAAGCGCCTTAAGCGCACTTATAATACTAATTTTTTTAGTATATTTATATATAAGATTATATAAAAATATATACCTATACTTCTAGTATATTTAAAACACTTAAGGTATATATAGTACCTATACTATCTATATAATACTAATTAATAAGTAAATAAAACTTTATAATTAGCTAGAATTTAAAAAAGCTTAGTAATCTACTTAATAAGCTTCTTAGTAAGCTTTTAAAAAAGTTTAAAGTATAAAGTTAAGACTTAGTTAAAGTCTTTTACTATATAGTAATTATTCACGCTCTTTTTAATTACTAAGCAGGGGCTCTACTTATTTGTTATGTTATTTAAGATAAAAGCCTTTGTCATCCTACCCCTAGATAGATTATTTAATATACTATAATTATTTAAAAAGAATTAGATTAGATAAAAATTAATAGCTTAGTAAAAAACCCTATTTTAAAAAGCATAAACTTTAATTACTTTTTAATTACTTTATATTTATTAAAACTTTTTTAAAAATTTAAATAATATTTTATTAGTATTGTCCGTACACCGTATACGCAAGAGTATCTAAGAGGGTTAAGATTTTAATATTGTCGCATAATAGCATTACGTAGGAATTATATAATGCCTATACGCCACGGCCTATATATTGCAGGATCTTCTCCTTTCTCTTTGCACTCTTTCTAGAAATAAGTAATTAATACTAAGTTAGTTCTATTATATTATTTCCTTTTCTTGTATAATTATTCTATACACGCTCTACACTTGCTAGTATAGAGTATTAGATATTAATATCTATATAGGTAGCTATAGAGCCTATTTAACACTAATTAGTAGTTAACTAACTCTTAACTATATATTAGTAAGAGTAAAGATAGATTATACAAGTTGCTATTAGCTATATAATTTGTTTTATTATATCTTATCTTTTATATATAAGAGAATAGCAGATTAAACCTTTATAAAGTTAGTAAGTAACTATTACTACTATATAAAATAAAGGAAGCGATTGTATAAGATATACAAAACCTATTCCTATTTATAGGGATAGTAAATTAACTCTTTTAAAAATTAGTAAGTAGATATTACTACTATATAAGATTTAAGAGAAAATAGTGTACTAAGCACACTACGAGTAACTATACAATCATATAGTTAAATAATAATAAATTCTAACAAAGCGTAACCCTCTATATAACTAACCTATTAAACAAACTAGTTATATAATAACTACTTCTACTACTACTTTACACAAAGCCCTCGCTTTTACTACCTTTACTTTATAAGATAATACTAATATGCCTAAATATACTAGACTATATAACAAGTTAACGCTTTTTTTAATTACTAAGCAGGAGGCTCTGCTTGTTTTATCATATTATTTGAGATAAAAGTCTTTGTCGTACTACCCCTAGGTAGTTAATTTAACGCCACACACATATAATAAGTATACTAAATAGATAGAAATATTAGAGGCAACACTATATAAAGAAATAAGACCTAAGTATTAAAAAAATAAGATTAACTTAGCAGACAATCCCTCTCTTTTAGACATTCAATTACATATAGTATATATTATTACTAATTATTATATATTATACTAAAAAGAGATAGCTTTTTTAGAATTATTCTCGAAAAACTTTAAAGGATAGGAAGAATACTATTTTTTAAAGCTCAACTATGCGTTTAGAAGAGAGCTTATTATAGTCCTAGAAAAAAGAGTATTATACTAAGAATAGATACTAGAGCTATAAGTGCTAGTAAACTATATAAAGCAGTCTAAGGTAATATAGATATTACTTATATATTACTATCTTTACTAGCTTACTTAATGTCTTATATATAAATACTAAGACTAATTTTAAAGATATCTAAGCTAGTTAGGCTATTGCATAAACCTAAATAGAGTAAGCTACTACTACTATAGACATCTATATAGCTGTAGGTTTCTATAAATATTTTAAGAGATCCTTTATATAAGTACTAAGAATAATTTTACTTATATAAATAACTAAATAAACTACTACTTTTTATATATAGTACCTAACTACTATTTTGCCTATTTACTTATAATTATTAAACACTATATAGAATAGAGCTACTACTAATTAAATATAAATTATAGGCACTATACTAATCTATATAAACTAAGTCTATACTATAATCTAATCTATATAAACTAAGTCTATACTATAATCTAATCTATATAAACTAAGTCTATACTATAATCTAATCTATATAAGCTTTTGCCTAAGCATAACCTACCTTCTTAGAGAATTCTAGCTAATAAGATAATTTAATTTTAAAAGGTATAGAATAAGAATAATAACTATACTAGAGCTCTATATAATATTTTAGTAAATAAGACTAGGATCTTTATAAATCTATATAAACGCCTAGATATTGCTAAGAATTAATATCTAAATATCTTTCTAGATATTCTTACTAGCTATATAGCATAGTATTACCTCTATACTATTTGCCCTAAACAATTATAGAAGTGCTTATATAAAGCACTTAATAGTTACTTTAATAGTACTATTAACTATAGTTAGTATTAAATAGACTAAACTATGATAACCTTTATATAATACTAGCGTAAGAACCCTAATAAAAGTCTATATAAAGTCCTAGAGACAATAATAAATAGGCTTACTCTTACATAGAGAGTATTAGGTGTAGATATTACTAAGAAAATTTCTTTCTATACTACTATTACATTAGGAAGAAAAAAATTCCAGACATTTTAGTATATAGTATAACACTATAAAAAAAGCTATAGGTGTACTAAAAACGCATTAAAAATTGTAAAATAGTAAAATAGATTAGGCTAGAGACTATTTATTAGTATGTACAAATTAGCCTCTTATACTAATACTAATAAGGTAGTTAATTACAGTGTACTATAGTCTATAGATACTAAAATTAAAGATAATATAACGCGTAGTTATCTATACGTACAATATAAAATCCGCAACTAGATATAAATTAGGTAGGTGTCGATTGTCTAGTAACGCGGCGGGCGGGCGGGTAGGCAGGGTAATGTTATTATAGGGTTAGTTGTCTTGGAAGCTAGGAGAGGCATTAGAAAAACTTTAACGCGCTCTAGTCCTAGGGCTTAGCGCTCGCACGTAACGTCACATTATATAGGCGCTAGTAACATAATAAAAAAACGCAGTAATTAAACGTAGTAGGGCCACTTAAAAACTAAATAAGTAGAGGCAGTTTATAACTCTTGCCTAAGAGGGCACTACTATTACATAAGTATACTATAGACACCTAGAGCTAGAATAGACTATATTAACCCCTAAGCCTCTCTTTAAAGCTTTATTTACTAATTTATATATATTAATCTAAGTTATAATTTATTACTAATCTAATTAGTATCTATAAGAGGCTAATATAGACTATACTAATTGTAAATATAACTTTTCTATATAAAGAAAGAGATTACTAGACCTTTATGAATAAAAATTTTATAGATAATTTATACTATTATTATTGCAATTTAGATTCTTATTAAATAATATTTATATAAGACTAAAGAAGTGTTTTATATATTATAAAAAAGATTATTAGTTTTCTAACTATCTATATATTAAGCGTTCCTGCGTAGTAAGGTATTTTATTACCTTCTATAAAGAGTATAATAGTAAAACGCCTTTATATAAAACTATTTAGTCCTATATTTAGAGTATAAAAGAGTATAATAATAAGATACCTACTTTATACAAAGAAGAAAAGAAAAGTAAAAATAATAAGAATAGTAATAATAAAGTGTTCTACCTAACTACTACTACCTACTTTTACTATATAACTAGCAAAAATATTTATAAAATAGAGGTAAAAGAGTATATAAAATAGTTTATTGTTAAAGATTAATACTATATACTATACTAAAGTAAACTATAGAATATAAATATAGTAAGAATTTCTACTATTAGTAAAGCATAGCTAGAGGTATATATATAAGAGAATTTCTATATAAAGATTAATTAAATATCTAGCAACACTAATATTAGCTTTACAGGTTAGAACCTATAAGGATCTTTATTAACTATATAAATTATAAATCTAATAGAAATAGTTACCTACTATATTCTAGATACTCTAACACTATTCCTACTATTACTAGCAGATAATAATAAGCTAGGTGCCTACTTTAATAATATTCTAAATATTATTATATAAAAGAATAGTATAACTACACTTATTATACGTAAATAGCGACACCATTTCTTTAATATTAGTAAGGAAAAAACTATATTTTTGTTACTTAATAAGAACTCTATTATCTTTATTAATAATTTAGACATTCCTATATAAAAAGGCCTTAAAAGATATTTACTAATACTAGCTATAAAGGCAATACTACTATACTAAATAAAATTTAAAAGTTTTACTATTACTATTAATTATATAAATAAGCCCTATATTACTTAAAGTTTACTATTAAAGATAATACCTACTTTAACTATAAGATTATTATTAATATTGTATATATCAGAACTAGAAACGCACTATATAGTATAAATATATGTTGTTAAATTATCTACCTAGGGGTAGAACAACAAAGGCCATTATCTTAAATAACATAACAAAAAAAACCAGAGCCCCTACTTAGTAACTAAAAAGAGCGTGTAGTATAAATATAAATATATTATTTTAAGCTATAATCTTTTTAAAATTATTATCTGTATAAGATACGTAGGAAGCCCTTTATAGATACTAGATTAATATCTACTAAGGTCTACCTAACTATATTATATATAACCTAGGTATAAACTTTATATTAGATAAGTTTAGGAACTACATAAAGATTATTAGCGTAATCTATAGGTAGATGCCTATATAAGTATATTAGGTAATAGAAAAGATTAAGTATTTTTACACACCTCTCTATAAAGCTTTTAATATTCTTAAGCCTAAACTAGAAAGTTATATAAATAAGAAGAATATTTTTAAATAGCTATTAAAATCATTAATAATATTATAGGCCTAGATAGCCTTATACCTTTACTACTACTCTTTAGTACATATTCTAAAATTAATATAAATTCTTTTTTATTACCTAATATTATTTTATATACAAAAACTACACAAAAGGTAATAAAGATAATATAGAAGAAAAGAGATAAGACTATTATTAATTATATACTAAATACCTATAATAGTCTATTAGTAGTGTATAAAGCCCTTAAGCTTTTACTTAAATTTAAGGTTATAGTTTAGAAAGAGAAGGGTAAATAAATAGGCCTATATAGAATTAAAGATATTAAGAATAAAAATATAGTTATTAACCTAGAAAATAGTCTAGTAAAGTTTTTCTATATATAAGTTAAGCTATACTATTATAAAAAGATTATACTTTTCTACTATTATATAAAGTAAATAATATTACCCTTATATAAAGGGATCTTCTGGAGCAAAGAAAAAGAGGCTACCTAAAAAGAATACTATATTCCTTTTTTAAAAAGAGATAAGTAATTAGAAACTATCTCTAAAGCTTTATATAGAAAGTGTAATTATAACACCTAGAGCACCTTTTAAAAAGTTACGATATATAGAGATAGACACTTTTATTACTAATAGTATATTTAAGATTCTTTTTTAATCTATCTAAGTATAAGAGCAGAATCTTTAACCTCTACCTTACATAAGAAGTGAAGGGCAAGACTACTTAACTATATAAGAAATTCTATTTTGCGTTTACTAGCTACTTTAATAAGGAGAATAATAAAATTCTTATCTAACTACAAACTATCTAAAAAATAAGCTAGCGCCTACTTCTTATATTAGGGGTAAGCCTTTAGATAATATATAAAATATATTTTAAACTATAAAATATTACTTAGGCCTATATTTAGTCAACTAATAAACTAAACTATATACTTTATACTAGACTACTTAAGAAACTATATATAAACTTTTTATAAAATATAATCTTCTATATTATATAACTACTCTATAGTATAGCTAAATTAGATCTTTACTAGTTTAAAACCTACTATAACTACTATAAAGAAAAGCTTAGTATAAAAACTTTATTATATAACTTATATCTACCTAAGAGAAGACTTCGCGCACTCTTAATACACAGTATAACGCTGTTATAAAAAGCTGTAGGGATGCTAGAAAACGCTTTAAAATAAGGTAAAGCAGTAAAATAGGTTTAGCTATTTACGAACTATTTATAAGTATATGCAAATTAGCTAGCTTCTTATAAAGTTAATTATAAGCTATACTATAGTCGATAGTCTATAAGTACTAAAGTTAATAATAATATAATGCATAGTCGCCTGTGTAGCATAAAATCTCTAACTATATTAAGTATTTATCTATTTACTATATAATATATTTAATTATTACGCAAGACCTTAAGGGTATAATCTAGCATAGCTATCCCTTAACCTAATAACGCGCTTTCTATAGAGTAGGCAGTTATACGTCTATATATATATATAATAAGTAGAATAATAATAATAATAATAATAATAATAATAATAATAATAATAATAATAATAATAATAATAATAATAATAATAATAATAATAATAATAATAATAATAATAATAATAATAATAATAATAATAATAATAATAATAATAATAATAATAATAATAATAATAATAATAATAATAATAATAATAATAATAATAATAATAATAATAATAATAATAATAATAATAATAATAATAATAATAATAATAATAATAATAATAATAATAATAATAATAATAATAATAATAATAATAATAATAATAATAATAATAAGATATATACTAATAAGGAATATAACCTAGACGCTAATAATAAATATATATAAAATGGATATTATAAAGGTTAAACGCCTACTATACTTAAAGAATATATAGGAATATAGGATAAGTTGTGCAGCAAATAAATCACTATAGCTAGTTTGTCTTATTGCATTAGATAATACCTAGGTGCTCTAGAGACTATTAATTTTAACTTATAGCCCTCTCTCTCTCTACTAGTTTAGTTGCCTAGTACTTAGCTATATTAGTAATAGGCATTACTAGAGGACTTTTTAAAAGTAATAGGCAAGATTTAGTTAAATCTAAAAGTAAAAGGTTAGGCATATTATAAACTACATATAGTTTTACTAGTATAAAAAAATCTATAATAAATAGTTACTAAAGGCATAAGGCATATATAGGTACCCTAGCTAGGTAAGAAAGAAAATATAGCCAACAAACTGCTAGCTGCGCGGTATAGAGACCCTATAGGATAATACTAAGCTTAGCGCTTTGTAAAGCGCGTACCTAAGCCTAAAATAGCTTTTAATTAAGCGAAGGACTAATAGAGGTTATAATAGGAAGATCTAGAGGTTATAAACGCGTGGTTTTAGCTAGTAGAGGATACAAAAGCCAAGTATAGAGTGCAGGATAAAGATATCTATAACTTTAATAAGATAAGCTTCTAGATAGAAGTTATTAGCTTAATAAAGGTTGTAACTAGTTTAGAAAAACGTTCTTAACCTACGCTTGTTTAGCTAGGCAACCGCAAGTGCGTTATAGTAATTTAGAGTATTTGCGCTACTAGGTATACTGCTCCACCCTTTATTATCTACAAAGGGCGAGTCTACATCTTAGCGTGGTATAAGGAGACTAGTATCCCTCGCGATTAGAAGCTCTTAGTCTCTAAGACTGGCTAGACTAATAGTGAGCTTAGAGTCGCGTAGTTAAAGTACTTTGACGCGTATACAACACCGCGCATAGTAGGGTTATAGAGGTTACTTATTCTAGACGGCTATAAGAGCTACTACTCCTAGGATTTTAAGGATTATTGCTTAGAATAGAAGATTATAACACTTTATATACTAGCGCACTTATCTTATATTCTCTAGCCGCTTAATATAGTCTGTTTCGCGCTACTAAAGCTAAAGTACTCCTAGCGCATGCCGGACTTAGCGTACCAATATGTCTTTTATATTAATAAAGAGGGCTTCCTACTAGCCTTTTACAATGCGTTTTTTAATATATTTATACTAGAAAACTATAAGAAAGCCTTTAAGGTCTCTAGGCGTATTTCTTTAGATGCGTTAGTAGTAGTAAATCGCCTTAATATGCGTATTCACACTCCACCTTAGGGTACCCTACTAAATACACTATAGCAAGCCAGGACCCTAAGTAATACCCTTAAGTTTAGATCCTAGTCAAAGCCCGTACGTAACTCTTTTATTTAGTCTCTACCTAATGCTAAATTAAGCTACTTATAGCTTATAAAAGGTGCTAAACTTATGCTCTACTATAGTGTACTTTAAGAGACCCGTATTAAGGAACTTAAGAAGCAAATTAAAGTTCTAACAAAGCGAAAAACGCGTAAAAGAAAGCGCATTTAGAAAAGTAGAATGCTAGGCTTTGCTTAGGGAGTAGATTTGGGAGTAGAAAGCCCTTTTATTAGGGTGAAGTTGTCGAAAAGGTCGCGAGGTAGTGGTGAGGAAGAGGCAGGTCCCTTAACACAACGCCGCTATGGGAGGTGCGGAGAGCCTAGGCATAATGCAAGAACCTGTTAGATAGATAAAGAGATAGAGGAGGAGTTAGATGTTATCCTTAGCGGCTTATTTTTAGATAGTGTTAATAGTAAATTAGAGTGATTTTATTATAGGTTACTATAAGGCCAAAAAAATAGGTTAACTTTATTTTACAATAGTTTGCACTTAGTAACTAAAAATTAAATAAAGTACTACTTAAGATATAGTATACCTTACTGCAAATTATAATAAGTATACTATATATTGCCTATATATAGTATAGTAGATAATATATTATATATTATAGAAAGTCGTATTGTAAGTTCGTACTGCTAAGAAAGACTCCTTAGCTTTGCGCGACTATTGCAGCCGCGCAAAGAGGCCGCACGACGTAAAAAGTAGATTAAATAGTAACTTAGTATATTATAAGTTATAGTAGGTTATTATAAGTCACTATAAAGTAACGTTAGTGATGTTCTATAATGAGTTATAAGGGTCCTCGAAGTTGCTAAGAAAAACTATTCGGGCTACTAATAGAATATATTATTAAAAAAAAAAGAAAAAAGAAGAAAAAGGGGTACTTTACTTACCTCTGTTTAAAAGAGGTTTTAAGACAGAATTTAAACACTCCTGTATATATCTAGTGTTATTAAAGGTCCTAGTTTTAATAGGGTCCCTTAAAAACACTAGTTTAGAACGTCCTCCTATCCAAATACAGCCCCAGGCTAAGATAGAAATATCTCGCGCTTTCAGTGAATTAGTACTAGCTTAAAAAAAAGATATAAAAAAGGTAAAATAGCCTAATTATAGAGACAAAAGGGCTCTATAATTCTAGAATTTAAAAAAAATTAATAACTTACTAGTTGTTCGGTTTTTGCGCTGTTCAGGCCCAATTTTCGATTTTCCCCTTTTTCTTATATATTCTCGCCTATTACCATGCCCCCTTTGGATAGTAGACTCGTCAGAAAATATAACTTTAGCAAAGTTAATATTTTCTAGCTCCTTAACTATCTCTTTAGCCTAGATTTCTCTTCTTTTAGCTCTTTCTTTAGTTAAATAGGCCTTTTTCTTAGAGACGTTAAAAGAATAGTCTTCTCCTTTTAAAACTCTCTGTAACATCCTCTTAGTAAAGCCAAAACTATTCTCTTCTAATAGCCTCTTATTTGTCTTAGAACTTTTAGTTAAATCTCTTTTAATAACTCCTTTCTCCCTAGAAGTAACCTTAGTTACTCTCCCTTGTTTTATGCCTTTTAATAAGTTATCTCCCTTATTTTTCTTATTAATACGTCTAATAGCAGTCTTAATAGATTGTAGAGGCTTATTAAGGGTAGTAGTAATAGTAGAATTAGAAGTATTTGCTTTTTTAAGTAAAGAAACTTAACTTTCGAGTTTTGACAATTTTGGCTCCATTCGAGGAAATTCAAAAGAGAAAATTTACTAGACAAAAGCTATTATATTATACTATAATGTTAGTAATAAATCACGTGATTTAATTATCTTTTAACATCACGTAATTTTTTAACCTTAAATAATTTCTTAATTAAGTTATATAAGTACTCCGAAATTTTGCATACGTAATCCACACTAGGCCTAGAATAGCTAGTAAAAACATTAGCCTAGTAGCATACTAAATAAAAAAGTCATAACGCCTTAAATATTGTCTTTTTAAAAACACTAAGTTTAGAGATAGATGCCTTAAGGACCCTGCTTAGTAAGCACGTAACTATTATCTAGTCTTAATCCCCTATATATCGTCTTTAAAACCGTATACCTTTTATTTACATAGTATTAAAACTCACTTAGTTATATAACCTTTAATAAGATATCCTTTTACTAGACGCTTTTTTTGTGTTATCCTACTGTATAATATTACGTAGGCGCTAGTAACGTAATAAAAAAACGTAGTAATTAAATGCAGTAGGGCTATTTAAAAACCAAATAAGTAGAGATAGTTTATAACTCTTGCCTAGAAGAAAACTTATATCTACGTATTACTAATAAAGAAAAATATACTTTTAAGATTACTAGCCTTTAGATAGATAATATCCTTAGTATTATTAATAAGAACTTTATATAAAAAGAAAAAGAAGAGCTAAAGAAAGTAACCTTTTATATAAAGGATAAGACTATTCTTACGAAGGACTAACCTATTAAGTTTAATAATAAAAGATTTTAGCTTATATATAATATTATAGTCCTAATATAAAAAGATTAAGCAAAGGGCCTTCATATAATTAATTTTAAAAATAAGAATACTACTTAGAGATATATAGACTAGCGTGCAAAAGGCGCCTATATTATATTTATATACTTTATATACTAAAAGGTCTACAATATTTCTCTTTCTAATATTTATATACTAACCAAAAGTTATATTTAGTTTATTTATTACTACTTAGACTATATTACTTTTATACCTAGATTATAAGCGAGTCGCCCTTACAAGCGAGTCGTCCACCTTATTAACTTTCTATAACGCGTCACCTACAAACTATAATGGCTTAACTAACTTCTACTTAATTGCCCTGCAACAAAGCAGATATCTACCTTGCTATCCTAGCTATTAATTAGAACCAAATTTAGACTGTACGAGAGGCTGTACGGGCTTATAATGTCCCCTAATTAACGCTGCGCGACCGACGCGCTGGGAAGCCTACGCAACGCAATTACCAGCCCAACTTAAGAAAGCTTACCAAGCTAGAAGAGGAGGCGATTATTAAGTATATACTTAATCTAGATTCGCGAGAGTTTGCGCCTACTCTAGAAGCTGTGCGGAATATGGCGGATAAGTTGCTCGCTGAGCGCGGCAGTGGCCAGGTTGGTTAACAGTTGCCTAGAAACTTTGTTAAGCGAACAGACAGCCTTACTACGCGGTTTAATCGACCGTACGACCACCAGAGAGCGCTCTGCGAGGATCTAGAAGCTATACAACGCTGGTTTAACCTTATGGCGCGTACGAAGGCCACCTATGGTATCCACAATAAGGACATCTTTAACTTTAACGAGACTGGCTTTCTAATGGGCAAGATATCCTCCCAGCTAGTTGTCACAGAATTAGAGAGACGTAGCTGGCCAAAAGCAATCTAGCTAGGAAATTACGAATGGGTTACAGTAATCTATAGAATTAACGCTGCTAGGTGGACAATCTCGCCCTTTGTTATTTTTGCTGGCCAGTATTACCTCTCTGCCTAGTATAAGGGCGAGAATATACTAGGCGACTGGACTATTAGGCTTAGCGATAATAGTTAGACTACTAATAAGCTTAATATTGCCTAGCTATAGTACTTTATTAAGCATATAGCAGCACATAGGGTAGGCGCGCGCCAGCTGCTTATACTTAACAGCTATAAGAGCCACAAGTTGCTTAAATTCTAAGAAATCTGCAAGGATAACAATATCTATACTCTCTGTATGCCGCCACATTCGTCGCACCTCCTGCAGCTGCTAGACGTTGGCTGTTTCTCGCCATTAAAGCGAACGTACGGGTGCTAAGTGTCGAGCCTAATACGCAACCATATCAACCATATCACTAAGCTTAAGTTCCTACCTGCCTTTCGCGCCGCCTATAACTAGTTAATTACAAAGGAGAATATCTGCGTAAGCTTTTAGGGCGCTAGCCTAGGCCTACACAATCTAGAGATAGTGATCTTAAAGCTTAATATTAAGCTAAGGACGCTATCGCTAGCAACCCTACTAGAGGCTGTGTAGGAGGCTAAAACACCTAGTAATGTGCGCAAACTAGAGGCTCAATCAACGTTAATTTGCGAGCGAATTCGCGCGCATAAGAGCTTGTCACCTGCTTCTATTATTAAGAGGCTTAATTAGCTAGAAAGAGGCTCTTCTAAAGCAAGATATTAAATGGCGCTTATGCGCAAGCGAATCTTAAGCCTTAAGAGAGCAAATAAGGCCGCCGCAACGTGCAAGAATCGTAAAAAGAAGCGAATCTAGAAGCAAGGCACCCTATTAAAGGCAGAGGGAGAGGATATTATTACTCAAAGGGCTGTTGAGCAGCAACTTAAGAGAGAAACGCGTCAAGGCAAGGCGCGATCAGGTACGAGCCGGCAGGCCTTAGCGCGCTGCGGTTGCTATAGAGAGACTGGCCATAACTTACAAACGTGTGAAAAGCTTACTGTAGATACTACTTAAACTAGGATAGCTCTTATATTAATATTATTTTATTGCGTTGTGGATGTACAGGCTATAAAAGGCTAAGAGAGTTAATAAGGTGGACGACTCGCTTGTAAGGGCGACTCGCTTATAATCTAGGTTAAAGATATTAACGTATTAGACATATAAATCTAATAGTAAATTAATAATAGTAAGTATGTGGCGTTATATTAACTATCTAGAGATAGCATGACAAAGGCTTTTATCTTAACTAACATGACAAAAAAAAGCAGAGCCCCCTGCTTAGTAATTAAGAAGAGCGTAAAAAAGGTAGTAATTACAAAAAAAGCGCATTCGAACTGCTAAGCGAGCTTGGCAGTTAATAGTAAGTATAGTCTTACTTTTATAGTATTAGATCTTTATTTTATAAAGCTATTTATCTTTACTAATAGCTTATTTGCTAATAATAAGGATCTAAGCTTATAGCTAGAATTACTAATTACTTTAAGTACTAAGTATTATATAGATAATAGTAATAACTTTATTATCCTAGCTAATATTATATACTAGAATTTAACTAAGTGTAAGAAAGTAATAAGAGGCGTTCTTGCTAGCAAGCTATGTAGTATAGTAGAAGGCTTTAATAATATTATTACTATTAGCATAACCCTTTAGAATATTATATATATACTTAGTCTACTACTAATTTCTATAGTTATTTATATAGATTTAAAGTCTTTTTATAACTACCTTATATAACTAGAAACTATAAATAAGAAGCATCTTATAATTAGTATTATATAATCTTTTAAATTATATAAGCACGATAAGATCTTTAAAATTAGATAGATTAATAGAAAAAATAATGCTACTAATACCTATATAAAGAAGACTCTAAACTAGGCTCTAGAGTCCTTAATCTCTAGTAATACCTTATTAATTATTATTAAACTATTAATAGATCGCCTTAAGCCTACCTATATAAGCTCTTCCTAGCCTTTATATAAATCTGTTTCCTTATTATTTATTTATTCTTTTATATAATATATTTATTTTATATTTTATATATATTACTTAAAAATATGCGTTTTTCTTTTTATTATTTATATAGGAGACCAAGAGTTATAATATGTATTTATTTAAAAAGAGTTTTTTTATTTTAGTATTAATAGATAATATTTCTCTCCTAGGCAAGAGTTATAAACTGTCTCTACTTATTTAGTTTTTAAGTAGCCCGACTACGTTTAATTACTGCTTTTTTTTATTATATTACTAGTGCCTATATAATATTATATAATATTACGTGCGAGTATTAAGTCCTAGGACTAGGACGCGTTAAAGTTTTTCTAATGTCTCTCCTAGCTTCTAAGACAACTTAGAATAATAACACCCTGTCTGCCTACTAAATTACTAGATAATTAACACTATCTTATAATCTTTTACTGCGTTACTAGATAATTTACTACTTAGAACTTTTAGATACACACTTTACTACTACTATAATATATAATAAATTGCGCGCGTGTTTTCTACTTCTAATACTAAATAGCACTCTAATACTTTGCTACCCTTACTCTACCTATTACCTATAAAAATTCTATAGAATAAGCGCGTACCTATATATACCTTATACTTTTAGTAACTATTTTTTATATATTTCTTTCTTATAGCAAATTGCTAGCTATTCTATATTATGCTTAACGTTTCTTGTATACCTTTTGCTACTACGTTGCTCCTAAATCTAATTAAACCTTATCTCTTACTTACTAAAAGCGCTCTAGTAATAACTATTCTTAATGTAGCTAAAAACTAGATAGCTAAACTAGTAGAGAGATAGCTATAAGTTAAAATTTATAGTCCCTAAAGCATCTAGATATTACTAAACACTATAATAAGATAAACTAGCTATAGTAATCTATTTACTATATAACTTATACTATACTACTATACGCTCTTTAAGAATAGTAGACGTCTAATCTTTGTAATACCTATCCTATATATACCTATTATTAGTATCTAGATTATACGTCTTAGGGTTAGACTTATTAGTATAGTTTTACTTATTATCCTTATTATATATATATAGGCGTGTAACTACGTATCCTATAGAAAGTGTATAGTTAGGTTAAGGGAAGGCTATTATAAATTATAACTTTAAGATCTTATATAATAATTAGTTATATAAATATATATATAAATAAATAGATAAATATAATCTCTAGTTATAGATTTTTATACTTTGTGTATAAGCAACTATATTATTATTTTTAATTTTAGTATCTATAGACTATAGGATTAACTACTTTATTAGTACAAGGGGCTAATTTGTATATGCTAACTAATATTTTCTAGCCTAACCTATTTTTAAGCTTTATCTTTTTTAATGCGTTTTTCGTATATCTATAGCTTTCCCTTATAGCGTTATACTATATACTAAAAGGTCTGCAATGTTTCTCTTCCTAATAGATAATGTTTAGTATTATTTACCTTATTACCTTAGCCTTATCCTATACAATAATTATACCTAGTACTATAGTTTAACTATATATAAAAACTATATAATCTTATCTAAAAGCCTACTAGTATGGGGTACTTAGTAAAGGACCTAGGCCTAGTTATACTACTATAGTAGTAGGCGTATAAAATGCCCCTAAAGTAACTATATAACTAGACTAATAGTGTATAGAAATATTCTTTACGCTAAATAACCATAGTAGTCTATAGATATAGGTTTATATTAGCTAGAAGAATAATATTATAATTTTATAAAAGTATATATATAATACTAAGTTTCTATTTCTATTTTGCAGTTAGTATTTATATAAAAGTAAACCTATAAAAATAGGGAAACTCATAGTAATAGACATATTTTAAAAGAATATATAGTTTATATAGAAACTAGTACAGAAAGAAATATATATTCTTATATCTTGAAGATTATATATAATAAAATTAAAGCTAAGAAAGTTAATTTAGTTATTAGTTAGTATAAGTGCTATTATTTATAGTAGGTTAGCACTATATATAGATAAAATAATATATACTAAAAGGTATCGGTTAGCACTATGTAAAAATAGGAGATTAGCTTAATAAAAATAAAAGAGAAAAGTACTAGAGAGAAGAAACATATAATAAAAGATATTTAAGAGGATAAAAAAGAGAAAAATAAAGAGGAAAAGTCAACTTTATATGCCTCTCTCTTCTATTTAGAGCCTTAATTTCTACTCCTTATTAGTATTTATCTTTTCCTTATCTAATATTGCATAATTGCCTAATATTACTATCTAAATAGATATAATAAATAGGTCTACCTATTATATAAAAAATAAGCTAAGTAAAAAAACTTAATTTAAATAATATATTATTACTATGATTATATTATTAACTATATAATCTTATATTTAACTGCTATTAGCTAGACTACTACTTTACTACTAATAAGCCTAATTGGACCTTTAATAAATAGTAGTAAAGTATAATAAATAGTTACTTAATAGAATCTTTCTACTAACTTAAGTAGACTAGCTAGTGTAGAAGGCGTATAAATAGGGGAATAATAAATAGAAAAAGTAAATATTAGCATATAAACACTTTATATAAAGGAAGAGAGAACTACTAATAGCAACATTAAAATAAAAAGTTGCTAGTATCTATACACTATATAGGCAAGGGCACCTAAAGGCATTAAGGTTTTAATATTATTATATAATAGTATTATATAGGGATTATATAATGCCTATACTCTATACTCTATATATTATAGAATTGTCGTCTTTCTATTTATACCTTTTCTAGAGATAAGTAATTAATACTAACTTGTTTCTATTATATTATTTTCTTTTCTTGTATAATTATTATATATACTCTCTTCTACACTTACTAGTATAGAGTATTAGATATTAATATCTATATAGCTAGCTGCAGAGCCTGTTTAATAAGTATTATATTATTATTTCTAATTACTAAGCAGGGGTCTATACTAGTTTAGAGTTAGGGAAGAAAATAAAATAATAGCGCTAGCGCTAGAACTAGTATAATGCTATAACTATTATTTCTTTTACTATTATTTCTAAAGATTACTAGTAATAGCTATTATATTAGTACGTTTATACTATTATAAGATATATACTCGGTAGAAGCTTACACACTATAAGTATATTAACGCTCTATCTCTATAATAAAGTTAACCTTAAGGAGACTTCTACTATTACTTTATTTCCTACTATCTTTTTAGACTCTAGTGCTATTACTAATACTGCTGTTAACACTGCCTACAAGTACATTCTAAAAATCTATTTACTTACTAATATTACTAGGTCTATACTAGAGTACTACTCTATTTATAAGATTATTAATAGGTTAAAGTAGAAGAAGGTATACCTTAGCCTATATAAGGCGGTCCTAGTATACTAGTTAGGCTAGTAATAGATTAGTAACTATAGGCGTAATAATAGATATATAGAGTTCTTACTATAGTTTCTTATATTACTACTAGTTAGAAAGGTAGTAATAGAGGGCAAAATTAAGGGCAAGAGAAAAGAGAAAATAAAGGTGTTTATTAATAGGTTGCTAGGAGAGAAGAGTATCGCATAAATACACTAGATTCTTATAGTTATAGTATTAAATAGTAAGCGTGTTATATAAGTGTGCTACGTAATAGCGTATAAATAAAACGCAATTACTGCTAATAGTAATAATATAGTAAGAGTTAGTTTTCTATACATACTTTAAGTAACTTTAATAGCTATTAAAGCGCTTATAAATAATAAGAAGTAAGTGTGTAGTTTATAAACTATTATTGTATAGTAAAGACTAGAAGTAGACTATATTTTTAGACGCTAGACTAGAGCGGCCTTTTTATCCCAACCTACGCAGGCTTAAATTAAAAAAATGGACTTAAAAAGGGTAATTAACACTAGATAAACAATGCGACCTACACATTTATACTAGAGTATAAAAGTAGTAGTAGTAGTAGTAGCTATAGTAGTAGTAGTAAGGAAATAAGCTTATTAATATAGCTATTTTAGTGTATTGCTAGCGCGTTAAGTAGTTGCTTAGTAAGCTTATTAACCTTTTAGTTGTCTAGGTTTTCTTTTATCCTAATAGAGGGAGGTGTTCTTCCTATAAATAATACTAAATCTTTACTCTCTTACTTTTTATACTCCTATACTCTTTATAATATCTTCTCCTATAATCTTAATATGCTTATTAACTAATCTAAGCTGCTTCTTAAACTTTAAAAACTTATACTTTAATAGGTACTTTATAAGCCTATTAGCAATTACCTTACTAGTAAAAAGGTAGAGCAACTTAAAAGAGCTTTTAGCGTGCTCCTAGTATAGCTATATATTTTAAATATCTATATAGCACAGCTAAGTAGCTATTCTTATATTTTCTCCTACTATAAGTCTAATTATCTACTAGTTATTATAAAAGATCGTCCACGCGCTATTTACCTATAAGGTAATCTCTTTAAATAAGCGTTTAAGCGATATAGACTTTTTGCTATATACTTAAGTGTAAGCAGCTTAGCTTTAGTTATTAAGATTATTACTATTATTTCATACGCTGCTCTCTATATAATAGCTCCTCTAAAGAGCATAATAATATATCTATACACAAATCTCAACAATTTAAAATTATTTATAAAAAATACGTTCTTATAGATAGTAAGCTCTTTATTAGTGTTTCCTCTATACTTAATTACCTAGTGCCTTATTCTATATAAGTAGACAAATAGCTAATAAATCGCTTTAAAGTGCTTTTAACATAAATTAATTAAGAACTAGAAGAGATATAAAATAGCAAATACTATAATAGGTCTAATTATAATAGCAGTATAAAGAAATAATCTAATATACTCTTAGTAGCACTTAATATTCTACTTTATAGCTTTCTTATTATTCTTTAGTAGCTCTACTATATAGAAGTCTCTAAAAACTTTCTATATCTATAAGTTTAAAGCGCTTAGCAATCTTATTAATATATATATTATAGATTAAAGAGATTGTGTAAGTCTCTCTATTGCAGATTACCCTAATCCTATAAAACTACTTAACTTTACCTTAGTCCTTAATCTTATACACTTCTTTTATAATATTAAGAAGCTTATAAGCAGTAGACTTATTATTCTTATAATATATAAGTCGTTAGCTTGCCAAACACCTTTTTTAACCTTTTTTTAGTTTGAGATTAGAGTAGATTAACATAGAAGGTTATATATACTACTATATATCGCACCTAATTCTAATTAAAGACTAACCTTAAACACCTTAATAACCCCACACTCTATAAGCTCCTAACCTATACAAGGCTTACTTACGCTCTTTATAGCATACCTAGCTTATTACTACTACTATTATTAGTTATCTATGCTTGCGCGCTAGACTAACTTAATAGCAATAATAGCTAAGAAAATCTTACAGATCTATGCAATGCTCTTATTATACTAGAGCTTATTAATAAACACCTTATTTTCTACCTTTTATCTTTCCTCTTGAATTTAGTTACTATCTAAAAGAAGACTTCGCGCACTCTTAGTACATAGTATAACGCTATTATAGAAAGCTATAAAGGTGCTAGAAAAACGCTTTAAAATAAAGTAAAGTAGTAAGATAGATTTAGCTATTTAAGGACTATTTATAAGCATATACAAATTAGCTAGCTTCTTATAGAGTTAATTATAAGCTATACTATAGTTTATAGTTTATAGGTACTAAAGTTAATAATAATATCATATGTAGTTGCCTATACAGTATAAAATCTATAATTAGATTAAGTGTTTATCAATCTACTATATAATCTATTTAATTATTATGTAAGACTTTAAGATTATAATCTAGCATAGCTATTCCTTAACCTAATAATGTGCTTTTTATAGAGTAGGTAGTTACACGCCTATATATATATAATAAGTAGAATAATAAGACGTATAATAATAAGGAGTAGAACCAAAACGCTAATAATGGATATATATATAGAATAGGTATTACAAAGATTAGACGTCTGCTATCCTTAGAGAATATATAGCAGTATAGTATAAGTTATACAATAAAGAGATTACTATAGCTAGTTTGTCTTATTGTATTAGATAATACTTAGATACTTTAGAGACTATTAATTTTAACTTATAGCTCTCTCTCTTCTTACTTAGCTATATTAGTAATAGGCGTTACTAGAGCGCTTTTAGAAAGTAAGAGGCATGATTTAGTTAGATTTAGAAGTAAAAAGTTAGACATATTATAAACTACTTATAGTTTTACTAGTATAAAGAAATATACAATAAATAGTTACTAAAGGTGTAGGGTATATATAGGTATATAATAGTCCTATAGAATTTTTATAAGAGATAGGTAGAGTAAGGCTAGAATAGTATAATAGAGGTTAATAAGTTATTATTAGTAAAGAATAGTAGGGTGCTATTTAGTATTAGGAGTAGAGAGGGCGCGCGTAATTTATTATATATTATAGTAATAGTAATAGTAGAGCGTATATATAGTAGGTTGTTTATTATCTAGTACTATAGTAAAAGGTTAAAAGTTAGAGCTAATTATCTAGTAAAGTAGTAGATATATAAGTAAGTTAGGGTGTTATTATTATAAGTTATTATTTTAAAAGCTAGGGGGAGAAATATTAGTAAAACTTTAGGGATAGTAGTCTATACTAGCGAAAGTTTCTATTGCACTAGGTTTGTGTAGCGCTATTAAATTTGTTTAGGAATAAGTCGCCTACTTGCTAAGGTTCCCACCCGTTTTCCTAGGTATCTTTAAGCATGTGAACGTAAATATTAAAACTAAAAGAATCGCTTTGGATAGTATAGGCAGCTTACCTAATAGTGCTTTTAGGCTTAGCTAATAGTGCAGTCTAGGCTAGCATAGTAGTAGATGTGGCTAGTAAAGCTAAACTACAATAGGGTAGTAGCAAATTTTAGTATAAATATAATATAAATATAATATAAATATAATATATATAAATATATTATAAATAGGTTAATATGAATACTAGGTAATAATATATAAAGTTGCTGCTAATACTCTTATACACATAATTAGTAATATGCTATCTTACTACTACTCTACTTTTATCTAAATTAAAAGCTTTATAAGTTGCCTAAATATATTTAGACTATATTCTAAATATATTAAGGATATATTCTAAATAGAGCCTAAATATATAATAAATATATAGCTAATATATTTAGACACTATACTATCGCTACCTAGATCTAAATAGTCTGCCTTTTAGTATTAGGCTATTTCTAACACATATAAATAGCGCTATTATTATTAGGTTTATAAAGAACTACTATAATATACTTAGTTAGAGTCTATAAGACCTTTCTAATATACGTTTAATTGTATTTAGTATTTGTTTAAAATCTATTACTAATATATTTAGCGTTTATATAGGTTCTATAGGGCCTTTTCTACCTATATCTAATAAGTATACTATGTCTAGGTATTGTAGGCTAGTAACACTAGTAACTCTAGTGCTTAATACCTTCTTGCCTAGTAGAGGATATTTAAATAAGTTCTAAATATTATTTAAACTTGTTTAACAGAATATATACTAATTATTATAGATTTTTAGAAATAGGTAATAATGCGTTATAAATAATATTTAGCTAGAGAGTGTACTAATAAGATATATTTAAGCTAATCCTTAATATGTTTTTATATAAATAGTTTCTAAATATATTTACTAACTTTCTTCTAAGATAATAAAGATAAGAATAAGAATAAGAATAATAATTGTAGAGAGAATAATAGCCCTAGTAGCGTTAGTTTAAACACATTTATTTAGCTAGAGAGTGTACTAATAAGATATATTTAAGCTAATCCTTAATATGTTTTTATATAAATAGTTTCTAAATATATTTACTAACTTTCTTCTAAGGTAATAAAGATAAGAATAAGAATAAGAATAATAATTGTAGAGAGAATAATAGCCCTAGTAGCGTTAGTTTAAACACATTTATAATATAATTATAACTAGTTTAAGTGCTAACCTATTTTAATAGGGACTATCTAATAGGCCTAAGCCTAGTAGTAAGGATAAAAGTACCAAGGGGGAGATTAAGTAAGGTAGGAGTGCTAGAACTGCGGCTTCTATAAGTTTAAATATATTAAGAATCTTTTTAAAAGTTATCTAAGTTAATAGTATAATTAAAATTGTAATAGCAATAATAGTAACTATAAAGATAAGGAAGATAATAATAAGCACTGTAGAGGCTTCGCCCTAGTTAGACTAGAACGTCTCTTTATAAGTTTAATCACGTTTTAAATGCTTTTAGAATATATTCTAGAAGTATTATACTAATAATATAATAGAATAGTAATATATAAAACTTAGATAGTAACTTACGTAGAGAAAACGCTCTTTTAGATATAGAGTTAAATATATTCCTAATATATTTACTAGCTAATATTATAATAGAATAATTAGTCTACTCTCAATGTGAACTGCCGCTTCTAAGTTACGCTATTATTACTAGAGCCAGATAGTAAAGAGTAAATAGTTTAGTAAGTTAAATATACTATTAATATAATTATAGTTTATATACTAATAGTGTTATAGCTGCCTATAGGCAGTTGCTTAGATAGTTTAGTTTTTAATAGGTTTTTACTTAAGAGAAACCTAGAAACTAATATTATAAATTTGTAGAAAATATTCCTAATATATTTTAAACCTATTTAACTAACTAGAATCTAAAATACTAGTATCGTTTATACTAACCCTATAATATATAAAGTATTAAGTTCCTTGTATTATAAAGAGAGTATGCTAATAGATATATAGAGGCCATAAGTAGATCCCTATAAAATTTTAGATTAGGCTAAAAATATTAGTAATATACTCTAGCTATATTCTAAATATATTTACACAGCTTATCTTACCCTTTACCTACCTCTTTTTCTTATTAGTTAACCTATAGATAGGTATATCTAATAGTATAAGTAAATCTGCTATTTTATTTATCTACTTATTACTAACCTTTTTATTATCTTTGTTTATATTATCTAGCTTAAGGCTATCTTCTTTCCTATTATATTTTTCTTATTGCTTATCTTTTTAACTGCCTTACTTATATTCTTATTGCCAATACTATCTAACTCTTAAATTCTATCTAGAACCTTCTCTTTTATATTATTCTCTTTAAACTTATTCTAAATATGTGTAGAATATATTTCTATAACTATTTAATACTAGGTAATTATAGTTTAAGTATAGAAAATATTAGGGGCTTTAAACTAAGAGGTTGACGTTACCTATGTAAACTTATAAATTTAATAGAGTTTAATAGTAACTCTAGCTATAACCTTATATATATCCCTGGCTTAGCAGGAGCACAGACCTAGAACTCTAAGGTAGTAGGCCGAGTAACTATAGAATAGCGCTTAGCACCTTATAGAAAATACTAGATTATTTAGACTTTTAGTATATAATAGGATAGTCTTAGTAGTTTCTCTTTATATAGTTTGTATAGAAGATTATAGTTTTTATACTAATACTAAACATATTTAGAATATATCTTAAAAATATTATAAATATATTTAAGAAGACTTACCTTATAAAGCTTAATATCTTCTTTAAAGATAAGTGTATAATAGTATATCTTACTAAGGTAGATATAATATTCTTTTACTTTTTCTTTTTTAAAGAATTGTAGTGCGATCCTAGAGAAGTGTCTAAGATTAATATATTGCTAATAGAAAGGCTGTGTAAATATATTAATGTAATAAAAAGTAAGCGATTATATAATTGTTATAACATACCTTTTAGTTTCTTAAGACTAAAGCTAAAGAAATTAAAGAAGAGTAGTGTCTTACTATTTTGCTAAATTCTTTATACTCTATTATGCCTAGTCTACTAGCACTAAAAAAGGGTGCAATTCTATAGCACTATTTTATCCTTAGTATATAGGGCGTTCTTAAGCCTATGCCTATAATAGAACCTTACCTTTCTAGCAATCCACTAGGACGCTGCTTAGGCTAATATAAGTAGAAATAGAGCTTATAACTATGGCAAAAAGTAAGCACTTATACAATTTCCACAATAATTAGAAATATATTTAGAATATATTTAAGTAGAGTATATTATTTATTAGAAATCTATTTTAAATAGAAAATAGATAAGTTAAGAGAATATAAATAGGGCAAGAATAGATTCTTATAAGATGAGAACTTTGCAGTTATCCCCTTTATAGGCTAGTGTAAAAATTATTTCTTATACGTTTTGCTAAATCTAAATAAATATAATTATATTATATTCTAAAAATGCTTATATAGATAAAAGTTAAATTTTTCTATAAAGTTTTTGTGCTTAAACTATATAACTAGCTTAACCTATAGTGTACCTACTAGTCTTCTAAGAGCTTACTCTAAATCCTTATTAAAGCGCTATAGTATAGTTAGTTAACTATATTCTAAATATATTCTAAATATATTTAAACTTACTAGTTACGCAGCTAGCTCCTTATACTAAATATAAATTATTAGTAGAGAGGGTCTTCCTAGATATTTAATATTTAGTAGTTAGGATCTACGCCACTATTCTTAGGCTTCTAAGCAAATATTAGTTAAATATATTCTAAATAACCCTCCTGGGCAGGAGTATAAACTGCCTTCACTTATTAGTTTTTTAGTGGCCCTACTACGTTTTTTATTGCGTTACTAGCGTCTATATAATGTTATATAATATTATATACGTGCTAAGCCTCAGAACTAGAGTACGTTAAAGTTTTTCTAATGTCTCCCCTAGCTTCTAAGATAACTAACCCTATAATAATAATACCCTAACTTACTTACCAACCACTATGTTACTAGATAATTAATACCTACTTTTAAACTTTGTACTACCCTATTACTAGATAATTAACAATTTAGAACTTACACTTTGCTCTACTATTATAATATATAATAAATTGCGCGCGTGCTTCTTACTTCTAATACTAAATAGCATTCTACTATCCTCTATTAACAACCTATTAACCTATTAACCTCTAGTATACTTCTTTAGTATTAGCCTTACTTTATTTATCTCCTATAGAAATCCTATAGTATAAGCGTGTACCTATATATACCTAACACCTCTAATAGCTCTTCTATATAGATTCTACTCTAATAATTATTCTATAGCTTCTTTAGGTTGTATAGTCTTATTTTATTCTTTTAGAGCCTCTTATAACATTTATCTATCCTCTCCTATTACCTTTAAAAATATATCTAGTACCCTTATTAATATAGCTAAGTATAAGGTAGCTAAGCTAGTAAAGACTAAGCTATAACTTAAATTCTATATATGTGGTTTCTATATACTTATTAAGATAGTACGACTCTAATAAACTAGCTAAGATAATTTATTTACTACACTACTTATATTCTACTACTATATTGTTAGTAATATTAGGCGTTTAACTTTTATAATACTAATTCTAGCTAGTTTTATTATTATTGTTGTTGTCTTTTTATTATATATATATAAACGTGTAACTGCCTACCTAGTAGTAATAGTATTATTAAGGTAAGGAATAGCTATGCGTATTAGATTATAATCTTAAGGTTGTATGTAATAATATACTATATATATTAGGAAGAAAAATATTGTAGACCTTTTAGTGTATAGTATAACGCTATAAGGGAAAGCTATAGGTGTGCTAAAAACACATTAAAAAAGGTAAAGGTATAAAATAGGTTAGACTAGGGACTGTTTGTGAGCACGTGCAAATCGGCCCCTTATACTAATAAGGTACTTAATTATAGTATACTATAGTTTATAGATACTAAAGTTAAAGTTAAAGATACGAAAGTAACACAGCCTGCGTATAAAGTATAAAAATCTATAACTAGATATATTAAGTATTTATCTACTTTTATATATAAAGTATATTGTCGCGTAAGACCTTAAGGTTATAATCTAGTATAGCTATTCCTTGCCCTAGTAATGCTATTACTACTAGGTAGGCAGTTATATATCTATATATGTATAATAAAAAAGATAATAATAATAATAGAGTTAGCTAGAATTAGTATTATAAACGTTAAACACCTAATATTACTAACTATATAGTAGTAGGATATAAGTAGTATAGTAAATAAATTGCCTTAGCTAGTTTGTTAGTGTTTTACTACCTTAATAACTATACAAGAACTATATATATAGAATTTAACTTATAGCTTACTCTTTACTAGTTTAGCAGCCTTATACTTAACTATATTAATAAGAGTTACTAGATAAATTTTTAAAGGTAATAGGAAAAGATAGATAAAGATTATAAAAGGCTCTAAAAGAATAAAATATGGCTATATAATCTAAAGAAGCTATAGCGTAATTATTAAAGTAAGATCTATATAAAATAGCTATAAAAGGTGTTAGGCATATATAGGTACACGCTTATACTATAGGATTTTTATAGGAGATAGGTAGAGTAATGCTAACGCTAGAAAAGTATACTAGAAATTAATAGATTAATAAATTATTAGTAGAGGATAGTTAAGTATTATTAAGTATTAGAAGTAGGGAGTGCGCGTGTGCAATTTATTATACATTATAGTAGTAGAGTAGAGTAGAGATTCTAAGTAGTTAATTATCTAGTAATATAGTAAAAGGTTATAAGGTAGTGATAATTATTTAGTAACGTAGTAGGTAGGCAAGTAAGTTAGAGTGTTATTATTATAGGGTTAGTTGTCTTAGAAGCTAGAGAAGATATTAGAAAAACTTTAACGCACTCTAGTCCTAGGACTTAGTATGCATATAATATTACGTAATATTATATAGGCGCTAGTAACGCAATAAAAAAACGTAGTAATTAAATGCAGTAGGGCTACTTAAAAACTAATAAGTAGAGGCAGTTTATACTTCTGCCTAGGAGGGGAATACTCTATATATAAGGGTAGATAAATACTTAATCTAGTTGCAGATTTTTATACTTTATATATAGGCTATACTATATTCTTATCTTTAACTTTAACCTTAGTATCTATAGACTATAGTATACTGTAATTAACTACCTTATTAGTAAAAGAGGCTAGATTGCACGTGCTAACAAATAGTTTCTAGCTTAACCTATTTTACTACTTTACCTGTTTTTAATATGTTTTTAGTATACCTATAGCTTTTTCTTATAGTATTATACTGTATACTAAAAGGTCAATAATGTTTCTCTTCCTAATATTCTAATTATATTATAAATATATCTATAATATAATTAAATTAATATTACTTATATCTCTTAGCCTAAAGTTGTCTAAATATAAGTCTAAGACGTCATTATAGGTACTTATTAACTTAGATAAAGTTAATAGGGCAGAGGAGCTTACCTTATTATTATCCTATATATATTAGTTTAAATATATTTAAAATATATTTGTAATATATTTAATCTTTTCTTGCCCTTAGATTAAGCCCTAGTAGTATTCGCCTATTAATATGTTAGCTTAAATATATTTAAAATAGCTTTAGGATGTGTTTAAACTAACCTTACCCTTAGACTTAGACTTAGACTTAGACTTAGACTTAGGCTTAGGCTTAGGCTTAGGCTTAGGCTTAGGCTTATCCTCTTCGCCCTCCTATTTATCTATTAGCTTTAGTTTATTTAAATTGTTATAGAAGTATACCTTTCTAGCCTTTGCTGCAGTAATAGTATTATAGTAGGCTATAATAGTTTTGTACTATTTTAAACTATATTAGCTTTAGTATATTAAGAATATCTTTGTTTGTTATTACCTTATTCACGCTCTTTATGATTACTAAGCAGGGGGCTCTGCTTTTTTTGTCATGTTATTTAAGATGAAAGCCTTTGTTGTACTACTCCTAGGTAGTTAATTTAACGCCACATATTAAGAATATAATGAAAATATATTTATATCTTTAATTATAATAATAGTCTAGCTGCGTAGGGTACTAAAGTATTTATATCTTTAAAATGGCCTACTAATATTTAGAACTTATATAATAAGATATATAGCCTCTATTACCTAAACACTATATATGTTTTCTAGATGCGTCTTTACCATCCTATATATATTATATTTTGCCTTAATTATATTAGCGATATATTTATAAGATTTTTAAGTATAGCTTATATTATATAGTACCCTAGAAAGTACTAATAGCTATCTATAACACACCTTTCTAAATTTTATAATAGGTTTTTTTTTGCGACTAAGGGGTTTCTAATAACAATATTACAATAATAGCAGATATTCCTCCTGCTGTTGTATACACAGAAAAGCGCTTTAAGGTAGTGTTAACAAAAAGGGTTAAAGTTTATAATAGTCTTGCTATTTATTATCTTAAAGAGTTCTATACTGTTAAGAATAAACTCCTCCTCCTTATATCTCTTATATAGTAGCTAAACCTGTTAAGAATATATTTAAAATATATTCTAGATTTATTTAAGCTAGCGTATAAAGTTTAAGAGGTAGGGTGCTATTATATAAGTGTGTGAGTATGTGTAGGTAGTGTAGACATAGCTGGCATATAGAATAATAATATTATTGCTTAAAAATACTTAGAATTTATTTATATTATATTAATATTAGTATTTACTAAACCTTTAGTGCTAATTAAACTAGCCTATACGCTAACCTACTAACATGCCCTAGTGATAGTAAATAACTGTAAGGGTGAATAACTAGCTAACTTGCCTTGCTAACATTAAATAATAATATTTAGATTATATGTAGAATATATTTAGAATATATTTAGAATATATTTAGAATATATTTAGAATATATTTAGAATATATTTAGAATATATTTAGAATAAATTTAGAATAAATTTAGATTCTATAGTAAATATATCCTAAATATAGTTATAGACCCTAGGATTACTACTCCTTCTCTTTTTAAACTAAAACTAATCCCTTTTAAATTAAAGCTGCTACTATATAAGCTATAGCTATTTCTCTTTTCTTACCCTTTTAAACTTCACCTTCTACTTTTCTAGGTTAAGTTTATCTTACTTTAGCTATATTCTCTTATAATTAACCTATATATTTTAACTTAATAGTACTACCTATTACTATAGAGACTATAATACACTTAAATAAATTAGTAAACTTTCTTACCCTAGTGCTAGAGAGGACTAAAGTAGTAAGGATCTTAAGATAGATAGAGTTTATAATACTAATCTGCCTCTAGATAATATAGATAGTATATGCATTACTTGCTTAGAAGTAATATATCTAAAAGAATCTAACTAGTATAGTACCTTATCTTTAATAGATGTGTTAGCATGAATCTTCTCCTTTTACTATTACTCTAAACATATTAAAAACATATTTGTAATATATTTGCATATCTTTACTTTTCCTTACTCTCTTATTAGCCTTAGGCTAAGTATTTATAAAGAACTACTAGTTTATTAATAAAGGTATTTAAAAGGTATAATAAACACTATACTTCTTTTAGGATAAATATTCTATAATATTCTAAAGGTCTATCTATATTACACTTAGATATATTAGTAATATATTCTTAATATATTTAAAGATATATATACTTTAAAATGGCCTCTAGAAGTAGTTACTACTTGCCTATATAGTAACTCTTATTCCTAGCCTACTTAGTAGTATTTAAATATAATACTAAATTATTTTACGTATTGTCTAGTATGTAACTTGCGACTTGCAATAGACTAGCTACAATAATAGAATATCTTTTATATTTTGCCTAGTTCTATACCTTTTCTAATCTATGCTCTTTAAATATATTTAGAAATTATTTATAGAATATTTAAATAGAGTAATATATAATTAAGATGATTATAGAACACTATATACTCTGCCTTTGTTATTATAAACAAAAGAGCACTTATTTAACCTTAATCTAAGTCTTTAATGTAGGGTACTTCTAGTACAGCCTTATTAATACTATAATAGAAGTGTACCTAATAGAAGTGTATATAGAACTAAAGCTGCTAGTGCAAGTGTCTTTTATTAGAATCTAGTTCGCTAAGCATCTTGCTAAACCCTTAAATATATTAGGAATATATTATAAATGTATTTAAACCACTTACCTTATATTTGCTTTATATTTATATTAACTATAACACTATTAAACCCTATATTATATATATATATATATCTACTACAATAGCTTGCTTACTTACTTATTAGATTGTATAAAGAACTCTAATAGACTATTTTTATACACCTCTAGCAATTTAGTATTAGTAATAATTCTACTAAGTATAATAACTTTAATATGTTAGGAACTTATTTATAAACCATTTAGAGAGAATTTATACTTTTTATTAAATAGAAACTGGATAGCTAGCTATATAGATATTAATATCTAATTCTCTATACTAGCAAGTATAAAGGCTCTATACCTAGCTATATAGACATTAATATCTAATACTTTATACTAGTACGTATGGAGGGTATATAGGATAATTATATATAAAAGAAAATAATATAATAGAACTAACTTTAGTAATGATTGCTTATATCTAGAAGGAGTATAAATAGAAAGAAGAAGATCTTATAGCATATAGGCCGTAGCGTACAGACATTATATAATCACTATATAATGCTATTATACAGTAATATTAAAAGCTTAATACCCTTAGGTGCCCTTGCCTATATAGTGTATAGACACTTTTATTATATAGTTTATAAAATATAGTAAGTATAATTTTAGACTAGTCCTTTTTAAGCCTCTTATATAATATATCTATCTAAAATATTATCTAGCTAAAGAGGATCTTTGCCTACTAGTTATAGAAGCAAATAATATAATTACTAGAGATAGAGATTATAATTCTACGTATATACGCCTAAAGCTGTTAGTAGGCTGGCAAATAAGTATAGGTTAGGTTAGGGTTAGGTTAGATTATGTAAGACCCTAATCTTAACCTAACCCTACTTACGTAAGATCTTAATCCCAATCTAACCCTACTTACGTAAGACTCTAACTCCAATCTGGGAATTGATAGGGGGACCACCACTTTTACTAGTGGCACCACCCTGACTAAGCGTCACCATCTCTAAGCCGCCGACGCACAACATCGCGCTCCTAACAACGCAAATAGAGGATTAATGTGCAGAGGCGCAGTTGCTAGATACATTTAAAATGGAATTCTATAGATTAACTGATTAAATCAACAACTCTACCCACGCCCCACGGGGCACTGAGTCCTTGTATGACCTTCTATATGGCAATTGGAACAGGTTGGAGGCCTTTTCTTGTATCCTTGTGGCAAGCCACTCCCCCATAATAGTCCTTCTAATGCCTTAGCTTCTCCAACCTCAAATAATAAAGGACTCCTCTTCTCAGCTTTGCCTTAAGAGGTTGGAAAGGGCGAACAGCGCTGCTTTGTAGATGTTAGGAGACGAGGTTCCAGGATTAGCCTAAACGAAATAGAATATTAGAATATGTAATGGAATATGGAGAGATTTAGTACCTATATAGAAGAGAAGACTCCTTAATCCGCCAGAAAGGGTGTATTTCCTCAAGCTCGATAGCCGATTTCGACTCCAATATATCTAAAATTTGATGGGAGCAGGGCAATCCCATTGTTCTGCTAAAAACGTTTGTACATTAGGCTAATGGAGTTGTTCCTATAGCCTGTTTAACTTTGTTATGCTGCTAAACTAGGAGAACAATAGCGTGCCTTAAGACCCTGCGAATGATGTTAATAAAAAGTGTCTTACTGGGGAATACAGGAATAAAAATGCGGTCCTGAGCAAGTGCCGCAGTAAGAGCATTAAGCTGCCCTTTAACACTCTTCTCTACAAGCTTAAATACTAACAAGATATTAGCTGTAGAATTAGTGATCTAGTGCTTTACAGCGGCATGCGCTCCCTCTACTTATAAGGTTACAGCATTTCCTAGATGTAGCCACTATTAGAACTATGCCACCACAAATTTCTCTTAATGTACAAGCTATATCTTATTCAAGTAGCGGAACACATGCTGCTTGTCTACAAGAAACGCCTCCATCTCGCTTTTAGCTTATTTATAGAGCCCCTCTGTATGTGCGGTACAAATCTTAATCCAGCGACCAAAGAAGTTGTTGTATTCCTTATTAGTTAAGAATTCCTTCTTACAATTTGCTTAGACATTCTTATAAATGTGCTATACACAAAGAAGATGCGGAAACTAAGGAACTTCATCGCTAATTGCGGATAGAAGTGCAGCATCTTAGTCTGTACACAGTATAGGAGGTTTAATAGGCAGCTTAAGAAGCGAAAGGAAAGAGCGTAGAGCCTATAGGTAGCTTTTAGCTTGTTTGTCCTGCATAAAGCAAAATACAATTAAGAAGCTAGCATTTGTTAGAGCAACACTAATAATATGGAGCAAAGGCATACGGTATTAGTTTGTCTTGTAAGTGCAGTTAAGGAGGAAGACCCTATTATATTTGTTAGCAAACTTAATTAACCTCTTATGCGCGAATATAAGAAATGTTATATGTCTACTACTATCACACTATAGTCTATATTCCTAGTTTCCTTCTTTTAGAAGTCGATCTATAAGGTGTTCCACTAGTAATCTCCCTTCTAATTGCTTAATACGCTTGGCCATATGTATGTTGTAGATGTTGCGGCGAGTAAAAAGCGCAGAAAGGTTCTTATCTTGTAGAATAGCTTTAATAGCTTGCGGTTTAACATTAAGTCTAGATAGTTAAGCAATCTCTGCCCTTTGTTCGGCCGTGAATTTTCGCGCGTGCGGATGTACTACTAAATCGTTAGCCCTATATGTATGTTGCGGGTTTCTCACCTTAAGATCCTAAGTTCTATTACTGCGGCGTGCACCGTAAAGCTGAAAAGGACAGCTAATCTATTGTGTTAAGGTCTTTCTACGCTTGGAACTGTTAGGTGCATTAATCCGGTCGTGGTATTTCCTACCATGATCGCAGCCTAATACCACATTCTTGTTCGCGGTTGAGCGTCGAATTGTAAGAACATAGCCATAATTAAGAGCGAATTGTCGCACAGAAGAAATAAGTGCTTCTTGGTTAGGATAAGTGGATTCAGAAGAAGGTTCTATAATAGTGTTATTTCTAGTGGAGTGTGCAGTGACAGGAACATAAACAGTCGTTGCTAGGGTGCTATGCGGAGTCGGCGGCTTAGTCATGGTGACGCTTAGTCAGGGTGGTGCCACTAGTAAAAGTGGTGGTCCCCCTATCAATTCCCCTCCAATCTAACTCTACTTACGTAAGATCTTAACCCTAATCTATTTCTAGGATATCTATTTGGTCTGTAATAAATAGCTGTTATAATTATTTAAAAATATATTTTAAATAATATTAAACTAAGTTAAATTAAGCTAGAATTTTATATAATTAGACTAGAGTCTTATATAATTAGGTTAGGTTAAATTAGGTTAGGTTTAAGATCTTATATAATTAACCTAACCTAACTAAAGGTGTGTGCGACCTAACCCAACCTATACCCATAGTCTATACGACCCCAACCTAACTCTATACTTAACCTGGGTGCCCCAAACCTATTTACTAGCCTAGCTATTAGAAATAAGTTAAGAATATATTTAAAGAAATATGTGGCGTTAAATTAAATACCTAGGGGTAACACGATAAAGGCTTTTATCTTAAATAATATAACAAAAAAAGTAGAGCCCCCTACTTAGTAATTAAAAAGAGCGTAAAAAGGTAATTACAAAAAAAAGTGCGTTTAAACTACTAAGCGAGCTTAGTAGTCTTAGCACGCATAGCTTCTACATGCAAAGTTAATTTATAAAGAGGCTATAGTTAGAACTTTAAAGAAGGGATAAAAGGTTTAGCATAGTTAAGCTATAAGTTTTATCTATTCTTTACTATCCTAACTATTGTAAACCGCTATTTAGATTATTATAAACAATATAAGTTAATATTTAGCATTTACTATATTAATAGGTATATACTACTGTGCTTATAGTAGTAGAATAAGAGTAATATATACTAGATACACTATTGCTTTATTACCGTATTAAGGTTATTCTTAATAAATCTCCTCCTATTACTATCTCTTTATGCTCTACTATCTATCTAGGCATTAATATCGCTCCTAAAGAAGTACTTGCTATCGCTAAAAAGTATACACTAAAGATTTGCACTATTACTATTAAAGAGGCTATTAAAGTAACTACGCTAGAGTTCTACTCTATCTATTAGATGCTTATCTAGCGCGAGAGGCAGGTATAATTAACTATCTATAAGGCAGTTCTAGTATACTAGTTAGGTTGGCAGCTTATCTAGTTTGCAAAGGACTGCAAGATTAAATTTCTACTCTAGTAGATATAATTGCTTCTTATTAGTAATAGAATCTAGTAGGGGATATAAAAGGAAGATAATAAGATCTTTGTTAATAAGCTCTAGTGTGGCAAGAGCGTCGCGTAAATCTGCAAGATTCTCCTAGTTATTATTGCTATAAAGTTGGCTTATTTAGCGCGCGAGCATAGATAACTAATAATAGTAGTGATAATAAGCTAGGTGTGCTGTGTACGCTGTAAGTGAACCTTGTATAGGTTAGAAGCTTATAGGGTGTAGGCAAGGTGCGAGTAAGTTTAAAGTTTAAACTATTGTTGCGTTGTTAGATATTTAAGGTTGGTTTTTAATTAGAATTAGGTGCTGTACATAGTACATAATAACCTTTCATCTCAACCTACTTTAACCTTAAACTAAAAAAAAGGTCAACAAGGTGTTCGGTAAGCCGATAAAGAAATATACTAAAGTAGGATTTCAAAGGTATCTTATATACTACTTATATATTACACTACTTATACTAAATTTATATAGAGAAGTAGCTAGCTTTTTATACTTAATAATTTGCTAACTTCTATTTTTATATATAAATATAGTATTAAGCTCTTTAAGATATGTAATACTATATAATTAGAAGAAAGTCTTTAACTAGGACGAGTTAAGAAACTTAGCTAAATACATTAGAAAGATATTCTAAAAATATTCTAAAAATATTTAAATAAACTTATATTGCGTTAGTGTAGGCGTTAATATTAAGTAGAGGACTTTATAGATATTTTCTAGCTAACTAGATAATATACTATATAGTAGTAGTAGAATATATAGATATAATCTATATTATATTAAATATAATATAGCAATATTATGAGATTATTTAGAACTAGAATATAAATCTCTATATTACACTTTTTCTTAAGTAGCTATTCTTAACTCTAAGTATAGTTAACCCCCTAAATATATTTACAATATATTAAGAATATATTTAGAAAATATTAAGAATATATTTAGAAAATATTAAGAATATATTTAGAAAATATACTATAGATTTTTAAATAGGCGCTTTAAGGCTCTACTATATTATAAAACTATAATAGAGGTAGTAGGCTATTATTAAATAGCTTCTATAAGTACTCTGTATCCGCCTTTTTAGATACCTTCTAATAGAAGTAGTTTTCTATATAGTATCTAGTCAAGCTCTAATAGCTAACTACCTAGAAGTAAATATCTATTATTTCCTATATTTACTAGTACTTTAGTTTAAATATATTCTAAAAATATTTAGAATCTATTTAGAATCTATTTATATCTACTATAGGCGCTTTAAATATAGTGCACATATTGCTCTTTATAGGTTATAGTAATTCTTTCATATAAACCTTTACTATACACTTATATAATAAGCTATAGCTTTTTACTCTTTATTTTTTTACTACTATAATAGCCTTTTAAGTTTGCTAAATATCTTTATAAAGCGCCAGAGTTACCTTAGTGTATAACTACCTTTATAGTCTATTCTAAAAGTATTTATAGTACTTTATACCTATATATATATATACTTTAATTTCTATACTATACTATTAAGAAAGGATAAGATAGCTTTACTAGTAGGGTACGTCTTTCTCTTTAAATATTAAATCTTAAATATATTATGAATATATTCTAAACATAATCTAAATATATTTAAGCACTTACTAATAACGTCTAGTTTAGTATCTATTCTTTAGTAGAGTATACACTACCTACTAGCTGTGCCATATTTATATTATACGCAATTCCCCTTTATATATTTTAGAGTACATTAATAATAGACAAGTATAGATTATCTCTTATATATATAATATAGAACTTAGCTTCTTATTAAAGCTTTCTTATATAAAAGGTGTAAGTATTTATATAATAAATATATATTAGCTAGCTACTTAACATTATTATTAGGTTCTAGATTATAATCTAAGTTGATATATAGGTCTGCACCTAGCTTCTATATTAAATTATAGGGCGTATTTAATAGTTTAGACTAGACTAGTAAATGGATTCAAGGTACCTAGCTTAGATATAGAATTGGGTTAGAGTCGCATAGACCCTAGGTATAGATTAGGTTAGAGTTATATAGACCCTAGGTATAGATTAGGTTAGGTTGCATAGACCCTAGGTATAGGTTAAGTTAGATTATATAGACTTCTAGGTATAGATTAGATTAGGGTACCTATTAGGATTGCGTAACTTATATTATATAAAATTAATAGTAATAAGATTAGTAACTTTAGTTACTTTCTAAAGGTATATAATAAAAGAGATCTAAGTAAAAGTAAAATTAACACTATTTTGCTATTAACATATATATTTATTATGTCTTATTATTACTAACACTATAGTAGTGCTAAGGTCTTAACTACTTTTATAGTAGCTGCCTCTAGTAAGAAGAATTTAGTAGCTTGCTATTTAAAACCTTAGAACCTTATATAGTTTTAATAGTCTTTTTATTAGCTAGTAGCTTATATAAATAATTTTTCTTATCTAATAGCGCTATATCTCCTAAATTATCCTCCTCTATATTAGGATCTAATACCTTTATAGATTACTTATTAGCTATTATAAACTTAACTATTATAACCTTTTAAATTGTTTAAGCAGTAAGACTATGCCTTTAATCTCTAATTATATCCTACTAGTATTAAAAATACGCTTAATATATTAGGAAAAGTATTAAGCGAGTATAAGCACCTAGGGCACCTAAGCAACTCTAAGCACGCCTGCGCACGCCTACGCACTAAATACGCTTAGAGCGCACTAGTAATACTGCATTTTTCTTAGTGTGCGTATGCGCAAGGTTACGTAAGGATGCGTACCTATGCCGCCAGTAAACTTAGAGTAGCTAGAGTAGCTAGGGTACTCTAGGTGCCTATACTACCTATAAAATGCTAATTAATAAGTAAATAAAGCTCTTTAATTAGGTAAAATTTAAAAAAAGCTTAGTAAGCTACTTAGTAAGCTGCTTAATAAGCTTTTAAAAAAAGATTTTTAAAGTATAAAATTAAAGTCTCTTACTAGATAGTAATTATTAGTTAATATAATAGTACTAATTACTAGTGTATTACATAGAACTTCTATCTAACCCTAAATTCTAGATTTTGTAGTTTTAAAAATAGAAAAATATAGTTTTATAATTATTTAAAAGAATTAGATTAGGCGAAAATTAGTGGCTTAGCAAAGGACACTATTTTAAAAAGTTTAACCTTTAATAACCTTTAAACTACTTTATTATTATTATAACTTTTTAAAAATTTATATAATAATTTAACGTATCCTATTAGCGAGCGAGTTAGATTAGCGAGCGGGTTAGTTTTTTTTAATAACACTATAGTACTGCAAACTTTAATTTAAATTACTATTAACACTATCTAAAGACAGTTTACTAAGGATAATATCTAAGCTAAAAGATAACTCTTTAGCCTTCTGGCAGATTCTCGCGTTATGCCTAGTTCCCCTATAGTTGTCGCGGCGGCGTTGTGTTAAGGGGCCTCTCTTAGCGTTACCTTCACTCCGCGCCCTTTTAGACGATTTCGCCCTAACAGAGGGACTTCTAGTCACTAAATCTGCTCCCTAGCCAAAGTTAAGTACTCTACTATGCTGGAGATACTTTCTTTTACGCGATTTTTGCTTAGTAAGCAGCTCTATCTGCTTCTAAAGCTTAGCGAGTTGGCCTATCATAAGTACACCTTAGTGAGCTAGACTTTTAGCGCCCTTTATAAGCTATGCGAGCCTTATAGTAATAGTAGTTAGTAATTTCTTAATAGATTCTATTACTAGCTTAGCCTGTAACGAGAGTTTAATAGCGTTTTTTAGTGTTTTTAATTGCTAGGGCTTATTTAGTATAGGTAGTTCTGGTGGAGGTCGCACGTTAAGGCGATCTACTACCACCAACGCGTCTAAAGAAACAAGCCCAGAGGCCTTAAAGGCTTTCTTATAATTCTCTAGTATAAATACATTAAAAAACGCGTTGCAAAAGGCTAGTAGGAAGCCCTCTTTATTAATATAAAAGACGCGTTAGCGCGCTAAGTCTCGCACGCGCTAGGGGTACTTTAGCTTTAGTGGCGCGAAACAGACCACATTAAGCGGCTGCAGGATGTGAGATGAGTGCGCTGGCATACAGAGGGTTAGGATCCTCTGTTCCAGACAGTAATCCTTAAAATCTTAGGATTAGTGGCTCTTATGGCCGTCTAGAATAAGTAACCTCTATAACCCCACTATACGCGGTCTTGTATACGCGTTAAAGTGCTTTAACTACGCGACTCTAAGCTCGTTGTTAGTCTAGCCAGTCTCGGAGACTAAAAGCTTCCAATTGCGGGGGATACTAGTCTCCTTATACCACGCTAAGATGTGGACTTACCCTTTGTAGATAATAAAGGGTGGGGCAGTATACCTAGCAGCGCAAATGCTCTAGATCACTGTAACCCACTCGCGGTCGCCTGGCTGGACAAGATTAGGTTAAGAACGTCTCTCTGAGCCTGTCACAACCTTTATTGAGCCAATAACTCCTATCTAGAAGCCAGTCTTATCGAAGTTATGGACGTCTTAATCCTGCACTCTATACTTGGCTTTTGTCTCCTCTATAAGCCGAAACCACGCGTTTATCACCTCTGGATCCTCCTATTGTATCCTCTGTCGGTCCTTCGCTCAATTAAAGGCCATTTTGAGCTCAGGTACACGCTTTACAAAGCGTTAAGCCTAGCATTTACCTACAGGGTCTCTGTGCCGCGCAGCCAGCAGTTTATTAGCCATATCCTCCACCTTATCTAGCTAGGGTGCAAATCCTCGCGAGTCTAGGTTGAGTATGTATTAGATAAGCGTCTTCTCTTTGGTTGTAGTAAGCTTCGCCATATTAGCGCGGTTATCTGCTTGGGTAGCGATTCCGTTGTATTGGCAGGTTACTATAGTTTTTAGAACGTTATACGCGTTAGCGGCACGTTATAGGCTTAAATATTGTTTATTCTAATAGGCCTAAAGGGCAAGCTTAATTCTGCGTTCTTTATTAGATAATAACGCGTTGCGTTGTTAAGACATAATAAGTTATTGTGAGGTATTGTGGTCTTGGCAAAAACTAACCCGCTCGCTAATCTGACCCGCTCGCTAATCTGACCCGCTCGCTAATAGGATACGTTATTAGTACTATTTTTTATATAATAATATTACGTAATATATATAATGACTAGAAACATAACGAGTTTTTTATTAATTACTAACTAATTACGTAATAAAAATAGTATTTTTAAATTAAATAATTAAAGACTAGTATTCTCTCTATAAATCTATTAAAACATTAAAATTATAGCTTTACTAGTAAATAAGTTATAAAGCTTTAAAAAAATTACTTAGGCTATTTGTGTATATCTACGCAAGTCTGCGTATATTTATATATCTCTAAGTATTTTTATACTAGTAAATTACTTATGCAAAATGTGCACAAATACGTAAGTCTACGCATATCTACGTATTCTTTGTATAGTTAAGCAGAAAAACTTTTCTAATATATCTACCTATAAAATCTATACTACTAGAATATTCTTTATAATCTACGTAAGTTAGAGATAAGATATTTAATAAACTTTCTACTATACTAGTATATTAAACCTATTATCCTTTTTAACTATAGGCATACTTAGGTATATTTCTCTTTTTATCTAAGTTAGGCCTAAGTTATAATTAATATCTAGCGTAGCTAAACTTTAGCTAGAGGTAGAAAGGCTACTAGACTATAAACTAGGTAGTAAAGAAGGCTTTTAAAACTATTTACTATCTTACAACTATTTTAGATTAGTATTTAAGACTAAAGTAGAATTTCTAGCTATTAGGCTATTATAGTAATTAAGGTACTATAGGAACTATTAGTAGTATATATACTTAGTCTAGATTTTTTATATTTTATTCTATATAACTATTAGTATATAACTATAATAAATAGCTATAATTATAATACCTTATACTATTATTAACGTTTCTATTACTTCTAAATTTTCTGTAAAGTAAATATAGCCATAGGCAAATTGTATAGATAGATAAGAGGCACTTTCCCCTAGTAAAAAAAGCCCTTTAAAGGGGGTTAAGAGAAAACCAACACTAGTGGTCTATTGTCTATCTAAAGCATAAATTAAAATTTCCAACAAAGTTTTTCCTAAATTAGAAGATAGTAATATGTCTTAATTAACTTTCTTATCCTATAAGTTTAAATCCTCATAACTTATTAAGACTAGTAACTAGTTAAAGATTTCTTAATTATTAGAGGTACTTACTATTAGCTTTCCCGTCCTATAAGTTTAATCTAGTAATTTAGTTAAGACTAGCTCAAATAGTTAGAAATTTCTCAATTATTAGAGACACTAGCTTATTTAGGCTACTTTTCTTCTTATCTACAAAGATTGATTTTTTGGTATTTAAAAACTAGAGGGGGAGAGGGCGAGATTCAAACTCGCTAAGGAGTCTAAGTTTTTGCTTATTTCTAGACTAAAATTCTCGCTTATAGTCTCCTACCATAGCGTAGATTTACTATTTAGACTTCTGCTATACTTAGACCGCCTTACGCCCGTACCCACCACGATACGCCCCTCTACTTGCTATTTAATATACCTTATACACTATAAGCTTTTGCAAAAGATCTAATATTATTATATAATTAAATAAGAAACCCTTCTTCCTACCTATTCTTAAGTAATACTTACACAATTTCTCTTATCCTATCTTAGCTATAGCCTATATAGCTTCTAGCTATCTAATATTATTTAACTCTTTAATAAGCTTATTATTTATCTTATTTAGAAAATTAAAGAGCTAGTTATACATAAGCTAGATATATAAAATCTAGGGTTTCTAGTTCTTACTTAGGAAGTTTATAGCCTCCTTAAACTTTTAGAGTATAGAAGTAATTAACTTAAAATACAACTATTCTAGGGCTAATAGTTAAAGTTTCTTAAGATCTTTAAAGTCTGCCTCTATAGTATCGCTATAAGTAGAAGCGTTTAATCTCCTAATTATCTTTATTATAATCTCCTTCTCTAACTATATATTAATATTTGCCTAAAGCTTTAGTACGCATTCGCATATATTATACATAAAGTTATATCTTATTTAGATATTTGAAAGTATAAATAATTGCTTCTTTAATAGTATATTACTCTATATTATAAGAAATTACTTAAATTACTATAGTAACTACTTAATTGCAATGCAAATAGTATAAAGCTACACGCTAGTTAGTTTATAATAACTTTCTATAATAACTTTTTATAATAATAGCTAACGTACCTTATAAAGGAAATTTAGAATAGATATTTACGCCTAGATTTTATTTATATATTGCCGCTATAGCGTCTCTCTAAAGCTAAGATTAATAGACGCTAACAAGTTAAGGTAATAGATAATATTTTAAACTACAAAGTTAATAATATAAGCAACATATAGAATTATATTCTCTTTTTAGTTCTAGGTAATATTCTCCTCTAATAGTTTATGCTAGACGCTCTAAGCTAGGGTACTATTATAACTAGTATTATTATATATAATTGCTAAAAGCTTCTACGCAATTCCTATATCTTTAAGGACCTATAGTACCTCAAATACTATTAATACTCTAGTATAGCTGCTATATATTAGTATAAAGTTAAGTAGCTTCTCCTTAAACTACTAAGTGTTATTAATATAGTAACTATTAATAGCTAGAAAGCTAAGATAATTAGCTGCAGACTACGCATTAAGCAAGATAGAGAGTTTAGTTACCCTACTAATATCGCTAAGAATAGCTGCCTTAGCAGCGTTAAATTTATTTAGAAATATCTAGTAGAACCTATATTAGCTAGTTATTACAGCGTTAGGCCTAAGAAAACAAACACAGCGTTAAAAGGATAGTTGCTCTACTATTTAGAAAAACTAGTTATTATTAATTACTACCTATATAAGTTTAGTTTTACACACCTATAAAGTGTATATAAGATATAAAATAGCTATCTACTTTTTTTTATACTAAGGAGTAAAAGTCCTTTTATAAATAGGCTTATTCTACTATATATATACTTAGGACCTTATATAGTTAATAAAGTGCTTAGTACTAATTAGCTATGTACTAACAAAGTTAACGCTTAGATATTATAGTATATAGCTATAGTTAAGATAAAATACATATAGATAACTAAAGGGGTACTCTACGTCCTCCTAAAATATAGTCTAGATAATACCTATATAAAGGTAAGAGTTCTAGTATAAGTTATAAGTTTATTTATTTTTAGCCTATTAAGTATTAGACAACTATATATCCTATATAGCAAATATCTTTTCTCTATCTCTAACTCTTAAAAGTCTAAAGGGGGACATTAGATAAGACAAATTATCTTATTTTCTAATCTATTAGTCTATAGGGCTAGAATTCTATATCTAAAAAGAGTATCCAGTAGTAAAGCAACTAGTTTATTAATATAGGGCTATATGTTAATTCTTAGAGTAGGTATAGCACTTAATATAGCACTTAAAAATATTAGTATAATAAAAATATAATAACCAGTTAAATAGTTATTAGAGAGAATAGTAGTTTAAGAAGAGGATAGGATAAACTAAATTCCATAATATTAACTATAGTAATATTTAACTAATATTAAGATTAGCTAAAAATAGTGTGCAGCGTATAGTATACTAATAATAAGTTAGTTTTAGATTTAAACTAGTATATAGCCCTTTATTACAAAGTTAGTTTTAGGTAGTAATTAGCTTATTACTATACTACTATAGGCGGCATCCTTAGTAACTAGTATATAATTATTAGCTATAATAATTAGCTATAGCAAAACTACAACTTTAGCTTATCTTATCCTACGCGCTAATTATTATCTAAAATTCCCTTAGCATCTAAGCCTTTCTTATTGTCTAAAACCCCCTTATTATCTAAAACCCCCTTAGTATCTAAGCCCCCCTTACTATCTAAACCCTCCTTAGTATCTAAACTCTCCTTAGTACCTAAGCCCCTAAAGTCTAAGAAACCCTTAAAGTCTCTATCCTTATCTATAATATTAGAGTTGTACCTGTCTAGCAGCTCCTAGAAATAAGTCTTAAGCTTCTCCCTGTTATTCTTAATTTCCTCTTTACACTCTTTATTATTATTTCCCTTAATATACGCTTTATTACTATTAAGTATACTATTCTTACTATAGTTAATAAGGTTAGCAAAAGAACTAGGCTGATATTAACTAATAATTATTTGTAAAGATATATAATAAATAAGTATAATAAATTTATAACTATTTCTTATTAATAACTATTACTAGCTCCTTAGCAGTTAGACCAATATTGCCTATACTATTATAGAAGTCCTCCTACTCTTTCTTATTAGCTTTACTCTTAAAGCTATTAGTCTTAAGCTTTTTTAGGCCTACCTTATATATATCGCGTAAGAGCTTTTTATATACACTACTATAACTAAAGATTTATTTACCTATGCAACTCTATAGTATAGAAGGGCCTTTCCCCTTACTAGCAGCAATCCTATGCTTAGCTAGGGCTGCTTAGTAGGCCCTTAAATTAACTTTATTCTTAATCTTATTCTACTTCTTATATATAGCTATTAGTTTCGCCTTTAACGAGTTGTCTATTCCTTATTAATTAACTAATATATAATAATAGAATATAATAATATACTACTTTTTTAATTCTTAAAGCAAAACTATATAAGTTCTTCTTCTTTTTATATAAGCTATTAATACTGTTGTACTTTAGAGAGTAGTTAGTAGTTTTTATTATTATAAAGCTTCTTTTAAGCTAATATTATGCAGCTTAATTAGCTAATTTAGTAAAGTTTAATACGTTTTCTTCTTTACTATAGAGTGCATTGCAAAACCTCTATATAATAGTATAGGCGCTATTACTAAGTGCACCTTTAAATAGTACTTTATAGTTAGTAGAATAACCTTTCTAAAAGCCACCTTATTTATAATATAAAAGAATAGTGCTAATCTTTTTATTTCTAAATATAAAGCCCTATTTATATTAGTATATAGTGTAATAAAAGACTATAATTACTAAATACCTTAGTAAGACCCTCCTACTTATTACGCTTGAAATTTGCTAGTATTTATAGGCTACTACTTAGGAGGCCCTTTAGGATATTAGAAGACTTTTCCTTAATAAATACTATAGTATAGAGTGTAATAATAGTGCGTAATAACTATAGTTAATATTATAAAGATAATAAAAATATTATTATTATTATTATTATAAAAGTAGCTATAGGGGCCTATACGCATAAGCAAGGCGCTAATAACACTAGTGTATTCATTTTATTTACCTTACTACCTACTTAGCTACTTTATCTTACTACCCTTCTAGCTACTTTTTTAATACTCTATAGCCTTAACTACTATACAACCTTAATTTCTAAGATAATAGTACGCACTAAGCTAGCTAAATACTCTAAACTAGTTACTAGCAAATCTTAAGTAAAAAAGAAAAAGCTACCAGCTATTAAGGCTACGCAAAAGGCGCCTTGTAAAACACTACCTACTATACTAAAGAGGAAGTACTACTAGAAGCTAAGTAGTATATTATTATTATAGCTATTTATTATATATATATATATTCTAATAATATATAGCTATTATGCTTAGAGAAATTAAAACGTACTAAAAGAGCATTAAGCTCCTTATTAGAAAAAGGCTATTCTGCTACCTTATTAAGGAAATAGTGTAAAATAATAATAAGAAATATCTATGCTTCTAGTCTACTATGCTAGCTGCTCTCTAAGAGGTAATAGAGGCTTTTTTACTTAGAATATTTAAAGGTATTTCTTTATACCACTCTACTCCTACTATAAAATAAATACTAATACTTCTAAATATTAATAGTAATGCTATTTATATAAAATAAGTTACTATATAGGCTAAGAATATATAGCTAGTAGATAGGTACTATAAGAAGTATATAGATACTAGATAAATAGTAAGACGCTTAGTTAGGTTTAAAATAGCTAGACACTTAGTTAGATTTAATATATATATTTAACACTAAAGCTATACTTTTACTTTAATAAGTAAATATAATAATTGCTACTATAATAATAAGAGTATTTTTTATAGTAATTTATTATAAAAATTATATATAGCTAATAAAAAATATAACTAGTTAGATCTAATATAATCTAGTTTATATAACTCTAATCTAACCTATAGCCTATATAACCCTAACCTAACCTATACCTATTACTAGCGCAAAATCTATAGGTAGAGGTTGGGTTGGGGTTAGGGTCTTACGTAATAGAACCTAACCTCAATCCAACCTATACCTATTTGCCAGCCTAGTTTAGGCTATAGTATTAGATTATATATAGGGTCTATTTTTAAATAGGTTTAATATAACTTAATAAAATATTTAGAATAAGTTTAAAAGAGAGAAAGGTAACCTAAGCTAATACTAAAAAAATTATACTACCTGTTTTAGTAAGGTAGGCTAAGTCATTGTGGGGCAGTATTGGGCGACGCTAAAAGCACTATCAGGTGAGCTGCCTCCTGCTTTGGACAATATCCAAGACTCTTGTGCCTGCTGCGGCTGAAACCTAATCGCGAAATCAAACGCGGCCTGCGACTAGCCATTCAGCCAGTCGAGTTCGGCAGCAGAACGACCAGAATATGCCAGGGCTAGCGCTGTAGCTCTTTTGATATGATAGTTCCGATGGAGTGTGAATGAATGGGGGCAAAGTCAGTTATTGGCAATTTTATGGGTGGTAAAATTGTGGCCAGAGCGGCGCGGGGAAGTGGTCAGCGATCTGTTGACTCGTGTAAAGAAAACTCTCTCCGTGCCCAATCATCAGACCTTAAGCCACAAACTTCCTCGTCACCATCTCCAGCCTTACTGGATGGACGGACGATCCGGAGCCTGCAGCGCAGCTTGACGGGACTTCCCGGGCTCCTGGGTTTTGGCCATCTGACCATCGATCATCGTCCACTATTTCTCGCACGCTGCTGCAGGAAGAGACGTTGTAGAAACCTCGCAGAGCTTCCATAATGCCGGCTTGCACATAACTCTATCTCAAATTTTGGCAAAGGTGCCTTTAAATTATGTTCCAGCTAAGCTTCTCGTATAAGCAGTGCATACCTATCGCCTTTCGCTAGGCCTAACTTATTAAACTATATGACTGCTCTCTCGCCTGCCGTGTTTTTCTGTTCAGTCCCCCGGCCGTTGCTACTCAACCCCGACACTATGGCGGGCGAATCAGGGCCCGTACATCTATCATTGCCTAGGGCGATGACGATAGCTGCCTTTTTTGGCTTGTCCGTCTCTAACTCGATCGAAATCCTCTTCTTCATCTTCGATCAGTTCAAACACCGCAAAGGGCTGTATTTCTGGAGCATGCTTGTCGCATGCATCGGCATCCCCGTCCATGCGACCGCTGTGCTGGTACGCATGTTCGGCCTGACGTCGAACGTGGCCATGTCTTTCGCTGTTGTCCTGGGTTGGTGGGCCATGGTGACCGGCCAGGCCGTTGTGCTTTACTCGCGACTACATCTGCTTAGCGACCGGAAAAAGACGCGCTGCGTGCTAATCATGATCGTCACCAACTTCATCGTCCTCCATCTACCTGTGTCGGCATTGTATCTCGCCATCAATGTTCGCTCCTTCAACTCACTCACCAACGTCTTCAAAATCTACGAAATGATCCAACTCGTCGGCTTCTCCATCCAGGAGTTCATTATTGCCGGTATTTATATCTGGGAGGCCTCCCGCACTCTCAACCACGTTCTCGAATTCAGGGAGCCGCAAGGGAAAAAAATGATTCGGCACCTGATTCTTGTCAACATCCTCGTTGTCGCACTGGACGCCAGTCTTCTCGTCACCCAATTCACCGACAACTTTGATATCCAGACGACCTACAAGACCGTCGTCTACAGCATCAAGTTAAAACTCGAGTTCTACGTCTTAAACCAGCTGCTCTTATTCCTTCAGCATCCAGCCTGTACCTGCTCCAACGACTCTCGTTGATCGGACACCATGTTGACATTCCCAACTTCGGCCTCCTGTCTCTGACGTCCACTCCAACGTTGCAAAGGCGGCAGAGAAACGATGCCACGGCTTCGTCCCAGTTCAGCTTGGAGCGCATTCATAGCGCGCGCAGGGGCGACGACTGGGAGCCTTTGGATTTCCATCGTGGCTGGCCACGCCCTGCACCCATTCTGCCAGATCCGTAATATGACTTATAGGCTGGCTAAGATTCTAAAGGCTGCGTTTGAATTTCTACTGGTCTGACTTACTCTTCCTTACCTTCTCTGCTGTGATGTTGCGCCAGGTAACCAAAAACCTTCCTGGCATCCAGCAAGAAAACGTTACTGCGGTACGATTGGACGCCAAACTTGTTCCCGAGGTCCGCGACATTAATGCCGAATCTAAACTCGTTGACTTCATCCTCATCGCCATCAACCAAGTGCTTGCAGATACGAGAAACAGCATCACCAGCATCACCAGCATCAGCCACACTACCTACGAACGCGTTCGCCTCTGGCCAATATGCATCTCCATCGAGACCAAGACCCCTGACGGCAAAGAATCTACCGTTCTTGTTCAGCTCTCCTTATGGGCAACAACGCACTTCAACTGTCTGCGTACCCTCTTACCTCCTTCACAACACGTAGATTGCGACGGAGGATGTTTGCGACGGAGGAAATTTGTGGCCCAGAGACGGCCGAGAGGCTGGTGATCGCCATTCATGCGCAGGATCCGGAGTACCATCTCACGAACACGGCCATAAGATGGAGGCTGAGCGCCGGTATCCTCATCAATAATCCAATCAGCAAGAAACTCCTCTTGCTCCGGAGTCAACCGCTGCTGGTGCTGGTGAGCCATCGCGTAGGCTTGGTGGTGACCAGCGCGTCGTGCGCGCAGCGTCGATTCTGAGATGCCGTACGCTCTAGAAGCTTTTCGCTGGCTTGAAAAAACTCCAGATTCAAGATCAGCAATAACAGATTGTATTGCAGTCTCGCGGGCATCCATTATGGGTGGTAGTGGTGATATCGAGCTTCAAAGACTGTAATCGCGACGTTGGTGGGGTGCGCAGGAAGTATATGGGCTAGCTTACCGTGCCTGTGCGCGTAACGAGCCACGTCGCGTAATCAGCCACCCCGCATCACAGCACAACTCCTTTACCCACTTTTAACACGCGATAACTCTACTAATATAGACCTAATTTAAGCTATAGTTAAAGCAATTCAATTGCGCAAAGAAGGCGTATTTATTTTATATAGAAAAGTTACTACATAGTTTAAAGTTAGTTACGCAACATTAGCGCAAAGACACTAGGGGTTATGCGCATTGCGTGCAGCTAAATTATAGCAATAATAACACTTTAGCCTATAATAAAAAAAGAGCTTATATAATATATTAACAATTTAATAAAGTAAGATTTACTACTTATAAGAGAAATAATATAAAATTTTATAAGTAGTATAGTTAAGAAGGCTATAAGTAAGAGCTAGGCTTTATAATTTTTAGAACAGAATTATAACTATCTTATATCTAAATAGACTACTAGAATTAATTAAAATTACTACTAGACTAACTTTAAGGAAAGATATAGCTTATATTTTAATTTACTTTATTAGAAAATATAATAGTATAAGGTTAAAGCGCGCCACACCTATAATATAGATAAAAAGATCTTTCTTATTAGTATTACTTTCTACTTAAAATATATCTTTTCTAAACAACTTTAGGAGTATAAAAAGGTTATAGCAGAGCTTTAAAATAGCTTAAGAGAATAGATAATACTTTTAGCTTATATTTACGCTAATAAAACTGCCTTAGAGCTAGCACTTATCTATAAAGAAAAAGGAGCATTTTAAAGTAGCTAGGTAAAGAATAGAGAAGTAGGAAAATACTAACCTTTCTTAGCTATATTATTCTTTAGATAGACAAATAATAATCTTAGTTTAGCCTAGCTTAAATAGGTATGTAATTAAAGCATAAAGAAGAAAACGCAGCAAAGCTATTACCTTATAATAGATTTTATTAATTATTATAATACTAATAAGATACTTCTTATTATCTTTCTTCCCTATTTAACTTATAGCCTTTAGCTATTAGATATAGTAATATTTAAGGTACTTTAACTACGTACTCTATAGAACTTTTACACTATCTTTACTATAGCTAAAACCTTATCCCTATTATTAGATTGGATAGGTGATCCGAACAACTATCGTGAGTGGCAGGAGAGAGATAAAACAGCCCCTACCCAAATAGGAATAGTATAGAGGATTAGCCAAGAACCAAAATAGCGCACAAGCAGATCTCTAGAGGGAGAACACCCTTAAGAACAACAACAACCAACATTACGCATTATTAAGATATGGACTTTATTCATTAATAAACCCTTTAATCTAATAATTAAGAGTCTTACTGCCTCTACCTTAAACACTAGAACAACTAGAACGCCGATATAACTCGAGCCGAAACAACGCGACGTTGCATAGAATAATCAAAATCCATTAAGATGTTAACTACCCCAAATCGCGACTCCATAGTAATCCTTATGGACTATACCTAGTGGATCAAGTGGATCGTACAACTGGAGTCGAAGTGTGTGTTGTTAAACGTCTGGTTAAAGATTAACCCCAAACAGATGGCCTAGCCACTCGCCGAACCTATCGCCCTAATTAGGCCCTTAATAGTTAGCTATTAAGCAGCTACAGCGGCGATAAACTAACATCAAACCCAATACTAAGCGAATTACGGGTAGCACGCAGTGATACCCCTATTTGTACCAGCTTGACTATTCGACGTCTTAAACGCCGGCAAGACCTTATACAAAGAAGACGTAGACGACTTTAAGTCTATTTTTAAAGAATATAAGGTCCTTAATTAGAAATATTAATAAGAACAAACCCACTTCTCTTAGGTTACTAACTTTATTTGGATAATAGTATCCTTATACCTATTTACCAACTGCTACAAGCCGTCCCAACTATATTAAAGCTGGATAATCAAACTCGCCACTACTATAGGCGTGAGATTAGAGGACGAGCTTAACAAAGCAAGGAAACGATACTAAGTAGCCCTTAAACTAATAAGGACAATAGCCTATTAGGACACCTAGCTTACTAAAGTGAACCACGCAGTTATAGAAGCTAAAGCGACTAGTGTACTCAACTACCTAAACAATTAATTTATTAAGAACAACTTCGTAAAAGCTATAGCAAAGAATTTCTAAGGATGGACAATCTTATTTATGGAAAACAGCCTCCTAGATTCTATGGTAATGGCCACTAACATGTTCCTATAATTTAGAAAACAAGCTAACCTACTATACTTAGCTAAGAGCAAATCGTCCAGAGCAGCCTTCGCAGCTGGAGGACTAACCCTTGCTAGAGAAGAAGCTAATAATAATGCTAATACCAAACTAACTCGCAGAAGAGGTTGTAACCAATGTTAAAAGCGTAGTTATCGCGATAGTAATACAATTAACTATATAATGCAGAAGTGTAAGGCTTGTAATAGACTATATAATCTTAATAAATATTAGTATGCAATGCTAAAGACAGCACCTCTAAATTAGAGAGCCTAAGACAGCATTAAGAGAATGGCTTAAGAAAGAATTAGCAATAATACTAAACTTTAGAAGGAAATACACTTAGCGAAAAGGCTACAATTAAAGACCCCAGCTCTTAAGAAGTCGCACTTAGCGACTCTAACAATAGAAGCTTCTATAGAAGAGTGACTACATAGAAGGCAAATTGGAGAGGTTAATATTATAATAGCCGCCGCCTCTTTTATAACAAAACAGTTAAGGTACCTACTTAAACAATCCTTTATCCTTAACTTAGGAACAACGTGCTATATAGCAAATAATATTAGACAATTTACAAACACTTAGCTACCCACACTAGGAGATTTCTTATAGGCAGGGAACTTACGCGTATAGATTATAGCATATAGCTCACTATATATAAGAGTAAAGACTATAGGCTTAACACGCCGCCTTTACCTTAGAGATGTGGCCTTCTGCTTAGACCTACACTATAACCTTGTCTTATTTAGAGTACTCTAACAACAAGGCCTATGGTGGGATACTAAGTTAAACCCTACTATACTACGCCGGTACGACGATAGTGCTGTTGCGCTCCTTAAAGAATAATACAGACAATGGGTTGTTGAGTACAACAATGTCTCTAAGCCAAAATTAACCTTTGTAACAACAAAAGCACGCACAATTAAGCCGCGATAATAAGCAAGCGGTAAGATTTGGTATAAACAACTGGGACACCTAGGACCTTAGGCACTTAAGCACCTCGTGTATTACTCTAAGGGGGTGAAGATTATTAGCATTTCTACCGTTAAGTGCGACGTATATGGAAGATTAAAGTCTAAGCGACAAATAAGAAGAACCCCCTAAACAATCCTAGAAAGTCTAGGAGAGCGAATAGCCCTAGACTTTCATAATTATAAAGAAGGGAGTAACATAAAGGAGAAGAGCCAAATGCTAATTATGTGCAGAGTTACTAGTATGCTATGAAATTTCTATTTTAAAGACAACTAACCTGCCAGATTAATTATTAAAACTCTCTAAACATTTATTACATTTATAAAGAACTAATTTAGGATTATGGTTAAAGTTATTAAGACTAATAATAAGACATTTCGCTTAGCCGAAGCCTAGAGGTGGAGAGACGAGCAAGGTATAGCAGTCGAGCCCTTAGCACCTAATACCCAAGCCCAAAACAGCGGAGCTAAATGCTTAGGGGGTATAGTAAAAAAGAAAGCTTGTGCAATGCGCCTTAACGCAAATCTACTATGAGAAGTATGGCCTAAAGTGACTTAAACCGCCGTATACCTATACAATTAAATACCTAAGTATTCGAATTGCTAGAAGACACCCTATAAAGCGTTCTTTACCGCTATCGCCTTTTAAAATAAAATAGTCACGTCCCTACGCAAACCAAACTAATCCTATCTATAAGCATATAGTTGCAAGGCCTTTGCTATAATGAATAATATAAAGCGTGGCAAAGGACGTCTATAAAGACTTAACCTAAAGGCATAGATTGGATACTTAGTAGGTTACGTTTCCTCAAACATCTTTAGGATATGGATACTGTTAATAGGCAAGGTTATTAGCACCCGCGACATAGTGTTTAACAAAGATAGCATCTTTAATAAAGATATAAAACACATTATAGACAATCTTATACACAGTACCCTTAAAGAAATTGCAACTTAGATTAGAATAATAGAGCTACTGCCTTTACTATTACAACAGAATAATGCTATAAGTAGGTTCTATAAGGATAAAGCGACGGACGACTCTCCTTCTAAGCAAGTGGGGACACCCCAGTACGACGAGCGCGGGAGGAAGGTTATACCCTACCCGACGCTGCTAAGTACACCACTACTAGCAGCCTTATTGGCGCAACTAATAAGCTTAGATAGATACGAGCAGTGCCCTAACTCACTACCCAGCGCTAGAGATAATTAGGAGCTAGATCTAGCCCTGCCTCGCCCTAGAGGAATATAGCCTATTAAGAGAGCCCTCCTGCGTAAAGAGGAAGGAAAGCTAGTTAATCCCTAGTTGCCCCTCTCTCACAATCTAGATAGACTCTAATCTCTACTTAGTTTCTTACCTAGTAAAGCAAAAGCCACTGCACTATGGGCCGCAGCCTTTATAGCTAGTACTAAAGCAGGTCACGTTTATAAAGTAGAGGGGAAGAAACTAGGTAATATAAGCATTAAACGCATAATAATAAAAGGCTATTAGCCTTATTATAGCAAACTGTTACCAGCACCTCCTCTAAACGGGCTTAAGCCTACGCACCCACTCTACATACTCTTTAAGAAAGCTAAGAAAGAACACCTTAATAATTATAAACAAACAAAGTTATAAACTAAGGTGCCTACTATTTAGGTAAGACAAGAAGAGATCTAGATACTAGATTTAATGTGGGTATACACCTATAAGCTTAATTAGCACTACCACTTTCAGAAGTGTAAGGCAAGACTAGTTATCTAAGGCGATTAACAGAATAATATTATCGCCCAAGAGACCTATGCCGCCACACTCGCAGGAAGATCGTTTAGGATGCTAATAGCTATTGCTGCTTAGTTTAACCTAGAGCTAAAGCAGTACAACGTGACCAACGCTTTCGTACATACATTAATTAATCGTGTTATCTACATACAAATGCCACGCGGGTATGCACGTCTAGGCACGATACTTCAGCTTCAAAAGGCGCTGTATGGCCTGCGGATCTCACCCTTACTATGGCAAAGAGACTTCACCACCTACCTTACAGAGCTTGGTTTCTCTATAGTTCCACACAAACTATGTTGCATAGTATAAAAAGGGGTGTTTATCTTCTTCTACGTTAATAATATTATTCTCGCGTATTACCCACGAAACTGTATACTAGCAGACCAGGTCGTAAAGGATCTCTAGAAGAAATACAGCCTAACAGGAGGAGGGGATTTAGGATAGTTCCTTAGAATAGAGGTAATAAGAGACTAAACCTAACAGAAGATATAGCTATCGCAAGCCGCGTATATTAACAAAATTGTCTAACTCGCAACTAATTATAACCTTCGCCACAATACCCCAATGGCTCGAATAGAGCTTACTAGCCACATAGACCTCGCAACACATAGAGAGATTAACCTATACTAACGCAAAAGTAGCTCCCTACTCTTTATAGCGGTAAATACACGCCCTAATATTATATTCGCTATTTTATAACTTGCCCACTTCCTTATTAATCCAAGCCTAACACATTAATAAGCAACTAACCACATCCTCTTATACCTACACTCTACACAAATATACGCCCTAGAGTTTAGAAGAGACAATAGTCTTATTATAGCTAGCAACGTATTGTTTATAGACAACACAATAGATAGAAAGAGTTTCTAAGGGTACGTAATTAAACTATTTGGCGGTCTTATTGCCTGGCAAGCCAATAAGCAGAACACGGTTACCACTTTAATAACTAAGGCAGAGCTCCTAGCACTATTCTAAGTAGCTAAGGAAGCTATGTTTACGCAGATGCTGCTTAACAAACTTTAAGTAACACTAGAAGACCTAGTAATTACTATTTAGTGCGATAACAAGCAGACAATTCGGCTAATTAACAAGGAGATCTCTTAGCTAATAACCAAGCTCTAATATATGGATATCCACAATCACTAGCTACAACAGAAGGCAAAAAGGAAGTTAATTAGAGTAATATATGCCTCCTCAAGCAATATAATCGCTAATAGATTTACTAAGACCCTTCCTATTAGAACCTGGCCCCAGTTCCTAAGTTAAGTAGGACTGGCAAACGTAAAGGACCGCATAATTATAGAGCAAGGAGAAATAGATGCGATAACACAAAAGATTAAAGCCTTAGAGAGAATAGTAGATACTAAGACATTCTGGATTACCTAAGAATAAATAGTAAACAGCTTAAGACGAGGTCGCCGAGCTGAGGGGGTGTGTTAGATTAGATAGGTAATCCGAACAACTATTATAAGTGGCAGGAGAGAGATAAAACAGCCCTTAAAGCAATAGGTATTATTCTACGCCGCCTAGGTTACCTTCTTTATATATAATAATATCCTAAGTTCTTTTAAAGCAATAGGTATTATGCTAGCTAATACTAATAGTATACTAAAGCGCTTTAATAATATAGCTTTAGAGTAAGATTAGAGCCTAATATTAGAAATAAAGGGCGATAGGAGTAGCTAGAGATAGCTCTATTATTTATTTAATACTACTATAAAGGATTTAGTAGCAAAAAAGTTGCAAAAGCTAGGCGATTTACTTTATTTCTTATAGGTCTAGAATAAGCTACTATACTATAAAAATACGGGCTTATATACTACTCTTAGGACTAAAACAAATATTAAAAAAAGCAAGCCTTTAGACCTTTAATACTATTAAGAATATTATAATAGTATAGTATTCTAGCCTCTAAAAAAGGTAAGAGAAGCACGCGTGCGCAAAAGCATAAAATAAAAGGAATTTAAAGTAGAACAACTCTTAAAAATAAAGGTAAAGAAGCTAAAAGCGGCAGCAATATTATATAAAAAGAAGATAGCCGCGGCTGCGACTCCGCGATCCACTGCAACTCTCTAATAGTCTACTAGTTCAGAGATAATATATAACTTAGTTATGCTAGATAGTAGACTATCTATTAACTATTATTACTAATACTACTATATAGAAAGTTAATAATAAAATTATTATTATTTTGTGTATATTTTGTTACTACTATAATGTGCTATAAGGACGGTACACGACCTTATAGGGCTAACCTATTAGGAATAGCTAGAATAGTTAAAAGAGCTAGTTAAATTAATACTATTCTACAATAGTAAATAGAAAAGGAATAAAAGGGGCCCTTTTTTATATAAAGAGTAGTGTAGGGCATAGGCCTACGCTAACTACTATACTAATACTAACTAGAAAAGACGCCTTTAAGAAGGTAAAAGGCGCAAAAAAAAATAGAGTGTAAAAAAAAGGTAATAGGGCGTGCTTAGTAGGGAGGCTAATAAGTACTATTATATAACCCCCCTTTTAAGGCCTAAAAATAGGAAGGAAAGTACGTAAAAATAGAATGTTTTAGCAGATTTTTAATATACCTAGCACTATTATAGAGCTAAAGAGGGCTAGAATAGAAGTAATAGGCTCTTATAGTTCTAGTAATAGTCTTAGTTTTTAATTTAGGTGCTATTTAGTAGAGATATTAAGAAAAGTAGTTAAAAGTAAATTAGTGCTAAGTTAGAAACTATACCTTAGTATTTAGCGTTTTACTAATAAAGCGCATCTTTAGCTCTAAGACTATATAAAAATATAATTAGCTAAAAAAATTCTAGTTAGTTTATTACGCGCTAGCGCAATTATATTATATAAGATTTTCTAGTACTATAGAAGAGTATTTTAAAAAATATATTAACCTAACTATATAGTTTTTAATTAAGGCAGAGTAGATTATAAAGCTATAGGGGCTATTAGTGTAGTAAAGTAGGGGTGCTAAAAGATACCCTACACGCGTAATAGCTAGGTAGCTACTAAATTAGTAGTAAGCTAGCTAGAGAGAGAATAGCTAGGAGTAAAGGCGCTAAAAGTAATAAGTGCCTATATATAGTAGGCTAGCTAAGAAGCTACTTAATTAGTAGTAAACTAGACTACTTATTTTAGTAGCTTAGAGTGCTCCTAGGAGTAGAATAAGTTAGGTAACTAGTAGATTAGAGTAAGGGCTAATAGCTAGAAGGCAGCTCTTAATTATTAGCATTCTAGGAGACTTTATTAGGCAGTTTACTATTAGATTTATTATCTAAGTATCCTTTCTATAAAAAGTTAGACTCAGGGTTAATTAGATTAGCAAATTTAGAGTTATTATTAAATAGGTTATTATAATAAGCAGGCTCTTTATCTTCTAATTTATTGCTATAATAGGCAATGTTATTATCTTCTAGGGTATTATTATAGTAAGTAATACTAAATTTATAAAAATTATTTTTATTAAGCGCCTTTTCTCTAGTATAATTGCTATAGTCCTTACTAAGTTAGGCGTCTTTTAGCTTATTTAGCTATTCTAGTAATAGCTAGGGAAGAGTAGCAAGAAGCAGTTAGCTAAAGTAATTAGGCTTAGGCTCTACTTTAAAGTCTCTATTATTAGAAAGAGTAGTTAGAGTTGCCTAATATGCGTTAATTTTAGAACTCTTAGAGGATAATAGCATAGAGTTATTAAATTTAAAGACTAACTACTAGTAAGTTTAAGGTAGAAGTAGGGTTATAATAAAAACGTTTAACTATAATCTATTAATAAGCTAAACTAGAAGGTAGTTAGGCAATATTAATAGTCTAGTAATTAGTTGCCTAGCTAAATACTTAATAGACAATAGATAAGAGCTAAAGTAGTCTTAGCAAAAGGAGTAGATTCTTGCAACTAGTGCTATCCTAGTTTAAATATAAGCTTAACTAAAATCTAAAGTAGTAAAAGATTAGGACAAAGTATATAAGGCTACTTAGTAAGATAAAGTAGTAGAAGATTAGGGCAAACTAAATAAAGCTACTTAGTAAGGCTAGCCCTAGGGCAATCTAGTTTTAAAGTTTTCTAAGTATTAGAGCGGTTTATTAGGTGCGTCTATTATAAAGATAGTAAGAAATAATAAAAAAAATATCTAAAAGATTAATAGTTAGGCGTAGTAAAATAACTAAACTTAGTAGGTCTAGGTATCTTATAAGTATAAGCTAGTGCGCGTAGTAAGCAAAATAAGGCGCTTTATAAAAAAGGTAAAAGTATTATTTATATAAAAATTTTATAGGCAGCGCTATAGCGCCTCTAGAGCCTAATTCTAATTTTTCTCACTTAGTGCCTTTAGCCTTTATAGTATAATGCTAGTTAGGTGTTATAGGCAAATTAGTCTTTAAAAATAACATAGTTATTGCTTATTATTATTCATTATTATTTAGGAATATTTAGGGCGGCCTTTTAATATAGATCTTAGTGTAGTATAATAACTATCTAGCATAACTAGTAACTAACCTAATACACCCTTACCTACTTATAGTAGGTAAAAAAGTTATATTAGTAGTTTTATAGACTTTAGGTAATATAATAACTACGTAGTATAACGAGTAACTAACTAAATACACCTTACCTACTTATAGTAGGCAGAGAAGTTATATTAGTAGTTTTATAGACCTTAGGTAGTGTAATAACTATCTAGTATAACTAGTAACTAACGTAATATACTCTTACCTACTTATAATAGATAAAGAAGTTATATTAGTAGTCTCGCAGACCTTAGGTAGTATAATAACTACTTAGCACAACTAGTAACTAGCCTAATATATTCTTATCTACTTATAGTAGATAAAGAAGTTATATTAGTAGTCTTATAAACCTTAGCGTAGAACTACTATCTAGTATAACTAGTAACTAACCTAATACACTTTTACTAACTTATAGTGGGTAAAGAAGTTATATTAGTAGTTTTATAGACCTTAGATAGTATAATAACTATATAGTATAACTAGTAACTAATCTAATATACTCTTATTTACTTATAGTAGGCAAAGAAGTTATGTTAGTAGTTTTATAAACCTTAGATAGTATAATAACTACTTAGTATAACTAGTAACTAATAAAGTAAAACTTCTACTAATTTAACTACCTATAGGTAGTATCTTAAGGAAGGAGTAAATATTATATTACTATCTATAGCTAAATAAAAAAGATTAGTTTTAGAATAATATAAAAGCGGTATACAGCCATATAAGGCTAACCTGTTAGAAATAGCTAGAATAGTTAAAAGAGCTAATTAAATTAATACTATTCTAAAATAGTAAATAAGAAAGAAATATAGGGGGCCCTTTCTTATATAAAGAGTAGTATAGGGTATAGGCCTATACTAACTACTACGCTAACACTAACTAAAAAAGGCGCGTTTAAGAAGGTAAAAGGCGCAAATAGGGAAAATAGGATGTGAAAAAAATGTAATAGGGTGTGCTTAGTAGGTAGGCCAACAAGTACTATTATATATACTAGGTACTAGATTTTAGTGCCTTCTATTTTACTTCTCTCTATATATAGTATGGCCTTAATCTTAGTTAGAATCTCTACATAATAAAGATTTTTAATAAAAAGAAGATAGTAAAAGAAGCAAAAGTAGTGTAATAATTAGCTAAGAAGGCAAGAGAAAAGAATAATACTACAAAGGCTATAGAAGCTATAGCCTTTAAGGCTTAAAAATAATAAGGAAAAGATGCTATAAACGCTGCAAAAGCTATATAATTATCCTAGAGAGGTAAGAGGCTAGTTTTATAGCAGAAAATCCTAAAAAATTAGTTTAAGAAATGTGTTGTAGATAGTGCAAGTGGTGGTGCAGCCGCTAAGGCTATCCTAGAGCTGCCACTAAACCTTACGCTAGGAATGGAGGAGTGAAGTTATCTAATGCCCGAATAGTCTATAACTTCTTATATTAAATTGTTTGTTAAACTGTTTAATAGTTAGTAGAATCCAAATAATTGCACATTTACTTTTCTAATTTCCTAAACTGTACTTACATTGAACGTTTTTTAACCACAGCATTGTTAATAGCCAACCCGAACCATGCACTACTCCTTACGTAGAGCGCTAGCGATAAGTGTTAGTGGGCTACGATTATCTACCAGATTACACAGAAAGATACTATCTTAGACTTTATATCCACACTTCTAGTCAAACAGACAAGTTGCGCCTTAGTGAGAATGAGTTCTAGATATTAGTCAATTGCCTTCCTATGGCCACCGCCTGTAGTAAAGCGCATATGCACGCCATTAATTTTTTTTACGCGCGAATAAATTTTTGAATTTATTCTGAGTTGTTGAAGATTAGCCCCCTGACAAAAAACCGATCCTGGAGCCTCTCTTTATAGATATGACAACAGTCATGGTAACTACCTTAAGGTATTATTTAGAAGATAGTCTAGAGGGATTTAACTCTCTAGATTAACTTGTAAATGTCATTGCTTGTGTGTTTGGCAGTAGCGTTAAGAAGATTATCTAAAGCGCTTAGTGCCAAAGTGGGTTTGCAATAAGTAATATTTATTAGTCTTATACTCTATAATTAAGATAACTAGACGATAAGTAAGAAGGCGCTTAGAACCCTCACATCTATTTGAATCTACTAACCTACTAATAGTGAATTTAGTATGATTAATAGACTAGGTTATAGCGAGACTAAGTAATTTATATTATATAACCACACATAACTATATTCTATATATTAAATTAGAGCTCTACAAAATAGAAATTATGAATAAAAGTATATTGTATAATCTGCAGCTAATGTATTAGCATACGCTTAAGGTTTCTAAGCTTCTAGGCGCTCCCGCCAAATTATGCATAACACACCTTAAAGCAATATATAAGGATGATATGATTTGGATTAGTAAGCACGATCTAAATACTGTAATTAATTATAACTTTTCTTATACGTATTAGGGTATATTAAGATTAATATTCTTCTTACTAAGAGGCATCTAGATTAAACACAGAGTAATACTTAGATTACTAAGACTAACTCTAGTGTCTTAGACACATAAAGGCTAGATTTTAAAAATAATATTTAAGCACTAAGTTTATATATTCTAGTCTAGTTTTAAAATAAACTATACCTTTTTATTTTTAAAAATTAAAATTTAAAAACTTTTATATTATATAGTAATAGCTAATAGTTTTACTAAACTACTAGTATTAGAAAGAAAAATATCGTAGACCTTTTAGTATATAGTATAACACTATAAGAAAAAGCTATAAGTGTGCTAAAAACATCTTAAAAAAGGTAAAGCAGCTTAAAGATAAATAGATTAGGCTAGGGACTATTTATTAGTATATATAAATTAGCTTCTTCTACTAAAGATAGTTAATTATAAAATATACTAGATACTAAAGTAATAATATAATATATAATTTCATATTATCGGCTTTCTAAATACCTTTTTTAACCTGTTTTTTTAGTTTGAGGTTAAAGTAGATTAAGATAGAAGGTTATTATATACTATGTATAGCACCTAATTCTAATTAAAGACTATCCTTAAACACTACCTAATAACGCAACAATAGTTTAAACTTACTTATACTCTGTCTATACCTTATAAGCTTCTAACTTATATAAGATTCACTTATGCTATACACAGCACACCTAGCTTATTATTACTACTATTATTAGTTATCTGTGCTCGCACGCCGCTTACGCAGCGTACTCGCTTAGATAAGCTAACTTAACAGCAATAATAGCTAGGAGGATCTTGCGGATCTATGCGACGCTCTTACTATACTAGAGCTTATTAACAAAGACTTTATTATCCTCCTTTTGCGTCCCCTACTAGAGAATTCTAGTACTAATAAGGAGCAATTGCGTTTACTAGAGTACGAATATAGTACTACTATTCTTTATAAACTAGACTAGCTGCCAGCCTAACTAGTATATAAGGATAGCCTTATAAATAGTTAAGTATACCTATCTCTTACACTAAACAAGCATCTTATAGATAGAATAGAACTTTAGTGTAGCTATATTAGTAGTAGGAGCGCAAAACTGTGGCGTGTACTCTTTAGTAACAGCGAGTACTTCTTTAGAAATAACATTAATGCCTAGATAGATAGTAGGGCATAGAGTAATAGTGGGGGCTTTATTTAGAACAACCTTAATAATATAGTAATAGAGTAATAAACGTGTATTTAGTATATATTACTCTTATCCTACTTATAAGTATAGTAGTATATACCTATTAACATATTAACCTATATTATTTACAATAATTAGAATAGTAGAGGAGATAGCTTATAGCGTAGCTGCGCCTAAGTTTTATCCCCTAAAGTTCTAAGTGGCCTCTTTGTAAAAATTTTGCCTATGGGAGCCTCGCGCCAAGACCGCCAAGCTCGCTTAGCAGTTTGAACGTGCTTTTTTTGTACCTAATTACCTTTTCACGCTCCTTTTAATTACTAAGCAGGGGGCTCTACTTTTTTTATTATGTTATTTGAGATAAAAGCCTTTATCGTCCTACCCCTAGGTAGAATTAACGCCACATACATAGTCTCTTATATATATACAATATAAAATCTATAAGTAAATATAGATTAATTATTTATCTATTTACTATATAATATATTTAATTAATACGTAAGACCTTAAGGTTGTAAGAGGCTGAGCGCCCTTCTATAGTTACTCAGCCTGCTGCCTTAGAGTTCTAGGTCTATACTTCTACTAAGCTAGAAGTATATATAAGTCTATAGCTAGAGTTACTATTAAACTCTATTAAATTTATAAGTTTACTTAGGGAACTCTAACCTCTTAGTCTAAAGTCCCTTATATTAAATTTAATTAACCTCTTATAATTAGGGAGCTTATAAGATCTTTCTAATATACTAAAAATAACCCTATAAACAAATACGTAGTTAAGTTAGATATTAAGATCTCTTAATCCTATAAATAAACTTATAGTTAAGTTAGATACTAAGATTTCTTAACCCTATAGAATAAATACGTAGTTAAGTTAGATATTAAGGTTCCTTAACCATACAAATAAATACGTAGTTAAGTTAAATATTAAGATTTCTTAATCCTATAAATAAATAGGCGTTGGCTTGCCGAACACCTTTTTTAACCTTTTTTTTTAGTTTAAGGTTAAAGTAGATTAAGATAGAAGGTTATTATATACTATATATGGCATCTAATTCTAATTAAAGACTAATCTTAAATACTACCTAATAATATAATAATAGTTTAAACTTACTTACACCCCCTAATACCTATAAGCTCCTAGTCCTAACGTAAGATTTACTTATACTATATAAAGCCTACCTAGATTATTACTATTAGTATTATTAACTATCCGCACTTATACACTACTTATGCGGCATACTTGCTCAAATAAGCTAACGCAGCTATAATAGCTAGAAGAATCTTATAAATCTATATAACGCTCTTAGTACACTAGAGATTATTAATAAATATCTTATTTTCTACCTTTTACCTCCTTTTTTAGATTCTATTACTAATAAGGAGTAATTTTATCTACTAGGATGAGAATATAGTCTTCTTAGTTTTTATAAACTGGATAAGCTGCCAATCTAACTAGTATATAAGCATCGCCTTATAGATAGTTAGGTATACTAAGCTCCTATAAATAATTATCTTATAGATAAAAAAGAACTCTAGTATTATTACCTTAGTAGCAGCAGTGCGAATCTTTAGCGTATACTTTTTAGTAATATTAATATCTAAATAAATAGTAAGGCGTAGAGGTATATATAGAGAGATGGTAGAAGATTTAGTAAGAATAACTATAATATAGTAATAGAGCGATAAATATATATTTAGTATATATTACCCTTGTCCTACTTATAAAGTAGTATATACCTATTAATATATTAACTTATATTATTTATAATAATCTAGATAGTAGTTTGCAACTTAGAATAGCAAAGAAAGAATAAATAACTATAGCGTAGCAGCGCTAAAGCTATTTTATCCCTCCCCTAAAGTTCTAAGTAGCCTCTTTATAAAGATTTTACTTATAAAAGTAGCGCTACGCTAAGACCGCTAAGCTTACTTAGCAGTTTTAATGCGTATTTTTATAACTACCTTTTTACACTTTTTTTAATTACTAAGTAGAAGGCTATGCTTTTTTATTATAGTATTTAAGATAAAAGCCTTTATTATACTACTTCTAGATAGTTAATTTAACGCCATATAAATAAATATATAGTATAATTAGATATTAAAATCTCTTAACCCTACAAATAAACACATAGTTAAGTTAAATACTAAAATTTCTTAACCCTATAAATAAACACATAGTTAAGTTAGATACTAAAATCTCTTAACTCTATAGAACAAATATAAGTATAATAGAGGGAATACTAGAGTCTTTCTATAGAAGGAAGAATATTCTTATTTCTTATCTAGCGCAATAAGTTACTAAACTCTAATAGTAAGAAGCTATAGAGATAGATATTATTACTAACCTTACTAAGAAACTATATATAGAAGGTTATAATAAGATAAAGTATATATAAAAGATTAAGCTAGTTTACTAGTATATATAAGACTAAAGGTTAATAAGGCCTTAAGCACCTTCCTAAAGGAGGAAGAAGGCCTAGAATATAAAAGAGGACGTCTTTTAAAAAGCACTAATATAAATTATAAGCTATTTTACTAGCTTAAAGTAACTCTAAGTTATATAAGTAGCTTAATAAAACGCTAGTAAATAGCTCTAGGCCTTACTAAGAGTAATTACTAATTAACTTGCCTAATTAGCGTACTGCGCTAGAGTAGAGACAATGCCCTTAGTCCCTTTCTAAATAATAGTAGTAATACTAGCGCCTAGTAAAGCGCTACTAGAGCGCTAGCGCCCCTAACTCTCTAACCTAGAGTTGTTCTCTAAAAGCTGTTAAAATTACTAATATTAGGAATATATAATAAAGGCTAAAATCTATAAAAATTGCCTTCTTCTAGGGAACATAGTTAATTATATTATAAGTAGGCTAATAGGTAAGGTAGTAGATAGTGCACTAGCCTTTATAAAGAAAAGAATCTATTCTAAAGACAAATTCTAGAGTTTCTTAAATATAAGCTTTTATAATAAGTTAGTAAAGAAGTAAGCACAAAATAGGCTATTTCTTAGCTAATAGGGTAAAACCTTACTAACTAAGTTTAATGCTAACTTTATACGCCTAGCTACTAAGGCTAATAAAAATAACTAGGAGAACTTAAAGAATATTTACTAGAAAGCCTTATATATAGACTTATAGAATAGGCTAATTACACTAAATTTTTTTAAAGACTAAGACTTTATAATATTTATAGATAGAGTTAATATAATTAAAGAAAATATTTACTATACAAAAACATTAAAGCTCTTTTATATAGTCGCCTTCTTCTTTACTAAGTTTACTAATATTATAAATTAGAAACTTATATATTTTAGTACTATAAGAACTACTAAAGTAAACTCTTTAAAGACTAAAAAGCGCGCTAAATAGGTCGCTAAAGAGGAGTTAGAGAAGCACTATAAAAAGGAGTATACTTCTACTATAGTAAGAAGGAATATAGCATTTAGAGTTATTACCTTTAAGCTATAATATCTCTAATATAAGCTAGGGCTAGTAAGGCCTAGAAAATAAATAGTAGTAATAAGGATATTAATAGCTTAGTAGAGTTA